>JACDQD010000006.1:19969740-21202201 GCA_019843655.1 Lethocerus indicus
TGAAATTTGTACACAGAAGCGAGAGATAAATAAATACTGATTTATGATACAATGGCGTTTACTTTAATATATGAAGATATCACCACCTTCCTGCAACAAACAAGTTACAGACATGAATAATAACCAAATCAGTAATTAATACACATCTATTTGCAAGTAATTATATAAATTATAATTAAATATATTTGCCAAAAGAATTTAGCATTTATTAAAATTCATTACATCATTGCATTCACTAATTGTAAGTTCCTAGTAGGAGCATGTTTCTTTCTCTTTATCTAATAGAATTATACTGGCATTTCAAAGACAGAAAACGGTACTAAACATGTTTATGTAACAAATAGTCATCACTAAAATTATGGCAAATATTAATAAAGGCAATTCATCTATTCCTTACGGCAATAAAAATTTGACAAGTACATCATGCAAATAGTTTGCCCTTGACATTAAATTGGGACTGTGAATTGGCATAAAATTCACACAGAAAAACAATATATGAATGTAATTGACCTTCGATTAGTATTCATCATCAGAAGCAATGTCTTGATTGCGTGTAAGCATGTAATTGTCCATATCAATGGACCTGCAATAATTAATTGCATAACGTAGCTTCTCTGCTAGGACTTGAGGACTGCTGTAGGGGGGCAATCGCAGCTGGAAGAAACATGTCTGAGCCGTAGGCAAGCCGTCTATTGTTCTATCTACACGCATCACCTAATTTCAAACATGATATTAATAAGAACCAAATATTAAATATCTTTTTATACGTTGAATATTCAGTTATATTCAGTTTTATTAACGTATATGCTCTTATATTTAGTTATATTGGTTTGTATTTTCAGTTATATCAGGTTATGTTGTTATATTCAGTGAATTAATACACTTAATATATACAATATAATACCTGAAATCTTTGTGAAATGTCTGCTAAATTTGCAGGTAATCGAGATCTTCCAGAAACAAATCTCATGAAAAGAACTTTCTCTGCTTCAGTGAAGCTCTCAAGGGCAGCCCACAGCCATTGAATTAGAGGACTTCCAGCCTCCAAATCTCGATACCTGAAAACAAAAAAACTCCTTCATACACACTTGTATATGTATGCTAATATTATATAAGCATAGATATGTAAGTTATATACATATAATAATATTATTATATATATCTAATAATAATATTACTATTATATCTAGGTTATATCATATACATATAATAATATTATTATTATTATATGTACACTTATATTAAATATGTTTACACAAACATTTAAGAAATTGCATAAATTATTCACCTGACTATCTTTTTCAAAAGAGGAATTGAGATATGAGGCAGTCCACAGACCAATAATTCCATGTGTGTTGATGTAACCAATGATAGTAATGGCACGGGAATAATCCAAGACATACCTTCTCTTACAGCTGATATCTATTAATAATAAAAAAGAAAACATACAGAACAATACAAAATTCTGAAGATTAATAAAATTGAATTGAATTTACAAATTAAATGTAACCTGTAAATGCATTTCATTAAGACGAAATTTCACAGCTTGCTCTACATATTCCATTCTGTTGTGGAATGTCAGTGGAATTGATCTACCTCCAGGAACAATAGGAACCATCTTGCCTGTCCAACTAGTGCCCTCAAAACATTCCAAAGGAATGACCTATAATCAAAATTTATCATAAAAGATTTTACATTCACATATACAAAATTCATACCATCATTAATTGAGCCCAAAAAATGAAGGTATCCAAAGGTGGAAAAATATTTATATAATACCAGAGCTATAATACATGAATATAAAAAGTAATAAATTAAAAGTTTCCTTAACACAATTTGGTGGTAAATTAAAAAGTATAGTAGTATATCAATTAACCTTTCTGTATGTGACAATTTAATAATTTAAAAGCTTTAAAAATATAGTTTGCCATTTATCATTTAAAATTAGAATTGTATTTTTCATTGAAAATATACTTTCATAATTTCCATAAAAGATAAGTGGATGTACGCTTTTCTATAAAAACATTACAATATTTCCACACTTAAACTTACTTCATGGAATGTAGATTCAGTGACACCAGAAAGGTGTATATCACGCACACATCTTAAACTGTGTGCATAGAGAGCATCATTTTCTTCTAGGTCATCCCATGTGACTGGTTCCTGAACCAACAGTTTCCAGACAAGGGAAGACAGAGGAAGGGCTAGAGGTTTCTTGGTGCGAATTGCAACACCAAATAAAATGCCTGTAATATACGAAGAGTAAAAACTACATGGTAATATAAAAAAAGTAAAAATGATGATTTCATATTTAAGTCATTATTAACAACATGTCCATCTTCCAGTATGGTTCAGTTCAAGTTAAGAATGAAATACTGACCTAGGAACTTGAACCAGGATAAATGTTGAGGTTCAGTCAGAGATGGATTTAGAAGATATTTGTCTCGACTGTAACCAGTTTCATTGGTAGTATTTGGGGTTAGTATCAACAGGGGAACAACCCCATTCAGCATTTCTTCACACATTTCTGTTATAGTATCATCAAACACACCACCAGCATCATCGGCACCTTCACCTAACAATTTTACCTGCAACAAATATTAATATATATTTATATATATAAATAAACAACACTATGGTCCTTCCTTGGAATCTTACTAAACTGTGACAGTCCTTGAGGATTAATTAGTAAACATAACTGTGACAGTTGATTATGCCATTTAATTCAGCAGAGCATACTTTCTTTACCTTCCATGCACGAGCAGGTAAACGCAAATCAGGAGGTTTCATTTTGACAACTTGGTTTGCAATCTGTATAAAGATAGGTTCATTGGGAGCATGGGCCTTTCGAGTGTGTATCCGCCTTACTGTCACTTGTGGCCCATAGTTTCGGCCCTGAAGCATAGTCCGCCCCAGACATCTTACCAAAGGCACACTGTACACCCTTCCAGCCAACAGACCCCTCAGCTCTGATGAACCAAGCCATTTGTATGGACATATCTTGGCCCAGCCCTCATTCTGTAACACAACAAGACAAGTAATCACTGAAGTAGCTATATGCATACATATCCATATAACTTTAATAACATAATCTATGACAAAACAAACATTAGCTACAATAGGTATGTTAATAAAATAATAAAAGGAATAAAATTGAATTCTCCCTTTGATCTTAGGATGATATTCCACATAGACACACATCCCAAACAAATATATTAAAAATCAGTTCAATATTGTACACTGTAATTATAATTATTAACAAAAACAGAATGCTCAAAGCACTTAGGATGTTCTAAGGTGCCAAAAACTCTACAGTATATTTATGACCTTTATATTATATAGTATAAACTAATAATGACAGAATGAAATAAACCAGTGAATCTCATAATGAATGAAATACATATAATAAAGGAAGGAGAAACAATGAATCTTGTTTGTTAATTTTAAAAATTAAAATAGTGCCCACTGTACAAGGCACCCCATTGCTAACTTCAAATAAGATGGTATAATAAAGTTGAAGGTAAACTTCTTAATTTAAACTGTACACCTTTAATAAAAACTGTTGTACTTATAATACCTGAGAACAAAGGGGCAAAAATCTCCAACAGCTGTAAAGTGTATCTGAAAAGTGGTGAAGCAGTCCCAATCTAGCCTGTATGGCTGGTATGGGAATGTTATGGAGATGACCGTACTGTGGTGGTATAGCAGAGGGCAAGCCAAATTGTACGCTACTGCTGAGACCTGCCTGTCTCCTACCTACTGGGGAAGCAGTCCATGCTGCTGAATGAGTTCTTCCAGTTGAAATCTATACAATATGAATTGAATTTAAAATAAATCAACAAATTAAATATTTTAAAATTAATTGATCATTTAAAATTAATAAATATATCAAAAATTATTATTGGCAATATTTTTTAATATTATTCCAATATTTTTAGTATTATTCAATTAATACTAAACTGCACCAATACAATTTAACTTTAGGGTATATCCTGTTAATAGGTGTATTAGAAAATATAATTTATAAACAAATTAAAAATATTATACCAAATAACCACATTACTAGTAAAATATTAAAACAGTAATGACATTCCATGATTATCAATTTAAAAACAAATAATTTGTTTACTGTTTCAACCTAACAAACATGACAGGGCTATATAATAAAAAAACTGGTTAGTTTAGGTACAATTGGTTTAGAGATAAAAAGTGATAGGCACTCAGAAAATAGTAACTATTGTAAGAAATTTATCTAAGTTGATAAAAATAAACTAAATAAATATTAATCTAAAAATAAAACTTTAAAAAAATAAAATATTTATCTAAGCACCATGAAGAAAATGTTCATTTTTAATACTTAATTTTGAAATTAAATAAATTATTAACAATCATAATGATTAAAAAATAGATTTTTTATTATAAAGCTCTGTTTTACATACCTGTTTGATACTTTTATCAGAGAGGACAGTAATAAGAGCAGGTTGTCTAACAGCTAATGCTGTGTGGCCAAGACCAAGCTGAGCATCAGAGTTATTGCCCCAGCCAAAGACACAACCAGTAGAACTGAGTGCTAAAGTGTGTTCAGCACCTACAGCAATATCTTCTATGAAGTGTGAAGCCAGTGAAGTAATCTGAAAATACACAATCCAAAAAATGAAATGAGAAATTATATTAAAATTCAGGTACAGCAGTTACATTTAGATTTGAATTGTTCCTTTCATCACTTTTTATATGTCCTGTAAGTTATTTAAAAAGTACATACCAATTGTGGGCGATTATTCCCCTGAGATCTAGATTCTGGAAGACCAATCAATCTTTCCATTCCACAAGTCAGTACTCTTCCATCTTGTGTTAAAAACACAGTAAATTGTGCTCCACAACAGACTTTCTTTATAACTTCACCAAACAATGCTTCAACTTTCTACAAAAATTAGAATAAAAACACAAAATAAAGGCTCCATTCAACAGATTGAGACTTTCCAATTATTTTCATAATTTAATTAAAAGTATGTTTAATTCTAAAATTATTTCTGGTTCTGGTGATCTAAAAACCAACAGAGATAAAGACAATAAACATTATGCCCCAAAATGAATTTTTTACTTTCTAAAATAAATTCTGCACATTTTATAAAAATTACAGAACAATTACCAACAAAGACCAAAACAGAGTACAACTCTTAATTCTATGATAAGATATAATATGTTAAATATATTACACACCTGTGGTGTGTGATATGTGGTCGCGTTACCCAGTCCTAGTTTGCCATAGTCTCCATCACCAAACGCCCATACCCTGGTCCCATTGGCCGATACACAGACAGTGTGATTGAGCCCACATGATACCTGTCCAATTGGAATGCCCTGAAGGGCTGTCACCCTCTCAGGTAACTTTTTATTGCTAGTAGTACCATGTCCTAATCGCCCATAATCACCATTTCCAAAAGTGAACAATTTACCATCAGAAGTTACTACGGCACTGTGCTTAAATCCGCAAGCCACCTTCAAATATAATACAACTATTAATGACAATTTATTATACAAAATAATCTAAATTTTAACTTGTGAATTACATTAAAATTGTACACATTAAATTACAATAAAAGTTTAGACAAACAAGGTGTTCATGCACTAAAGTTCAGTAACCTAAAATTTTACATTTTTATCTTTCAATTTAAAGGTTACAGACTTGTAACCCTTCAAGTGCCATGGGACAATCACATCTCCTTATTTTTATTGTTAATTTTAATTATGATCCATAGAGACAACTTAGATTTTTATTACACAAAAGAATAAATTTTATTGTGTTGAAGACATGATGCATAAAAAAACATATACTGTTGAAAACCACAGACCTGAATAACATCCTCACCCTGAAAGGCCTCAATCTGTCTTGGTCTCCTCTGTCTATCACTGTTTCCATGCCCCAACTTTCCATAATCCCCATCGCCCCATGAAAACACTTCTCCACTCTCTGCCAAAGCCAAGCTGTGCCCATCAGAACCACATGATGTTGCCAGTTGAACAATTACAAAACCTATGAACAGGAAGATAATAATAATAGAAGATTCCAGATAATGTTGACATTGCTGTCTAAATAAAAGTCTGCAACATGGAAATTATCTCCTTAAAGTCCTTAGAGTCATTTAAACTAGAGATTAGAAGAAAACAAAATAAATATTTTAATAAATTAAAATGGTTTAATTCTAAAAATATGAGGGCTAATTTATAACATTTCATTTTAATAGATCTTTATGGTCCCCCATCATTTCACAATGTTTTATAGAAAAAAAGATTTTAATAGAATACTGTATTGGGAATATTATACATTGATATCTACCTTGTAAAGATGAGATGATACTAAGTGAATGTAAATCATCTGAGTGACCCTGACCAAGCCGGCCATAATTTCCTTCACCACAGGACAATACAGTACCATTAGCCTCAATAACAAATGTACAGTTCTGACCACAGATTATTTGTTGTGCGCTTGAAAAAGATTCTGCTAGAACTGGAGTTTGTGAACTATGACCTACAAATTGGGAATAATAAATACTAATTATTTGCTTAATATTTAAATATTAGTCAACATCTGATACAAGTTCAATTACAAGTTAATTAAATTTAAATTAATACATTAATTTAATTATATGAACATAATTTATAAATTATGAAATATAACTTAGAAAAGCCATAAAAATATATAGATAATAATTATTAAGATAATTTTTAAAATGACATTTTTTATTTCAATTCTTTTTGTTGTTGTTTATTAACACAATGAGACTACTGTGGTTTCTTATGAAAAAGCATTGCAGTCTTATTCCCTAACTTATGCTAACCTAATGTAATACATCTATTGCTAAGGGCACATTCAAACTGCCATTGGTTTAGATGAATATTCTATGCCTCCTGAATCATCGAGTCTCCTAATTCAAAACTTGATGATTCAGGAGGCATGTTAAAAATCAATACAAAAATAGTGCTGTCAGTTTTTCATGAAATTTCAGAACAAACCTATTTCTGCAAGTTGTCCATGTCTGCCACTTCCCCACAAGTAGGCTTCACATTTGGAGCCAACCTGCCAGTCCTGAGGATATGTATTCGCCCACAACATGATTTCCTCATCAGCCTTTAAACTCCATATCTCATTATCACAGGCCATGGACCAGTACTCAGCTATAGTTGGACATTCAAAATATAACAAACTATAAGCAAATGTTTCATTTTTCTTAAAGAAATGAAGCAGATAAAAATGCTTTTAAGAATAAATCACTACGAGTTTAGTCTATACAGATCACTGCAATATAAAACTTAGTACAATTCATTAAATATTGAAGAACAACTAAAGGAAAACTACTCACGATTTGCTATGTCCAACTTGCATGCAAGGAACTCACTAGGAAATGGTGTTCTCCATACAAGAGCTTGAGCTGTACGAGCAGCTAAACTTACTGTTCTTAGCCAAGCTCCTTCTGTAACTGTCCAAAAATATTCATAAATTTTAATTATATTTAAAGTGGTTTCGTATGAGCACCTTAATGGCCAATCTCATGGTCTCCCAAAAATATTTGACCATGAAAATTAAAAATTGAGATTGAAAACCATTATTTACTTAAAATGCATATCTTTTCCATTTAGTGTATAGTTTCTAAATGCATCTATATAAATGTATAAATTGTCTTAATAAATATTAGTTATGTAAAATGCCACTGTACTTAACAAAGTACTTACACAGAGTAAATTGCTTTAAATAAAGCTTAATGAATACTTACAGATAGAATAAGAACTCGGAGCATTTGGTGGACCACGATCATAACAAAGTGCAGAATCCATTGAGAGTGATAAAGCCAATGCAACAAGACATTTGAAGTAATCACTATAGACCAATTGTTTGCCACTAGTCACAATGGGTGTTTCATAATTATATTGTCTGTACATCAGCTTTGGCAGGTTTTCTATTAGTGTTTTGAGACAAAGTGCAGTTTGAAGCCCATAAATACCACGCTCCATCAAATTCTTCCTACTCAGAGGTACAACAGGTGATGCCCTTCCAGATGTAATTATCATCAAATCCTTAAATTAAAAGAAAATATTTAAAACCTTCATAAACACATTTCTATTTTTTTTTCAAATGCAAACAAATAATAAAACACTAACACTCTGAGAATATTACAAAACAAAATATCACCTATTTTATCATTTTTTTATATTATAAAATCACCATTTTCAATACTATAAATGATACATACATACATACACACATATATATACACATTAGATACTGTGATTATAACAATGAGGTAAATGGAAAATAAAATTATTTAATTATATTGTGAAATGATGAAATTTACACTTTTAATTCAGTAACAATAGTGATAACTTTATTTGTAATTACTAATAGATGTACTTACCTTAGACCTTGTAAATGAAACAGCTAGACCAAATGAAGACATCCATGTCATTGATTGTACACCTCCAGAACCAGTGTGAGTTTCCAGCACACAACCATCACTCAGAGACCAAATGTTTACTATACCACTTGTTCCTTTTACACAACCTATAACAAATTTCAGCATTCAGTTAAAAATAAAATACAGACTTCATAATGTATCCAAAATTGTATAACAAAAGAGGGAATAAGAATAAATTATTTGTCAAATAGTTAAATAGTTTAAATCAAATAAACCACATGACACATTGTTTTTTCATTCAAATTTACTTGGTGTATGCATTCAGTTTGGCAGCTCTAAAGCTATCATTCATATCTACTTATATTCATGATATATAAGGCATAAAATTACAACAGCAAATTCAAAGTATGGATAGAAAATTAAATTCAAAAATTATTTTGCAAAAATAAATAAAAATGTAATCTTTTACAGGTCTTATTATATGCATAATAAAATATGCATCAGTCTCAAAGAATTATCTCTTAACTTAACTTAGCCTAAGTAACCTAGATTTTATATGGCTACATTGAAAAAATGAAATGGTGTTTTAATAATATTTTAACAAAATATTAATACTAAGATAAAATTAATTTTCTAACCTGATGCAAGAAGAACACCCTCTGAATTAATAGCTAGTGAGGTTATAGGATTATACAAATGACCCTGTAATGTGTGTATCAAACTCGGTGCACTCCCTTCTCCTGGTTCACCCAGCAACCATACATTTATTGTTCCAAACGTAGTACCAATGCAGATTAAATATGGATGCTTCCCAGTACCTGAATTAAAAAAAATTAATATTAATATTGTACCTAAGCATGTAACATAAAACAAATATGAATAACATCATACCAATAAAGCTGGACCAGGCAATTGCAGAAGGATCATGGTTATGAGTTAAAATAAACACGCATGTCCAAAATCCTTCAGTCAAATTCCAGATATAACAATTCTTTTCACCACTGCCACATGTTGCTAAAAGATTACTTTGTGGACACCATTCCATTAATGATACAGCTCCCTGATAATAAAAATGATCATTGCTTTAAGTTTTCATTAGTAATTTAACAGTTAATATATGTATTTATTAAAAAATAATCTATATTTTACCTGATGTGCCATGAAAGAACACGATTCAACACATCCCTTCTGACCTATTTTGACAGTGCCATCTGAGAAGGCAATCGCAAAATATTTTTCTTCATCTTGCCAAGCAATTTGTACAACAGAAGCTACAACAAATAAAAGCTGTATACCTTAAATGCACTAATATAACAATAATTATATATTTATGAAATGAATATTACAAAATATATTTTACTAATAAAATGTACATGAAGAAAATAAAGAAAAAATTAGTGAAAAGGAATAAATAAAAATACGCACTGTAGAGTTGGGAACAATGGGTGAGTTCTTGCTTTTCAAGTGAATTATTGTTTACAGTAATTAAAAACACTTGACCAGTGATGGAGCCAACAAGGAGGTTTTCACTGTCACCACTACAATGTTCATGGGACTTCATTGGCCACCTCATCACTGTAATACATTCAATATCATTGTGTATGTAGAATTCTCCATTCACTTTACCACAATCTGAATCAAAGAAGAAACACATATCATTATTTATACAGCTACAAAAAGCCTAGGAACCATACAGACATTATTTATTAAGTACCTCAAACAAAATGAAAACACTCAACTATCCCTTAGGTAATGACTTTAATTTAAAACAAAATAATACAACAATTCAATAATGTCCAATAATATTTAAATCAGATTTGCTAGAAGACTTTGCAAATGAAATACTTTAGAAAGTAAATGCAGGAGGTTAAAACTGTCAATAATTGCCTTAACTTATATAAAAATATTATTTCAGTAAATTGACTTTGTCTTTATCCAGAGTACAAACACCACTTGTTACCTGGTAAATGCCAAATATTCAGTGTCCTTTCCATGGCTGCAGACAAATATTTCCCAGAAGGTGACCAACCTAAATGTGATATCAGTTCTCCATTGAGTTCACTCCCAAAAACATTCACTGACTTCCTATACAGAAAAGTATGTTCCAGGGCTCCAGATTCAGGTAACCATAACCTCACTGTGCCATCAAATCCACTGAAATAATATAGAAATGAATGAGACATCTGCTATTAGCAAAAGGTAAACAAAACTTGGTTATAAAATTTAATGCATACAATTATAATCAAATGAAAAATATTGCAGTAACAAGTACCATAATGTTTAAACATGAAAATCTCCCACTTTCTCCTAAAATTACATGAGAATAACAAAGCTAACGTAGCCTAGTTGATACCAAATACCTTTCATATTCCACAATGCTACAAATGACGGTACTGTATAATGAAATTTTGTATACACAAAATAGTTGTTTTTAACCCATAAATGGGTTTTTATTCTCTTATTGGGATTTTAACCTCTATAAATGAGTCAATGTTTAAAAATGATTCTAATTCAAAACAAATATTCTGTAATAATTAATTAATGTGAGGTAATTAATAATAACCATGAAGCAAGGTGACCGTGACTAGGGCTCCAGGCCAATGAGCTGACTCTATTGTCGTGACCCTGTAGACAACTAACAGGGCTCCTGGTCAGCATACCACTTAGATCTGCCATATTCAGAGTTTCAAGAATATGATTGGGTATGTCTTCACTTTTAACTGTCAAACAAATGACCTAAACAGAAAAACAGATTAATTTAGCTATGTATATTTTAACTATATCTTCCTTTATCAAACATTAAAATGCTACTATTTCAAGTTATTTGATAAGGAATATTATACTCAAAATCAATCATAAAAAATACATAATAAATAATTCATTAAACAGAAAAAAAATCATAGTTATTATTTATAAAATCTGACACTAGTTTAAATTTGTTTCATATTTTCTATTAATTATTTTTTACCTCCATTTTAACTAGTCTAACAAATTTCCTACTCCCCACAAAAAATCCATAAATGTTAATCCACAGGCTACAGACATTTGATAAACAATAAACAACTGTGTTGTGTTGTCTGATACTGTGTTATGTCAAAATGTGGCCACACAGTCCACTCATTACTATTAGTAAAATACACACAGCTCAATTTTAATGTTTTAACTAGCCCAAAGTGTAACCTTAAAAAGGGCACTGAAATTTATTTAAATTTAAATAATGTTACCAGCTGATGTGTTGCCCAGCGTCTGTATGATGGCAACAGTTTGTTGGAGAGTATACATGCAGCCAATGCATTGGCAAGCAGTAGTGGACTCAGTGGCTTAGAATCCCTTCCATTTCCCATTATTGAATCATCTTCTTCTGAAATTAGTTTTAAAAAATATAGGAATAGGGAAATATAGGGAATATATAGGTTCCATTACATATTAGGGATTCTATTTAATCCCTAATTAAAGCCTCAAGTTAGGGTTACAATGTGTCTTAAAATACCTTTCAATGCAGCTGATATTGGAGTTCCACTACGTGTGTTTAACATTTCTACCAATGCTTGCGTAACTGAAAAGCTTGTATGACTATTACCGCTTCCATTACCTACTCCTGATAGTGCAACATTTAACAGCTCCTGAAAATGTAAAGTGTAAATCAATTACTGGAACAATTTAATTATAATTCAGAAAGCTAACATTCATTAATGCCACAAAAATTATAATAGTTATAAGGGCAAACAAATGAATGTGCTACTATTCAACCTGTCTGACATAATTAAATGAGAAGTAAAATAAGATTAAACATACTTGAGTACACATTAAGACAGTAAGTTTGTAGGCACTGTAATCATTGCTGATTATAGAAGCAATGGCCGCACTCAGGTGGTTCAATGAATTGGACTGGTCACCTGCCATGAGGCTCATAAGGCGAACTATTTTTCTTACATCATCCAAGCCTATAGCTTTTAATCCAAACAACAAAAAGTTGTTGGTTCCACTGAAAAGTTCGTGCATGTAATATTATTACTTAGGTAAACTGAACAATGTAAATACAAATTGTTTTTCATTATGAAAATTGAATCATATATTTCTTATGTACCTGGCAGTAAGATGACCCAACGAGTCCATAACAACAGATCTTGCTAGGGCAATCTTAGTAGCTTTAGTTGTTCTTTGCAAAGCAATTATCCTATCTTGGCTGCACGTCAGGGATGCTGCTTGTTCACCAAGTGTACTACCCACAGTGCCTGCTCTCTGATTGTCTTTCAAATTAACAACAAAACATCATGTAATTAATTCATGTAATTCAAACATATATATTGGAATATACAATTAACCAATGTGTAGTTCACCCAACTGTAAAAACATTCCCATGGTTTATATTTTTCTCCCAAATTGGTTTTAAAATAAAACAATGAATAACACGATTTATCACAGTTTTTTAAGTGTTTCTAAATAAACTCACTATAAATAAACTTACCATCCATGGTGAAATAGTTCTGTCTAATTGAGTTCAAGGAAATGTTATAATTACTTTTAGAAAATAACCAAAATAAAAAAGAGAAGCAATAAGTATTTATCTAAAAATAATTCAACATTTTAAACTATATAAACTCATCAAATATTATTTTCAATTGATATCACCTAAATTTTAACCATGTTAGGTAAATTATTTAATAACATTATTATAACATTATGGCTTAATATATGTCTTAAGTAAATGCTATTAGAACACATTGAATATACCAATACTCACTGGGTATATTAGGTTTCTCCAAAGAAGTGACACTAGAAACAAATGCAGCACCCAATGGATCATTTTCACCAAAAGGTATATGTTCAGGCAATGTGAAATTTGTTGTAAATTTTGAGTACATTTCATCTAGCCTAAATAAATCAAATGGACCCTCAAGCCATGCCGGCACTGTTTCTGTAATATCATATAAATTCAACAACACATAAATGAATGATTTGTAATAATTATATAAGGCAAAAATCATCATAATCAATAAGATTAATTTTGCTATTTTTACCACTATAAAACAAATGTATTATGCAACTTTAGTTTATTACAAATTTTACTATTTAATAAGCATATATTTAATTGATTTCAATGTATCAGTCACATAAAGTAATAATATAACTGAATAATTAAAACATGATAAAAAGCAAATTCACCATGACTACAGGTATCACCCATAAGGTTAGGTGCAGCGCTGACACTTGAAGAGCTCTGTACCCTCTCATCCCGCAAACCACTATACATGTCTCTGCAGTCATTACACATTACATAATTGCTACCTGCAATTTAATTAATTACAGAATTGAATGAACATTCAATTAAATAAAGAATAGGCAAGATTAATTAACATACTAATATACTATTACCATAAACTGTTCCACAGGGAGTAGCAGCTAATAGAGTTCCACATCCAGGATGAACTGAAAGCATATGAGTAGCCAGTTGAGAATAACTCCTCCTGCACAGAGCACATTCCTCACCACCAGCTACAGACAACTACAACACAACATAAAAAATGCGTATCACACACCACTATTACCAAATAATGAGATTTTTAAATTTTTACAGTTCAATAGGATGACACTACAAAATGTCAAGGTCTAATAAAAAGTTGTGGATACAAGGAACACTTACAAATACATATAATAATAAAAATGTAATGTAAAATGTAATGTATAATAACAATAATAATATAATACATACTAATATATTTTTTAAACATGGTATTTGGGTATATAAGACTAAGTATAAAACCGGGAATGGTACAATGGAATATACTCACTGTACTTGCACTTAGAGATGTTGAGACTCCAGTAGAAAGTGAATTAACAGCAATGTCAACCAAAGTCTGTGTACTAAGAGAACACAAAGGCTGAGCCTCTCCTCTTACATACTCCCTTTCACGTTCCCGATAAATTGGATTGGGAACTAAAACATTAATTTTGAAGTAAAATTTAATGCAAAAACAAAAATTTGTGGTGGTTATGTCAGCAAACAAGAAATGTAATCAAAGGATTAAATTAAGGATTAATCAAGGATTCATTACTAGTTGGTAATAAAATAGTATCATTTTCAATTATTAAAATTATATAACAAAATATTTCATTTAGAATAAATTTAACCTGCTCTTTCTGCTAAATAGCTAAGAATATCAGAACAGGCTCTTCTTCTAGGTACTGATGATCTTCTAGACTGAGCTAACCCAAGGTCCACATCATAAAGAAAAAGACCATTGCTACTGGGATGTTCATGGATAGCATCATCTGACACAGACTCAACATCCATTATATCAGAATCTATACAAGGATGTTCAATCATCCATGTGGCTAATTGATTCAATGATGAAGCAGCCATCTCCCCAGTGTTACCTAAACAAATATTAAAAGAAAATGTGAATTATAATGGCCAATGTAGTTGATTGCCAAATTAAAATTTTATTACCAAATGATCACACAGGCTGAGTACCCGTGTCAACAAAAAACAAGACTCACAAATCAGAAAATGTTCCCACCTGTGGCATGAAGTGCTTTCTTGATATGTTTCAAAGAAAATCCCATATCTAAGAGTGGTGAAACCACAGGGAGTTGAGTTGGAGAAGGAGACCGAACTGCCTGTGATGATGATGATGGTACTGTCGACAGAGCCACCTGGTCAATGGAGGATGAAGACAATGGTGGAAGACCCAAACTTCCATGGTGGTGGAAATGTGCAGAAGAGTGATGGTGGAACCTCAATGAAGAGGGGATACAGCTGACAGGAGATGGCTGATTGTGAAGTGATCTTGGTTGCGTTGTGGTGGTCGCCTAAAATGATAATTAAATGAATGGGCTGGGCCTTTATTTTTTGTGTGTGTGTTCAGTGTCAGACCCATGTTTCACAAAATGTTTTATTATGACAACTAGTTCAGTTATTCTACAATAAACAGTTAATTTTACAGAAATATTCATTCCTGTTGACAATGAATGGTGCATTTAATTTTAAGTCCAACTGATAATTTAGTTGTTATTTGAGATTTATAATAATTTATAAGTTATAATAAATAATATTATTGTAAAATATCTAAAAGAAAAAGATATTTTTCAAGAGAGTTTTTCAATCTTTACAAACATTTGTGCATGTATATACATAAACCATAATTCTTTTTTCTCTGTACTTATATAAAACAACAGGACAAACCTGTAAATTTTCCTGACTTGTAACTGTGGGAGTAGCTGTAAATTGCCTATGTGAATTGCCCAGTGCTTTGACTTTTGCTTCCAATTGTGGTACCCTGTGATGATGCTCTGCTTGAGCTTTAGCCAATGAACTGTGAATCACACTTACAACACGTTCTAAATCTTTTGTATGCGTCAACCAAGGAAGATCACATTTCTCTATACTGATTTCTACAAAAATTCTGTAAAAAAATATATTGGGAAGTGAGCAATAAAACTACAACAGATCATTCTTCCAATTTCTGATTAAATATACTGCTCTATATAACTGCGTGAATATGAAACATCTAAATATTTACAAATTTAATTATTCCTTAATATTTTAATACAGCACCCACCTCAAAATAAAACATAATGTATCCCTCAATGATGAATCCACCGACAATTCTCGTTTTTCTTTCTCTACTTCATTTAATAAAACTTGACTTTCTAGTTCCTACAAGTAAACAAACCATAAGATAAAGAACACATACTAACATGAAATGATAGATGTTAAAATCTCACCTCGCCTTCTTTTGGTAATGGAGAACACAATGGTGGTTGTGGATACAGTAACATTTCCAAATATCGATTGCAAGACAAAAGAACAGCCAATGTTTTAATAGCAGCCAACTGAATCATTGACAATCGTAATGTTGAAGCTTCACAATCAAGTAATTTACTATTTGCTGCCCACCTAGAAAGTAATTTCCATAAATAACACAAAAATTATGGATAGAAGAAAATAATCTTGATTTACAAAGCAACATAAATGTCAAGAAAAATTCTATCAAATAATAAATGCTCCTAAAATTTATTGGTTAAAGTTAAAAAAGCAATTTTATATCTAACTTGCCTAGCAGCCATCAATGTGTCATATGCTTTTTTCTGGGAATCAGCTTCTTCAACATTTTGTGTTGGTAACTCAACACTACCTCTTCGCGTCACTTCACCAATAATATTGACTACTATCTGGTTGGAAAGAGACTCAACTGAGCGAGAAAAAGATGGATCCTTTTTACTAGGCACTGAAGATTCAGATACATTCTGAGATATAACTTCCTGCTCAGTCTGTGTTAAGTTATATTGTGGGAATTTCATCTGAGTACAAAATAAAAACAGTACAGTATTTGTAGGAAAAAAAACATGAAATGTGTAATATAAAAATGTGTAACATAGAAGGAAACTTCAAAAAATGTTTTACAGGAAAGAAATTTGAAACTATGTGATTAACTTAATTTGTGTAATATGCATAAAATAAAAATATTACCTCTGAGGTGAATCCACCAAGTCGTGCAATTGATAGCCAAATATCTGATGACAACTGTAAAAATTGGTTTGTAGAAAAAGGAAGACGTTTGCCAGCTTCCAGTGTGGTGACAGGACAATCACTAAAATATTAAATATTACATCATCTTAATTATCAATTATTATACTTTAATTGAAATATCAATAAAATTATTTATGTTAATAAATGCATTAGAAAGTTATATGAATGATCTAGGGTTTATGAGTGTGTGTATATATATACTCATAAACCCTAGATCATTCATTAGAATAAAATATAGTAGTGTAGAAACATATTCTACTATATGTCTATGGCACATGTGTATAAACGCAAAAATATATACCTGATTGTTGGTTCCAAATCCTGCCATACTACTTTGACATTATTCATTCCTTGTTTCAGTGTTCCCAGGACAACTGCTTTCTTGCCAGTTGGTTTATGCAGGCACTCTCCACCCACCCGCAACCCATGATCTAAACCACCAATTACTGCCAATGCTGGCCATACCTATTAACAAAATTTAGAATGTGATTCCTGCTCTGTAAGAACAGAGAAAGATAGTTCACATTAATAGATAATTTATACTAGTAACTTTTAAAAAGTATACTTACCTCCTTACAAAGTTGTTCCAAGTCTATATCCTTTCTATTCTGAGTTTGTTCATGTTCCTCTTTTTGTTCAAAAGCTGAAAGAATAAATAAATTTGATTTTAAAAAATCATCACCACTTTAAAAGTAATTATTAATAAAAACCAATAAAATCAAATTAAGTTTGCCTTCTATATGGATAAAAATAAAATAATTCACCTGACAGCAATGACTGCTCACTGACCCTAGTTCCCTCAGGTAAATCCAATTTTATTTCTGGAAGCAGGTCTTTAGCCTGACTAAGCCTTTCTAATAAGCTTTCATTCACCTAATTAAAGACAGAAACATTAAATAAACTGCTGACATGTTTTACATAACGTATACATCACAGAACATGTTCATTATTTACAGAAATAATATATAAATATTAATTTTTGAAATCTTTAAATATACATGCGATAGTTACAGAAATTAAAAAATATATACCTGAGCAGACCAATTTTCAGAATTGTGTAAAATCCTTAAAAGGCGAATGTATTCTTCTGCCATTAAAACTGGTACAGGAGCACACTGTGGATCACCAGCAAGAAGTTCCCTTGGAGCACCACTAACCTGCATGTCCGTAATTTTTACCTGTTGAAATACCAAAGAAATGAGAAATCATAACATTTTTGATGGACACTTGAACTTCAGTAATTCAACTGAGCTGTTTACTTGTTTGGTTAATTTTTTCACTGTTTTAAACTCATTAATTTAAGTTCTTCTTGTAGACAGGGTTTCATAAGCTCATAAAACAAAAACAAACCTTTTCACCAGGATTAGTACTGTAGAACATAACACAAGGATACAACGGTGTGGTTGTATCTAAATCCTGAAATGCAATAATTGGCTCATCTCCATTTTTTCCAAAGCTAAGTGTATGAGCATCTATGTCCAATACTGCAGTGATATAATCTCCCTGAGTAAAAGAAGGCAGGCATAATGGAAGCTCACCACTATGATATAAATTACCACTGGAAAAAATGATTTAATTTATGACCTTTTCATTTATAATTTCAAAATATTTAATTTCATTTAAATTAGACCTATTCAAAATGTATTATATGTATTATAATTCATTTGTAAAAAAGAAAGTGAGTATTAGTTTATAATTTTTTTTTGTTTAATTTATTGCACCACTTATTACTTTATTTAATAATATAACTGTGCTTTTTCCATTAAATTGGAATGGTAGGATTAGGAAGAATTAATTTACTTATACAGTGTAAATAATTCACGACTACATTGGTAGAATTTGAATTATTCTGTACTTTGTGTCTGACATCTTCACAAAAATGTAAAAGGTTGAAACAAATTAATTTAAATTTACTATGACTATATTACCAATTGTTTAATTATAGAAGTCCTATGTTTGATTATTTCAATTCCTAACCATTACCCAAACCAATCCTATAAATTTCTTAACCCCATCATAAAAACTTTTTCTTGGATAAAATTATATTTTCTACAATATACCTGTATGCTCTATAAAGCCACATTTCACTTGTTGTGCGATGGCTGAAGTCTTTAAGTGGCCATTTGGAAACCCCGATACAAGTTCCTTCATTGCCCTTATGTTCCTTCACCATTAAAAATTTCCACTGATAACAACCTAAACAAAAACATACACTTGTACTGATGTTTTGGTTGCCAGTTTTAATAATTATTTTTAACCTAAATATACTATAAAGATTATAACCTGATGTAATTGGTAAATTGGCAAGTCCATAACCTCTTCCACCTTGGCCATGGACAAGAGTCTGTCCAGATTCAACTGAACAACACAAACACTTTTCAGGATCAAAACCCATGTCCATTACAGGTAAACTGTCGTCACCCACAATTGTATCCACTGTGCTTCTTCCTAATGTAAGTAAATGGCATATTTAGGTAATACATTTTAATATATAACTTATATTGATAATGATATAATTTAAACTAAACCTACCCGGACAAGATAACTTGTCCAGTTGCCATTCTAAATCCATTTCTTTGGCCTGTGCTTGTTTTTCTGACAATGCCTGTGGTATTACCCACATATTGGCAGACAACTGACCAAAAAGAACTCTCACTACCTGTTAACAGGTAAAAATTTAATTTTTGATACATACTAAATTGTTGTTTGTTTTTCTTCTTTTATATAGTGCAAGGACATATCCTGTCGTCTGTTATGTGCTTCACTTAATTTGTTTTCAATACAATGTCATAAAATATAACAACATTAATTATCTAATTTTTAAAAAATCAAATATATAACTCTATATAAAACAATAAAGCATTTTATGATAAATATTTTCAACCATACGAACTAGTTTATGGAATAAAATATACAGTACCTGTTCCTTTTCATCCACTGAAGCCACCTGATTTGGTAACAATATTTCAAGTAATTGAAGTAAAAGTAAACGTGGCTTCAATGAACTAAAACGTGGACACCCATGTTGTGTAATGCCCAATAGCAATAATAATGTTTCTGTCCAACTTCTTGTGCTTAAAATTGTGCACATTATGGGAGATGAACAAGTGCTAACAACCAATGATAGAAGTTCGCTCAACCGACATACTGTATCTTTGATTTCAGTTTTCTGGGGCGATGAACTGTAGAAATAAGGAAAATATAAGTAATTCAATAAAAGTATTAAACCATAATTCTCAATTTAAGAAATATTAATGAGCAACACAGATCCTTTATCAGTAAATTAAATACCAACCAATATATTATTGATAAATAGTTTTTAATAACTAATTATAAATTACTGTAAATGTCCAAATAAGACACAATTTCCTTACATTTCAGGATTTTGCTCTTGAAAAGAAATATCCAAATATTTGACTAAACTGCATAAATGGGAATGAAGCACTTGCACAACACTTTTAACTACAGTTGGTTCTAACTCACTGGCATACAATCTGAAACATTTATATAACAAAATGAGTGATTGTTAAATAAACTTTTAATATGCTTGTTTAAATAATTTTTCAATATAAATAAAAATGGAAACAAATATTAAATTATTACAATGTACTTATAAAATTACCCAGTTGATAAAGCGAGAATATGTAAAAGATTAATACTGGCTTGTTGCACTGTGACAGAGGAATGTTCTGCATTTGATAACTGTACAAGAACTGGAAGAAGACCACAGTGTACTGCATGTGTTAAATCACGTGGAAAGTAGCGGACACTCAGAATGAAAACAGTTAATGCTTGTACTTGTTGTGTCTTCTCTAAAAAAAAGGAGAGATATTGATTGTTAACATTTATTCATGTAAATAATCAAATATAATAAAAACAACAAATTTTAACATAAGGTTTAAATTAAAAATCATAATCTTGAAAACATAAGACCGTGTCACAGGATTACTGTAAAACTTACTATCCTCCAAATTCCGAAGTCTCATTTTCAAAGCATCAACCATAATAGAATATACAGAATGAACTGCAGTGGCAATTTCACTTTTAAAAGTGGAAGAAGCCGTTCTAACATGGTCAAAATAGTCATAGAGTTGAGAGGAACAAACTTCATCACAAAGCCCAAAACATCCACTGAGCAACTGTTCATGTACCTAAAATAATAAAAATTTGCCATCCAACCTCAATTCCACATGAAAGTGCTGAATATTTTGCCGCTATCATTTCTTTAGTTATTTTTTTAAAAATGATTTGTCAACAATGCTTAAAGCATGCCATAAATTTCAGTTCACATATAAAAGATTGTAAACATTTTAATAACGCTTTATTTTATGAACTTTCATTTCATACTGAGGGAATTAATAAGAGGAAATGTTAGTTTTAATAAGGGTTTAATTTAATTTTTAACCATTATTTACAGAACATTAATTTCAAGAAATAAATATGAAAATTAATATAATACTAGGAACTGCATATAAGATGTTTTTTTACAGGTATAATAGAGTATATGCATACAGAACTGATGATATGTCCAACTCATTTTATTATCAAAAATACCTAACAAACCAAATTTAGTATACAGGGCCAATAAATTTTAGACTTACGCAGTCGAGAAGAGTAGTAGTACTGACTGAATTTGTTGCTTCACTTTTTTCACAGTCCACTTCTTCAGAAGACTTTAACAATTCCAATACCTGATGTAAGGCAGTCAAGCGAATCTGAAATATACAAAAAATAATTTATACAATAAATATTCACAATAGACCTACAATAGCACCATAAGACTACCATCTTCACTCTCCAGTTAATAATGGTATTATGAGAGTTATTTCATATACCTTATATTTGTGATATTAGTTAACTAATTATATATTTGACATGGAAAATATAAATGATTGATATTACCTCTGCTCTTTCCTGTTCACGACACATGGCATAATATAGGGCACTAACATCAGACAACCTGCCCTTTCCTCCATTTCCACCACAGTGAACTGATACTTTATCTCCGGCAGATTCATTCCATACAAAATTGAATACAGATAAGCACAAATCATGAAACATGCATGAACAACTGCATTTCCACTCTCCCATTGATCTAAAAACAAATATTACAATAATATATCATATTGTATTTTTACAATATATAATTAAAAACTAATTCATATGTGAGGCAAGGTAATAAAACATTTTTCATTTAAAATTATGTATTGGATTTCTTATTTATCACTTATACTTTGTAGTACCGTATGATTTACAGAACAAACATAAATATCTGAAATCACTGTCAAACAAATTTAATAAATAATACAGTACCTTCTTGATATGACCAAAACAAATCAATTACATGAAACAGTGAATTTTAAATTACCTGTTTGATAAGTTATCATTAAAGGCTATTTATAACAAAAATAAAAAGTATATCTTCCATTTAAGGAAAATTATAATTATGAAATATGGACCCATTACAATGGATTTAATGTAAAAAAGCAAAAACTGTTATTCCAAATGCACAATCTTATATTTATTAAACAACTATTAAAAAGCAATAATTAGCAATCCTGCCAAATATTTCAAAGTATTGGTTTTATTATGAATTTACCTAGTAATTTCTGGTGAATGGTGAACATAATTGGTTACAGATTCATCATATTTTAAAACACTGTTGGGTCCTTTGACAGCGACAAGTAAGAATATGCACCTCTCCTCAATAGCTAAGCAAATTTGCTGAAGATTTTTGTCATGATCCACGGGAGGTGGCTGGGCTATTCAGATAGAAGAGAGAAATTAACCATAATTTAATATTATAAAACAACAATAAGTTCATACTTCAGAATATATCAGCCAAATTTGCTACAATATATTATTTCATACATTTACATTATCTAACAGTATTTAATAATAGTTATTATATTAATACAAATTAATTTTCTAGCAACAACATGAACATGTGATGTTAACAATAGGTAATGTACAAGTAAATAACTTACTCATATTAATGGATTCTTCATCATCATTTTCATCATCACTATCTTTATCTAGACACAGTAAATGTCCACGCAAAAGCAACACTATCCGATATAATTCATGCATAGGTACAGAATTCCATTTACCCCTAAAATATTATTAACAATGAGGTAATTGTATATTCCTGACACAATAATTCAGGTTTCTAACAGATTAAGATTATTAAATACTTGAGCCTGTCAAACCTACAAAATGCTCCTGAGCCACAAAGCAATTCATTAATGCATATAAGAGAGTAAATATATATGTAAATATAAACAATGTATACAAATCTTTACTACATTTAGTATTGAGCTATAATATTTGAATTTAATTTTGAATTTATTTGAGAACAATGTTGCAACCACAAAACAATATTCCTTTAACTTACCTATCATGATGTATCTTTAATAATTTAACATTAATCATAATTAAACATGATTACAAGTTAGATAATAATTTAAAAATGTATAAAATGTCACTTACGTTCTGTATGGATTTACTGCAGTGTGTTTGAGCAAAGTTAACAAAAATAGACGTGTAACAGTAACTAGTACTGGATTTTCAAGAACAGAACCTAGGTCATTAGCAATTGCATATTCTTTTAAACTACTGAATAACATATCGCACTCAACTTCTTCATCAGAAACATGTAGGAAGCCTAAAATTCAATACATCAAATAAATATAATACAAATCTACAAGTTAAATTTTAAATAAGTGTTAATAACTAAAAAAAAATGTAAAAAACTACCTCTTTTTGAACCTACAAAAGCTGACCTCAAAAAATGATCCTCTTTCAAGCCAATACTTTCCATACATTTATCATACAACTCAGTCGGATCATTTTTTCGATTGGATTTAGCATAGGCTGAGAAAGTATCCATCATATGCCCTAAAGAGAAATTAAATCACATCCATAAATTTATTTTTGATTGAAGCTACATATAAAATAACATCAGACTAAGTGAGAATGTTTTATTGAAATATGGAAAAAATATTTATTTCTATTAATTCTATAACAGGTTAATAATTTTAACATGTAAAGTATTGTTTTTAAAAATGACAATTCAATTAGGCACTTAACAAAGCCTTAGTTCCTAAGGTTACAGAGTTGACCTGAAAACATAAAAGGGAGAAATACAATTTGGTGGTCAATAAAATTTAATTCACTGAGATAATATAAATCCAGGGCACTCACTAGATTTTAAAATGTAAAGCTAAATTTATTTAAGAAAATAACAATATTTAATGGATATCTGCTTGGTAATCATGTTTTTAAAACAGAATTCACAAATCTTACGTATATCTTGTGTCTTCGATAATTCTTCTAGACCATATGATAGTATGTTCTTGCTGAGCCACATCTCCGATTCAACTTCCTGATAAGTAATTTGAGGTCCAGCTATCATACCACCTAAACACTGGCCAATCAACAGTCCACAAGCTCTCTCCAAGTCAATTGACCACACCCAACTATTATGAATCAGAGGGTCATTAGCTGTTGGTGTATTTGCCTCTAAAAAATCATTAAAAAAATATTAAATCTAATTGACAAAGTTAGTTAACATTATACTATAAGTCAAATAATACATAGACATTAATCATTGCCACCAGTGAGTGGAGAGCTTACTATAAAATCCATTCCTACTATAAGAATCTTACCTGATGAGTCCTCTGGTTCCATTGGCAGTAGTCTATTAAATTTGTCAACCGATGGCAACATGGCGAGGAGTTGTGGTAAAATGGATAAAATGTATGACACAGGAAATAAAAGTAGAGTATGTATAATGTTGGAGAGAAGAAAACCAGCCAATGAATAGTACATCAAATCTAAAAATCATATACAAAATAAATAATACTGAAACTAAAGTGAAATAAGGATGTTATATTTTTAAAAAATTATTATCTGAACATAATTACAACTATATTATTAAGGTTGTTTATTAGGAACTTACCATATAAACGTTCAATTGCACCTGGGTGAAGTTTCAATAAAGCAGCAGTTTTATCAAATAATTCAGCAGCAATTGGTAAAAGTAATTTTATATGATCTTCCAATAATCGTGCCACAGCAGGAAACTGCAGGAAAAGGGTAATATAATATATATGAATACTATACAACTTACTTCATGATTTATTTTTCACTACTTACTTGTTTATTTTGCTCTGTAATAAAGTAACTTCGAGATAAAAGGTGTGTATGTAAATGAGTAATTAAATCACGCAAATGAGAAGATCCATCAATGCAACCTCTCCAGCTTTCATAGGATTCCCCTTTTGACAAACTCTCTTCAACATTTCCTAGCACTTCAACCTAAAAAGAAAATCACAAAAATATAAATAAATTAGAAATAAAATGAATCGTTGATAAAGCTTAAAGTACAAATCACAGCTTAAACTCCAAAAATGCACAAATCTATTTCTATATCTTACAGTGTATGTGAATAAATTATTGACCAAAGTTTTCAACAGAGAATTAATTAAATTATAATCTTTTCCAAGTTGAGCTGATTCTTCAATAGAAGATGCTCCTCCAAGGTTTAACAGTGTTGCTAACTGACTGTGTTCCTCTAAACTTGTGACTAACACATTTAACAGCAATTTCTAGAATACAAAATAAAACATAACATTAATTTTATTAATATTAAACAAATTCACAATAAATAAATATATCAACAAAATGTGATAGCTGTCGTAATTCACCTGTCCTTTAGTTAAATGTGAACCCTGCGGTAGCAATGTTTGCAACAATTCCAATCTTTCTCTAAGTGGTGGTAGTAATAAAGAAGCCCCAACAGCTAGACATTCAGAAATAACCATAGATACAGATTTTGGTGTGACGATATCGACCAACCTAAAGAAATAATAGGTCTTTGAAATATCGTAGAGGTAACATGATTCAATAATTTTCCATCATATTTAACCAATTTGTACATTACACAAGAAATGTTTTAAACACCTGAATAAATAATGCCTTAATGGTGCCGCTTGACTACCAAAGATATGTGGCACCTCAGTGCCAGCCATGTGGGACAATGAAAGATGAGCACATAGAAGCCTTAAACACAGAACTGCAAATTCTTCATGCTCACTGCAATTAAAACACAATTTAGGAGCAGCATATTTAATTATCTTGCATATTTAATCTAATTGTATTTAAAAACAAATAAATGAATTCCAAAAGTATTGCACAATAATTAAGTACACATTTAATAATACATTGTACTCAAATTACCTGTGTGATGTAAAAGGTGGTTGAATTTCAGAACTGAATGTCTGACAATACTTTTCCAAAAATGACAGCAATAGCTTAAATGTATTTTCCTTCAAGTCAACACAAAAAGGTCGGTGCCAGGTTACGACCTGTCTGTAAAATGCATTAAATATATATAATTAATATGAATCAGTAGTTCACCTGTCTGTAATATCTAATTTGATCTTTCTGTACTGAGGAAATCACAAGTACCACAACTATATGATAAGGATCTAATTAAAAATTCATTATTCCACATAATTTTACTTTATTTTATATAACACTATATAAACTAAGATCATGATAACAAATCTTAAAAATGTGGACATTGTGTTAAATATATATAAAAGTATGTAATAAGCATAGAGATAAGAAGTACCTTCATATTCATTTAATTTCCTAACAATTTATTGTCTTATATTCACTTTGAGTAAATCTGATGAAAAGAGTAGGTAATAAGAAAAAATAATCTAGAAACACTACTTATAAAACCATAAGCTAATAAGAAATCATAACCAACTACTACATTACTACCAACCAATAATGTGTTAATCAAATGAAAAATAATGTAGTTGACTGACTGGGAACCAAACCTGTCCGTAGGGAGCGAGGTCCAAACAATACTGTGAGAGGTACCAGCCGATATTTGATGTACAGCGACTCCATCAAGGCCAAGAACTTTACGAGGTCGACTCACTGTAGAAGTAGCATGACCCTGACCACATTGGCCCATTGTGTTGTTACCCCATGCGAGCACTTCACAGTCGTACGACAGTGCCAGGCAATGTGAGTCCCCACACGTGATGTCCACTATATGAAGTGGAGCCAACTCCTCTATGGTCTGCGGGAGAACGAACGTGCTGTCTGTTGGCCCACAACCCAGACATGCACCACTCCCCCATACCAGTACCTACAATATACAGCCAGTTCAAGACCTTTGACTTAAAAAGACAACTTTGTGGTCCTACATACATATAAATATGCACACATATATATATATATATATATATATATATATATATATATATATATATATATACATATACAATCATAAATATTTCTCTTCTATATATAAATATATCAACCAATTAAATAATTATCTTTATCAGATTGTAGTAAGTAACTGCAACAAGAAATGGAAAATTCTAAATCTATCATTGTAATTACATAAAAGTACCATTCAAATTTCATCAAAGGAGCAGAGATGGTAACAAAATACTATAAATAAGAATTAATATCAATCAATTACAGAAAAAACTCACAGAGCCATTGCATGTAAGAGCCATTGAGAACTGGCTTGCTGCTTGCACTTTCCTGATATAAAGCCCTTGTAGTGCCTCAATAACCCTTGGTCTGTAGACATTGGCAGTATCACCGTGCCCCAACTTGCCAGCCTCCCCAGATCCAAACGACCACACTGTCTTTCCGTCTGAAGACAGAACTAATGTATGGGCACTCCCACATGCCACAGAACCCACTCCACAAAGATCGGGAACAATGGTTGGAATGTTCTTACTCCGGTTATCGGCCCCCAAACCTGAAAAAAATAAGTTTCCACTGTTTAAATATCTTGTAAATATTTTTTTATTTACGCCTGAAAATAATGATGAATGATTTCTAAAGAAGAAAATGCACATAACTAGGTAACACTTAAATACAAACACCAATAAATCGTAATATGTCCCCACAAACTATAATCCATTTATTAGCCTTAAAAAATGCTCATTATATCTAACTTTCCCAACTCTAAAGGCTCTTACACACATGGTGCACATTTTATAAACATAAAATTGTATTTATCCTGGTAAAAAAAAATTAAACCTGGGTACATTCTTGTGTTTTACTACTGTATCAAACTACACATTATCCACTAATAAATTAATATTGGTTCCAGTCCTACTTTATACAGTGATACTTCTATTACATATGATCAGTACATGACTAAGCAATCTCATGTCTAATTCTAACTAGGTGTTCTAAATCAAATTTGATGGATTTAACACTTAGATATTTATATTTAAATACAAAATTAAATTGTAACATAACAAAATTTCATGAAATCGTTACCTAGCCTTCCTAAGTCTCCTTCACCCCAGACATAGAGATGTCCTTCCTCAGTAACTGCAGCACTGTGCCTGTACCCAGCACTGATGTTAACTACCTTCACTCCTGCAAGTGGGCCACCCACTAATTTTGGTTGTCTCTGTGTGGTACTATTACCATGACCAAGTTTTCCATAATCACCTGAATCACCAGGAATAGAATCATTACTCCACTCTTAAAAGCCAACAAGTCAAAGTAACCTTTATAAACCATACAAAATGTAATTTTTATTATTTTATTTTATTTTTATTAGATAAATAACTTTGACATACCATCACCCCAGCTGTAGACTTGGCCATCCTCTGAAAGAGCAAGAGAGTGTCCATCACTACCTTTAGAAGAGGACAACTTCTTTATTTTTGAATCAAACATTACTTTTTTTGGCGTTGACTGATTCTTTGAATCACCCAATCCAAGCCTTCCATAGCTTCCCTTCCCACATGCATTCACTTCACCGTTGCTAAGCACAACAAATGTACAATACTGTCCTGCTTCAACCTAATTTAATGACAAAAATAACTTATTAGAATATTTTATTTATCATTCAATGCATTCAATTCCAAATTTTCTATTTAATTTAATACCTAACAAATTAAGTCTAGAAGATATCTGATTTAATAATGTGGTACCTTTGATTGACAATCTTTGTAGAGCATAAGGTATTATGATAATAGAAAGCTATGCTATAGAAAAGATTAAAAACATATTAACATTTTCCCCATCAAATTATTTTCTAAATAATTTTTTTTTAAATCAAATAGACAAACTACTAATTGAATGAGACAAATATTCAGACAGCATTTGTTTTTTCTTAATTGCATACTATAAGCATTCTAAACCTAGCTTGATATAAACCTCAACTTAATCAATTTCTTAACCTAAACATCAACAGTTTTTATGACCAGAGCAAGAAATGAACTCATACTGCAAGCAGACTCAATAGGGTGTAAACTATGCCTCTAACCTCTGAGCTAATGTGGTCCAAGAC
The DNA here is from genome assembly GCA_019843655.1 of Lethocerus indicus. Classification (NCBI taxonomy): domain Eukaryota; kingdom Metazoa; phylum Arthropoda; class Insecta; order Hemiptera; family Belostomatidae; genus Lethocerus; species Lethocerus indicus. Next base: position 19,999,034 of record JACDQD010000006.1, read on the forward strand.
AAAATTCTGTTTCTATTAGCATTTAGTCTTTACTAATCTAAGAACCATCTATCTAATCATTGTGACAACATACTAGACATTATGTATAGGTGAGACATTCCTAAGGCAAGTTTTTAGTTCGATAAGTACCTACAAAAATGTTAGGATTTATACATACACTCATTGGTATAAGTCAAAAATGACAATTTACCTGTCTAACATTTGAAAAAGAACTGGCACGTTTTGGAATCAAGATTTTTTCATTGATATCTTCAGCCAGTTGACGAGATGAATTACTCCCCCAAACATAAACTTCACAATTGTCTTGGAGAGACTGTGTAGCATACGGTGAATCACACACACCCCATGATAGAGTGTAGTCACAAGCCAAATTTACTATCTACAAAAAAATACATTGCAAATTACAAAAAAGAGTGAAAATAGAAATAAATAGGGCTCCCTAAAGTTAATTTTTCCATATCTTATAATAATATCTGAATTTGATATTTTAGTTTTGTTCCAAAATTTGATAAACATGCAGATGACCCTGTCAACATTAAAAATTTGATTAAAACTTTTTTTATAATTACTTACCACTTGCATTAGGATCACAGCTGCCTTGTACAAAGGAACTGTATTTCCTGAAGAGTCCAAATTAATTTGTGGAAGGTTATGATTCATTTTTTGCAAAGTTGAAATAAAAAAATCATAGTTAATTTTACTGTCAGTGTTTGAACAGTTTAATGCCATTACTATCCATTCGAGCAGGCAACACAAGGAACCCCTCTGAACAGCTAATGCAAGCAACAATTCTGACGATGACTGCTGAACTGAAATTATTGTAGAATAATTAAAAACATAATATAATGAAAACACATCTTCAAGTAAATATAAAGTTGTCAAATTAAATAGAATAATGCAATAGTGAACCTTGTTGAGTTGCCCCGGAATTTGGCTGAGCTGTTGTGAAAAGAAAGTGTGATATATTTGCTAATGTTTCATTGGCCAGTGGTGATAACTGACTATCTGAGAGCAAAAGGGCAGGTAATGACCCAACTACATCAAGTGCTGTCCTCAACACCTCACTGCATAAATTGCTGCCACTAGTGTTGTTATCGTTTCCTTCCCCACCTAAATACATTTAAATATCTCAATTCTGGAAATTAAACTAACTTTTGTTATTATTACTTTGAATTACAGTTTATTTACCTTCTTCCTAATCTCTACATGACTAATCAATGAGAAATCACCATGTATAAAACAGTACTCAAACAAAACACGCAATGACATAAGCTAGCATAATCAAATGGTTGACAGTATTACTATACTTACTAGCAGATTCAGGATAATGCCAACTTTGCCGAAGTAAAGCAATGAGAAGAGTCAAACCCGAACGCACTGCAATTTCTAATAGGGCCTGTGATCCAGATGCAGGTCGTTCTTGCATCATGTCTGTTAAATCATTTTTATTATCCCTTTCACTGGCACTATTTGCTACTAATTTTGCCTAAAAAAATCAATACGTTATAATCCTTATAAACCTTATAATACTTACAATGAGGACAAATTTGATATTCTGAATAGAAAACAAAAATTAAAATTGTATTATTAGGCACTACTGAAATATTTTTGATATTTTTTACTGTCTACTATAATATTGAACTATATATATTTAAATTCACATATTTGATGATTTGTTGTGTGGTAACAAGGAGTACATGTTACTACAATCGCATAAGACATTCCAACCAATGAAACCCTAAAGTAAAAGAAACAAATATTTTGAAGCAATAAGTATTCTTTGTAAATATACTCTTCAAAGACTGTTTTAAATTAATTAATGATATGCTAAAAGATCTATGTATGAATGCTAAATGCCATAAAGTGACATTATACTAAATATACACCAGTAAATGAGAAAAACTCCTAGTTCTAAATTCATTCCACATACCAGAATTATATATTCCGTTGGTTCCATTACTATATACTAAGTTTCATTTAACTTAATTTTGAAATATTCAATAATTGCTTTCATAATATCCGTAAATTCATTAATTATATTTCAAGACTCATCCCGTTACATACCTTTTCCTTAATGTCATATTTACTGGAAAATGCATACAGCATACGCTTTAAAACTGTCAACCTTTGACGAAGCACTATAGCATATGTGGATTCAGCATGTGACATTCGGGCCAGCTTAAGCTGAGCTTGAAGGAGTGAACAAATGTGCTGGTCCAAGTCACCATAATTATAATTGGTGGCATATTCCATATGACTATTAATGTTAGACTGAGGAACAGGTACAGCGACTAGTTCCTGTAAACACAATTAGATACATTTGGTTTAAAAGAACACATTATTCATTTGCACTCAAAAATGTTCTAGAGAACCTAAATAAACTTGACTTGAAATATACGGGAGGATACCTTATTTGCCAACAAGCTATCATAAAGAAGCTGGACTCCTTCTCTATTAGCAATATTCTCCATTCTTTCAGATGCCCAAGAGGTATTAAGATGGTCCTGCCACTTGGGCTTCACCGAGGTCGAAGCAGCCCCCGACATATCCTACCAATTTCTGGCCAACTAAATAATAATTAATAAATAATATGAGCCATGGAGGGTTACAACAAATACCGACACTAACAGTCACGGGAGGTTATAAGGAATCGGCAAGTACTTGGCTAATTACAGAATTTTAACGAATATAAACTAAAACAGAATGACATAGAAAGATCCATTAAAAGTCGAATTTCCATCGGACGAAACGTGAAAATCTAACAGATCAGAATCAATAAAATTTCACGAAATGAGAATACTGTAATGTCAAAAAGTGACGTGCTAACGAACGATCCATGCTTAATCTGGTTCCAGTTAAATAACACTTTTTATGAGCAGGGGTGCAAACATAAATATTTCTAAATTAAATTCCCACCGGCCAAATTTATAGTTGCATGTATTTTTGCTATAATAGAACTATTTTCTTGTTACGAAGTCTTTGAAATATTTAATTCTCAAATTTATGCCAGAAAATTACGGGGATAATTCGCAATAGTGTAGAGTACATGGGTTTATTGTCAAATTACATGTCGAATATAAAAATAGCCGGCAATTTAAAACGCAAGTGAACCACTGTAATTATAAAAGGGATTACATACACTGCGCACAAGGAGTAGGATGAAGTCAATGTTTTAAACAAATTCTTCCCAAACAATATTATACCAATAGAAAACAAATAAAAAATTACTGTTCAAACTTATAGTTATTTCTTGTAATTGAAGAGTTAACTTTGCGTGTTGAAATGCGGTTTGTTTAAACTATTATAGGCAAATAATTTCTACAGTGCCCCTAAAAAATTATAATTGTATTTTTATCAATTGTTCCTTGTGTTCTTAGTAATATAAATTATGTTGAAAACCTTTCAGGTCTAATTACGTACATTAACCTAAAGCCATTATTTTTAACCAAAAGCCATTATTATCTGAATTATAAATAGTAATGTGAGAAAATCATCAATATTTAACTTCTCGTTTGGTCCTATTTCGCATTGCAATTTACACTCCTTTTTTGAATTTACAAAAATATAATATATGATAAAATTAAGTGTAATATATACAGCAAACTATGTATATTGCATTGACTAGAAAAGTTGAATGAAAAGTTATAAAATTCCTTTACAACAATAAAAACAATTTTAAATCAAACCAAACTATCAAACAGCCTTTGACAAAATAAACATATGAAATATTTTAAAGCCATAAACAATCTCTTAGATGTTACGAGGACGAAACTATATAAAAAATAGCAGTGTAATTTACCATGCTATGACGCTTGCAAGACATTCATTCTCTACAGGTAAAATCAGATTAAACACACTCCGTAGGAACACTGCACGCGAACACCATATTATTGTTGTTTTATGGTTATTCATTTCTAGAAAAAGAAGAAATTAATTTAGCTGCTATACTACGAGAACCGTTAGATATCAAAGTGGTGAGTCAATATTATTGCTGTTAATTAATATACAGTGAGTTCTTCATTTTTTTCTCAGACGATAAAATTCATTACTGAAATATAAAAGGGGTATTTGTTTATTTTCCATTTCTTTAGTGTTCAGCTAGTTCGCTACAACTTTTATTAAATTTTAGTTTTCCTATCAATGAGATATATGTGATTATGAAAGTTTGCTACTCCATTCTATTCTTTTTAATGTTTAGGAAGTCCATTTGTTATATAATTCCAATAATAGTCTACTTATAGCTATGATTTGTAAATCAATTTTTAAATTTTAGTTTCAGAGACCGTTCCCTGTCGCTGAGGAAGATGGTAAGACAATCCAATCCATCTTGGCTTGCAATTCTGCTCATGCAAGCTAGTCTGTTGTATTAATAGATTGCTGTACATTGTGGTAATATATATAATGCATCAGATGTGGTCATCAAAATGAGTACAGTTTGCATATCTCCGACTGACCTCTATCTCGTACGGTACGGAAGGTTTGGTGCAAGCGCGCTCAAAACACCGTTCGTCCTGGGCTCAAACGGATGTGGCCAGATCGTCAAAAGTAGCCTGAAGAACACCGATCTGAAGCCTGGTAAATAATTAATTACTCCGTTCATTGGCGGACGCCTATACTAAATATTTTAGACTGAAGCAATAAGTGATGGGAATAGACGATGGATTGTTTCAATAAATCAGGCGACCGAGTGACAATAGACCCGCGGCTATACTGTGGCGTCTGCAAACACTGCAAGGCCAATCGTCCTCAACTTTGCAGAATGGGTTTGACGGCCGGATTGCCTCCCAATGATGGTCTACTCGCAAGATACATCAAACACCCGGCCGCCAAATGTTACAAGTACAACATTAGTATCACCTACAAATAATTATATAAATATAAATTTAAAATCATTTGGGCCATTGTCAAATTTAGATTATTTTATTATCTCGTCCAGAAACCTATATGACCTAGTACAGAAGGTATCTATATGATTTGGTATGGCTGGTTCATATATGCAATATTCTATAACTAATCATGAATTAGTATTAATTTTAGAGTTTTTAGTAGTATTAATTTGATTACGTTTACCCTCTGCTATTAAATCCATGAAAAATAATTTGAAAAGCTGTTAGACGGGTGGAAACGTGAATATCTGTACATTTGTGTCAGGTTACCGGATGAAGTGAACATGATCAAAGGTTGCCTCTGTCGGGCCGTTGCCGCAGGCCTCAAGGCGTATGATCTGGGAGAGCTGAACAAATTAAGGAAAATAGCGATTTTCGGCAGCGGATTTCTTGGTCTCATAACACTCTCCATTGCCAAAGCCCGTGGTGTCGGAAAAGTCATAATTATTGGTAGTCGATAAAATTTTATTATGTACGACTGTGATTGCAATAACGTCCCTGTCATACTACTGTACCGGTGTTTAGTTTACACTTTGTCGAGTTTACATAGTTAACTCGATAGTACTATTATATAGCTCATCAACCTGGATTTACCTATGAAGAGTAATCATTAATTATGTGACTCAGATTGAATAAAAAAGTACAATTTTGTGGTTTTCAATCAAATCTGCAAAATGAAAGTTCCACCAAAGGACCATTCCAGTTGTGATATAATGCAGTTATATGTTGAAAATGATAGGAAAATATTGAATGAAACATGAATGTTGACCCGCGGGAAGGACATGCTGAAATCTTTTGTTAAAGAATACAGTTGTTTTCAATGAAGTTATTATTGTATCAAAATCTGTGGATCAATTAACTGACGTTATCACGATTATGATAACTAGGTTAGTGATCGAGAAAATTGTATATTTATTTGACCCAAATTTATTAGATTGCGTAATGATTAGATCAGTTGATCAATTAAAGACGAAAAACCTGCAATTTAATGAGGAAAGTAGGATATTTTTGAAATTGTACAATTACTTCTATTGGTTGTACATAATTAATTTCCATAAGTGATAAATTAGACTTCGCTATCTTCAGATCATTTTCAACTCGCACAAATCAAGACTGAAAGAGTCGACATGACACACGGTGTTGTATTATTTGAAATGTAAATACGTAAAAATAACTAAGGTTATGTAATTATTTTCACGCTACCAAAACAAGATCGTAACCAACAGCATTTAGACATCGCATACGATTTGGGAGTGGATTACGGATTGCGCTACGATCATGCCATAAAAGAAAAAGATTTAGTTAGGGTAAACATGGAACTCCTCGAGGGTTCGCCGGAAGTTATCATCGATACAATAGGAAGTAACGACTCGATACAAGATGCCTGCGAAGTAAGTTGGTCATTTACGTAATTGATTCATTCGCATTTATATAAAAGTGTTGTTTCCACTCGGAGTTAAATAAAAGCGTTATTTAACTGGAACCAGATTAAGCAGTACTGTACTCAACACTGCCGCAACTCAACCGCATTTCAACACGCAAAGTTAACTCTTCAATTACAAGAAATAACTATAAGTTTGAACAGTAATTTTTTATTTGTTTTCTATTGGTATAATATTGTTTGGGAAGAATTTGTTTAAAACATTGACTTCATCCTACTCCTTGTGCGCAGTGTATGTAATCCCTTTTATAATTACAGTGGTTCACTTGCGTTTTAAATTGCCGGCTATTTTTATATTCGACATGTAATTTGACAATAAACCCATGTACTCTACACTATTGCGAATTAAAATTTTTCCCCGTAATTTTCTGGCATAAATTTGAGAATTAAATATTTCAAAGACTTCGAAACAAGAAAATAGTTCTATTATAGCAAAAATACATGCAACTATAAATTTGGCCGGTGGGAATTTAAGTTAGAAATATTTATGTTTGCACCCCTGCTCATAAAAAGTGTTTAACTGGAACCAGATTAAGCATGGATCGTTCGTTAGCACGTCACTTTTTGACATTACAGTATTCTCATTTCGTGAAATTTTATTGATTCTGATCTGTTAGATTTTCACGTTTCGTCCGATGGAAATTCGACTTTTAATGGATCTTTCTGTGACATTTTGGTTTCGTTAAAATTCTGTAATTAGTTAAGTACTTATCCATTCTGTATAAGATAACCTAGCCACCTCATCATTGTTGTTATTTTCCCTTACATAGCTCAATGAGACATCCATTGACCTCCTCAACGAAATAATATTTCATTTTCATTAATTCAGTGTTTTTTCCAGTTGGTAAGCGACTATGGTACCGTGATCTTGATGAACGTATCACACATTGATAGAGTAAGCTTCTTGACACAGCAAACTAAACGACTCAGAATAGTTAGTGCAGTAAAATCTGACGAATAGTAAGTTATAAATTCCTTTTTTGTTATGCCATAGCATGTGAGATATTTTGGTAAAAGTTCATTATTTCTAACTATGATTTGCTACAACAATCTATTTTTCTATAAGTATTTATGATGGGAATTTAAAAATATGTATATTAAATTATATATATATATATATATATATATATATATATATATATATGTGTGTGTGTAAATTCATTATATATGTATATATTTAAATATGTACATTTGTTTGATGTATTTTGAACAAATATGAAATTTTAAATATTTTTAATTTTCACAGTTGCCTTAACTCTGTTACACCAGACATAAAATACTATGTACCCAAGTACTACTAATGTTATTTTATTCTTGCTTAATGTTCTGGGACATTAATCCTTTCGTATGTGCTCATCTGTAATTTAGCTTCAAGAAGGCTCTTGAGATTATAATTAAAGACGATATTGATTTAGAGTTTATGGAAATTGATCGTTATCCTATTGAAAAATCCAGAGAAGCATTCGAAGAAGGCCGGAACATTCCTTATGGGAAAGAAAAACTTATTGCCATACAGTGCAACAAAGACGTCAATTAAATATATATTTTTTTACTTTAATGCCCTGTACATTTTTCAGCTATTTATGGACAGCATTAGCATGCTTTATTTTTTTTTTTAGCATTTGTGTGGATTTATCACAATAATAAGCTATTATTGATTGGATACTCTTTTACTCTTATTGGGCAGTTTTTAGTTGTTCTCCAAAATGAATTAAAGTCATATCCAAGGGACTATTTGTCTTAGTTTTTTCAATCTCCTATACACTCCCTAAATTTTTACATTAATTTTTGTTAAACCTTTCATGAAATCAAAAGAGTAATTATCTTTTATATTATAAAAATATTTTCTTTTTCAACTAAATGATTTTGTTATTTCAAGATTACCTTTATTATATTAATAATCAACTTTAGGAAATACGAACAATAATGCTTGATATTTCAAATGTTTTTTGTATTTAATTATTTTATTTTTTGTATACAATTATGTAAATGAATGTCTTAAAAGTAAGAAGGTATTTCACTTTATTCACCATTACATTGAAAGAAATTTGAAGAGGTAATTTTTTATTTCAAATTTTAATACCGTTGATAAAATATTTTTTTTTTAACTATTTATATAACAAATGGATTGCTCATTACACATCTTGTACTGAAATATTTATTAATTTTTCTCTAATATTAAATTAATACAACACATTCCACATTGTAAATACTTAAAAAATTGAACACAACCACAGCAGATGTTTTCATGCATGTATCTTTAATCAATATTTGTTTTATTGATAGTTAACTAATCCAAAGAGGTAATAAATTAAAGACATATTTGTATACTTTTTTATTTGTATATCTTTAACACTTAATTTGTAACACAGACAAAACTATATCTCAAATCTATTGTACAGTGCTTCAAGGTAACCGAATAATACAAAACACATGAATGCACATACATATTTGCTAATTTATATTATCACATTTCTTGCCAAGTGTGTGTACTGTGAATTCAATAACGAACAAATAATAAATTTTCCAAGTATAAAAAAAGCAATACACTCATTCAGAAATATAAACAAAGGAATTTTTTAAATATTTTTTTAATTTCTTTATTACTGAAGAACACATACATCTGAAAAAGAAACGGTATTATTCATATAGTATTAATATGTTTGTTTTTAATTTTCTGTATATTTTTTAAAATATGTTCAGTATAATAATTGTGTAATAATCTAACTAAAATATATTAAAATTAGAATGCTTTTAATAAAATTTCAAATTTATAAAGAAAGTACAAACCTGAATTGTCATGTGATTTTGATATATCTTTTACAGATAATAAAGCCTTTACACTTTCTGCTTGTCTCAACCATTCTTGAATCTGTATAATTAATTAGTTTTTATTTGATGATAATTGTATTTAGAATGAACAACAAAAACACACAAGCAAACAAACTTTAAACAAATCACTACTACCAAAAATAATATTGTTACCTAATGTTACAGAAATACAAATATTGAATTTAAATATATATATTAATAATACAAATAAAATTAAAACATATGGATCAAAAATTAAGATGTAGTCACAGTATCTGAACTTAAATAAATTAAGGTTAATAAAGTTCCCAAATACCATGTCCATGATATAGTGTACACCAGTACCAAACAAGTTATAAGACACTGATACTCTAATGAACATATTAAGAATAATTGAGAAGAGTGAACTGTAGTATGAGGTCCATGCTCTGGCTTGCGTTTAGCATTGAATCATATTACAAGTGTAAAAACTACTTACCTGTGATTCTGAAGTCCCCAGGTTAATATTGATTATCCTGCTAGATTTAGACAGGCATAGACAGCCTTGGGAAAAATGGATGTAAATCATCTCTATCTTAAATAATATCTCTAGTCTCTGCAATAAACAATTACTAGGGTTAACAATAACATGACTGATTAACCTGTTTGCCAAGAAGTTCCTTTCTCAACCCAGGAGGTTCAGTCGCTAATAGTGGTATTAGAATGCCCAAGCTTGATTCAAATTTTTCTAGTGCCATTTGATATTGACCTTCAGTCAAATACATTTGAGCTGAATAACCGATTTCCATTGCTCCAGCCATACTTGGTGTAGCCTCACACAAGGAACCTACATTTACAAATTATTTATTGATAAAAGATGTATAAAAGATTTGAAAAATTGAAATAAGTACAGTGTACTAATAGTTGCAACAGCTCTTATTTTTTCATCAATGCATATTAAAACAATGTATATTCTGTTCAGAGAATTTCAAATATTTTCTTAAAATATAAGATACTACTAGGAAATATACTTAAACTCATGGCTACAAAACATAATTAATGCTAATAACTAACGAGACTTTAGTTATAATTTAGTTTAAAGGAACAAACTCACAAAGTAATTGTTGCCCATCATCAACAAAGTCCTTGGCAGGTTTTGGCACAGCCTGTACATTTTTTTTGTGTTTCTGCACAACATTACTATTATCTCTTTCATATAGCACAACTTTTATCTCTTCTGCTCTTTTTGTGTATCCCAAAACTTTCTCATAACAGGAACTTTTTTTATCTCCTTCCGGTAAAGCTAGGACATTTAATAATTCATCTCCTTAAAATTTAAAGAAATGATAATACAATATGTAACAAACTATTGATTATGTATTTTTTATTCATAAACCATATACAGATTATTGTTGTTAGCACACCAAAAAGTAGTGACAATCTGACTGACATAAGTGGAGATTTAATAATACATAATACCATATTTCATAGTGGACACTAAATTAAACTTACAGTTGACATAAGGCACTAAATATCGTAATGCTTGACAGTAAAGTGAAAAAGCCTCTTTATAATTAGCCTTTGTATCAACAATAACAGCCTTGTGGATCAATTCTACTGCTTTTTCATATGATTGATCAGAAGGATAGTGTTCAATGTCAAGAAATGGATGATCGAAGAACTTATCAAAATTAATTCTTGACTCCGGATCATAAATAAGAAGATTAGCCAGCAAGTTCTGACAATCTTGTGAGACAAAACCCTCAGGAATCTGAAAGTTCAGTTTTACATTTGGAGAGACCCGTATGTTTAAAACACTGTATCTTTGTTTATACATTATATATATATATATATATATATATATATATATATATATATATATATATGCACACATTAAGAAAGTGTACTATTTTGGTTTGTCTCATAATTATGATGTATGACTCTCTGTTAAGAAGCAAATAGCCGTGACCCACTGATAAGGTCAGCTTAAATTAAAGACAATTCTGAATTATGTAAATCTTTTCTATTTCTTCAATAATTTCAAGGGCATTAAACTTATAACTGAAATAAAATACCTCAATTGGATGCATGGCTCTAATAGCATCCACAAGCTGATAACAGGTACCACACGGTAAAGGGGCCTTTCCAAACAAACATTCATATGAAATAATACCAACAGACCAAAGATCTGCTTTGGCATCATACTGCTTCTTTAGAAGCATTTCAGGAGCCATGTACAGCGGAGAGCCCCTTATTGAACTGTGTTGAGCATCATTTGATAGGAACTGCGCAAAACCAAAATCTAAATATAAAAGAATTGGAGAATGTTAAGTTGTACATGCAGTCTATTAGATATTGCTGATCATAATAGTAATTAATTTTTGTGTTCATGGCTACAATTAAAAAATGTTACTATATAAATGATTATATTGGAATTCAATATTAAATACTTGTTTGAGACATCAGAAAACAACAGTATTAAAAGTTGCATATGGTTTTATGTTGTTAAAATCATATAAAAAGTTATTTTTCTGAAAAAGAGACTGAATATTAGAAAACTATTACTGGGCCCTCCAGTAAACCAAATGTTTCAGTGGATCATTCAGTTTTGTTTGTGTATCCTGGAGTTTAGCCTATGGCCATTAACAATTCTTATTACACAATTATAGACGCAATAACGGATACATAAATTCGATGCATGACTACATAAATATTCATGGCTTATCAGGTTCATACTTTGTCTTATATCAATAATAAATTATACATTTATATGGATAATAATATTTTGTTTATGTTATGTTTCTACAATACCACAGTAATGAACACATCCTAAAATTGATATATAATTTAAGAAAAGGTATTTTCATCTGTAATTACCTGCAATTTTTAGGGTTAATGTAGGTTTAGTCACCAACAACAAGTTCTGTGGTTTAAGATCCAAATGACAAATATTTTTGGAACGAAGAAATTTCAATCCCAATGCCAACTGCCGAATAAATTTTCGAAAGATCTTTTCTTCTAATTTTCTCCTTTTTCTTATAAATGATGATAAATCCCCTCCATCACAATATTCAAGAATAATGTAAATAAACCTGAATTTTAGATGTTAGAATATAAATTAAAATTTATTATTATAACCCATGCTGATTAATATACTTTTTATCCTAGTACTTATTTCCTTTTCATTTTTATATTATAATTTTCCTGTACTGATATGCACTTTTTTGTTGTGCTCAGAGGGAGAGCTTATTTCTCCCTATTCCTATACTCTGGAAAGAACAGAAATAGCAGAAGAATTTATACTATCATTTGAACAATATACTTTTATGTATGATTAATAATACTGTACAATGCATCTTTGGTTTGCAAAAGATGCAAAATGGTTGGCCCACTTTCATATCTGGTTTTGACACATATTCATAATCAATTCTTATCACCTGAATAAGGATAATATTATATCCTTCCCCCCCACAATCCATAAGATTAGTGGGAAAATGGCTGAAGAGTAGGAATTCAAATATATATAAAAAATTACTGTAATATTAGTCATACTTTATACATCCTAATTAACCTTAATCAGCCCTGAACCTAATTGTCTACCCAACAATAAAAAATTTTATTTCCTGAAAAAGAATTCAAAATATCATACTTACTTATCATCCCACTGAAAATCCTTCATTTCAACAATAAATTCATGATGCATAAGTTTCATCACTTGTATTTCGGTTATTATATTATTAATCCCTGATGGTGACAATTTATTTTTTTCAACGCATTTAATGGCAACAAACGTATCACTCCTATCCTGAAAACAGAATCAATATTAATTTGTTTTCTACAATATATTAAAATGTATTTATTTATTTACGGTATTAATTTATTTATTACAATAAGTGGAGTCTTAATGTCTTACTTTGGGAACAGCTTTGTACACAGTCGAATAAGTGCCCGATCCGATTTTCCCCATACTTTTGTAGCCAGCCAAATTGATGGTCGGAACTCTGTTAGGTACCGACATTTCCACCAATTTCGTACACAGGGAACGATTAGAGCGTTGTTGCAAGGCATAACATAAGAAAGCGAGAAATCGGAAGGTAGCAACAGATAATACTAAACATTCACGGCCACATGTATTCTCGACAATGTATATGTAAAAACAGTCGACAAAATTTTGTATTTCCGAGTATAATACAGTTTGGATCTTTTGTAAAGGGGAAAGAATGTAGTTGGTAGTAGATTAAAAAATATTGGACTGGGAAAGGAATTGTGCTAAGTAAATAGTGAACGGGATAGTGGCGGTGGACGAGTGTGACGTCAGTGGAGTGGGGACATACGATGAGAGGACAGGTGCCTGCCTCATTGGTGTCGTTCCCAGACGATCGGTCTAAATTGCTTAGAGTTGTGATCCTTTCGTAGCTTGATTTGTGTCTTTATGTTTGCTAACGCCCGTCGACCTTTTTTATTTACCGTCTAATCCGCCCGCCATGGATTCAGAAGAAGAGACATTGTACGACGACGTCGACTCGGGAAATGAATCCAGTGGGGACGATTTGGTGGACTTCGCTATGGAAGTTGAAACCAATAATACGAGGGAAAAACAGACCGAGTTCGACGACTACCCCTACGAAGTCCTTTCGACCGAAGAAATCGTTCAGCATATGGTCGATTGCATTAAAGAAGTCAATACTGTCGTCGAGGTATTTAAACGTTCTCTTTTTCCGCTATACTTTTGTTCGCCCTTGAGAGGTTAGCTTCTTTATTTATCACCGTTGCATTCTAATAATCTCTGACATTAAATTCGAGAAGGGAAATGTTTGTCCTATTAATTATGTGATCGAATGGTTTGAAGGGCTAAATATAATTCGTAATTTACTTCTTGAAAATTGAGTTCTGTTGTGAACCCAACTTTGTTACTGTATTTTCAGAGTTTCATATGGAGCTTATGAAAACCGCGGTTAACTCTCTTCTGACCCACGATTATTGCATTGTTATAGTGGTTACTGCCCTTTTCTTCAAATTTTATTTTTTTTTGCTGTCAAGGAATTTGTCAGTGTTATTTGTTTACTATATAAGTTTGCAACGATTTATCATGAATAGATTACTGAATCCTAAATTGTTATAGTGATGTTTAACATATTACAAAACATCATACTTTTGATTTGTGTTTATCTGAACCTGATGAATTCCCAAAAACATCATGTGATTCCTAATTGACAGATTACAGGCTACAAATTGAATTAATTGAATACAGCCCGGTGCAGTTATTGTAATATTTTTATTAAGTCATAATGCTTTGTTTAATTAAGTCAATTTCTATTTAAGATACCAGCAACGACTACACGTATACTATTAAATCATTTCAAATGGGACAAAGAAAAATTGATGGAAAGGTTTTACGATGGCAATCAAGAACAACTGTTTGCGGAGGCTAGAGTTATAAACCCATTCTGTAAACCTCCCATCATATCTAGACCAAGAGTAATGTGTTTTCATTTTTTTTTAGTTTGTACAGTTAATTGGAAAACAAATGACAATATTACAGCTTAGGATAGAGATATGCTGTCATATTAACTTCTGTATTGATCGTAAAATAATTTGAACATTTAAATGCATCAATATTTATTATCTGTATACTGGTATTGTGCATTTTTATTTACTAAAATATTAAATTAGAGAAATGTAAATATCACTCAAACCAGAAAAGCATTCTAGTTGTTTTACTATCATCTTTACCCAATTTTCACTATTTATATCACTTTTTAGTTTATGTTGACAACATATTTGCACTACTCTTTGTTAAAGTAATGTCTTATACTATTACCTTAATAATTGAGTGTCTTATATATTAGATAATAGATATAAAAGATAACTTATGTATTGGATGTATTAGATTAGTAGTTGTATTTTAAAACAAGTAAATGATATCAGTTCTTTTTTGGAGTAAAGTGTTGTCAACTTTCAGGTTCAACAGCAAACCAGTAACGGTACTGAAGAGTGTGGAATTTGTTACATGGTTTTACCTTGTCCTGTAAGTGTATTTATTCTATTCATTAATTAATGTGTTACATTTTGTGTTGTTGTCCTCCTATTATGGTAGTTTTTCTTTTTGAATATTATATTAATTAGTTAAATTAAAGCATTTTAATCATCTAACCGATCAGACATTGCGAAAATAATTTAAATGTATTTCATTATTAGATTTAAAATCTGCATTAATATTTTATTATCTGACAACCATTTTAATACACTTGTTTCATACATTTGAATTGAATCTGCTTCATTTATCCTGAAGCTTACCTCACTTTTTAATTGTTTGTGTATTCAGAATTACAGTGCTTAACATATCACGTACACATAGTACAATGAATTTTTATAAGTGTGCACAATTTTATTAAAATTAGAAGATTAATCATTGTTCTATAATAGAGATCCCCTAATTATTCCAATATTGGTGCAATATATTATTATGCCATATATCAAAAAATGATTTATACATTTAAACTCATACTTTCATAAACATTTCCTAAAAGAAAATTATATAAAATAACTATCACATTTCAAATGTGTGATTAGTAATAAAGGGTTCTCCATTGTACTAATTAACTTAACAATTATTATTGCTATATTTTCTGCAACTAAAACTGACATATTAAATGTATTAGTAATACATTTAATTACCATAGAAATGTTATAATATGGTAATAATGTTCATCCTTAATAACCTTTTGAAATATTCCATTCATGTATTAGTTTCAATATAGAATTTCATTAAGTTATTCACCCTAAGACTCGAATTTTTACTCTCTGTGTATTTTTTCTAATTGTAGAGTTGAATTCATTTGGTTTACAAAGTTTGCAATAGTTCCCATGGGATTACAATATTATTTTTGATATATTGTATACCATTCAAATGTTAACTGAACATTGATTCACTAGCGCATTATCTGTCTTCTGAAAATGAAATTGAAATTAGAAATTGTTGAAATATTTTAGTTAAATAGACATAATCAGACAGCGCATACTCAGGTGAATGGAAAGATAGAAATAGATTGCAATATGCTCCCCTTGGTTTATCAAACTTGCAAACCTGTCAAAATCTGATAGCAAAGTAAATGTCACAATTTTAGTTTTAATAACAATAAACAAATTAAAAGAAATAAATGTTTGGTTAACTTGTTGAAGTATTTTAATGTAATAATAACCTAAAGATGTAATAATAACAATGAAATAAATTTTAATTATTTAAATAATTTTACGTATAATTTGTGGCAGTATCCTATCTTAAAATCAAGATTCATTTAATTATATAATGCATCTGATTTTGGAGAAGATGTACTATGAGAAAATTCTTTGTTCCTTTATATCATTGGGTTATTTGATGAATTGAGTTCAGTTCTACTTATGTTTGTGTGACATTTGAAATCAGTCAAATTATTATCAATGAGCATGATTTCATATATGCTCAATTATTTTATATGTTGCTTAATAGATAACAACATATCACAATAAACAGCTACACTCAATAGTAGAAAGTTAAATTTTTCTTATATCATATCACACTGTTAATATTTAATTATATAAGATATAATTAAAATTTACTACTTTCTGAAGAGTAAACTGATATAATGATCAATTTCAGTTTTCAATTTCAATATCGGTCATCAAATTTAAAGTATTTATTATTTTAAAATTTTTTACAGATAGAATTCTCCTGCCTTGTATTTCAAAATATGAGAGTGTAATGTTTTCACCTATAATTTTGACATAAATTTAGTATATTTAAAAATATTAATTTTTCAGATGATGACTGGACTGGAGTGTGGACACAGGTTCTGTACTCAGTGTTGGGGTGAATACTTGACAACAAAGATCATGGAGGAGGGTGTAGGTCAGACAATAGCATGTGCAGCTCATGCCTGCGATATACTTGTCGATGATGCCACCGTGATGAGGCTAGTCAGAGACTCAAAAGTTAGGCTCAAGTACCAACATCTAATCACCAACAGTTTTGTTGAGGTAACTTCTGGACCAATTAATGTCATTAGTCTGTAATAATCTGAGCTTCAAATGAGTGAACAAATGTAGAAGGGTACTGTACTATAAGATTCTATAGTGTACCCATTCAGTAAGTAAACTGGGATCGACCGACAGCGGGCACACCAATCAACTTAAGGCTTGGGAGCTTTGTTATTACTGATAACAAACTCTGATAACTGATAATGTACTACCTTACTGTGATCTTTCATAACATGGCCTACATAATGGCCATTTATGGCCCATTTTTTCATTCTGCCTTTACTAATTGTGTACGCTGTGGGATAGTTCATTACATTAAACAACAGGGTGTAGTCTGAATCAGAAAGAGTGAAGTTTCTCAGATGGTCTGGACTACACAGAGGTATCTTACCTCCTTATGCCACTCCCAGGATATACAGAACAATTTTTGTCTGAGGGAATCATTTTGTAAACAGCATTTCAACATGAAACTTTTTCCAGCTGAGTATAAAATTACAAACTTTTATTTGTACTTGGGGAATGAAAAGTAAACAGCAAAACATTTTATTTTGGAGGTGTTATGAGAAATAAACAAAACTTTTTTTCTAATGGTTGAGAAATATGAAATCACTCACAGAATTTTGAATGCAGTTTTGTTTTCATTATATTTCTACAAATATACTGATATATAGTTCTTTAGGATAAGAGTGCCTAGAGAGGTAAATACTGTTTGCATATTAATTGTTTAATACAACAGCAATTTGGAATGTTATATTTTCAAATTGGTAAACACTTTTTATTGATGTCATTCATATTTAATAAAATTAAATTGTAAATCATAAATTAGTGGTATTTATTAAGGAGTGCAGTTATTTAAATTTGTAATCATATTATGATAACCTGTTTTTGACAGTGTAACAGGCTGTTGCGTTGGTGTCCATCACCAGATTGCAACAATGCAGTGAAGGTTACACATGTAGAGGCTAGGCCAGTGATATGTAAATGTCTGCATGAGTTCTGTTTTGCATGCGGTGAGAACTGGCATGACCCTGTTAAGTGCCATCTTTTAAAACGATGGATAAAGAAGTGTGATGACGATTCCGAAACATCTAACTGGATAGCTGCAAACACTAAGGTAAATAAATTACTTTTTGAATAATATAATTCTACTACCTAAATCTTAACTAATATTCTGAATCAGTAGTTATTTTATTCTTTTTAAATATTATTTGATGAAAATTATTGTTTTCTAATTATGTTAAAATGTTTCCACAGTAATGCATTCCCTTCCTTTTAATATCAAAATACAAATTAATTTATTCTGACCAGTGGAAGTTGTATAAAATATTAAAAAATATTGCACCAAATGTGTATAATCCACTTGTATACAACTGTGCTTTATAAACATTACATAAAAAAGGAAGTTGTGTCAAGTTATTTCCAATAAGTTACATAACATTAAGAAAAAAAATTTAATATTATGCTCTTTAAACTGTATCTTTATATATACATGTTTCTGAAACTGTTGTATTCATTATTTCTCTAAATGGTATATACAAAACTATTGCTGAAATTATAAGTACATATTGACTTAAAGCATTAAACACTAGTAGACATTGCTTATAGAATAGAACATTTTTGTTTAGTTTCAATTTAACATTATTATTATATTTTTCAGGAATGTCCAAAATGTAATGTTACAATAGAAAAAGATGGAGGCTGTAATCATATGGTTTGTAAAAATCAAAACTGTAAAGCAGATTTCTGTTGGGTCTGTCTTGGGCCATGGGAGCCTCATGGATCATCTTGGTAACTCAGTCTTTTAATTTTTCTCAAGTATTAATTGATATAAGGTAAATTTTGAAAAGCTATGGGTCTGAGGAACCTTTTTAGGCAGTTTTCCAGTTTTTGTTATATTGTTTGTTGAGGTGAATTAATTTCAGTCTGATATTTCAAGACTTGAGTAGATATCTAATCATAAATTCAGTAAAGTACCTTAGGAAGGAGGAAAGTTATAATTGTGGGTCATTCAGATTACCTAATGAATTTAGAGGAGGTTGCAAGATATTTTCTTTGTCCATTCATTGTTGGTTTTATCAGCACAAACCAAGAGAAAATTAAGAATTATTAGAGCTTAACTAGAATATTAATTGTAGGTTGTTGAAAAGTTAGGGCTTGTTCCTTCTTGAATTTAACATTTATCTTCAACTCATTTTCATTTTCATTCTAAATACACATCTTGATATCTGGAGTAGGTCTGTAGGTATCTCTGGATGGCTTTGTGGGTTATACTTTTAAATAATATACAATATTGGAATCAAAAATCTTTATTGCAATTTTATGGAGTGGACCCACAAACGATAAGTGTGTGATTTATCTTCTGTGGTTGATATTTATCTTCATTATTGGTATTATTTGGCACAGCATATATGTGTTATGACTTTTCTTAACAACTATCAATGGTTATTTGTGGGTAACCTGTTTGATGTTTGAAGTTTTTTGTTTCAATCAGAATGCCCTCAAACAATTTAGAACTAGTCACTTATTTTATGCAAAATTTGTTTATGTGAAAAACAAGTAATTAAATCATATATGCTGTGGTTTTTTTTCAGGTACAACTGTAATAGGTACGATGAAGAAGAAGCTAAAGCTGCACGAGATGCACAAGAGAAATCGAGAGCAGCATTACAACGATATCTTTTCTATTGTAACCGGTACATGAACCACATGCAATCACTTAAATTTGAGCATAAACTGTATGCTTCAGTCAAAGAAAAAATGGAAGAAATGCAACAACATAACATGTCTTGGATTGAGGTAAAATTATAAAAATTTGATCATCAAATAATATGCTTATCTTGATCCCAAAATTGTTTCCAGTGCCTCCTTTAATTAAATGTAAATAGACCTCCTGAGGATTCAGTTTATCCAAATAACCTTGAAGACTAAGTAAGATGGATGCAAACTGATGAAAGAATTCTTCTTATATTCATTTCACCTCTAGTTATGTTAATGCTAAGAGTTTAATCTGTTGGACAGGTGCAGTTTTTAAAGAGAGCAGTGGACATATTGTGCCAATGTAGGCAGACGCTCATGTACACTTATGTGTTTGCCTATTATCTCAAGAAAAATAATCAGTCAGTCTTATTTGAGGTATGATTATCAATTTTGTTTTATATATTTTGTCCTCCCTGCATTATGAAATGAGGAAAATTGAAACAAATACTGGACTGATCAATATTATCAATTTTTAGTAATAATCTAAAGTTTACTTGTCCCTTATATATTTTTATAATCTATAATAAAAATCATACTCATTCACTGGAAATGCATTATTTCATAAAAATAATTTGTCATATATAACTATGAACTGTCTAACAATTTCATGCCCATAAGTATAATAAAAGTTTAAGTTGATAAATCCTATATAAAAAGTGCTACCAACAATTTTTCTTTTTAGGAATCAGGATAAGTCACCCCTTTCATGATCATTATAACCTTTTTCTTATCAATAAATATTCTTTGAGTAATAAATTTGTATGTTCAGTTCTTTGACCTTCTGTTTGATTCTTCTAGGATAACCAAAAAGACTTGGAAAGTGCTACAGAAACTCTATCAGAATATCTAGAAAGAGATATAACATCTGAAAATTTAGCAGATATTAAGCAAAAGGTTCAAGATAAATATAGGTATATATTGGTTTAAGTAATCCCAATTAGTAAAATTTATTTTCAATTAATAAATATTACTAACCAATAGTAAGTTAAAAATAAATAATATATTTGTTATATTTCCAAACAAATGTTGATAACAGAATTTTAAAAAATGTGTCCATGAATTATTATACTTACATTTAGAGACTAAAATAGAATAACATACTGGTTCTTTCATACCTTATCTGAATTTCTGCAGCCAGAAATAATCTTTGTTACAAACCCTATGAAATTGTCTCATGAGCAGCCTTTTTATAAGTGAAAAATTTGTCAATTTCAAAAATCATAAAAATGTATTTTTACTTAATTACTATACAAGAAATATTTTAATATATATGAAAGTTAAAAATCAATTTAATTGTTGTTAAGTTGTAATCTACATTGAGCTAAAAGATCAAAATTACATTATAGGAAATTTAAGCTTATGTCTTATTAAAATAAGTAGTGTGTCATTGAAACATAGAATTTACGAAAGTATATAATTTTGATAGTTGCATTAATAATAATATATTAATATTGCATTTGCAGATACTGCGAAGGGAGGCGGAAGGTATTATTAGAGCATGTCCATGAAGGTTATGAGAAAGAGTGGTGGGATTACACCGAATAGTGTCAGTCCAAATATGCCTACCACAATCTACTGTGTGATAAAAAAACTAGTGCAAACGTTAACATCTTTAACATAAATTAGGCTACGAAAAATTTTTGTGTACAGAACTCTTTCAAAAGATATATTTATACCTACATATATATGCTAAATTATATACACATTATATAAAAAACAAGTCTCATGTTTAATACCGTCGAATATATATATATATATATATATATATATATATATATATATATATATATATATATATATATATATATATGTATAATAGTTATATTTTATATGTATCATAGTCAATTTCAGTGTGGATAAAATTGTTATTGTATTTGCTCTTCTTTAATCCCTGTAAAAATTCTTTTGAGAAATTTTGTCATGATTACAGTTTCAGGCAAATGTTATTCATAAATCTCGTATGACAGCTATTTTGTCGGTTGTTATTTGTTATTTTTTAAATAGCATTTCTGGAGATGCGTAGTTGTATTTTTCAATAATAAAAACAAAACGACAAAAGGGAAGGATTAACTAACATTGTTTTGTCAGTCAGTCATGTCGCCATTGCTTAGTTATCTATTATAGCTTTTAGCAGTCAACTTCCTTCCCATTACTATGATATATAATTATTGTAAATACTATACATAAAACTAGGTTATATAAAATCTTGTTGTAGGAAGAAAAAGAGAATTTTATTAGAATTGATTCAATTTCAGTTCTACAAGTGTAACATATTTGTAGTGTCTATAAGGAATATTGTATATTGTATTATTTTTAAGAAATAATACAATGTGTTGTCTAGCCTGGTCGCCTCAGCCTCAGGGTTCTCTACCTTGTTTGTTCTTATTCATTTGGCAAACTGTCATTTATAATACAATCATGAGATTAATGACATTTCATTCGTTGTTTACTTCAAATGTGTGATTGGATAAATGGTAACGCAGTATTTCAACTTTTGGCAAAATGCAACTCTTTTATTGATAAATTAACAATTATTAATCAAATAAGAAAATTAGGATGTACTCATCATAAAGATCCTAGAAATAAGCCAAGCTTTGTTTTCAATGGAATGACAAATATACTAAAAATTCTAGTTCATTAAAGTGGGCCTATCAAAATTGTTGATAAGTTAGTTGTGATTTAATCAATAATCCGGTTTTCTTGATGTTTCTTCATTGTTGACTATTGTTACTTGATCGTTTTTGATTTAAGTATTACATATGTATAATTTTTGCCTGGAACAAGAATGGTGTGTAATATGCTTGCTATTTATAGTTTTTCAAGGAACAATAATTTTATACGGTAAGGTTAGCATGGCCAGAGGTTGAAATTTAAACATTGTATGCGCTTACCAGGGAAATGCATGTGTAGCTAAAAAATGACATATCTAATTTAGATAATTAGAGTTGTAACCAACCTAGCACAATTATACAATAAACATTTGCATATATGAAAACATGTGCAGTGTTTGATGAAAGAAACGACAGGTATAATATAAAAAAAACCAGTGCATAATTGAACTTTTGAATTTGTGATAAGTTTCCAAGAAGACAGTATTAGTTTAATGTAATGTGTTTGAGGTATATACCCTAGAATAATGTAGTACTTATTTTATTGTGATCTGATAATTGTCGACACCTGGTACATAATCATATTAGATTTGGATTTATGGCAAATTTATTAATTATTTTATAGTATATTCTCGTGTTGCTTTTTCAGTGCTTGTTGAGAGCCCTACCTTCTGTAAAAACTTAGTCGAAAAGAGTTTGAAATACTCTTGAAGCTTGTTCATAATAAATGGCACAGTCATTATCTCGCCACGCAGTCGGATAACTATCCAGATTTAGTCAACAAAGCTGTACCTTATACTCAAAATTACTAAGGCTAAATAAAACATTAATATAATTAATGCCAATTGACCAGTTAGTAAAACCCCCCTAGGTCAGTATTATGATAATATATATCTTTAGTCGATCCCAAGTTAGCTAACGTTAACAAGTCATGTAAATGTGACTTGCTGAAAATGACTGTTTCCTTTTTTAGGTTAAGAAGAAAAAATAGTTACAGTTTGCCATCTTTTTACCAGTGAATTATTTTTGTTTTGTACTCCATTATTATGAGTTTGAACTTTCATCTTAAGGAAGTTGACAAAAATAAAAAATTTATATTAATTAAATGTTATATTTTATTTATTTAATATTTTATTACCCTCAGAGTGATATTGTTGACTGAAAATTTTCTTGTACACAGTCCATGATTATAGCAAGACGGAAAATGCAATGAATGCAATCTTCATGTTTGTAATTTTTTACCTGGTTGCCTTGTAAGAAATTGTACTCATCTTACAGGACCAGTAAAATATAATTTAACTTAGTCAACATGCAGTTTTATTAACAAGTTAAATACACAATATATTAAGCATGTAGGCATAAAAAAATAATTATCAGTCCAAGTCTTTGGCTTATTTTTGTCAAAGCCTTAGAAATTTCCTTCTTTGAATTCCTCCAGTTTAAGGTACTATTCATAATACTCTTCTGAAAAAATAAATACATTTGTGAAAAAATATTATTAATACTATATTATGCAAAATAATGAGTATGAAAAAATTATTTGAATAGCGATCAGTTTTACTTGATTTGGTATATAGACCATTATATAGACACTCCTCCTGCTGTATAAGAAAATACAACATTAGGCTTTCAGTTATTTAAATTATTGCACTATAAAAGATCCGACAAACAAATTACATTTATGGTACATAATGCATTTCTCTAAAAATTAAAGAAAACAGTTTTTAAAATCTGAAAATGAGATGAAAATTATTCAGGGGCCAACAGTATATTTTTACTTCTAGTGCACCCTTCCTATAATAATAAAACGTTTATGGGTAAAATGGTAATTTAAAAAATGTCTGAGAGGGATCACCTCAAGTATTTAATCTATTTATTTTGCCTTAAGGCTTTTTACAACAGTTTTATTTTTTGCTTTAACAGTTCAGCTAAATGATATCATTCTTGCACATATTGCAAGAAGCAGTAAGTCCAATCATTCATTAAAAAAAAAATAGAATCTGTGATGTGTTATTCCATCTCTTTATTGAGAATAGATGGCTTCTCTGATGCCATTTATAAATAGTATATATATAAAACAATCCCACATCATCCTAAAAGCTAAAATATTTATTCATAGTTTGACCTATGCCTTAATGACTTACCCAGCCACCTGATGAATGTATGAAGTCCACTATCTTTTTATTTCCTGTTATAGTAGTTGCTATGATGTCTGGAATTGCATCGATAAATTGAACTGTTCCACATTCATTGGAGTACAGTGCCAACTGCACACCCAGAGCGTAAATTCCACAAATTTGAATCCAAGACATTTCATTTAAAAGTAAGCCCTCTGCCAAATGTGAAAAGTCCTTCTGACTCAATTCATAATTGTTATGAATTGTTCCAACTTTTAGTTTCAGAAAACTATCGGCAGAATCCATGTAGGTTTTGACACCATTTGATAAACATTTCAAAATCTCCTCACTTTTCGTCACCACTTTCCCATGCAAATACAACTCAATTATTTTTTTACCAAGGGCTTTACTTTGTATTTCAATCCTTTTTAATTCTCTCAGTTGACCAGTTTTGTCCAATAAGTCAAATTTAATCTTAGGAATATTGCAATTTTCTTCTTTCCTTTGATTACTCACGCCCGGTGAAAATTTGTTATTCCTGAGATTAGTACTTACGGTATCTGACATATTCTCTTTTTGTAAAAATAAAAAAATATTTTAACAATAACAGTATGCAGTGAACATATAAACACAAACCTGTTAAATGTTTACAACACATGTTTAAAATATTAATTCTTCTTCAGACAAATGAATAAATATTATTTCGAAGTTATTAGAAAGCAATGACAGAGTTTATACAATATTACCAAAATAACAAAATAATTTTATCATATTAGCTGCCTTAATTCAATTTTTTTATCAAAGAACAAACAAAATCAGCACTGCTGCAATTCATAAAATGTTTTGTGAGTGTGGTGTGGTATCAAATATTAAATTTAAAGTTACATAAAGGCTTCCAGCTGCTCTGGAACCATTTTTTGGTATATTCAATGTTTCAAATAACTGTGAATGTGAGATTGGAATTCTTTTGTAACTTCAATGTAATTTTAAAACTGTTAAGTGATTATCTCAGAAAATGTTCTAGCAAAATTGTTAGTTTTATGAACAAAACTCTTTACTTCCACATAGAAATAACACTGAATTAAATTAAAATTTAACAAGAAAAATATTCAAAAATAAATATAAATTTTTTACACATTTTGTTTTAGGCCATTATTACTATATTGCTTATAGAAAGTTATGACCCATTATAGTGATATAATAATTAATTATACTTACAGTACAAACTGACTAATTATTTGACAAACTTAATCAGAAATAACTTGAAAAAATAATAAACTTTTAGTTTAGAACCCTATCCACTTACTCTCTGTATCCAAAAATTACAAAATACATCTCTTTTATTATTATGTATTAATGGTCATAGTACATTCCATACACAAAGATTTTTTTGTAATATGAAAGTAATCTCTAAATATGATCAAGGATAATCTCTATAGTTTCAAAATAAACTCTTAACACTTATAAACATACTTTATTTACATATGCATGCCAAATGCGGCAAATGTTTGATGAATTAATAATATATTTTGCTGTTTGGTTACAAAACTTCATTTGATGAATAATATTAACACAGATTGCAATTAAAAAAATACACATATCATATAAACACTCTTTACTTAATACATTAAAAAATAGAGCAGCACTGACAAAGGCACAAAAGCTGGTGTGTTGCATACACGAAGGCAATAATGTCAAAAGCACTTTAAGTAATTAATTTCGTCTAATAACCACCTAATAGTTTCATTTCATTTTCAAAGTGAATCACCTATGTGTTATAAATATTTAAATTGTACAATATATTGTCTTAAATATTTTTGTGCTATACATTTGTATTTACAAGGCTTACTTTTACCCTGTGTAAATACCATTAAATACTATGGCAGCAACTTGTCTAAAAATACGAACCTGCATAACATTAAAAATAATATTCATCTATTAAACAAGAAATAAACATTCATAAAATGGTAAATAATAAAACAAAACAAAAAACAAAATGTGTGATAAACTAAACCAATAAATTCTAACTTGAATTTCGTCGTACATCTCTTTAAAAATGGCAAGAAAAGACTTACGGGATATTACATTGGAAATATTTAAAGAAATATTGCAAGGCAACAAGATGTACATTGAAAATAGAGCACAAAGCCTTGCCACCAAGCGATAAAATAACATACAAGAACCATCCTACAACAGAGTCCATGATGACTACTTAGAAACAAACAATGTAGAATATACATTTTAAAATACAATGTTTACCTCTCATTAACATAAATAATATTCCATTTATTTCATAATGCACTCAACATCAAATGAATAAAAAACTAAATCACAATATAATATAAAAAAAGGAATTAACAACTATTAAATTCATCAAATGGATGAAATACCACAATATTATACAAGACAAAGGCAAGAACATTCACAAGATAAACATATGATTGTTGCTTTAATATTATTTCACATTTTAAATCGGTGCAAATTATTTCAAGTGGTTTTAAAATTTACAATGGCACTTAAAGATGTTAAAATGGAAAAGAAAACAATTAATGAATACATAATGGCACTTTACTGAGAATCCAGTAGTTGAGTATCAAGTACTTTGAGTGTGCCACTAGCTGGTGGGATAGACCATTTCTAGCCATTTCAATTAAGTATCAATTAAAACAGCTATAAAATATCACTCTTGAGCCTTAATTTCAAGAATCATAAACCTGAATAATAGTTGAAAAAAAGAATGCTCAAATTAATTAGAGTGCAATTAATCTGGCATACACAACATGCAACAAATTAAAATATATTTGCAGTTTATTGCTGGATAAACAAATTTTGTCAATAAAAAATTAAGCAGCAATGATATATTCAGAATTTAAAGAGAATGCAGCAAGCAGAAGACAAAAGTAGTAAGTACTTAAATCAAAAAACATACTTAGCAATTAATTCTAGGGCAAATATCATTCAAAGATGGAAAGAAAACAGTAATTGGTTTCAAGAAAAAGCTATTTTTAAAAGGAACATCAATAATAAGATATTACCAGTGAAACAAACTAAAAGTCTCAAGTAATTTAGCTCATCAATGCAAATAAAAATTATTAAACAAACCATTTAATTCACTTGCCTCCAGTATGACTTAGAAAAAATTATACCTTTCAGCAAGGTTGGCAAAACCATAAAAAACACACTATGCCAGTTACAAATTCATATTAGAGCACACCAAAGTGCATAATATTATTTTTAATGTTTATATATTACATTAAATATTTATTCATTACACAAAGGCACATAAAATCCATTGAAAAGATGGCTCAAATAATGACCATTGTGGGACAAAATATGTATACAAAAGCCATTACATTACATACTCCATATTTAACATCACTGCAATACATATTTCAATTTATATACTTTTACGAAATACCTTTCCAATAAAGCTACACTATCCTAACAGAAAACAATAAGTAATTATTGGAATGTAATTGCCTTTGGCTGCTCTCCCAATGATGGAAGTTACAAATTTCATGTTGAACATCAATCACAGAATTGTTTGTTATATTTTATCATTCTAAAAATAACTGTTGCACTAGATACAAAAATTCTTCACTGAAGAGATTTGTGAAACTTTAATTGAATGGATTTCACAAATACCTGTAGAGAAGCCTCATTTTCTGTATTGCTTGTCACATAATAAGCTAGAAGTCTTATTTCAGACATTGCACTATTTAAAAATGCACTTTTGTTTTATCAAAAAATTTACATAAATAAAAATTTCTCGTACTAAAAGAATTAAAGAGTGCATTTGTAATATACTACATAATGACAATTAGTGTATTTAAACTAATACTCTACAATTTTGACATTAACAAACTTACACATAAATCTGATGTGTTATTCCAAATATTGGACTATAGAAAAACATTTTAATACATCCCTATACTAATTAATATTCAATGTTCCTAATTACATTAAATTTTTGTAATCCAATTATACTTATTCATTATAGATGAAAACAGTGTACACATTACAAATTAAAACTAACATGAACAAATGGATGAATGAATGGACAGGCAATGTTACTATGCACTTTGGTCTGCTCTAATTAGTACACTGTTATGGGACTGTCTTCAAAACAAATAAAATACAATGTCTCTAACAAATGGAGATTGATTATGACACAGAAGAGATGGGGTTGTGAGGTGAGCCCATCTGAGTGAGGACTTTGTCCAGCCACTGGAGCGGGCCATGAAGGTGTATTTCAATCCAACATGGGGTACTCGTCACATCCTGCCTGTGATATTCAGCACCCCAACCCTTCACAAATGACATTCTGAAATAAAAATATTGTGCAATTTATATAGCTACTTGGATTGCTACTTAGGCTGTTGTTAGGAGCATTCCTCAAAATTCCTTGATAGGAAATGATAAATCTGGAAATGTGATCTTTAAAAATTAAAACAGTCTTCCAGTGATTCATAAAGGTCAGGTTTGTTTTCTGGACATAAATCTAAGGTTAACCTATATAAGATGAAAGCAAAGATATATAGACCCCAGCATTCAAGTTATATGTTAAATGCAGCTGCAAAAAATAATTTTGTGAAAGAAAAATTAAATGTCAATGTAATCTTAAATGATTTAAATGAATAAATTAAATAAAGGGGGAAGATAAAAGTAATTAATTTTACCTTATGGTACACATCTTTGTAAGTTCGTACACAGCCTCAAATCCATGGTTGACACTTTGGGATAACAGTTGTGCAAATTCTTGATTGTTAAATATTTTGAGTGAACATCCGGAAGGTATTTTGCACACAGTACTTGGATGGAAACCATGATGATGGTTACAATTTCGTGACTGTACAAAAATTGCACTATCTGAAAGACACTCAGCATAAACTTCACCTCCCACATAATATAGGTGAACACCTGTAATATAAAAAACAATAAAATGGAAAACATTAAAATTAATTAAAACGGTTGGATACCATGAATACACCCTATCACTCATTTATAGATAGCTTGACCTATGGTGATTAAATTTAACAATTGAAAGAAAACCAAGGTCCCGACACCGAGGGAACTTCAACATGTAAAATTAGTATGAACAATAATTTGGAATAACATATTCCAAAATACATTTGATATATAAGCACTTAAATGTACTAAGAAATATATATATATAAAAATAAATAACAAAGGTAGTATAGTAACAGGCATTCAATAGCCACTAATTTAATGCACACAAACTGTTATATTTTATGAAGGCTGTATACGGGACCTAGAATTTAATTTTAACAAAAATTAGGGTTTTCAATATGAATATTTACATGTTTAAACATAACCATGCATCTCCAGCAATCTATTAAAGTACCATATATTCACATTATGTGAACCTAACCTAACCTAGTGGCTTATAGGTAAGTTTTATGGAGCAATGAAAAATCAGTGGATTACTTAAAAAAGTATGATAAAACTATACTGTAAATTTCCCAAACGGAGAACAATATTTAATTATAAGAGTATTTTCAATTTAAATCAGTCAATAAATAAATTCAAAATGTCATGATTCCAAGAATCTTGCCAATATTTCTCATAATATTAGTTACTTTAGAACATTGTAAGCTATAATATAACTAGTATTGTAGGATATACCTTTTCCTATATGTCTACGAGTGTTTTCAATAGTTGAATTTCTGTTCACATTTGACAACTGCCCTAAACAGAATCTGTTAAGGTTATTGCTAGGGTTAGTGAAACCATCCACTATAACTGAATGTGCCTGACAATGGAACACTTCTCCAACCCTGCAGTTTAGTTCATAATATGCTATACTGGCCCAATAAAGTGGCTCCTGAAAAGTAAATTGAATAAATGAAAGACAAATTATGAGCAAGAAAGATCAGTAAATAAATATTTCAATAACAACCTCTCTTAATAAATATTATCAAGACAAATCTGGATACTCTTGTGACTGAGAGGACATATGATTTCCTTTTATTACAATAAATTTATTTGATGGCTTCCTCCCATTAGGAATCAATTTACAATCCTGATTTGTGTATGAAGACATTACAATAAGCTAAGAGGCTTCAACATTTAGGCCTCAGTTTAATATCTGCTTTGTCTTGTAAAGTTACATAAAAGCCAATGAATTTATTACTTACGCGCTAAATTTGAAAAAAGTATGGTAAATATGAAAGACAAGAAACAGGTAACAAATCTTAAACGGATCCACAAATTGCATTCTCAAATGAATTTTAATTAAAGTTCAATTCATTCCCAACTAATTATTTACCTAAATAATATAAATAATTAGAAAAAAAAATCCTACTTGGTAAGAGACAGGTGCTACTTCTGGCAAGCTAGTAGTGTCCATTGCTGCCTGATCTGATGGAAGTGAAGATGTTTGACTATCTTCAGGTGGACTATAAGCTGGTGGAGGAGTCTCTGAAAAAATTCAGACAAAGAAATTAACTGATTGATTATAACTAGGTGTAGTTTAACATATTTTTATTACCATGATTGTTAGGATCTTTAATTTTCGGTAATTTTTTTTAGTATTTTCAAAATGAGGCCTTGCTTGCTGAACCAAATGTTTAAAATTTATTTTAAGAATTTTGTAATTTTTAAATATATGAGTTGAGTGTATTAACCTGTCTTGCTGTAAATAATTTGTAATACCTGTTTGGTGCTGTGTGAGGATGTGGAATACCACCTAGCAGATTACAACTACCAAACCTCCAAAGAGGTATTTAGAATGAACATAAAATTTAATAATTATTATCCTACTGAAAAAGATCGCATATACTACAGTTTTTAATTATATATAATATTAACCTTTTATTTATGATGCGTATTTTAATTAACATTAATCATAACACTAAGGTTTATAAGAAAAGTTAGTGACATTCTGTGATAAATTTACCTGATAACCCATTAGCAGAATATGGGCTGTGGGGGTTGGAAGTGGCAGGGCTGGGAACACTGCTGAGCGGTGAACTGGGACCAGCAGTAGCAGAGGAGGCAGCAGCAGTTGCTGAGGATGAGCCTGAAAATCCCGAACCGCTGTACGAGACATTATGAGGCATCGAAGGCTCAGGTAACTGTTGAAACTGCAGCAGTGAGTGTCCCGGAGCAAACTCACTGTGCCTTGGAACCAACACAGGAGGTAGTACTGCGTAAAAATAATATATTTGTAAATCATATATACAATAATAGTATTCCTCCTAAACTAGAACACTAATTACGACGGGATATCATAACAATATTCCCTAGGAAGTGGAGAACAGTACAAATAAATAACAATTCTCATTTAATTATACATTACCTACTTCATAAAGTAATTCTTAAAACCTGAAATTGAAATAAAAGAAGTGTCAAATGACACTATGTAATACAGTGTCCACAGATATGATATTCTATAACAATACACGGTAGAAGAAAATTTTGCAGACAGAATTTACTTCTCTTTAAAGAGAAAGCTACTTTTATTATACAGAAAAAAAATCAAATCTTTTGTTTGAAAGATTTTATTCATAGTTCCATCAAAAAATGAACACTATTAATCCCTCTTTCTACAATAATATTAAAGTTTGTAAACTTTAACTAAAATGTACTTTCTAGGAACTTTTTCAAAGCTATACAAATGTATTGTTTTTGCACTGTAGTTACATAGTTTTATCTAATGTTTCCTTTGAATTTATTTTTAAATACACTACTTATCTGTGTCATAATTATGCGAAAATTGCATTAAATTGTTCCATTAATCACTTAGTTCCAACAATTAAACTTCCATATTTGTAACAAACAAATAGCAAAAATTATGTTATACCAAATTACACACCTGGACTTTCAACCCTCTTGTAATGGTAAGGGTTGATACAGACTTCTTTCTGCTTTGCTGAAAATGGGTACTGACAGTGTTCCAGAGGTTTAAGTTCATGATGAGACTGGAGATCAGGCCACCTCCACACTCGACAGTATATAACATGAGGCAAACCTTTTCGATGAGACACCTGCGTATTTGTTAAGTAAAAATTAAAACAATTGTAAAACATTCATTATTCAGTTATACCTCAATCAAAGCTAACAATAGAAACAAGATAATCAATGAAAAAACATAAATAAACAAGAAATAACCTAAAATCATTAATAACATTTTTTCAGATAATTTAAAGAGGTACAGAATATTTTATGTTTAACAACAATTTAAAACACTTAACGTGTTTTAGTTAATATTAATTATTGTCATATTTTACAAGAAAAAAATAAATTTTGTGATATTCAAGAATCTAACAAATTAAAAGGTACAAGGTTCAAAATATTTACCTGTAGACGACCATCAAGACTTCTAGGTATAGTCACACAATTGCTAGGTTGGCCAGGGCAACTCAAAGCCCTTTCTAACTCTTCAATTGCCCCTTTCCTCTTTTTTAATTTCTTCACAAGAGAGTCTACTGCCTTCTCGGCCCACTTTTCTTCTTCATCTCCTTGCTTCCATCCTAACAGCTTTTTGACTGCAGGACTTGTAAATGAAAATAAACTGTTAAGTGAAGCCATTGCTCCACCAGAGCTTGAAGTTTCTGCTTCGTCTGTCTCCATAATTACTTATTGTATCAGCTTCTGTACATCTTAAACAT
This sequence comes from Lethocerus indicus, assembly GCA_019843655.1. NCBI lineage: Eukaryota > Metazoa > Arthropoda > Insecta > Hemiptera > Belostomatidae > Lethocerus > Lethocerus indicus. Next base: position 20,032,283 of record JACDQD010000006.1, read on the forward strand.
GAAATTAATAAATTTTAAATAATAATAAATATAGTTTATAGAATAAAATAGTTTAGATTTTACAGATATATAATTAGTCTCTTACCAATTAGTATAAATTACAGAGTAGAGTATAAATACAACAAACAAAGAAAACTAAACAAACCAAATTTCAACTAATAACCACCAATAGAAAAATAAAATATAGGAGTACTGCATTAAAGAAAGGTTTATACTTGAAGTGCAGAATTTATTTGAGATTTCTTATCTATTCCCTGAATGAATGCACACTGGTGTCCAGTGATATGGGTGTGCCAGCTGTTTCTTATCAGTATACTTACTCATGCACCTCTTGATGACACATTTATTAATCAATACCAGGAACACATGAGCTGGCAATGCGAACAGGGAAACTATTGATTTTATGTGAGAGAAGTGTGTGGTTACTTGTTACAACTTGATTTTATTACAAATCAGTAAATGTAAACAATGTTTCTAATTAAATCCCAAACTGAACGCCTATATACATTGTTTTTATGCAGAGGAAAAAACAGCTCTTACATTTCACACAAAGAGCCAAAATAAAAGATAAGAAACTGATATGGTAATAACCAATAAAATGAATATTATCATACTATTATTAAGTGCAATCTGCAAAGCACATTTTTACCATTTCCATAACTCCCATAATGAAAAACTCCAATTCCATAATGAAAAAAATAATTTCATAAATTATAGGTTATCCAGTATTGACATCTAACCTAAACTTAACAGATAAACTTGTATAAATAAATAATATCCTGTATGACCTAACGAAAGAATGATTGTGTTCTTTCATTTATTTGAGATACTATATAAACATACAAAATATGTATGTATATAAATAGCAACAAAGCAGGTAACAACAACAGAATAAATAAGCTTCATATATATTGTATATTTGCATGTTTATATTTGTATCTTGTATGTTGTATATTCTGTATTTATTTGTGTGTATATGCGTATAAATTATTGATAATGTTTATTAAATAACGTAATAGCTCATGAGAAAATATATCAGAAATATAAAACAACTGTACAAATAAGAAAATATTTTTGCTTGCACAGCCATAAAGTCATAAATTATCAGAAACCATAGATTTAAGACTGATAAATTACATCAAGGGAAACATTAACATTAGTTGGTAATTAATATTAGCCATAGTAAAGCAATGAAGAGGAAGTTGTATGGAAGAACTCATATTCATACTTCAAGTGGCAGATTTAATTTTCTTACTAAAAAGAAACTAGACTTTGTTTGGAACCATTGAATTATATATATATGTAAACATTTGACAGAATATGTTTCAACATTACTTTTAAGTATGAAAATTTGTTTTTATCATTTCATTTATGAAATCAATATGTGAAATAATAAGTATGTTATGATTTAGAAGAATAAACAACTACATACTGCGAATATAGTACAATTAAAAGCTACATATTGTAATAATTATCTTAAGTAATTCATTCGACGATGTCATGTTTGATGCATCTAGAAATAAAAACCTACATTAGCAGAAGTAACCTGAAAGAGTTAGGTTTAACAATTGGGAAAAACAGGTTAAAAAACAATACCTTTTTTAAATACTCTAACATATTTAGAATGCACACAGTTTCGGAAGGATAAACAAAATTAAGTATAACAACCTTATGAACCTTAACCATTCTGTAATTGGTAATAATTAATGTGCTGCACTTTAGTTTATTTGAAACACTAAATATTACACAGTTTGATTAAAACTATGGCTCAGAAGCCTAGTCCATTACTAGGGGCAAATAACGAATTACAGAACCTTGAAAGTAGGCAGATTTAACCTTAACCTAACTCTAGCTGGCTCTTGAATTAAAACACTCGATGGGAGGATAAAAGTACACAATAAAATTAGAAAACGAACGAAGCTTCTGCGGAAAGAAATACTAGGCTCGGATTCGCGCACAGGTTAGCAATTAGCCCGGGTATGTAACATAATATTAACAAAGGGGTAGCGATGCCCTGCCAACTTACCAATTGATCGGTTACTGATGCCGAAATATCCTCGGCGGAGCACTAAAACACGCGAACAGTAGTCGGTCTCGGGTTTTTAAACTGGAAACGAAACTGGGAAACGCACTGGGAACAGATCATACCCACTATTTTGGTGGCGACAGTCTGACGGGAACGAAAACCGAAACAGATCACAGGGATAACCTGTATAAGTTGTATTCTTCCGCCTTAACCCAGTACGCCAACGCCAGTCGGCCGTTTGCCTTTTCGAAAACTTAATAAATCCCTATTCCCTTATCGTCGAAAATATTCCCGACGGTCGAGGGATGACAGGAAAAACCGAACAATAGTTACCGACTGGTCCTATTTCAAACGTTGGGCGACGCTACCGTAATTTTGGAGAAAATGCGGGAAGTTCTGGCGGCATTTTTAAAATCGGTGACGTCGCTCTGCCGAACCGATTCTGCGGGAATTATTATGTCACTTTTCCTAACTTTTTTTCTGAGACACGAGCGGGATAAAGTTCAATTATAAACCGACAACCTGTAATTTAAGTCAGCACGCTTACGCTTCGACTTATTTCCCCGATGAATGATTTTTCTGGTTTCCAAATTTAAAATTTTTCCACATGGGAGGAGATATAACATAATGAAATAAAGCAATAAAAAGTGAAATCACCATTATCGCTCGGTAATCTATGTATTATTAGCCCATTTATCCATATAATATGTTCCATGACATAAATGACTGATAGAGTGATGGTTCAAATCCTTCAAATCACTTATAAATTTATAAAACTGTAACTACTGAGAACAAGTGTCGATTTATACTTCCGCTGTTTTCCCGTTATTACTTTGATGTTAGGCACTGAATAATCAACAGGTATGTTACGCCAACTAAACATACTTTTCTATTTTATATTGATAAATTACCTGTTGACGTTTATGCGGGAGACAAACAACTGGGCTCAGTGACCTATCTGTATTCTCAACAATTAGAACTGCCGCGCTTTTGTATCGTCAAATGCAAGTGATAACGGACGGTAAATTATTAAGAATTTCAAGAACTTCAATGTTCGTAACATAAAATTTGGTGTATGAGTCCAGCAACCCCACGGTCACATCTCACATTAACTGCACTCTACATACAGAACAATTAAACGCCAACATATAACACTAAACACACTACTGAGGGATTAACAGTACATACCTCAGGAGCTCGGTACCTGAGAAAGGTCTTGCGCAGAAGGGGAACCCGCACTGAAAACTCACATCTATAGATATGTGGTCTAGAAATGCTGAGAAAGCAGGATGAATGAGCGTCCATAGGCGTGTGTACACTTTTGGGTTAGTGTAGGTGAAATTTGCCAACATACTTCCTGCTGTTGTAAGATATGAAATAATTTTAGCTGGACATTTTTTGTGGAAAGAATTGTTCATTGGTGTTAGCGTGGGTACAATGACATCAAATGGGAAAACCCATTGCGGTATGTTTCTTCGGACCTTCCGATCCCTTTACTTGCGGTATTTAACCCTCCCGTTGTTCGCTTTGTATTGTATTTATTAAATGAATGTCTAGACAGGCCTACAGATTATTCCACGTCTTCAGTTTCACATTTCAAGTTTGTTACACCCTGCAATCAGCTTGCGTAATTCCAGGAATGTAATTATATTTCTATTTGTTATATAATACTAAAACGCTCAAATTTCTCATATTATGATTTACATACAGATTCAATCCGCAAACATTTTACAATACTCTTGTATACATACAATAATTCTTGTAATATTCTTAAATTTCACAGGAATGCGTTTTAATCGATCCTAGAATTGTTCATCTGGTTGCAGTAATACATATGCATCAAGCACAAGCTTGATCTATGAGTACCTTTCGTAAAAATTACCGACATGTAAAAAATACCGATGAATTTCTTATTATTTTCCTTAAGCTTGTACTCTTGTGCAAAAAGGAAGGGCCTATTTTATCTTGAGTTAAAGGTTATCAACTGTTTCCTGCTTGATGCTCAATGACGCTGATAATTTGATACCTCTAGTTGCACGAATTTTCTACTATGTACTCTCCTCATTCCATTCATAGAAACAGAAAATCATTTATGTTTTTAAAAATTCTTCAGTTTTGTATTAAAAGACGTGTAATTTGAAGGATGTTTAGGACCTGACATAGGATGGAAGACCTGACAGATAGATTTTTCAAGGAGAAATCCAGCTAGAGTTAACGATAATGCCACACTATTTAGGTAATTATCAGATTAATATACTCCAATTATTGGATGGCAGCGATGGTTTGGCCTAGGAGAAAAGGATTTACAACTGCTTACCTTACTGAAATTGCTAGCAACAGTCAATTTCAAATCAGGAAAAGGTCTGGCAGAAATAAATAGGTTACGAACTTAAAACAGGTAATTGATCTAGAATTCGATGTTCCAATTAATTAAACAATAAGAGGTTGTAAACTCCTTCATACTAATTAGAATTAAAGTTTGATTAATATTATAATCTATTTTCCATTTATTTATACATAAGTACTGTAGCTCAAATATTGTATTTATGTTATTACCACTGCATGGCCCTTAAAAACAATTAATTAAGTTGTTAAAAAGATTATTTTTCAAATTGGTTTCAAAATGATTTAGACATGATTTACACCTGCAATATACTCTGATTTGAAAATAAAATAAAACCGAAAGTTTTAATGATACCATAATATCATGAATTACCATTAAAACTTCATCATTACTGCTTTCACAATGATTAATTTGCTATTACTGTACATTCATTCTTACTATAATACTCTCCTATACGCACATCATAGATTTGCTCCACTATTTATTTAAAAGGATGTTTTCAGTGTTATATTCGTGATCACATAAATGTAGACAAAAAATTTCCTTTATTCTAATGCAATAAATGATGCACTTTTCAAAACAAACAAAATTTTATTGATTTTTCCATTATGCATCCTACACAATGGACAACAAATATAAAATGGGGTAATAATTTATTTAATACAAGCACAATTAAATATTACCAATGCAAAATATTTTATGACAATCAATATTGCAAGAACTGAGGTGCTCTACTCTCATTTTGTAATAAACAAAGTTTGAATACATTAAAACTAATTTCCTAATGTTATATTAATGGGTTGCATTAATGGGCAGCTCCAGAATGCAATATTATAATTTTGGTTTACTCTGATTATAAATGAATTAAAAACAACCACATTCATATAACATTTGTTTTGAATAAGCTAATCATTACATGAAAACATAAGCTTGATACTTTATTTAATTAAGAAAAGATTTACAAAGTGTATTTAAATATTAACAATAATGATTTTATTATATGTATATATATATATATATATATATATATATATATATATATATATAACAACTCTAAAGTGACAAAAATAAAAAAATAAACTTTTAAATAAAATGGAAGTAAATAATTATAAATCAAAGGTTGAATATTATTCAAATGAAGTAAGGAGTTAAAGAAAAAAAAAGCAGAAGAAATATAATAAATTTCTTACAATAAAAATTAGAATACAATGGCTATGATATATGTTAAAAAAAATGAATGATGCATTATTCTCTTAATTATTTTTCCAAAAGAACAATTTTCATTAAAAAAGAGAAATACCTAACATGCATTCAACGATGTGAGAATATTTTCAACAAAAATTATTTTAGAAAAACCATGCACATCAAAAAATAAATAATTAATCCAACTTAAATTAAATACAGCCCAGATTTGCATATAGTATTTTTATAAATAATAACACTTTTACGGTAACAAAAATGATATCTCTTATAATATATTTACATCATAACTAACATTAAGTGTGTCAGTGTCAGAGCCATCCAATTTGAAAATACAAAAATCAATTATGGAAATGAGGATTAACCCAATAAATCATCATCCAGAATTCTAAAAATAAAAGTATTTGCAATAATGATGGTAATAAAAATCTTGATATAGCTACTGTTAATCCACTATGGAAATTAAATTTATATTTACATGTCTGATAGTGAGAAATAATATTTTCTCTTCAAAATTCTTTATGTGAAAACATTTGGATATGGCTTCTATTAGAGATTCCATATTTCAACTGTCAAAGTAAATTAACTGATGACATCCAACTGTTTGCTGTAGCCACATTTAATTCCCATCTGCAAGATAAGTAACAGCAAAATGTATAGTAAATAAATTAAACTTTTAATTAAGCTATTTCCCAACTAATGAAACAATAAGTTGAACAATCACTTACTTCAGATCTTCTGGTAAGTTAGCATCTGCAAGTTTATAATTCATGACAGCTAACATAGATAATGTTTTCAACGATGGCCCTGAAAAATAAATGATTAAATTTACCATATTTCTCTAATATTTAAATTTATGTACACAATAGTGTATCATTAATTTTATCAACTAAAATTAGAACTATAATCTGTAATAATACAGATATACCGCAAAAAAAACCAGTAGTCAAATGCAATCAGTATGTCCTAGCTTGACAAAACCTATTTACAAAAACTATAATAATGAGTGTACTAGAGTTTATAAGTATACTAAGAGTTTAAAAGTATTTATAAACTCCATTGATTTAATCAGTTGAAATTCACAACTGAAGGAAAATATTCTAATTAAGTGTTAATAAAAATGTAACATCATACTCAATATTCCAATAGTAGAACAATAAAAGAAAGTAATTACATGATAATTTTATACTACTCTATTACTTACTTTACTGTTCTCAGATAGCTCATTTTTAAGAGCTATCTTAATTTAATCTTTAATAATCATTTATTATGTATTATCATAATACATAATAAATAAGGTAAAATCATAATATTACACTCACTTAAATCCAATATATGCAAGTCATCGTGGTCCATTAACTTCACATCTTGAGGATCACTATCTTCAGTTACAAAATCTATGGGGGATACACTCTGAATAGGATTTGGACTGAAACAAAAAATTTTAAACTTTCATTCCTTGTTAAAAACTTTTTTGTTAATAATATATACTGTGGTTCTTTTTGAATTCTTTAAATATAGTAATGTAATGAAAATTAATGAGACAATAAAGTTTGTTTTAATGTTTTAGTTTTTTAACACTAACATTTAATACGTTTTTTGAGTAAGTATATAATTTTTCTTAAAATTTTAAACTGTGGGGTTGTAGGATTTGGTTGAGCCATAATCACTTAGCATTTTATATGAACTTATTTGTTAATATCTTTTTAATGCGTAATTTAATGAATTTATATTAAATTGACTTACAGATATAAAGGAACTAACAGACAAATGGCTATCATTTCACTCCATTGAAATAAATTAGTAAAAAACTCAATTATTTTTACCTTGTTCCTCCAAACAGAAACATTCGATTTTCAATCACAATACAAACTTGACGTCTCCTTTTTATAGGCTTACAGCCCAACGTTAATACTTCAGTCCATGTATTAGTTCTGGGGCAAAATTTATGAAGGTCATTGTAATGTTGGCAGAACATACCATTATATCCACCAAATATGTATAAACAACCTTCATACAAAACTGAAATCATAAATTAAGTATAAGGTAAGAATTTATAAAGAAAAAAGTCTATACTCATCATTAAGGATTACAATTTTTAAAAATATGCCATTTAAAAATATTTTTAAGTATTTATAAGGGACTGTTAAGTAGTTATTTTTATTTTTCAACATACTTATAAGTATTGTTTCCAAATGCTATTTCTATTGATAATAAATTATAATAATATCATAAACTTCAATATCTTTATTAAAATGTATTAAACTTACATGCTGAATGACTTCTTCTACCAATAGGGCTCTCACCAAATGTTTTTGGTTTATGCCACTGCATAGTAGAAGTATTCAAATACATTATTCTATTTGGATAAAAATCATCTTCTGAACTATGAGGACCTATCCGATCTGATCTCCCTCCAAAAATGTACATTCTGTTCCCGATAGCTGTAGCAGTATGGAAATCACGGTAATCTGGAGGTTCACCCTGAAAGTTTAGGCCATTGTAATAAGTAGGATATTTATTTAATGTTAAGTTAAAGTTCGATTATTTATTAAAGTATAAGCCAAATATTGTAAACTTCAATATGCACCATAATTTATTAACACAGGTAAATCATTATAAAATATAATAAATCTACAAAATAAGATATTTAATAAAAATACACAAGAGTATATGAATATATTCAGCTATTATTGCAGTAGAATTGTCAATATCCATAAGAGTTGTAAGTTTGCCATATGGATTAAATTGATATTTTCATATATGACAATAAACACAAAATTATGAAATGTACAATTAAAATATAAATCTCATGTTGTCACTTTAAGATGAGCCATTAAAATTAATTTTCTTAAAGGAAAATTATATTATTCAAGTATAAATAATAAATTGTATAGCATATTAGAAAATTTCCCAATAAAACATATCAAACATGAGAGCCAATCATTTCATACGTACATGCGTGATGACATAACTCCAGCGGAATATACGCAAATCAAGAACATAAACATCTTGTGAATACAACTCAAATTCTTCTTCGAAACCCCCAAATATATACATATTATGTCCTATGATACAGGCCGAATGTCCATCACGTGAACATGGAATAGTTCCAATCGTTTGAGGGCACGACCATAAATAAGTTTCTGAAATATTTAGAAGTTGTAACCATTAAATCTTGTTTAATGAAATTTGTTTTATTTTCAGCGAAATCATAAGTCAGCAATGATAGTCAGAAATGAGAAACATCTATTTCTTGGTAAACTGCCAGAAAGAATATAATAAGATATGAATACAAAAAGGTTAAGCTATTGATACCTGTATCAAAACAATAGAGAGTATTGCAGGCAGATTCATCATTTCTTCCACCCCAGACAAAAATATACTGTCCATAAGCAACTGCTGTATGGCCATAACGTTGATACGGTGTCACTAAGTACTGCTTACTATTTGGCTGTGGCTTTGGTAATTGTTTCCACTGTAGATTTACTACAATAAATAAATTACATTAAAATACTACAACTTACACATTTAACTACACCACTATTTTTAATGACGAAAACCTTGACACTTTCACTTGATTTCATTTGTGTATGTTTGAACTTATATATAAGTATACAGGAACTTTCAGTATATTGTTACAAAACAAATCTTTAATGAGCTGTTTTATTTCATTAAATTCTTATATCATAAATATAACAATGGTACTAAAGTTAAACCAAGAGCTAATATGATCAAACCTGCTTCAGTTAAATCATTATGGCATCATACAATATACTATTTTTATTGTATTCATTTCATAATAATAAATCAATGATTTATACTTTACAACAAATAATATAACACGAATTTGATAAACACGAATATCATTTCTGATAAAAACAATTTCTCTGCAACAAAATTCCAAATAAGCAGATAATTATCAGTTTCCACTAAACAAATTAACCCTTTTCAACTACATTACAATTACATTATCGATGCCTCATGATAAAGAAAAATCAGTTGAAAACCTGATAACAAATACTTCGAAGGAAAATAAAACAAAAACCACTATTTCAGGAGCATTCAAGAAAATTGAATTGAAACCATACCTGTATTCAAAATATGAACATCTATTGGTTGTTTCTGCCTGTACGTTTCAATCTCACCAGTGCAGTATCCTCCGAACGTATAAATCACATCTCCCACTGCAGCGGCAGCATGATTCACTCGCCTAGGACCTCCTTCCAAATGGACTGTCCAATGCATATTGCATCTGAAAAATTTACATGATCATAGCTGTAAGAATTGATTTCCGGATTGCGACATCCAAAAATATTTGGTCACAAATTCCATTTTGCTTGGAACAGATCACTACTAAAATTAGTAAAAGTAAGGGATTAGGTCTGAATAACAAATCTCACTGCAACAAAAGAAGGGTAAAACAGTCATTATAATTCTAGAGAAGTACAAATATATAACACTGCCGATGATGTACCAAAAACTCAATTGCACCTAGTTTAATACGAACGTTTATTTACGAGTCTTTGGATTTAAAGATTAATGTTATACATTGTTGAAACGATTATCTAGTCGTTTCAATATAATGAGTAATAAAGAAAGCAAAATAACCTTCCAAAACACGACGCAACAGGAATAACTGTGAAATGCGCATTGTAGACTTACATATTGGTAAGTGAAGCAGTGTACGAGGCGTAGGGAAACTCTATCTAGACGAAGGCTCTAACTTTCTGCGCATGAAAACAAAAAAAAATATTTAAACTAACGAACAGAAGAGACAACAACGGCATTATTGCAATTTCCTAGACTGACCGAGATGACTGACTGTCAATCTCAGTACGAAGGAATGTACAGAGATGGCGCAGGAATCTACAAACTTACATAGCTACTCTAACCTCTTTAATTGTAATTAACACACATACATTCATAAAAACATAATATTTTGTAAAAATATAAATTTAAGTAGTAAGGAGTAGCATTTCTTTACACTGCAGAAGATTTTTGTTCTTGAACACAATAGTAATTATATTAGTTATAGTTATTAAAAAGTGTATTTTCTTGTCCTGCATCTTTTATAATATTTCCATTTGAAAAATTTAGATGTAGTAAGCACTAATTTCCTGATTATAACTTACCGTATAAAACTGTTGCCATTAAATTAATTTAAATACATGGTAATTAAGGAAAGATACCCAGAAAATATGTATTGTATAATATACATATGTATGTATATAATTATAATTAATTTTATTTTCGTATATTATCATTCATAAATATTATATAGGCTATGTAATAAATGTTTCAATAACTTTAGGTTTCAAAATATACTTTATTTATTATTAAATTATGAGTAGAAAAAACAATTATTGGTACAGGAAAAAGTTCACTTTTTAGTGCTTTTAGATATAAAAAAACCAATGACCCTGTACTCTGTGGAAGGGATGGGTGGGGGTATAAATACATATAATTATATATCCATCCATCCATCCATATATATATATATATATATATATATATATATATATATATTCCTGAGGAATCATACCCAATATTAAACTAGTGTACCCATAGTTAAAAATTAGCTTAATGTTTATGCTGCTAGCTTTTTTGAAATGTTCAACCCAATAAGTATTAAAGTAAATCTGTTCTGTGGAACTTCTAGTTCCACATGGGTCCTTCAAAGAGGAAGGAAAAATTTTATGTCATAACCTAATGGTTAAATTCAGTTTCAGGGACTATTTTTGCTACATAATTTAATAATTTAGGTAGCTGTCAAATACCTGTATACAAAGAGATTTTCTCATGACTTGATTCACTTTTTATTTCTTTGTTTTCATACAGTTAGGTTGAATGATATGATAAATAACTTACTAAATTCATATCCATGTCTCATTCTCATATCATTCTATGGAAGTAAGTTTCTATTTAAACAAAACCAAAAAACAATAAAATATTGCTCTATAACTGTTAATTGTTCAAATATAGAAAACATAAGAATATAGGAACAGATTTTCAACTTTATATATATATATACACACACACACACACACACTGTAAGATAATATGTATATATCAGAAAGCTAGACATTTTTGCTACATATTTTTGGGTTTTAGTTTTATCTTTTGCATTATACTATGAATTATTAAACAGTACCTTAGATTTCGTGTGTTTCTGTCTCCTCTCGCTGGTTTGATCTTTGGTCACTGTCTTCACTTGTACTGTGGTGGTTGTCTGTTTGTCGTGTGTCGTTATTGTGTTTTGGGGCGGGTGGTTTTGTCTTCATTGTTTTTAAACAAAAATCGGCTTAATATATAAAAACCTTCTTGAAAGATCCGTAAATCTGATGATCGTTTCGAGTTTATTGGTTGGTCGGTAGTGAAAATTTGAATGTGGTGGTGGGGAGGGGATGATGTGGTGGAGTGTGGACGGAACACTACTACTCCTAATAAAGTAGTTCCACATTTATTACATTTAATATTTAGTATAAATATCTTTATAGTGATATAAACGTTTAAAATTGTTCATTAAAGGGGCGTAAGAAATTAACAGCGAAATAATCACTTTCACAGTGCACTTGTACTGTAGTGTTTGTCAGTTGTATATATACGCATTTTGTTATTGTTATTGGGGAATTATGTTTATATATATATATATATATATATATATATATATATATATATATATATATATATATATATATATATATATATATATATATATATATATATTTATATAAATTTGACAGTACAAGTGAAAGTAACAGTGCAGTGAGGATGCCCAAAAACATCCAAAGTGCTAACAGTGACTAACACCGCTACTGAAGATGGCGAGCAGCCGAAACCGGTCTAGCAAAAGACCAAACCAGCGAGAGGAGACAGAAATATCACGAACCTACAGTACAGTATTTTTTATTTGTAATGCCCTACATTCTTGCAGAAAATATACTAATTTACAAGCCGAAGAAACATATTAATTATGTTTTATATAAATAAAATAAAAGAAAGATGAAATTGAATTAATTTATTAATTAACAATTAATTTATTATTATTGCATAATTTTGTACAGGTTTCTATCAATGAAAATTACACTATTATTTTCATTGATAATTATTAACCTAAATATCTTGATTTATTATAACAACAGTTATAGAATGTCAATAATTATAATTAGGATAATAAAATATTCAAAACTTGGTGACAAACATTTAGTTCAAGTTCATTTACATTTAACATTATCAGTTAGTTAACACTTATTTTCATCAAGTTAATTTCGTCAAGTGTATCACAAAACAATTTAATATTAATATATATTCTTTCATCCTTAGACTAAGCAAGATCTTAGTTTATTATTTGAATTGATTTTTTCTACTGTAAAATATAAAATCCTCTTTTGAATTGTAAACGTCATTGATTTATTAATAATTTTTAATTGTATTGCACTTGGCATCAAACCTGGAAACTGAAAAGAATTCTAAAAATATATATTTACTTTTGGAATGATCAAAAAGTCCTCCCATGCAGTCCTGGAACTATTTTTTATTTATTGAATTAATTAATTTTGTTTTCTTCTATTTATTGATTTCTTTCTCCTTGTAATATATAAAAACCTAATAAACTATTAAATAGTGCTTAAATATCAGACATGGTCATTTTGTATAGTTAAAAGCGTCTCGTGACCGTCATTATGATGTTACCATCTATATAGAAACAATGAATTGTTGAAATTGCCTGTGATTGCACGATCTAAATAAGAACTCTAGTAGCAATGAATTGTTATCTGTCTTCTCGTTTAGAAGTGGGCGAGGGGGTTTTAAATTTTAACGCGATCGGCCAGAAAACTAGTTGGTAGTTTACACTAGTAAGTTTTATTGTTTACTTAATGTTAAGCTAACATAGTCGGGACGTCTCCATCTTTCTGCTTGTCCAATAACTTGAGGCTTGTTAAAATCTCGTTACTTTGGCGGTCCGTTCAATTAGTTCGCTACGGATGGGACTGATAATTAATCAATTAGAGATTGAATTGCACTAGTCGATGAAATTTATGACGATATTTTAACTAATGTATATACATGTATATAAGAAGACCTAGATAAAAATTTTCAGTCCTCTATTTATTACGTTTTCCTCTCCGGGCGACAATCCAAGAGAAGCCCTAAATATAAATGTAAAAATTATGGCTTTACTCAGCTAAACATTTATTTATTGAACTGTTGTATTGATCTTATTAATGTGCTCACTCTTACTGAGCTATTAAGAACATTAGTCAACTTCAAATTCTTATGCTTAGGAGTTTCTTAAACTGAGTTTAAACTCAAGCCTAATATTATCTTGACTATTTAAGTGTATTCAAACTTAATGTATCTGTTTATTATCTATGTTGTGTTCGCCGAGGATCAAAATATGGCGGTCGGTAAAATTTATTTTGCGCTCTCAAATGCTCTAAAAAATACCGCAGATTAGAAAACAAAAAAGAAATTGAAGAAACCAACGAAATGCCGGTTACCGTATAAACATTTAATGCAATCAGCCGAGTAAACACGGGGATTTAAAACCGGGCGAATCGGTTAGACTAAAACGCAAGGCATTGTTATTTTATATTTCCATTGTATTTTACTTAACCTCCCGGCTGTAAGCCATTAGCTTTTCTATAAAACTTATGGGCTTGCAGATCTACTGGACATTGTGAGTAATTGCTACCTGAAGAATGTGTGTGTTTAAGGAAATAAAATAATTTTTATGATGAAATTTAGAAGGGGAAAGGAGACCAACCTTGTTTGTTTAACTATAAGATACAACAAAGAAACAAATGTTTAATCACATAATCCGCTCCGATCACGATGCACTAGGCATAAACAGGTCCTTAAAGTCACCCCACCCCGGTAGAAAAGGTAAATAAATGAATGTAATTGAAAACATGGAGATATTAAAAAACAATAGCAGCAACGAAAAAGTGAAGTCACAATGAGCGCGCTTCGACGCTAGATATGTATTATCAACATTAGAAACATAAAAGTTCGAATAGGCCTCAGGTTTTCGACAGCTCTTAATATATGTTGGTTACATTGCAATAGACGCATGAAATATGTATATATTTCAAAATCAAACTCAGAATATTGTGTTGCTCACCGTTCTCGTACTATTTTGACATTTTCCTTTTGTGCTTTTATGTTTCCGAAGAATAATTTCGCCACGAATATCCCGTTTTTATATATAATTATGATTAGTCGAAACTGGGACTATCCTAGTGTCACAGAGCCCCAAAGAATAATAGAACTGAATTTTCTACTGTGATTCCTATGACTAAGTCAAAAGTTCCCCTTCTTTTTTATTTCTCCCGTTGGCTAGATTTAGTCGGGTTTCATTTTAACTCCGGTTAAACGGCGGATAATTTAATTAACTGGGATTGGGGCCTGAATGTTATTGGAGGGAAGCCCCGCATGCTCCACCCGACCGCCTCCCTTGCTTCCTCCCCTACGACGACGCTAATTGGAAATTCGCGATTATAGAGTTTAACAGGGCTGGTGATTGCGTTAATAATTAAATCCACGAGGCCGGAATTGAGACTCGTTAACTGGCGGTTGAAGCCGGAGAACCCGGGCTGTGGTTGGGTCGGGCGCCTAACCGGAGTCTCAGTTAGTCCTTCTAATTATCGACGGTAATCCACTTGAGGGAAGCCGAAAGGAGTTGATTGAGAGCCCAGAGGAAGCCGTCGAGACCGCAAACCGACGGGGAATAACAGAGGCACAAACAAGTTATCCCATCTTTGTTCCCTTTAGCCGATCCAACGTTTCCAACACTGGCAAGTAAGTCCGTTCCTAATCAGGAGTAAGTCCGAAAATCAACGCATAATAAAAATAAACCAAAAATTAATTATTTAATTTTCCCACCGTGTCAACATTTCGGATCAACGCTAACCGAGAGGTATTCCCTTTTTTGTAATAGGGATTTCCATATTCAATTTTTGATGGTTAAGATTTGTGTTTTTTAATCACTGATTTTATAATCCGGTATTGGGTTGTGGAGGTCCGATACTGACTGGGAAACAGATTGGGAGAGGGTAGCTGATCCCAATATGTTGGCTAAGAAATGTTTACGACTTTGCATATTCAAGAAATAACTAGCTCCTTCAGTCATTTAGTAACCTACTTACACATCCGATGAAGCAGCCTGTCAGATTCATCAAACTAAAATAAAAGATATTATTTCCAAACACGAATTTGAATAAATAAATTAATTGTTAGTAATTATTTTGGACAAAATTATAAAATATTAAAAAAATGTGTTTTGAGGCATCGTTGAGATTTGTGTAGGCACAGAAAGAATTATCAAGATATCAAATATCATCGGGTATTGTTTTCTTCTAAACAATGAAACATGGCTTGGAATTCTATTTTTTTGTGACAATTAGAATAAATATAATAGTAATAAAATAAATGGACGTTTTCACTGGGAAAAAATCTACTGTGAGTGCATAATGTTTACAAAAGGATTTTCTAACGTTTATTGACACGAGGATACTGTCAATGATCATAGAAATCAATTACTCCACTTTTGATTGCATTATTGTTGTAGTATTGTCATGGCGACATCTATTAACGCAAACATAATATACGAACATGCCTAATTAATTTGATGAGAACTGACCATGATGTCCAACCTGGATAACTAATGAAAATTCCCATTTACATTACCATTTCAAGTAAATTTATAAACGGAAGCGTATAAATCAATTATTGTTTCTAGTCCAATGCACGCAGTATACCTTTGCTCAGTAAAACCGTAGAAGAAAGGAATTATTGTTGTCTGATGAATCCGTCTCGAAACCCACACACACGTAACAGTACTCTTATTTAAAATTGAATAGCTTCCTTGCAGTAAGTGTAATAATCACGGAAGAATATAATTACCACATACATGTCGATAAAATATTAAAATTTAAATCGAAATATACGAACTGCTGAATTCCATTTTTTAATTAACCATACTTGTATATTACAAATACGCAATCCCATTCTTACAGTTGATGTATATTTATGTATACTCGTACGTATTATATACAAGTGTATTGAAATTTAATCTTTCAAAAGTATCCCAGCTTCTCCTTACAGTTTTCTAGGACACCGGTTACTGAGAATCAGTTACTCTTGAAGCCATTACATGATGTGTTGTACTCTGTCCTTTGATATGATACTGAATTCAATTTCAGATATTGCTTTTCTTGTCTTAAAGATAATAGTACGGTGTTGAAGAAATGTGTTACCGTATTCGCACATTACGAACAGAATTTCAGTTCAAATATTCTGGAGGCAGTATATAACCAGGTTTGTAAATCAGTGACGACCGCGGTCTAAACCTCTGGACACAAGAATAGAATCATTGCCAGTTAATGTTGTCTATGTATACTCAGTAAAATCCTGCCAAGTGGGGTTTTTAGAGTTGCGAAGCAGTTAACGTAGTTATAATTTTATTTTAAGGTCTCCATGTATGTATGTTACATTCACAGAATATGTACAAGTATATGCAATATATGTTTTATGACGAGCCCTCAGATCTACAGTATCAACAAATATCAGCCGGCCAGGACAACGGGATCAATGTTCCTTCCAAACGCCAGCCGCCTGTTGTAGTATGGCTGTACCTTTTTTTTTTTAACTGTTTTATTTTTGAACAATCAACTTATACAGTTATGGATGCAATTGATACATGTATTTATTTCCGCGTGTTAGTCTTGATAAAGAAACCACCTAGTGATGGTGCTTTTGACATGTTTTAACTACCGCCCGAGGTGTTCTCTGGGCCAGTGGCGTTTAAGCCGTCGTGGTGGGGATAGTGGATGGGTAGAAGAGGAAAGGGACTGAACGAGTGGGTTTGGATATGGAGAGAGGCGGGAGTGGAATTTAAGGAAACGTGATTTTGCGACTTCGTGTTGGTATGTTGAGGTCATTATGGATTGTTCGGTTAGAAACATATCAGGGAGCATTAAGGATGGTACGAAGGACTTTTGATTGGAATCTCTGGATGCGGGCGATGTTGGATTTCTTAGCGGAACCCCATAGCTCTATTCCGTAAGTCCATGTCGGTTTTAAAATGGATTTGTATATTGCAAGTTTGTTGTCTACTGTCAGTTTTGATGTCTTTTTCGAAAGAGGTCTCAGCAGTCCAAATTTGCGGTTGAGGTCTATTCTTTTGAGTGGCGTATGGGGGTGGCTGTACCTAATAAATAAATGCGGAACTATTGAGCTAGTGAGGTCGTGACCGTCAAGAGCCGATTGTCAGACGAGAATTTATCCAAAATCAATGGCGAAAATCTTCCTCCATCTAAACTGCAGGCAGGGGATGCCCGACTGCCGGTGTTACTTCTCGACTGACCGGTCTTAGTGCGAGGAGACCGACAGATGTTCCAGTGTCAATATTTGACGAGGACTGGCTCAAAACCACTCTTATAATGAGCCCCCCCCCAGGTAAGGGGCCCAAGCCACCGCAGGGCCGTCGATCAAACAAACCGTAGGTTTTCTTCTGACCATTTCCGTCCACCGGAAAGAAGAATGCTAATTCGGCGCTCGCCGCTCGAAATCCGGGCTGCGGGGTTCGAAGCATTTTTGTAGGATAAATCCACATCAAGACGCCTGAAAAGGAAGTGGCCACGCGACCTAAATGTTTAAATAAATAAAATTAAAAAAATAAATTAATTAAAAAATTTTTAAAAAATAAAAAATTTTAAAAAATAAAAAAAAAGTAATAAAAAAAGGGGGAACCAGTGGGTTTCTCCTCTAATTGTTGTCTATTGTAGCTAGTGCCTATATCAATGTTGTTTGTTGTATAATTTTATAGTTGTGACAATAAGAGTGAAAAAAAATCCACATCATAACAAAAATTGCCCAACAAAAATATTGTCCGCCATTTTAACCTACTAGTTATTTCTTAGTTTTAAAAATATGAATAGGATTCGGTGGTTTAACTATTATGTAAGATGGTTTCATATTTTTGTTATTTCACTTAGTTTATGAGTCCATGTAGTTTACCGTTTGTCCCGAATAAGATACTGGAATTTCAACCGTATTCTAGCACTTCATTTGTACATTTGTTGACCGATGTATCCCAAATAGAGAATTGCTTACGTCAAAATGTTGACCAGTTAATATGAAAGGTGTGACTAAAGCAGGCCCGAATTTAAAATAGATAATGGTCCTTATTTATTTGAAGGAAGGGGATACTATCGTTTTTCTTCTTCGGCTGATAACTTCCAGAGCGCATTCTACCCCGCAGTGCCAAACCGAAGTCAAAGTGGGAAGGGACTAATTTTTATTAGGACAAGCCGAAACCGATTATTGGTCGAAGGGGAGGTGGGCTGTCCAGAACAGGAGCCCGACATTATCAGGGGGTGCCGATAGGCGCTAATTGGGGGGTGGGGGTGAGGGGGCGGAGGCGTCAACGCCAGGAAACGGGGATCTTTAAAGGGAGAGCCTGCATCCATTCACAACAATGGGCTCAGTTAATTATCATATAGAACGGACTACTTATTGTATTGTGCGGCGGTGGTGACTTTTCGAGTGGTCTCTAGGGGCTGGCACTTATTGTAATGCAATTAGGAAGATAACTGGCCGGCGGCTCGCCCACAAAAGGGAACCGACCGCCGGCACAAAGGAGTCCCCTCCGACCTCCCACGCTCCGCCGCCCAACCAACCAGCCCTAATACACAATTTATTACGGTTCTCCGGCTCGCCTATCGGTCCATAGCAGAGGTGGCCGTCATTCGTTGGCAAAATATAAAATCTCTCGTTATTTCATTAGCTACTAGTAAGATACCTGTCATCACTCTAGTCTCCGCACACCGATTTGGTCATATATCAAAATGGACAGGGCCGGATTTAAAGGCAATATTTTCCGCATGGAAAATTCGCACTGAAATTATGAGAAAAGTTAAACATATGTATGTATATAATTTAACACAGAAAGCTAGGATAAATAATTCTATGAATGTTTACATGTTAATATCTAGTCTGTGATTGGTTGAGAGAGGGACGTTCGTCAATTAAAGCGTGTTAAATGCAATTTAACACCATTAAACAGAATGAATTTTACTTAAGGAGGTTAGTCAATTGTTTTTCATCCTGGAAATTGAAATAACGTGTCTTCGCGTGTTTTCAACCTGTCCGCCCAATGCCTGCGTATGTGTACACGGCGGTATAAATATGAAAATACATTTTATTTTTAAAATTACCAAATCACCGGGTGAAAAAGGTGTTGGATATAAAATGGAATGAGGTACAGTATACAAATGAAGTATATACAATTATCTCGACAATTCTTCGATTGCATTAAATAGAAATTGATTTTTTGCACTCAAAAAATTGAGTTTTTAAAGAAAGTGTACAATTGCAGTTAAATAAGGGCAAATCAGGAATATTCTTAAAAAACTTTTAGAAAATTTTAATTCCAGAAAAAATATAATTACTGAGGGTAATTAAATAAGGCGTGTTACAAGAAAATAATGAACACTATTCGAGAATAATACAAAGTAAATGGTAGACGTGTAAAGAGAGCCGGGTTGCAAAACTCATAGCTTTGCCCTCTTTATATAGTCTCTCTACACAAAGCCAATAATGTAATTTATACGAATATTGTACATGAGGCTAATAGGCGTCTGAAGTTTGATTTAATTAAACACTTTTATTGCCGAAGGTAATAATTTTTAATAAGTTAAATACCAGTTCGGCAACTACCGAGTTAACCAGATACTAGCAAGAAATATCTGCTTTAATAAAGATCTTTATTTACTATGATCTTCATACTATTTTGTAGCCTTTTTGAGCAAGTTGTTATACCCTTATTCGGCGAATTAAGGATAGTGAAATGAAAGGAATATAACAAAGAGTAATTAAAAATTATCCCGGAATACCGGAAAGGGGTGGGTGCGGAGTTGGGACGGAGAAAAAAATAATCCGGTAAAAAGAGTTCCATTAGAGACGTCCGTCGGGTAAAGAGGGACGGTCCTAATCCTGAGGGAACCTCGGGAGAAAAGAAATGCTAATTCGCGAAGAAGCGAAAAAATGGGCTAGGGCACTTAGCGGAGTGTTGTGTTTTACGGATTAGGGAGCCCCCGAGTCCCTCGGGATAACTGGTTTATCCCGTGGGGGAAGTCTGCCTTCCAGGAGCCGGCCAGGGATTACCGGCGCCGCCGAACCACTCTCAGCCCCAATCCACCCCCACCCTACTATTGATAGTGTCAATACAAATAGATCTGCTCCCTTCCAATTCCATCAATTCCTTTATTACACCGGGACCGAAATTCCTTAAGCACAAGACGCCATGGTCTAAATTTAATACAACCCAGAACTACCGTGAACGTGCCATTTTTGACACTAATGAATTCCGTCAATGCGGAGATATTAAACGTTATCTGAATGCGGTATATTTTAGCTCGAATTATAAGAATTTAAATATGCCTTCGTTCTTCTCATTTATGCGGTGATAAAATATCAACTTTAATGTAACCCAACATTGGCAAATGAGTAAAACGCGGACTCACTTCTATATTTTGGAGATATTTCAAATTTATTAACCACGAAGGTATTCAATTTATGAACAGGTCACTGAAGGAGTTTTAAAGTATAGCAGACAAAAACATTAGTATCATAGCAGGCGAAGGTGCTGACGCGTTTTTTACTTTTTAACTAATAGGGAGGGACAATTAAAAAAGTGTTTACAACATCTTTTCCCCTTAATATTATTCTTTTTTCTGATCCAAGTTTAGCATATTGAAAAATCACTTCTTTTCACTTTCTAACAAACTTTTACTTGTAATAAACTCAGCTTCGTCAAAGTTTTTAAATTATACTATCTTAACCTTCAAAGTACATTAAATATATAACATAAGAAATCGGAAATTTGTCTGATATAGAAATTCACATGTTTTTGAATGTATGCAATATGTCTGAAATTATATATTCAACAGCAGTTATCGATTGATATTTTTAATACACTAGTGGGTGGATAGATATTGCTATTTTCTTTAATGTTTAATGGATGTTTAATGATATACATGCTGTTCGACATGGGTATTCAATATATCGTAAATCTTAAAAAATAATTAAGGGTATGATTTGATTTGCTCTGATTTTTCGTGTATATAAATAAACATTTCAGCATAATAATATAGGAACATCGTAAATTATATAACAGCCGATTTGTTGAAAATCATCGAAATACAAATTATTTGTTTGAATTTTAGTATAATCCTATAGTTTTTCTCAGAAACGAGAACTATACTAAAAACTATTTATTTAGACATGCCCGTTTTGAGACTTTATGAAACGGAACTGTAAAAGTGTAAAACCGGGGTGAAAATATACCGAAGAAGCATTTTTTCATTCGAAAATAAAAAAACCGTAAAACTTTTTTTGACCATTTTTTTGATCAATTTGCCGTTCAGTGCGGCAACGGCTTGGCTTACCAGTTTAGAATTCAACTGGAGAGTAGTGGTTCGCTTAATTAATTAGAGAACAAAACAATAAAGAGAGAAGGGGACGGCGGGAGCCGAGAACCAGGAGTGAGAGAGAGAGAGAGAGCGATGGTGGGGGGGGAGGGTGGAGAGAACGACAAAGGAGGCCTCATCCCCGATCCTAAACAAACACAAATATTGTTTCCTCATAAACGGCAAATTGGTGGGACCGGGACAATTAGGGCAAGACGAGAAGAGGACGCCGGTAATTCTATCCGCGGGGAGGAGTGGGACGGGTACGGGTACGGGAGGGGTGGCGCGTATCGACGGATCGGTCGGGGGTAATGGTGCGAGGGCTAGGGGCAGACCCCGCCCACAACCCCCGGCGGCGGCCAATAGGGGCCCGGGGGCGGCCTCCGGCCACGTGAACCCCGCTCGGCTCCCCTTTACTCCCGCCACGGACCCGGTACCCGACGCTACATTTTACCCGAACGCTTCTCCCCGACACGCTCACGAGTATATATCGCGACTCGCGTCTATGCGGCATCTGCGCTGAACCACTTCTCAGGACGGCATCCTTAGGATATCAACGAGGGGTTGAGGGCTCGCCCTCCTACCCGAGTAGCGAAGAGGACCCGGAAGACAGGAGGATGGTCGCCGGCGAGAAGTCGAGGCCTTTGACGGGGACGAGGCCGGCCGTGTTCACTATAGACAGTATCCTGGCCCCGAGCCCCCCGCCTCCCAGACTCCAGCCGCCTCCGCAGTCCGTCCTCAGGCATCCCCTGCACTTCGGACACCTCGCCGCTGCCGCAGCCGCCGCCGCCGCCGCCTTCCCTACCACCCCCGACTTCTTAGGTTAGTACCGTAGTCAACAATTTCCCTCGCTAGCACATTGCATTATCCATAATGTCCGCCGAACGATCGGTTTTAAAAAACGTAGCCCGTGTATTTTCTTTCTCCTCTTGCTTGTTTTCTCTTGCGACTAGTCGCATTGGCAACGGTGCAGTGACAGTGCTCCTGCGGGTTAGGCATGACTTCACTGTAACGCTAACCGAATGCTACTAACAACTGCGAGAGAGCTCGGACTATACCGAGTAGACGACACGAAGAGGAGATAGAAAACTAGTCTGGAGGATGAGTCTACGTTTCCTTTATCCTGTTACCACGTTCTGTTATATCCGATATATTAAGAATTAATGCGCATCCTAATTAAACAAGCTACTATTGGGCTTATGAGGCTGCCCGTTACAAGTAATGCGTCTACTGTTTAGTGCATAATTTCATTACGTTAGACATAAAAACGCAAATGTGTGGGCAAGAGGAGAGTTCATAGTAATTTATTATTCATGGTATGATGTCTTGATTCTTTATGTGTCTTTAATAAGTCAGTTTTCAACTATAACCGTTATGTTTGCTTATTTATATAGCGTGATCGTAAATTAGCTATGAGAAAACATTTTCTTCACAAATATTTTCTTCTCAAATATTTTCTTGTAATGTTTATTGGCTATTAGATATCACCGCATTTGAACAGTATAAAAATACTATAAAAAATAAATAAAATAAATACCTTCAGTTTCAATGGTATATTTACTGTAAGTAATTTATTACAATAGAACTAGTCTTCTATAGGTAATTTTATTACACGACGATTTTCTCTTTATTGCTATTTGCTGTTGCAAATGCTGTTTTTTTTGTTAAGGAAGAACCATAATAATCTGGCTATTAGAAGAAGCCTACTATTACTTATAATTAAATTAGAGTGTATTATCTATCAACTGAAAATAGATTATACTTATTACTCCATATTAAAATATTTAAACGTTTTTGTTTTGTATATTCTATTTATCGTTTTATAGTATTTGTGACGATGCTCTATTAGAAAGCTAATGGCCCCATGTTTTATCCGGTAAGATAACACACGGAATTAGAAATTACGGGATTATTTTCTTAGTTTCAGTTTTATCAAGTACAAGTGGGCGGGAATTCTTTAAATGTTTCTTTAGTCTTGTATTTAGTTAAATAAATACTGTCCAAAGAGTAGATCAAACCGGGGCCGTTCTTAATATACGTTGCGCGAATGCATAATTATATGAGCTCCTATATAAGATCCTATGTTTTTGAATTATATTTACTATCATTACGTAAGTAACTTTTCGTCGCACATAATACCCTAGAATGCGAGTACACAGATTAAATGATAAAGAAAAAATCTATCTCACGAATATATTTTAAGTTGAATTTAATTATTTTTCTTTACATTCAAAGCTGCATGTCCTGTCGCACTCAACTCTATATAACATTGTTGTAATATATTAATGTAATGTTTAATCATGTTTTCAGCAGTACATTATGTATATATATTTAAAAATACAGAATTATGTTATATTAAATGTTTTATGTACATTACATCTTAAGTGGCTTCTGCTATTGTAATTTTTCGGTTACTTTTGTCCCTGTGGCAGAGATAAAGCGGTACACGATTTTTCTACTTATTCTAATTGGGATTATAATTTTCGAATTACCATTTTTCGAAATATTTTTTGACATTTCGGAAAGGGAGCCGCGAGCCGCGAGGAATATGAAAGTAAACAGAGGTGAGGGCGGGGGTGTTTCGATCCAATTGGAGCGGGAGAGCACACAGCGGTGGCCGGCCCCGTGGGCTGGTGTTCCATTACTTTTCATAACATTTTAGCAATAATTAGCTTCTCCCCCATGCAAAGGTTTGTCCGCCGTATTATTGTTTTCGTACAAACAACAATACGCTCGGCGCGTGCCGGCTTTATTTAGTGTCGGCGCTGTTACAAATATTTTCCGGCCCTGGATCGCGAACCCTGATTCCGCATTCCAATCGGCGCTCTCAAAGGGTTCTAATGCGATACATTCAGTCTCATTAGACCTAATGAATACCGGATTACCGCAGTATACTACCAATCTTGAAAATTAAATAAACAAATTAGTTATAGTGTAATAAAATATATCATCCAGACTTAAAAAATATTCAAGTCAGCAGGTGATAATGCCTTTCATTACGGTATCTATTAGAAAGCCGTATTGGTTAATGGTCTAGTAATACATTGTTTCCTTAAAGAAAAACAAGAAACTATTCCACATTTATTTATGTATTTTTATTACGATGGCAATGCTTAATGCATCTCGTTTGTTTAACGTTCGTTAAATTAGAGAAACGTTTTCGGCCCGAGTTGTACTTCTATAACGTGTATCAAATGGTTTATTTTAAATGCATTTACGCACTCCAAGACAAATAAACACACGGAACGAGGTGCTGAAAAATATAAGTGCCGTAAGCTATTTTCCGTGTTAACAAGATGAAAATAATGCTGACTATTTGTACATTAATTTCGGTTGAATTATGTGTCATAAAATTTTATTTTTTGAAATGCCGTTTTCGTGTGTTCCGAATGTTGTTTTTATTCACGCTTTTATCTATCGCGTTATAGATTTCATTAATTTTCTATCTATCCCGTACCTGCTTCCCTGCAAATTTGAATCAAAGACCGAAACCGAACATTTTTAATCGATAAAAGTATTAATTACTAATGATTAGAAGTGCACAGCCCTAATTATACGAGTCTTAATTATATAGAAACAAACTATGGCCTCAAATAATGGTAACGAACTTGGGATCATCCTAAGCCAACGGGACGTATTGTTTTCATATTGTTTTAAGAATGCAGTTATAAATATCCAAAACGCGCATAAGATTTTTCAAAATGATAGGAGTAATACGTATGGATTTAGTCAAACATTGATTTAAAAAACATAACAAATTAGATATAACTAGTATTACGATCTTTAAAGCTTTTCTTTTTTTAATATGTAAGGAATACGAAAGTGGCTGCGTTACCTCTGACAGGACCGTAGGGTTAATGTTTTCATTCGGAAATTGCGAAAGAAGTGTTGGGCGGCACTAAGTAATCAACTAATCACCCGCTACGCCCCCGGGCTTAATCTATCTCTTTCATTTACTACCGCGTTAAATAAATCCGTAATCCGCGAACCCTGAGTTGGCGGTGCCTGGGAGTGGGGTGGCTCTATTTCAGCGGTCAGAGTTGGGCCCAGGGATTACATTAACAAATTACAAGTCAAATCCGATCTATAGGTAACATTGTGAGGGCTGGCTCAATGAACTTAATTAACGCGGTGGTCCAACCTACCCCTCGCCGTCGCCCTCGTCCACCCCCTCCAATGATTAACGCCGCTTTGTTAGCAATGCCCCTCCGGCCTCCCTACTCACTTTAACGTTAACCTGAAACAATTATGGAAGAAATAAGGCCATATTACCGATTGTTTTATATTTTTTGTCGGCTCCGTTAAAAGATTTACGGAAGAGTAATCCGTAGTCCCAACTAGGCGTTAGAATGAAAATTCTGTCCGCCAACATTTAATTCTTTTTTGGGAGATGGGAAATTATGTCTGAAAGGAATGTGTTAAGTATGGCTAATCAAGTAGATCGGGTTAATAAGGTCGCTGCGGAATACTGATGGCTTAAAGATACGTATTCCATTGGTCACGGCCACCTGGAAAAGTTTGCTCGGAAGCCTGCCTACACTATGAGCAATTCATGCGGATTGCGTTAAATTGTACGATTGTTCGGTTTTTATGGCGGATTACGGAGGTCCGTACCTGAAGATGGTGGGTGGACACTGCGTGCGTCGTCCAGGTGTTATGTTGATCATTGTCCTGTATTTTCTTCACTGTTGCCGATTGGGTCCTTCGTGTCGTTGAGCTTCTTGCTCCCAATCCGTGGTTAATGCCTTTCCAGGAAGCAATTGTTTCCCTTATGCTGAGGATATCCTGAGTTCTGTAAATACGTTTCACTGCTTCTTATTTGAGGTTAAAGAACTGTGGGATTGGTATTAGTCAACTTTCATTTAGTGGCCCTGTCGTTGACCGTTCATCACGTTTTTCAAAATTATTAGAATAATATGATCAATAATATATTTTTATTTATTGTACATATTAGAGGTTAATATTCAAATAAGCATGTAGAATGATTTCAATTAAATTCGCCATTATTAGATTTTAGGAATTTTGCGCTCTATTCACAACAGGAAACAGGGAAAAAAGCTCGAACTTAAAAATGTAATATTAAATAATTATATTACTTTCTTTTGAGCTAAAAATAATTTTAAACGTTTTATGCCGAGATCTGTGGAAGCCTCTTCTTATAATCAAGCTTGCTTCTTTTAAAAAAGGGAGATAAAAACGCGAGAGAAAAAAGGGGGACTTAAAGGAAAATCGCAGCTGCAAATTTATTTCGAAGGAAGGGGAAAGAGAAGATTTTTAAAAACATTGAATACCGTAATGAGCTGGATTACCTTAGCGGTATTTCTGGAGCTTGAATTGAATATTCAGATTCGGCCTCGATTCGGGCCAGCGAAGCCGAATATCTTAAATATTAAGATATTTCAAAATATCCCCGTCCTTACAGTGGGGAAAGTCGGACTCTTTTATAAATAGCCAATGCCGGAGAAAAAAACGAATAAATAAATCTTCCCAACGCCGATCGCCGAGGGAAATCGGAATGGAGGTTATTACCGCCGTTATTCAATTGGTCAATCGCTGAAATTATTCATTGTACAGGGGTTGAAATTAGCGATATCGTTTGTGACGGCCGGTTTAATTCACATTATCCAAAACGTTCGGCAGCCAACACACTGGCTGAAATGCAAATTCCGCCATTATCGATGCATTAAGGGCTCAAATGAGCGTAGGAAAGCGAACCGTCCACGAGCCCTGGCTGTATCAAAAATTATGTCGTTGCGGTCATGTATATATGATTTTATTACCTCTATTTATTTATTTCAATATGTCTATGTATTTTATTTTATTTAACATACCTTCGAATGATGCTCGACTTACGTAAGTTATGATTTTTTATTACAATGATATAATAAACGTCCGTACCCAACAAATGTGCATACAACAAATTAATTTATATACATAAAATTTTATATTTCATTTCACATAAAACTATAAAATAACAAGTTTTAACATGTAGAATTATCCTATAAGGTTCGACTTATTAAACCACCGAAACTAATCGACACTAAACCGGCATATCTTATATGCCTAATATTTTATACATACATATTAAAATATGTATTGCAAATAATCTAATATTTGCACGAATGTTCACGTATGTTCGAGCAATTTGTACTATTTATTCGACCGAATTTAATATTCGGCAAAGGGTAAAGCCCCATACTATGCCTGAAGAGAATAAGGGATCGTAAAAGCTGATTTTAAGCATTTTTTCTTGCCCCCGATATTATTATAACTCTTTCGTCCGGCCCACCGGAGCGTGATCGGGCGATGATCGCAAGATCGGCGCTCCGCCACCGCTTGACGTCTTCATGAATAAACCAAGAGCCCGACGGATGGGAGCAATCAGTTTGCATGAAAGTAAATATTATCCGACCCGGTCCAGGAGTCGGAGCCTGAATTTTTAAAAGCGCCCCTACGCCACAAAACTGGCCTTATCGCTCTGCCTTGTTAAAGTTAGTTGTTAAAGCCCGCGCTTTATTTAAACGTGTACTGTCCGGGTTTCAATTAATGTTATACCGATAAGGATGTCTTGAAAATTCATTTTATAACTGTTCGCATCTTATTACTTAAGCCATTTATTATGTTAATATATGATACGTGTGTTCCTTTTTTTCTGTAATTTTTCCAAGGTTTTCTAAAACTGAATTAGATCCAAAGTGGGTTCACAATTGCTGCTCGGGTTCTTAGAGGAGGCAAGAGCTATGCGGCTCGTTTTAATTCCTTTTTTATCCTAGGGTTATAGCGAGAGGGAGGGGGGTGGTTCCAACCCATTATTATGTTATTATTGTATTCACCCTCACAAATCCCATCCTTTACGCTTGTCCTGTACCCATAGTGCATTGAAATACTAGTGAGTGATGGGGTGGCGGGTGGGGGGTGGATAGGTATAGGAAAGCGTTCGTCTCCGCGACCGGTTTACAATACAATTCTCAATGGCATTTGTACAATATTATATAAAATCGACGTTTGACGTTTCGAAGCGGTTGTGCTTATTATTTGTCAGTTACGCACGAGAAACGGGACCCAACTGAAAAATCAGTTCATGTACACGATGAAGGTAGTGTAAATAGCATTAAAAACAAATGGCTAAATAATGCTTACGTTTAGAGTTATATTTATATATAATATATATTTAGCTACATATATATTATATATATAATACGTGAAAGGGGCTATTTCTCGAGTAGTTTCCGTGCATTATTCTTTACTATGCATGCCAGACGTTCGTCTGGCACATTTTTAAATTTAATAATATTTAAGTTTGCACCGTGTACCTTTACACTCGATTTTAAATAAACGCACGAATAATTTTACACGCTTCTCTCATGTATTTCGCCGAGAGTTAAACATGACCGAGCCAAACGCTAAGGTTGAAATATACGCCCGAAAATAAATTAAGCCCCCTTTGAAAAACGGAGAAGAATATAAGGGTAGTTGCAATCGTAAGACTGCCGAGCGTTCGGGGTAACTGGGGCAGAGGGAGCGCTCGTTGCGCTGGGGCTTACTCGTTTACGGTCCACCGGACAAGGAGATTTACATCTTCTCAACCATGTGTCGGCCCTTTTCCCCCTTCGTCTGCTGCTTAGAGATTTAAAAAAATACCGGAGAAGAAATAACACCCTCTCGTGGCGGGTGGGGAGGAGGGGGCGGGCGCGTCCTCACGCACGACACGCAACCGAGGAACCCGGGAGAAGATCTTAT
The DNA here is from genome assembly GCA_019843655.1 of Lethocerus indicus. Classification (NCBI taxonomy): domain Eukaryota; kingdom Metazoa; phylum Arthropoda; class Insecta; order Hemiptera; family Belostomatidae; genus Lethocerus; species Lethocerus indicus. Next base: position 20,062,068 of record JACDQD010000006.1, read on the forward strand.
TGGGCTTATGAGGGTGGTGGGCGGGGGTGAATAAAACTTTCGGTGAAAATCCCACATTTGCCCCGGTTTCCTTTCCGACTGTCTTTCATATTTTTTTTATTTATTCGGAGGAAAAGGCGCCGCGACCTCTTCCAAAGATCAATGCCAGAGATCATGCCTTGGCAACCTGCTCGCTCCGGGGATTTGACCGAAAGGCGGCCGCTGCTCGTATCTCCCGCGGGATCATTGTTATTTCACACTGAGACATCATTTATACGCTAAATAGGGACAACAAATTTTCAACAAACAGTTGAATTATGACCGGATACAGTATAAATTCTTCAATTGGCATTCTAATTATAGTTTTCCTTTTTAAAAATTACATACATATCATGTATGAACTTTCATGTTCTCGGAGGGCCTGAGACAATTATCATATTTTGAGATGGGGTCATCCTGGCCACGACCGGGATAATTCCACATTGAACGTGACTTTTAATGTTTTATCCTTCTCAAAACTGCTTCACACTTCGCCATGTACGCAGCTGAATCAAGTATGCAACTCGATTTCAGGTATGTACCCAGGCTTATACCCAGGGTACATGGGAGCGGTGGCGATGGCGGTGGGTCAGCAGGCTCCACCGCCGAAGAGGAAGCGGCGCCACAGGACCATATTCACCGAGGAACAGCTCGAACAGCTGGAGGCCACCTTCGACAAAACACATTACCCGGACGTCGTACTCAGGGAACAGCTCGCACTAAAAGTAGATCTCAAAGAGGAAAGGGTCGAGGTGAGTTCAATTCTACGTGCATTAAAGAAAGTAACATTTTCTAAAGGAATTAAACTCTTCCAAACAATACATACGTATATAGAAACGAACAAGCACACACACAAAACCTTCTGCAAATATATTTCATAATTTTCCAATGTTTAAAATAATACAGTAGGAACAAACAAAACAAAATTCATTCATATATCCACAGTTAGTAACTTATTTTTTCCTACGTAAAAAAACAATAATATTAATACTTAAGTTCTATAATGATTTATATAGAACTTAAGTATGACAACTTAATGCCATAACGATTCAACGTTTTTGTCATTGTCTCCCCCTCGTCATTTCATCGTTAATGTTCGCACGTTAATAGTCCATCAATAAACACTTTATTACTAGGATTTCTGCGACGTTGGCAGTACAAATAATAAATTCTGTCAGCATTCAATATCAGTTAGAATTTAGTGAGGGTAAACGTAGTGTGAACGTGTTTATCATTGCGTTTTGTGATATCGGTTGGTATTTTATTTAAACTGTTCAGAGGAGTGTTGATCTTATTTCAATGCGTCCGTTCTCTGGACAATTTGATTGCAATTCGATGTAAATTCGAACTTTAATGTAAAAACTAGTAAGTCATAAGTAAAAGTAGTAAAATCATAAGTTCTTCAATTGTAGGATCGACAAATTGTAAACTGTCATTTAAACAACTTCGGTGGTTCTGGGCGGTGTTAACAACGGGCCATTATATATCTGTGTAAGCGATACCGGATCTCTAAAAGGTTAAGAACCTCCCCCCCTCCCAGAGGGCTAAATGAAAGGCGCTAAGTGGCGAAGGAATAGCACCTCTTTGTTGGTTTCCGGGGGCACAAAAGGGGCGCGTGGACAAGGGAGGGGGGGTAGTATCGGTTACTTAGGGACCACTCACAAGGGGGGGAAAGAATATTGAGTAACTGACTCGCCATTCTACCCCGGTCCCGTACGGCCGGGAAGGGGGACCGCATCTTTCACACATCCCTCCGCCCCTTAAATGAAAAACTGGATAAATGTCGCCCACTCTATTCCTGTGTGTTACCGCCGTTCCCAAATTTCACGGGATCCGATGTGAAATTTCATTATGCTCGCGAGCGTAATTTTTTACGTGTAGACGCAACACTTTACTGAGCGAGGTAGGCGCGGGTCGGAAAGAAAACGCTGCAATCATATTTCTGTGAAGAAGGGACCACATTGTTCCATAGATTCAAAGCTCCTGAGAGCCTGAACTGTATGGGACTCAGACAGGGGAAAACAATATCTAGAAAAGGTTCTGGCATATTGATGGCAGATACACGAACACCAGATATATATTTCTGGTGGTGAAACGATGGTTAATGTTTATCGGAATTAGAATATTCCAATATACCGTGGCATTGAAAATCACCTCGTTAAAATAATACCGCCGGGAATGCATTATTTAGGAATAAATAAAAATATATTATTACAATTGAATAGACTTCATTACTGGGCGTTCTCATGCCTCATATAGTCGTATATTTAAAAGTGAGACTGTCTTCTTATATAGTACACATCGGTACTGCGCTCAGTAGTTATTACATGGATATCAATAAGTTAACAGAATAATGATAATACAAAATTTTAATAGAATTCTGTCTAGAGTAGCGGTATTTACAAGGGTATACTAAAAACCAAATATAATTGTGTTCGTGTGAACAAAATAATGAACTAGAAGTAAACAAAAGCAACGTGTAATAAACGAATTAACAGAAAAAAATGATGTTTTAAGGAAGATAATGGTGTTAGCGCATAGCGCGGATGCCGTAAGTGGGACGCGCCCATATCGAAATTGTTATTTAAAATCCGGGCAGGCCGGTGGAGAGAGAGAGGAAGCCGGACAAGATGTGTTGACCCTGTGTCGGTGGTTGTTTGAGCTTCTACTCGACGCGGATGTCGCCCCTTCTTTCCCTTTACCTGTACAAATAGCCGGGGCCGGCCCTCCAGAGACCGCCTTTCCCACTCGGACCGTCCTCAGCTATTGAATATTCAAATTTCAATACCGCCCGGGGACGGGGGCGGCCGCGGAGCGTCGGCGCCCTTTACAAACAGGAGCCCGCCCACGCTAATCTCCCTCCCTTTTAACCGATATAATAGCGCGATAAAAGGGACTCTCCAAACTGTGTTGGAGAGGATACGAGGGGGAGATGGAAAAAAAAATAGTTTTCGGCCGGACAAAAAACTGCCGCATTCCATCCTGCCGCTCGATCCAACCGCCCTTCAGTACTCGACTTACTCTCTTCAATTGTAGCCCTTTAGTCTTGACAGTTTTTAAATATTAGGGAAGCTTTGCGGAAGAAAAGCGCAGCATCCTTCCGAGTAGGCATTGAGATTCGCCTAGTCAAAAGTACCGTTTTCAGAAACGTTTGTGGTGATTCGAAGTGTGTAAATCGGACTGTAGAAGAGGTGCAATAGGAAATTTTACATATCGAATTTTTATAAATGAATGAATCGGATAATATAAATTAGATAACGTTCAGAAAACATTGTCAGTTATTCTGAATAATTGACAGCCCAATAAATATTCTATATTATTTACATAAACATTTGGTCGAACAATAATATTTGATATTTTCAGAATTTCGTAGAAGAAAAAGGAGTCTCGATGGACAAATTTATTTCAAATTTACCTTACTGTAGGTTATTAACTTTTTAAATATTTATTATTTTATCTTTCGCATTTATAAGTGAGTTTTTTACCCTGAGAATTTGAAATATTACCAAGACCAGATTCCTAAATGTTAATAATAGATGCAGCCTATATGAATGATGATATCATAAACCGTTCCTGTTATTTAATTGGGCAGTGAGTCGAACGGATATTAAGACTTAATGAAACGGATTGACACTCGGTACGTGGTATTAGGAACAGAGGCTAGACAGGTAATTAATACAGGATTAAATGTGGAAAAGGTAGGTAGACTGGGAGCGGAATGATTACTAGCAACAGTCAGCTGTGGCACCCCTCTTATTGCCGTTCAAAGCAGAAATCAAATCGAAGCTGACAGTTCAGCGTGAACATATTAGAAGGGCCCTAGCGGACGCTCGGGAACCCAGTAAGGCCTTATTAGCTATAAACCCTCGTCATCCCTTTCTCCCACTCCAGGAATAGTAAATCACTGCCCATACTCAGAATTGTTCGCCCGTTTTAATAAAGTCCGTGTTCGTGGGAGTTAATAATTAAACGAATTGGGCTATTAAGAATTAATTAATTTTCGCTACATAACTTATTTCGGGAGAGGGGGGTCAAAATCCAACCGGGAGTCTCGTGTCTGACTCTCGGGAGACTCTATGGCATAGGCAAATAAGGCGCCCTTACTGGTAAATTATTAATGACTCGTTGAATAAGCTCCAGACCGGAGAGAATCATTACTCGGAATAGTACAACAACTGCAATAATATTCTGGGTATTAATTAAATGGAATAGGACTACCCGAGCGAATTATCCGATCTAATAATGTTACATCTAGAGATTATGAGCCCTGTCATTTATTTAGGGTTCTATCCAACGTAACAACAAAAAGGAAGATGTAGTTTTAATCACAGCCATTATCGTTATAATTTCTTTCTTATATTCATAATAAAATAACCCACCTGTATTCCAGTACTCTTAATTTCGGATATTTATTCGAAACTAATTTTCTAACAATGAAGCCGAAAGCTATCAGCGGGTCGGGACATAAAGATTGCAAGGGTGATAAGGAATGTAAATTTTTCTACCCCGTGTTTTAGCATGTATTTTCTATAACGTAAATGACAATTGTTGGCGGAGGGAGAGAACGAGCTCTTAGGTTGGATTACGTTGGTTCGTAAAGTCGAGAAGTAATAAAGTACATAAAACTAAAACGCCAATAAAGGTTCGAGGGGCAAAGAGAGGCTTTGACGCATTAATTATCGGGAGATGGGCAACGGACCGGGGGCAATTACCCAGAGCGGCGTTGAAGCGCAAGAAAAAAGAGTATACCCGTGGAATAAGGAGAAGAGGGATAGCGGGGATTCGATTGTAGGAACAGCCGGTGCGGAACACACGGGGGGACAGAAACAATCGGGGAGAGAGAGGTGAGGGGGAGAGAGGGTGAGCGAGCCAGGTAGGGAGGGTGGGATAGATAGATACAGAGTTAGGCCCTGAGAGGGAGAGAGGAGAGAGAGAGAGAGAGAAGGAGGGAGAGGAGAGCGGCTGCCATGACGACGATTATCATATCAAAGGCCCCAGTTTCATTTTATCGCCGTAGAGGGGGGTGGGCCACCGAGCGTCCAATCAGGGAGCTCCCGGCCCCCCCGACCGATGCCCCTCCCTTCATCCCTCGCCGGCTCTCCCTCTATATCACACTTTACAACTTACTCCCCCGCTCCCGCTTAACCGCTTCTCTAATCTCATTATAATTTGCCCAACTAACGCCTAGTTTCCTGACTAGAATGTCACATCGTTATCCGGCATCTTCCAGGCAAGTTCCCACCTCTAGGCAAGCTAGCTAAACACCGAAATAGAGGTTCCTTGTCAATGAATGAACTATTTTAAGATTTTAAATGATAAATATTCAATATATGATAATATTCGAAATATATTCAAATTGTAAATATTCAAATACATAAACAGTAAGTATTTATCGAACCCTGTACATTTAAAAATGGCTAACATCCGAATTTACTCCTGGGGAATTCACCGTTCTGCTTAGTAGGAGTAGGAAATAGTATTGAGATATAATTGAAGGGCCTATTGAAAGCGAGAAATAAAAAATACAGTATTTTGCAATACGTACGGTTTATAGTTTCCAACTTTGCGTAAATGAATTTAAGGATTCTTTCGAACAAAGTTGAGCTGTAAGATACTGCTTGTTTTATTGGGGAATAGATGTCGGACGTCGCGTCCAATGGGATAATCGAAAAGGTTGCCGAGATTAGGATGGAGAGCGGAGCGAGGGCCGAGTCGCTATAGCGACGGCCGGTGACAGTGTCGCATCCCATGGCCGCTCTCCGGGGATTTGCGGAAGGCGATTTCTTTTGCGGACCCGCCGAAGCCACCGAGAATAATCTAGGCGAGGCAGAAAAGAAAGAACGGATATAAAGAGGGAAGAGGAGCGTCCCCGCGGCATTAACCTAAGTGGAAATACATCCCCCGAGCCGCAAGTCGCTCCGGGGCTTAGCCTTATACCAAAGCTCACTCGCTTATTTAATAAAGGAAAATTCTCCTCCGACTTCCCTTCCACTTTGGAACCAGAAAACAATTTGCACTTGTCAACAGAAATAACGTCAAAACCGTCAAATCCACTCCTGGGCGTCTTAAAATGGCGGTGAAGAACTGTACTCAACTCTAAATTCCCAGACAAAAAAAGACCCGTTACGGTTTATGTCGACTGCAATTTTCCGAGATATCTTCGTAGCGCGCGATAATGTATTTTTGTTCGAAACCAAATTACTATTCTGTTCGTAACTTGGCTAATAAAATTGTACCGCAAATTTTCGTGACGTTCAACGAGCCTTCAGAGAAAATACATAATTCAAAGTTTCTCACCGTGCGGGCCAAATACTGACTGTTGTGTTCAGGGAGCGAAGTTGTTTCATTTATGCGATATGGTTCCGAATCGGGCCCGTTTCCGTGTCTCAATCAAATCAACGCTGCGGGCTGATTGTGCGGCGCAACAAATCCGGCCAATGCCAATTGGGCCTTGCAGCTACGCGAAATTCAATCTCATTCAGTGGGAATATTGCCGCCGCGACTGCAGCCCCCTGTCGCAGCCCGCCCGCTCCTGGCGAGATATAATTTTCTCCCCACCCCCACACCGCCCCACCCACAACCCTCCTTCATATCCATATTGCTCGCCCCCGTCCCTCGCCTGTATTGACTTTTATTATAACGTCCCTTTTATATTTCCCTCTCTTTCTTCTTGTCGACCTCTTTGACAAATATCTTATGGCAGTCGGTTAAACGTGAATTTCCGCCCGGTTGGATCCGAACTCCCGAAAGTCCCTCCCTCCCTCCTCCCCGCCCCCACCCCTCGCCCTCAACACCACACGCAATTCATCCCCGACCCCACGACCGAGAAACTTTTTTGTACTCTCTTTGGCGAAACAAATCCAATCGCCGATATTCCCCTAGGGGTGTTTTACGAGCAGATGAAACGGACTCGGGAATAGTTAATAAATTATTATTTTGGCGTTTCTCAAAATTCTTTGTTTTTGTGTGTTTATAGCATCGTGAAATCAAACGCTAAGGTGCAGTTATGAAATACGCAACCATATATGTATTACCTGTATAGGAATGGCTCAATTTCCTGTATTCATTCTCCTTAACGTCGCGCAGATACCGCGTGTAAATATTATTTTTATTATAGAGTTCGTGTTCTTCTGTCCCCTCTCGCAGCTTTGGTCTTTTGCTAGACCGGTTTCGGCCGCTCGCCGTCTTCAGTCGATAACCGACAACCATAATCGAATAATGAACCCTTCCAATTCGATTCCTATTTCGACCGCAGCTGTAAACAATCGCAGTTAATTTCAGTTTCGACTCCCTCAGTTAAATATGTTCAATCTGATTAAGAATTAAAGCCGAACGGTGGACGGGGGATGGGTGGGAGGAGGTTGAATCATTTTCTGGTTTTCGCCCCAGGCCTATCCCATCCCCTTGCCCCGCTTAGAGGGAACACTACCATTTAATTATTCAATGGGCGTTTTTTATGTTTACCTTTGTTCCGATGCAACACAAATTAATATAGGATTATTGGGATGACGTTGTGGAAGGGGCTGGATTATATAAATCATAATGTAGTTATATAACGTTTTGTTAGTTTCTATATTGGATATTATCAATTTCTTTTAATACAATTTTTTTTTGTACTATTCCGTATTTTTCACTGGACAGAACCTGTTATATTTGTGACGATTTTCTGCCACGAATAAAATTTGTTAACAGCCTTGAAGTATATTTAATTTTTTATATTACAATCCACATTAGTTTTTCGGGAAAAATTTTTCAGTTTAATGCGAAAAGAATGTTCGTTCATAAGCAATTATTATTCCTAGTTTTACCCGCTTATTATAATAATATTCACGTTTTTGAGACTCACTTCCACGCAATACCTTCATGCAATGAAACCTTTATTTTCCACTCGCGGATATGGAGAGAGTCGGGGTAAAAAACAAAAAATCGCGCAGTACGCATCGCGGAGGGCGTAATGCCAACGGCGACCGCTCCATTTTACAGCCATGTTACATTAAAGGGGGAAGGGGGTATGTTTGTTTTAATTTCTGATTCTCAACTACGGCCGAAAACAAGGCCGAGGGAGTTGCAGGGAGCCGAGCGTCATCCGTACCCCGGGAAACGCCCAATTAAAAAAAACGAGGAGCGAAAAAGGTAGGAAAAAAACGGGAGGGGACGAGGCGGCGGCGTCAATCATATTTTTCGAAAAATGCACCGGCCGTCCGAAAACAATACAGAAAGCGGTAATAATTCAAGAGCCGCCAGGCTGCAGGGGCCCTAATCAAAGGGCCCGGTCGCGCAGCGCCGCTGCATAGCACAACAAAAAACCGCACCGGCGAGCCCACCCCAAATTGCAGCCTCCTAATTGTTTGGCTTCATTCGGGTGGGAGGTCGGGCATCCGAAAAAAAAATATCCGCCACTCCGATATTTATTTTAAATCATTTCCACCGCCAATCAAACACCCCCCCCAAGTCCCCGTGCGCGCTCGATCGTTGAACGCAATTAGAAAATAACCGGGACCCCTTGGAATTATTCAGCGTTCAGGTGGCATTTTTTTTTAAATTGGCGATCTCGATGTTTTTTATTAATTGTCAACCTCCCAGCCCCCCCCCTCGTCGAAGAAATTGTTTTAAATTTAACTCACCCCGCCGTCATTTTTCGCTGGTTTTTGAATAAAATTTCATCGAACGAGTCTCTGGACTCTGGCGGGAAATATTTGGACTACCGGGAGCTAAAACTCATCCTTAAGTAATTTATATCGCTTATGAATTACCAGTGTCGCAGCTTAACGTACATCGGCAGTATAAGATCTAATTTGTGATTGATTTCATTACGGTGCCAGTCATTTCTACTCAAGTCCGAATATATATATATATATATATATATATATATATATATATATATATATATATACTGAAGTTGGAGCGGGACGTTCAATGATATCGGGAACTGAAATCAAGGAAAAGATTCCACCGGACGACAAATTCGAGTTTTAAGTAATTGCGTTTCGGAACGGTAATATAATCTGGGATCTTGAATCTTGGTCTCCGGCAAAGCGCTATAATTTTAATCAGAGAAGGAAAACAGCGGTAGGCGGGCGGAGCGGCCGCTAAATTGCAGCTGAAACAACCGATCGGATTCCCGACCCGAGGCGTTCCCCCGCTCCCGCCCACAATGAATAGCCAGCCGAAATTCATTCTATTCCAGTTTTACTTGGAAATTAAGCCCATTCTATGTAAAGAATAAAAAACTGTCGGCTGGGTTGGTTAAATAGTGATTTCGAAAATTAATTGGAAAATAAGTAACAAATAAATAAAGATCCGCTCGAAGTCGTTCCGTCGTTTTAAGAGATCCGCAGTTCAACAAGTTTCCGATTTGTTTATTTCTTTATATTTTGGAATTTTTTTCCGGGAAATGTATTTTTCCAATAATGAACCAGTACTCCGAAAAGGTTGAATGTTAATTGGGCTGATGATGTCCAAATTGGAAGGGGGGAAAAAAATCCCCAACATTTTCTTCAACTGTTGTTCGGGCGTAAGAAACTCAATTTTCTTTAACTTCCAATAATTAAGAAAGTTTTACTTGTCGGCGCCAAAAAATAACAGAATAGCCGGTATAGGGAAAACCTCAGCGTAAAGGGGAAATATATCGAATGGACGGAGTTCATTCTTCTTTACCACCTTCGCGCTAAAAAAAAGGTAAAACACAAAATAGGTAATAATAATTGTAACTGATGCCGTAGGTAATTAATTCCTGTAAAAGTTGGCCTCGGCCGAAGTTTGGGCCAAAATAAGACTAATTAACTCTCTTGGCTGAAGTTAGAACAATCCAGTAATGAAGAAACTAAATCAGTTATGAAGGAAAATCTTAAAAACAAAATCTGTCTCTTACATGACCGAAGTCATGAATTAAAGAGTCTGGAATTTGACTCCTGTAGTTATTACATCTGAGAGTATATTTCTGTTGTAGTACTAAGCATTAATTAGGAATAGACGAATTTCTAGTCAGTGTTTCATTATAAAAATGACGCCGATATATCAATAATTTCATGCGTCCATAATTAAAAAATTATTTTATCCGTGAAATTTTTTTGATACGGATTTGTTTACCAAATTTTTCCACGTCGAATCCGTCATTTTAAGGGTCCGCGGTTCATTAGTCCTACATTGGGATATCTTGTAAAAAATACACGCGATTTTCCTATAGTGGAAAGAAGTGGTTTTTTCGACGTTTATATTATTTAAAACGTATTTCCCAGAATTTAAGCGCAGTTGAGGGGTTGAAAAGTTCGTTCCCCCAATATAAAATAAATGGAAATTAAGTTTTCAGAATGATCCTGGTAAAATTTCGAAATAAGAAGCGGACCTCGCCCCGAGTTGGCCCATTAATAATAGATCGGTTGAAGTTGAGGTCCGAGCCTTCCCTACTCTGGGAGGGCTAGACCTAATTAGTCTTATACAATTAACGGCTCTTGGTTTTATGGGGGGTTTACTCAACGAAGAGACATCAGGTTCCCTTCATGAATAATACTTCGCTTTTTGTCCCTAACTTCGAATATTGGATTTAATTTTTCCTCCGTTTACATTAACCGGTTGTTCGCCTTTGTATTTTCTTTGATAGTTAACTGTATTATAGATTTTGGAACTTAAATAATTAACTAATAAAAAAGGGATTAATAAACACCCAAATAAACAAGATTTTTTGAGTAATCACAGAAGTAAATAATATATTCTCAATATGATAGCTAAGACCAATATGTAATGCATATTATATTAAATGTTTAAACTCTATATAGTAATATTATTAGATACTAGGTATTATGTCTGGGGGTGGAGGACCCCCATTAGGAGAGAGGATTATTATAATTATCATTATAATAATTCTTCCAATCAAATTTTATCATTTTATTTGAGAGTATTAAGTCTAGAATCATGAAAAATAAATTATTTTCTTTTATTTTTAATTAAGCATTTCTCCAATTTTTTAGATCAATAATTAATGCGCTAATTTTTGTGACATACGGTTCTTACGGTTCTAAAATAACGCTGAATTTACTAAAGTTATTAAATCTTGCAAAAGAGAGTTATGGATTTATATCGGTAATGGTTGTTCCCAGACCTATGTGAAAATTGCAGTCAAGGATGCCCCCTGGCAAGGATCGCTGAATGTTGTTATTACGATAGCGCACTTTTTCAATATTTTCTCAGATTAATTTATCGGATCAGATAATTTTATAATAAGTATAATGAGACATTGTATTTTGTGGATCCGAAAACGGTATCAGCGGTATCTCTTTACGGGTTGGCGCCCGTCGCTAATATTTTAATTAATGTTACACCAACAAGGTGGGCAAAGGTTGACGGCGGGGAGTTATTTAATTACGCTTTATTCCATTTTGATTGTCAACTTCTGGACCGGTTACAAATATAAAACGAGTTAATACACGGTCGGGTTCACGTGGGGGTGTTTTTTCCGCGACCCTTTATTTTTGTTGTGCTAATTGGAATACAATCCTGCATTATTCCCTAATTAAACTAAACTGCCCCCAACCATCCCACACCGCCCTCTTTGCTTCAACACAGCCCACATTCCCCGTGGTCCCGAAAGGTTTTCCTGTTGGAAAACATTTCATCGGGAAATTTATTTTGTTCTCCCGGGGTTTTTTTCGGACACAAAATCGGACAGGGTATTCGAGCCCGAGATTTGCAGTTGGGCGCCCGTACAGTTAATTCCGGTAAGTTGGCGTGATTATTTAATAGAAGCGTGCAGATTGATTCTGCCTCAGGTTGTTGAAATATCGCGGGTTTTACCATTAATTAGTAACATCCAAAGCGATATATGCTGTGGTGTTTCGATGCTCCATCGAGGAGTTACAAACGTAAGTAGGGTTTAAGACCGAACAGACGAGAGGAGAAGGAAAATCAAAATGTTCTATATGTGCTCATAAACTGGTAGTTGTCGTCGGTTACTAAAATTACTTAAATGCACAAAAACAAGATTGTACGCGGGGAAACGTCTTTAAGACTGAGCAGAGACTTGAACTCCCCTGTCTGTTGACTGGAGGCGTGTGGGTGCGCGTTAAACCGTTGTAACGGGGCGTTAAAACATTTCAGTGGGGGGTGGCGACGGTTCATCACCTAAGTGCACCCCGGGGCCTTCTCCTTTATGTAAACCGCGGGCGGGCTCCTCCCTTCTCCCGTTCTCTTTTCCTCGTTTTCCCCGTCTCGAAATTAAACAGCCCTTTCTTTACCTTCCTCTCTCTCTCTCCCCCACCCTCTCTCTCTCTCTCTCTCTCTCTCTCTCTCTCTCTCTCTCTCTCTCTCCGCTAAACACTCTAATACTGGGTTCGCGGAATTGAAAGACAATAGTATAAAGCCGTCTCCCTCTGGCCGGCCCCGCACTGTTTTCATTCTATTTCGCGGCACAAAGCGGCCCTCGCCCTCCCTCGCCGGCCCAGTTTTTGCCGTATAACCGGATTGTTCCTTGTTTACTTTTAAAATATTCCGGAACCGAGCAACTGGGCCCGGGGGCGGGCCGATCCGTGGCCCGCCAGCCGCCGTCCGAGTAATCCCGACAGTTTTAATGCCACGCCCTCAAATAACAATAATAATACCTCCGGCAACCCCACCTCGGATTTATATCCACGTCACACGAGAGATCGGAATTCCGTGTAATTGAAGCTAGAAATTGGAGTGTCTCGAAATCCGGCTTAAATTTCACCTCCGACCTAAGTACAAAATTCTCTTTAAGGAAAATTATCACAAATGAGTGGGCCTAGATATTCTTATGACGTGTTCGTACGTATTTAGAATTTAAGTTAATGAGAAGAATTTTATTTTTTAGAGTTGTACGGTACTATGTAGGTCTACATCTTAAAAATAAATAGGGGGAAATTAGTTATTAAAGCAGAAGGGATATTTCCTCCAACTGTGATCATTTTAACCGAGTTTTAAATATATTATATACGCTATTATATACTTACATGAATTATCGTAATTGACATTATTAATAAGATATAATTCTACTTCTGAACGATTATAGTGTGGCTCACTCTAAATCTACATTAACAGAGTAACAACAGTTCTGACAACAGAACAGCTGTATTAACATATCACAGCAGTACACAATGTTTCAAAAACGGTTTAGCTTATATCAATTTTATTTTATCTGTACCGATTACGGAAACTTCTATTTTATATCCATATTGAAGATGGTTCTTCTGGATTCAATTGAAATGCTTTACCCTTCTAGGCAAATGAGTGGAAAGAAATAAACTGAGGGTGCCAGAGTGGTACTTTAACCGATTCTCCCTATATCAAGTAGCTTGTTGAACGGGGGCTCTCATAAATGGACCGTCATTAAGTACGATGAAATGTGTACGCTCCGCATTCTGATGAGTGTTTTCGCATCTGGGACGTCGCACAGGGGGAGGGGGTCTTCTCGAGTGGGAGAAAGCCGATGTTACCGAGTTGGATCGGCAACAAGAGATATACTAGGATAGATAGGGGAGGAGGGACCTTAAGCTAGATTAGCGGTGGTTTGCGGGCAAGCGTAAACAAATCGGCCCATTAGGCAGGGCTACGGGACCTCTGTTTATTCTCATAATAGTGCCGTCTCTGATTTAAATGCATAATGGATAAACTCTGTAGCCGAAGCCCTTCTCTGGACCACCCCCCTCCGCCGGCCCATCGCTACCTCTCGCTCCCTGTCTCGCTCTCAGGGTTCCGATATCACAACAAGAGCTGGGCCCCTCCCAGCCGTTACGCCATGCTAATACGCTCCCGTCCCTTCCCAGAGAGAGTGAGGAGGGAGAAGGGAGGAGGAGAGAGAGAGAGAGAGACTCCTCGCATTTAAAAATCTCCAACAAAAGCAGAAATGGCTTCTGTTGATTATATCGCTAATAGTATATATACTGGGGGCTGGTCTATATCGGACCGTAGATCCTTTTCGGCTGATAAATATTAATTGCTTCGATCCCCCTGTTGTTTCGAATGACTCCTTGTTATCCTTTCGGGCAAAAATATGAATACAGAGTCTCGATAAAATTCGAAAGCGACTAAATACATTCCCGGCAACCTATGTATAAAATGTATTCAATTTGCCAAGACTAGCCGCTTGCGTAAACATTATTTGGGTTAAAAAGAAAACCTTCCACCTGTCTGCGTATTTAATGATTAATGTAAGAGAAACGAGCCCATTGGACTGTCTCAATATAGTCGGTCTGTCATTCCGTGAATTGTAATTGTCCTCCGCTCAGATGGAAACAAGTTATATTTACGAAATATGCTCACACAGTGTAACGTTCATTTAATTCTAACCGGTGTTCCAGTCGGCTTTTCAATTTTCAATCTTTCACCCAGAGTATATCTGATTTAAAAATCATTTCAAAAATAAAACTTTCGGCTCCGAGCGTCGGAATAAAGGACTGCTTTTGACCGTTGGCTTACCGGTATATTTCATAGATATTAAAAATAAAAAAAACGAATACCTGTATTAAATAAAAAAATATAGAGACAAAGGGGTGTGGAATACACAAGAGTGCAAGTGTAATTTGGACGGTAAAATAACTTGCGGGTTAAAGGGAATTCCGTCCCATAAAACGTTAAAGTATCCGGTAATACAAAGCACCCCCTTTGATTTTATTTCCCTTTGTATCATTACTTTAATATATTTCTCTGAGAATATTACCGTTTTCCATCCCTTAATTTACCTCTGGGGTATTAAAATTTTTCATTATCTTTTAATATAACCCGGGAGGAAGATAATGAAAAACGCTTTTATATCCCCAGAGCTCTCTTTCCGTACAATATTTTCTCTTAATAATATTAAGATCGTTTTAGAATTGACTATAACGGTATACGGAATCTCATATATAATCGTTTATGCTGTGTAGTGATTTAGGCATTAAAAGTATTTCTTTCATTCGCCATGAAATATTGCAAATACTTGTTTCGAAAATAATCAAATGATTTTGGAACTGCTGTCCGCAATTAATTCTATCCGGTAATTAAATACAGTATTTTTTGTTAATATAATATTCATGTTGTAGGTAAATCTCGCTTTTCTCGTCGGCGACTTCGGGGTTTCCCTAGGGGGTAATTGCAAATTTAATCATTATACCATGGTTTGGTTTTTTGGTAAAAGGTTTGCCATCTTCAGGGGGGTTCTGAAGATTACAAGAATCATGATGATCCAAACCGCCGCACACCTCCAAACAGTTATTCCAAATTTAATACCAATAGTGGTATCGTATTGCTTGTAATAGAACACATGAAAATAATCTCGGTCCTTTAAAATCGACTCCAACGGGTTTCTTCTGTATTTGGAAATAATCTTGTGAGCTGTGAACGGTAAAGTAGGCCGGCTTTTAGAGCCTACCAAAGTAGGCAGGTAGTCTGTAACTTTTATCTTGCCGAAAGTCTGTTTCGTCGGAGGGGCACACATGACGAACGGCTAGGCGCCTCGTTAATGGCCTATTCGGTTTACCGTATGATAAGATTAAAAACCACCCAGGAGGTTCCGGTTCGGTGTGACGAGGGCCGAACGAGAGGTGACCAACCGCCCACCTTACCGAGCCTCCCCCTACGGCTCCTATCTTAAGCATCCATCTATATAAGCTAATCCTCTTAGGGCTACTCACAGATACACAGGTAACAATTGTTTGTTCCCCCCACCATCACCAGGTCATAATCCTGTCCCATAATTGGCTAGTTTCCTGCAGTGTAAATAACAGACATTCACTTTTAAATGGATTACATTTAACCGGGGGTAAAACTCTAGAGGTGTTGGGAGGGAGTGCCCAAAATTAATTTAACTACAACCTACTTTCTGGAGCCTTACCACCTGTTATATATAGTGTTGCCTGATTTTTAACCATTACGAAACTAGTTTGATTGCAAACTATTTAATTTGAGTTGCAAATTTCCCGCTAAAGTAAAAGAGCGCAAATTTATTGTCTTAAAATATATTTAACTGGAGGCAATTTACTAGTCTCTATAGAATATCCAATTTTACTAAGAAATTCCATTTGTATGTTGCAATTTTGCATTTTACGGCCCGATATATTAGTCGTAAAGTGTTCCTTTTCCTATCGCAATTTATTTATTTTTGGGTTAGGAAGACAGATCATTGTTTCGATTATTGTTCATAAATATTTCCAAAAAATATCTTATCGCAAGCGATCTTGTAAGGTCAAAAAAACGTCAAAAAATTTACATAGAATTAACATGTTATTTGAATGGAAAAATATTGCAAACTACAAATTTCGGAATTCAATAATGTCAGCCTAGAGACAATTATCGGGGGTTGAGAAAACAACAATTTTCAGGTAGTTCCACTAATAGCGAGGTCAGTTGTTTGCCGGCAATTATCCTCTGGGAGGTCACGGCGCCCCAAGAATTATTATTTGCTCTAGTAATTCCTTTCGAGTGGGCCCCTATTTGTAATGGGGACCGCCTCTGCAAACACTCCTAGGAGAATTCGGCCCGTACATATTGTCCTCCAGGTCGGTGGCCTCCTTTTCTCGGCCGACGTGAAAGGGCCCTTTAAGTGGCCCATTCTCCTGCGGTTCGCTCTCGGTTTAATTCGAGCGACGCCCCGAGGTGTTCCGCCCCCCGGGTGGAACGGGGGGCGGTCGGCGGCTTCTGCGTTTATTCCCTAACGTTTTAACTTGAGCGTGTCATCGGATTATCTCGCGGGTGGGCCTCACCAATTGGGGGTGAAGGCGGTTCTTCTTTTCTCATTTTCACCGCCGACAGAGAGATCGCCACTTATCTTTCGGTGTCAGGCGTCCCTTCAACCGGTCCAGCGTATATCGATAGAGAGCATATTTAGTCCATACACTGATAGTGATTATTTGCAGTTCAAATTATAGGCAAAATCACCAATTATCAATTCTCTCAGTTATATAGAAAACATATTTTACTACTCATTAATATAGCTCTGAAATTATAATTCGGGCATGAGAAATAACAATTTTCATGTAGTTCCATCAATAGTGAACTACAAGATATTATACGTTGTTCTGCAGGTTTTATCCAATTATTCAGGATTGCATTCGAGTTAACGACGTTAGAATTGTGGGGATTCCCATCCCATA
This sequence comes from Lethocerus indicus, assembly GCA_019843655.1. Taxonomy (NCBI): domain Eukaryota; kingdom Metazoa; phylum Arthropoda; class Insecta; order Hemiptera; family Belostomatidae; genus Lethocerus; species Lethocerus indicus. The sequence continues at coordinate 20,079,164 of JACDQD010000006.1, forward strand.
TGTCGAGGTTTATACATGGATGATTTCAAAAAACTCATTTTCGTATATAGTTTTATAAAAATTAAATGATACTTTTACAGTGTATTTGAGGTTTCAAATATACACTCGAATATGAAAACAACACTTATAATTATAACTGCTAATAAACAAAATAAATAATTACTACTAATTTTTAATTCTAATGATGTAAATTAAATCACCTTTGTATCGTATCTGATGGACAACATTTTAATTATTTTGTAGCTTGCAATTTAGAATTTAGTGACTACAGATAACATTGTAGATTTCTGTTATAAGTTTAACTCCTTGCTAGAGTTCCATTGTATGTAAGAATAAATAGCTAATTACCCGTGAATTCAAGACGAATAAAAGCTAGATTCCTAAAACACTCTTTATTCGATAAGAAGAGTACACAAAGGGGTCATTGAATCATGACTGTGGGGCGGGGTGGAGTGGAACATATTTAGAAGTGCGGGCGAAGACTGTCAAACGACGACTGTAAAACTGATGCCGGAGATAATTGTCTAAACAAGAGGTTAACATAACAATGGTTAATGGGGGCGGGGGCGGGATCGAGTGCCAATTTCACCCCCATTTAGCCGAGAGGCGCTCCCCACGCTCCCGCTAACCATCGAGTAAACTCCGGGGGTGTTCCCTCAATTTACATCTGCATGACAACGACAGGGAGGAGGATATGCATGTTAAAACCGGTTCAGTCGGCAACCAATTAAATTATCACGGCAAACACTCGCTTTCTTCCTTTAGGGGGAGGGAGCACCATTTTCTTCAGATCGAGTATATTAGAAGCCGAATAAGGATTTTTTTATTGTACCCGTAAATGTATTGATATCGTCCAATTATGTACAGTGATTGTATAAATCCCTGCATAAACAATTTTTGTAATATCAAATATTACATCTTAATTTTGAATTAGGCGCAATTAAGTAAATGAGCCACGAAAGAATTCCTGATAATCGCATCAGTGCCAAATCAAATGATCTCTAAGGCATGTTCCCCAGACGCCTTTGCAGTAGAACAGCTATGTCTCCGGTTTACAAGTAACTGAAAGTGTAGAAATAACAGAAGATTCGGTGTGTTACACATACCGTGAAGTTACCCTGTATCGAACATTATGTCTAATTAAGAACGTGTGTTCTTCATCGACAAGTTTTGGACGCAGAATAGTAATAAAAGTTAACGAATTATACGCACGACTGGTGAACACTGATATGGACTTCAAAATCTGAAAAGAATCTAAAAATTTATCTCCCATAACAAAATCTTACCATATATTTACCCGTAACTTCCCATCCTGAATATATCATATTATATTCCATCTTCCGTCAATACAAACATTTCCCAAAGTGGCTAATTGAAAATATCCTGGAGATTCAGAAAACACCTTCAAATATTAGAATAAAAACTAAAATTCATAAATGTTTAAGCCAAAGAGCTGACCATTTTTTGTTTAGTTTATACAACTGTACAACAAAAAGGAACTTGAGACACCTTGTGGCTATATTTTATGATTGGCATGCAAGAGTAACTCGGTTAAGATAACGCGATCGGTTGTCTATTGAACAATTGCGGGGTTTCAAAGTGGAATTGAAGTGGGAGAGTGGAGTAGATATAATCCTTATTAGAGAAGGGGGCAAACAGACCGGGGGGCAGTTGCCGAGAGGAGTCGGGAGGAGAAGGAAGGAATGGAGGAGAAGGGATGGTTGGGGGTTAGGGGTGGTTGCGGTGGGTGGTGGTGAAGGGAGCTAGTATCCGCGCTAGTAGCTCCACTGTAATTGGGAATTACTATTTTATGCAGGCCTCTGTTTCGAGCGGCTCGTAATTAAATGCGGAGCCGGCCCCGCCTTGCCACGAGTGCCGGGGCCGGGATCGCGGCCCCATAAAAGCCCTCCCCCCGCTCCGCATTGTGCGCGAAAGTTTGGATTCGGTACCGGGGCCCGGGGTCGAAGTCGCATTAATAAATCAGAGGCAGAGGGCCCCTCGGAGCCGAATAATTTGACTGTTTGCCCCCTCCGCGCGAAAGGGAGAAGCCGCCGGGATTATTCTATTACACAGTATCAACAAGGCGGCCCAGTCTGTTTTGTTAGAAAACACCCCGCGCGAGACCCGCAGAGTGAGAGACCCGCAGAGAGAGAGAGAGAGGGAGAGCGCGAGACCGAGAGCATTGTTCCCGCCGAGCGGGATCAAAAATTCAGAGCCGTTTCTAATTAGAGAGTGACATTGATCGGAGCCGGGCCCCTGCCACAGCCACCGCTGTAATCCACTAACTAAGCCGGCCCACCGACACACACAGGCTATTATTTATTCATTAGAGTTGCCCTCCATAGTTCGTCCTAGTAAACCCGACAACTCCGCTAAGCCCTCCCACTCCCAAAAGCCAACACGATTAAAACTGTCGCCCAGCCACACTTTAAATTCCGGATAATCGCCGATTATTTTATTAATCCCACGCCCCCACAAACCCTCTCGCAAGTATGCTACATTGATAAGGAGAAACACGCCCTTATTATTAGTTAAGCGAATCCAATATTATATCATTGAACGAATACGAAATTAAAAACCAAATTAAAAGTCAATTAATTTACGTTAAACACCAGTTTTAAGTTTCTTTTAAGATTCCTTTTAAGAATACCAGTCCCAGTAATAAATTCGTAAAGCCGAGAGTTATGTATTCCTGAATTCATTACCTTGGAACTTGTTCCCGAATTATTAAAACATATTGACCGCACTGCAAAAAACTTTGCTTACTAGCATTCCACTTGAAGAATATCTGGGAGTCGTACCTTTATTTTTAAGATCCTCGCCACCTGTTGAAAGTTACTTTCACTGACGGCGGGGACGTTTTACCTCCGAACTCGGGTTTGAAACGGGCGGCTACATCGCCATGGAAGCCCTCTAATGAGAACCTATATTGATGGGATTACTAATTACAACTTCGAAACGCGGCATCACCATTGGTCGAAAAGGCGGGGGCCTCATTACAAAGCTAATTGTTGCGTTACCTTAATGGTCCACTTTTAATTGGGTTTCCCTCCCATTTGATGTACAATTTCCCCTTTTTTTTTCCGGCGACCTTTCTCTGGCCGTCGAATCGTTAAAATTGATGCGGTGCCCGCCCGCTCCGCACCACTAGACCGTTGTCCCCGCCCAGGCTTCTCACCGTTGACTGGTTCCCCTAATTGGCACGTTATCGCCAATAATATTCGGACTAAATTAGTGACGGTCTCTGTCCGGCCAGTGAATTACACTGATCATAAACGGGGTATTGTTTGTCCGCACCACCTCACCGTTTCCCGCTACATTTTACACGCTTCCCAACGCCCAGATTACGTTACCCCAATCAAAATTAATACTGTTTACCAATATTATAACATTTTTCAATTCAATCAGGTAATTTTAACTTTAAATTTGCGGAATTTTCGTAGCAATAATTAACGGTCGCTAATTTTCTTTGTGGCAGGTCTGGTTCAAAAACAGAAGGGCCAAGTGGAGGAAACAGAAGCGAGAGGAGCAGGAGAGGCTGAGGAAACTGCAGGAGGATGCAGCCGGTGGCGGTGGGGGAGGAGGTGGGGGTTCGCAGGGGGCCTTACCCCCAAGGATGGATCAGCCCCAACCATCACTCAGGCCCTTGGTCCACACGGACTCCGACGAAGACCTCGAGGTAGCATGAACTTGACGGGACAGCATTGTCCACGGATTCCATCAAAACGATACGACCGAATGTGTATATGTATAGTCAAACAAAAAATTTCCAAATTATTTGAGTGTATTTATAATAATTGTTCCTAGGATTTTATTTATAGGAATAAACGACGGGGGACAGCGACGCGGACGCTAGATATTGTGCAATAAATAGTAATTATATTTGAGTGTAAACTCATTTTTTCTATACTGTGTATGGAAGAGTGCGACGAATTCAACAGTCTACTTATTTTGTTTTTTTACTTAGGTTCGTAAATTATGTTCATCCACATAGCTATTTACATGTCACTGTACGTTTGAATAGTGATTCTCAATATCATTTATTGAAAACTTTTGAAGCGTTTTCGTTCTGGAAGTTCTGGATGTTTTCTGTTGATATATATATATATATATATATATATATATATATATATATATATATATATATATATATATATATGGTATATATCTCAAAATTATCTCCTGTACTTCTTTCAATAGTCATATCGACGCGACATTAATCACTCGTAATATTACACTAATCTCCTGTAGTTAATTTCAAGTTGAGAATCCCTACTTCTATAAATGTGCGTGCGAAGAATGCGGCGAATTCAATCGGTAATATTATAGTATTTTGGTTGAGTTTATGAAAATTGTAGGTGTTTGATAGCCATTGAGAATTGAGAACAAAACGTATTCTCGACTTTATCTGCATTGAAAATTATTACAATGATGAAATGGGTATATTTTTATCTATGTGAAAATATGAGCAAATTATAAATATCCTCTACACTTATGTGTATAATTGTTTAGTGCCCGCTAACCGCGTACGATATTTATAACTGCCATAACTTCGAAAAATGAAAACATTAGATTATTTGTGATAATTTAATTTAAAAAATATTAATTTTTTTAAAGTTGGGAATCTTCGTATGACTCATATTGGTTCTACTTAATTCAAGCAGTGGATGAGAAAAGTATTTTACAGTTTCCGGTCTTCTTTCATCGTAGTATTATATCTATTCAAGTGAAATATTTCAATCCCTAATTATAACGATATATAGAGTCGAATATTTTTGAAAAATACAGACATAATTTAAAGCGGATCCTAAAAGCAGATATTGGATTCTTAATGGAAACATCGATCGACGAATGAAAACAATTATACACATATAACTGTTCTCGGTAGCGAAGCACGACCTTGGATTTGCAACTTTTAAATGTTTCTGGATCAAAAATACCTAGATAGGTCAAAACAAAACGTCCAGAAATGAACTTTCATTTGATTGCTTGCAAACATTAGTTTGGTTGTTTGCAATTGTTAAGAGTTACCCTACTTGGAACTCTTTCTTAGGTTGTCGAGCTGTTTATGTAGTTAGACAATGAAGCGACGCAGGAATTATAACTACTGTAAATTTTAAAAGATAGCGTGAATAGATATAATTGGTTTGTATCGAAGACATAATTTTTAATGTAGAGTATTTATGTAATTCATAATGACTGAAAAATCACCTCTACTTTCTTGATTGTCACCTATATGAGATGAAATTTGAAAAAAATGTTGGATGTTTATGAAGTATTACAAAAATGGATCCGAAGTAGTTTAATGTGTAATTAAGTACTTAATTGAAAGTAACTATTAATTTAATTCTAGTTAATATTTATTCAGCCTGTTCAGTTTTTGTATTAAATATATCATAGCGTTTATTTGCGTTTTTCGATGCCTACCTCTGCTGTCGAATGTATTTATTAGGCACGTGTATTACTATTAAGAATATTATGTGAACTGAACTATTTGATTTATATTTTTAATCAAGGCTGTGAGTTTATATTTCTTTCCAATGTTGAACTATTTCCTATATTCTTCCCGTGTCGACAATTTGGGAGTTATATATGTAAATGATTTTAAAATTATTTCCTTATAATTTTAGTTCACTGTATATTGCTTTGTACAATACTTAATGTACATAATTTTGTGTATATCGTAGTTAATAAATGTATGAAGAGTTATTTATTAAACCTTAGTTACGCCCCTTTCTTTAATATCCTCTTCCTGTAATGAAAATATACCTAATAACGCAAACAAGAAAAAAGAATCTTAACTACTTGCTCTATTTAGAAAATTAATTATGTTACAAGGAGAGTGTTATTCTCCGACATTACATTGAAAGTTTGGTGGAACCAGGCAATACCAAACTCTAATGCAATTTATCGATGGTTTCAGAAAATTGTTTCAGAATTTCACAAGAAAAAAAAACAAAAACGAAATCTCATTACAATTATCTCTCTGATACAATTATGAGATAAATAAAAGACATTTCGAAGACAAATGTCCGTTATTTAAAAACAAATTATGCTAGAATCATGCCTCATCATTGTGAATCGTCATCACTACCAAAATAGACATACAAACATACAAAATATACGAGAAACCGTATATATATATATATATATATATATATATATATATTGCGTGTGTCGGCATCGCTTTAATGCTATTAGATCAATTATTCTCATGTTCCAAGGTTCTACATTTGTTATTCATATTTTTCCTAAAACGTAGATGAGTTATATAAGAGTTTAAAGCAGCCTGAGGCTCAGAATATTCGCGTCACTCGTGTTCCAACACTTCGTGCTTCAAGCACCCGACATTTGTTTACAATAGACTGGTGCCATTCAAAAATCACCAGACGCCTTTCTCGTAGAAATATCAGCTAAACCAATATCAGCAATTATCTGGGTACCATTATTTTATGTGCACATACTCAGTGAGGCGCGCTCATTGATAAAGCCACAAATGTCACTCTGTTGCATTCGAATACCAACTGGTTTCGTTTATTCTATAGTATGCATCCAGGTACGGGGCCCCCCTTCGTTCATTTCTTCAGGGTGTAGTAATGCCATGAAACTGCACCTTGATGAAGAGTTCCAAAGACGAATAGGCTACCAGTACCTGGAATAATTAGATACGCACTCGAACGGAAGGAAGTCAGATAATACATATGTCTGTTTTTGTATTTTTCATTGAATAAAGTAATTTTTTAAGCCAGAAGATTTAATAGTGATGATTTTCACTAATATAGAGAGGCAGTTCTGAAAAATCCTTTCAGCACTGTCACTTCACTATTAGTACAGTTCATGCAGATGGGGGATAGAGATTATCAGAGTGATAATATTCACACAAAGACTATTTTAACTGTTAATATTTATAGGTTCATATTCCATAGTTGTATGAAAGAAAAGAAATAAGACTTGTTTTCCTCTCATGCTGTCTGGCGACTGGTTCTTTAAAATGACGTCCGTTCGTCTCTTTCGCCTTCTCACGAATCTTCGTTTGGAGGCTTTCCTTCTTTCCGAGCAAAGAATCCGATTGAGTACAATTTCTGAGTACATTTGTTCAGTGCCTGGGTGACACTATTGGCCCTATGAAGACACGTTCAGGGTCAAGATCCTGAATTTCACGTCCTTACTCGTGTCAAAGTAAATTATATTATTATAACGAACATTTTTTATTGAATATGCTAAATTGGCCCAAGTGTTAGTAACAGAATTCGACACCGATTCAGTCTATAGTTGGGTGCGTAATGTGTATACTTAATAGGAGCAAGAGAAGGAAATTAATTACATGCTTACCGTACTAGAAAGATGCCTGTGCGACCCGTAATCAAGGTGGTACAATATAACTGAAACAGTTACATTTTAGAATTTTAATATCTACTTTAAAAATAAATCTGTATTATAAAACGTTAAACTAACAGGTTAACTTCGGTCGACACAAAAAGCGATGTTTTTGTATCGGTCAAAAAAACACCCCATAAACACAATGGGTGCGGAGTATTTCATAAACCGCGGTCCATAATTTTACGCTTTGTCCGTTTAACTTTTATAAACAGGGCGGTTAAAATTTCCGGCCACCATCCCTAAAACTGATTATAAAATGTTAATTTCGTTCCAATAAAACAAATATTGCCGGAATTTTCAACAACGAGCAGCGCGGGTGGGGGACCTCGGAAAACCGAATTTATGATTGGCTCAACCGAAAAGCCCCGGTAAAGAGGGGCTAAACATCGCCCGGCTCCCAATAACAACATAATTACGCTTTATTGTGTACCCGGTGTGAGGAGGTCTGCCGGCCGTGCAGCCCCGATTTTGTACAAATATTCATTTGCTATAGATTAGCCCTTTTCCCCTGAAATGTGTACGGAAAAGGGCGGTGTTTACAGTGGCGGCGCTCACTATCAGGCCACCTCCAAACCGGGGCCCTCCTCCCACCCTCAGGGCCTGGCCCCAGTTTCAAACAACAATAACACGAGCAAAAAGCAATTATTTTCATTATGCAGTCCCCGCCTCCCACTCCCGCTCGTCGGACGGCAACGCCCCCCCCCCGCCAGCACCACCACCACCCTTACACCGCTCCCCGGCGACGGTTATTATTTTTCAAAAATTGTCATACAGAAATAACAGGGGGTCCGAGGGCGAGATCGTACCCCCGGTAGACACCGCACCGGAAGGCGCGTTAAAAATTCGGACCCCTTAATTCAGACGGTTTCCGTATCGCCTCCAACAACGCCTGGGGGGGGGGGAGGGTGAAAAGAATTACGGCTTAAGTGAAGCGTAAATTTCTCGCCCCAAGTAAAAGAATCAATACAAATAAATGATACCTCGAAAGTGATTCGCGAGAAGAGGATAGTTCTTGACGACAGTTTTTACCTGACTAAGGAATAACAAAGAATACTACTAAATTTCGTCTTCCGCAGTGGCCTTCGTGATACAGTGGCTTTGGAGAACCGTAAGCTTCGATATCACTTCCATCTGATTCGATCATGAGGATGAAATATCGTAACATCCGAGCACTCCTTAATTGTACTCTTCGATTATTATAGAATTAAGTATATAATTCTGTCAGTTATTTAGAAGCTGATGGTAAACACAGACGTAGTTCTTCTAATATCTTCAATTAAATGAACGTTTCATAATTTTATTTTCGTTCAAACCAAAAAAAAACAGCGGTCAATTGTTGGGGGTGGGGGCGGGGCCGGTGTGTACAATAATTGGTCCCACACAGACAAGAAAAATAAACAGACCGATACGTGTCTTTTTCTTGTTTCTCTTTTCCGGTCGAAACGGATGGCTGATAAATGGCTGAGAGGGAATCGCAATGCAGGTCGTTAATTATTATTTATTTATTTACAATTGAGCGAGCGGGGGCGGCGCTGGCGGCGGGGACGTTTCGGCTGTTCGTTATTTGTCAATTGCTCCGCTTAACTCGTCCGGACGTTTTGCAAACAAGTCGCCGGAAATACATTTTCCCTTTGTATTCCCTCTAAAATATTTATATTTCCGCCGAACAAATAAATAGCGGTTCCCGACGATACGAGTAGCCGCCGGTATTGAAAAAAAAAATGACAACTCCGATAAAACATCGGACGCATGTATCGTACGATTCGGATAAATTTGAATCAATTTAATGGCCCGACTGCGCACAGTCTGCCGTTTTACCCTCAAATTATATTTACGACTTCGAATGAGTTCCAAAAAAGATCATATTTTTTTATTGAACTTCTCGAAAAAAATGTTTGAAATATCAAGCTCGTTTAGCCGAATCCACAGTTCCAACTTTTTACCCCAGTTGCGAGGATTCTGTCCATCCTGCGAAATCAGCGTCATCGCTTTCACCGATTACGGGCTTTAGCGATACTGGATATTCGTACTATGCTCCCGGAAGTATCTGGCGCCTCCAGTGAGCTCTGACGGAAGGGCGGGAAAGTGCAAAGAAGAAGAAACATACATAACATAAGGAAATATATTAAGCGTTTTCGTAAAAAAGAGATGAAGATGAATGAGATTTCACTTTGGATAATTTTTTTCCACTTCTCGAAGCGTTTAGAGCGTTGAAATTTCCGAGGAAATAATGAGGACAGGCTAAGCTATACACCCGATAAATTATATAAATACCTTTTGTCGAGGAATAATTAATGTAATAATCTGTACGCTTTCATGACTGAATCTCGAACACGGTATTAGATCGTGGGATATCGTAATGACTGAAAGACATGTTGACCGGCATTTGATAAAATTATACGGATTTTATTTCATAAAAAGCGTTAGCCGCAGGGAATGCAGGAATGGCCGATGGCCGAGCGCCCTTTCCGCGGTCCCCCTCGCACCATTTACCAAAAAAGCGCCGGCTTCAAATTCGTGAAAACCGCGCAAAACAAAGTTGGCCATTGTCAACGTTTGTTTTCAATGCTGCTGTCAATGTTGGGACTGGCCCCAATGTAGACCCGTTCCGCCCCATCCGGCATAATTACCTCTGGGTAATTAACGCCCCCGAGTACCGCCTGCGTGTTTTTTTTTTGGTTATTTATTTATCGTTTTTAAGCATTCGATCCGAACGGTATGGAACGACCGCGTATCAGTTAATATCATTATGCATTTATTAATTATGAGGCATTTAAATCCCCTTCGGAACAGGAACGATTATAGTGATTGAGAGCACGTTTCTTGAACCGCTTTGGAATTTTATCTGAATATATAATATATTTATGTTGTACTAATTGTTTGTAACTTGTATAGTTCTTTTATTTGGTGCTTGATTTTTTAAATATATTCTTGCAAGTCCCGTTTCAAAGCTTCCATCACTCACATCATTCCGATCATTTAAATCGTAGGAGAGACCTTTACCCGGTCTTGGTTTAAGTTTTAAACAAAAAGTTGTATAGAATGTGAGCATATTTTATGTCTGACTGCACTCAATTTAACCCCAGAATTTCAAGTTTTCGTCATGTCTACGTTTACCATTGTTTCTATGATAACAGAAATATTGGAAACAAAATATAAAATGTTTCGCTATCCTGCTAAATTTATTTTGGTACATGTTCAAGAATAAGATGTCAAGGTGATTGGAAAGTGCAGGTTTCGTGATGCATGTGTTTACCGTGAAACTTTCCGATTAGAGCAATACAATAAATAAATAAGAAAAAAATAAAGAAAGAAGAGTCAAGACGTTTTAGAAATTGGAGCGGCGTATAAGGCGGTTTGTTCCAAGCGGTTAGTTGGTAACGGGGCGGGGGACGTGAGGGAAGGGTGTTTTACAATAGGGGTTCAAATTTGCCAAAACCTGATGAAACCAGATTTCAATAGAGGCCGGGATTGAGGGAAGCCCCACCGAGCTTCCAGCGGGTTGGGTTTCCGATATCTTGCCCTGTAATCAAATAAACTGTCTCGGGAAACGTGTCCCTTATTGAGCATCAAACATAAATCCAACAATCGATCGTTTCGCCATAACTTTGAAACTTCCTTATATCAAAGAAAGATTTATTCGTTGAAGAAGTAACATTTAATACGTGTAGTTTGGATATTTCAATATTTAGATAAGCAATTGTCATTTCTCTTGATATTCCTTTACAGAGATGCTACGAACTTAATTTCATGCGGTGGATTTATGTTAAATACGATAGCAATACCGTCATTAGCAATGACGTTAATGAGTTTCTACATTTATTTTTGTGCATACACTATAAATACAGGAGTAAGAACAAAAACCCATTGTAGGAATAAAATATATCACATAATTTATTCCTTAAAAATTGAGAAATCCCTGTTATTTAGATTTCGGGCGCGAGCGTGGTGCTCAAGCGAGAGGAGGGAGACCCGGGAGAGTAAATATATTTAAAAATTCCTCCGAAAAAAAGGGGAAAAAGGAGGCCCGAAGATCCAGAAGCTATTAAAACGTGGAGCCGGCTATGAATATTTTATGAATGGGGGCACTTCTCTCGGCAGACTGAGCTGAGCTCGACACCGATTGTCCTCCGCGGTAAAGAATCTCGCCCCGCTTATGTAAGTACCGTGTACATTAATTAACCCGCAAAAGTATTCAACAGATATTAGCTTATTAATCCACGGTAGCATCGTTATCAAAATTAGCCTCAACCGTAATTAAAACCACTTGTCCGGTTCAAAATTTAATGACCGCAATAAACGCGACAGCTTTTTTGCCTACGGAATTAGAGCCCTCTCCTTTAAACAGAAGTGGTCCAGTTTATTTTTAATTTTTTGTTTAGTTCCTTAACTAAGGGAGGTATGGAATCTTCGAATTCTTTATTGTATGTCTTGATCGATACTAAATTTAATTATTATCCTCTTCCTGGCATTCACCTCAATAAATAAAACTTGTGCGTCATGAAAGTTTTTTATTATAGGCGTTTACGATAATGTTCTGCTCCCTTCCGTCTGCAAGCGAGCTTTCCTTGATTATATTTCATGTAATTTTATCCTTCGTTATATTTTTGACGATATTTCAACCAGTCAAAATTATCATTATGCTTTGTAACAGGTTTTTTTTAATGGGGTAGTAAGTTTAATTTAAGATTTTCTAACTAAAACCTTCTGAATTGGGGACGGGCTCGAAGGAAAATGGCGGATGCTCGGTCTCGCCACCCAATCCCTAGCCTCTTTACGGATTGGCATTGTACAAAATACCTGTATTACTGGTTGCTAGGAACCTATAGTATTAGTTCCCATATATGGTGGAACGTCGTTTCCACATATCACAAATATTTTTCAATCGGAAATTATGGAAAACAGATTATCAGATATCCAGATGAACTAATGGCAGCTTTGAGATCCGGGATGGTAACAAAGCGGCCTTTCAGGTGTTTTTAATGACACGGGGGCTTCGAGATGGTTCGGGGGTGGTGGGGACGATAGAGGAAACACAGGAGGGAGGGTGGGGGGCGAGAAGCGGACGCAATTGTGTTGGCATAATGGGCGTGGAGACGAGGACAAGTCCGTGGGCAGGGGCAGGGGCGGCGGGAAGGCTGCAGCCGGGGGCGGCCGCTAATTTGTTTGTCGACTCAATTACTGCGGGGGGCTGCTGGAAAGGGGAGTGGGAGCTGCGCTGGGGCGAGACCGGAGTTTATTGTAAAGAGGTTTTAGGGCTTGTGAACCCAATAAGAAAGGGAGGAAGCCATCAGACGACGCCTGTCCAATATGCAAAACGTTTACAACACCCCACACACACACACACACACATTCTGTTCAGCGATTTTTATTCTATTCATTGTACCCGTCATTCGCCCACGTTCTACATCAAATCCTGTCTTCTATAAAATCCCTTGTATTCCATAAATATGCAATAATATAATAACGTTATATAATGCCATACGGATTTCAATAATTACATTTACAAATATTTCCATCGTATAATAATTATTACGGCCTTTCTATGACTACATATACAGTACCACTGTAGAATACTTTTAACTAGCTCTTTAAACATAACAGTTGAGGCTTCTAATATAAAATGTTCATATATAGTTTCTAAAACAATTTATAATCAAATAGTACTATAAAATTAAATCGATAAAGATCCTGTTACAAACCATTATAGTTATCCGCTAATTTATCTTCTCTATTAAATAAGTATATTACCTTAGGACAATAATGAAACAAAAAACGTTTAGTCATTTGCATTAAAATGCATCGTGCATTTTCATCAACGATAAACAAGAATAGAATCATTATGAAGCTAAGGAAATTATATAACAGGCTGGGAGCCTTTAATCGATCCTGATAAAAATGAACTCAATGGCAATTTTTGCTTCGTTTGGCTTCCCGATGAAAGACGTTTACGAACAATCTTAGTGCTTATTCCCCATGAAAACCAATTTCAGTTCTTTTTCCGTTTCATATTGAACTATCGACGTTCTTTAGTAGCTGCAATATCAGGGCAGATGCGATCCGAGCCTTTGAAATGGAATCAGGAGGAAGGATTAAGAATATTTATTATTTATAATATTTCAAATTTCTTCAGCCCTAGGCTTTACGCCGAACAAATGTTGAAGTAATTTAATTGAAAAATGTTCAAACATATTTACTGAATCAGTATACTATACTGAATATAATAAATTTTATTTTAAAATATGGCCTTTCTGATTAATCACAAAAACACACATACATGTGAAATGTATATTGTTAATATAAATGAATGACACGTTGGTCTGAAAACGTGAAATGGTTACGTAATTTGTTGTTTAAATCGTTTATCGCCTGATGTCGGGGACTAGTTTCCTATTTGTTGGTTGGGGAGTATTGATGTCTCCCTCTAAAAATTCATTGGAGGGTTCAGCGCGACAAACGGCCGTTGGCGGTGTCGAGCCCCTTAACAGCCGGCCCATTGTCAACAGGCGTCAATTGACACCGAAGGGTCGCCATTGTAAGCCACCTTTTTAACGTCTCCAGGCGATCGGAGGCGCCATTCAGATCATCCACCATCCTCGGCATTAACGTATGTTGAGAACGTCTTCCCAATTTCGGTTTTAATCTTTCGGAACGTCAGTTTAAAGTAGGCCGAATTTATTGCTGACGATGGCGAGCGTCTGGTTTCGAAATACCGGTTTAGCGTAAGACACGATAAAAAACTTCAAACCCCGTTGTGTCATAAACTGATATTTCGAGAATTGTCAGACCTAGACATAAAATCTTAAACCGAAATTCATTTGCTTCTGTTGGGCTACTAAAAACGTGTTCTAATTTTTCGAGTTGTCACAGACCTCCCGATATATAATGTTTCTTACGGACTACTTCTTTTATGCTGTTCTTATGTGTATGTGTATGTCGGTGCGGTATTATATGTTTGTAGCAGAGCATGAAATAACGGAGCCACTTCGTAATGTAAATTGCCTATAACGACACAATACTATCTGCTTAATTGGCATAGGAGCATTCATTTAGATCGACGGAGAAACATACATAAAGCGTTGGTTAACGAATTGCTTCGATATTCCAACAAGAGACAAGCAGAACTTATCTTGAAGTAATGATAAACAATGTTTATTAAAAGATAAAAACCGCTTGACTGAATTATATAAATTATTGTCGGGGGGTCGGTAGAATGGGACGACAGATTCGTGGGAGTGACTGTGGAAGCTGTGACTCCGTGTCCGGCTCATCTTTCCGTCCGGTGGCCGGGGGGAGACAAATGGACAAATTATGGAACAACTGTTCCAACAGGATCCGTTTAAACATAACGGGGCCCGGTAACGGCCCAGGTGTCGGAGTGCAAATAGGACTGGTTGGGAGGGGGAGGCGGGGGCTTCACACCGAGGCGACACGCCCACACGCGCCCCCGCCCGCTCTTGTTTGCTCACAAAATGGCTTGGACAAACAACACCGGTTAGAGGTGTTTTGCCGCCGCCGCCGCCCCCACCGCCGCAAATCTTAAATCGACGCGCCACCTTAATGGTTTAGCGCCTTTCCTTATAAAATCCCGATTGTAAATTTCGATTCCGGCCAAAATTTCTTCTTCGGAAGTGGCATGAACACTCGATTAGGATATGTGAATCTCTCTCTCTCTCGTTCATACAACGACAATAAACCTGTTGAAACAGTTAGCATCCGAAGGAGATTTTCTATAAATCAAACACATTAGTGTATTATTGGGCCGGCGACGAAATCAACATCTATTCATATTTTTGAACCGAATTTGAAATTTCAAAAACGTTTCCTCGTGTTTGCGCTGTATTATTATGAATTTGTAACACGTGGAATAATTAATATCGAATCCCATTAAATTCCTAAATTTTCGAATAGAAAAATATGAACTATCATACAGTCTCTTGTATAATTTGTTTTGAGAGACGCTCAGTATTTGATGTATGTCACCGAATTCCTTCTTAAGGGAAGGGTACCGTTATGAAAAATATTAATGGATGCAAAATTTATTGGATTTCAGGATGGCGGCCGTACCGAAAAGGGATCCGGCCTTCAAACCACAATATCCTTAACCGAGTGGAAAATGGTCCATCTCCGAACGGGAGACGTATGATCCGAGCCGAGAGGGTTCGGGGGATTAACGGCCAGTTAAACTGGTCTAGGCGGATAGCATAGCTCGGGTGTCGGGTTCATATTGCAATAATAGAAATCGGCTACCGTGAAGGATCGAAGGATCCGCCGGGGGCCGACAATGGAGGCCGGCCCGAACGCCGGACAAAAGGTACACATGTAATCCCCCGAAACGCGGGCCCGTCTTAGAGGATTTTCCCTTTCTGACGGTCCCCGGTCGAAGGGGGGGAGGTGTGGAAATTGTTGTTTCACGGTCAACTGAGTCCTGTTTGGGGTATCGGTTACCGGGCGGGATCGGCAGGCAAGGTGTTCCGTATTTAGTTGAGTGTGAAAACCACACCGCCCCGTGTGGTCCCACCGATAGAACACACTACGACCGGTCAGTATCGACGTATTTTATTTTAAAACGTACAAAATAAATTATCCTTAAGTCTAGGGCAGATCTTTACAGTTAATTTACACTTATATTGCGATTAAAAAATAACGATATTAATACTGAGGCGGGGCAAACATCTTCCTTCGGCGTAAGGACGTATTCGCAACACTTTCACCGTGAGTCCTTTTTAACGTTAAAGTTTTTATTTTCTCCGAAATAAGTACGACATATCGCGGGTCGCAGTCTTGAGAAACGAGTTCATCCCAGAAGTTTGGTCGACGATGAGACTTGCATGTCCTCCAAGAAGACCTTGGGTTTGGAGCCGGACCTGGACGAGGCCGAGTCCGTTTTATTGGATGAAGATGTGAGTGTGGAGCAGGCGCGGGCGAAGACAGCGACGCCGATGAGGAAACCGAGAACGCTCACAACGATCAGAACGCACCGGCCCAGCGATGGCAGCAACACGATTATGCGAAATTCCTCCGCCAGCTCCTCTGTCAACGTAGCCCTCTGGTCGAACCACAACACGGGCATGTAGAGAGTTTTTGGGACATATTTGTACAAACTGAAACCAAATCCCAATACTTTGTTAAATTGTATATTGAACTATAATTAATTGAATCTGTCTTTTTATTTTGTTAAACTAGGACCTTCAAACCCGAGTGGATATTCCCGAGATATCCCGAGGCCGTATCGAATATTCAGGAAATATTCGGAAAGGCCGTTTATCGTTCGACTGGTATCACGTGATACATGGAGCCATTATCGGAATAAACTGTTGACCCCTTTCCAAAGAACTGGTGGGTGGCTCCCCCAGTCCTTGAACCCAAACTCTGTCTGAATGGCGAGACGCGAGACGGCAAAACAGTTCGTTATCGGTCGAAAGTTTGTTTTATAGCACGCTTTAGATAAGCCGACGATTAATCTTCAATCTTCAATTTTTAAAACTTACATTATATCTGCAGACGGCTCCAGCTTCAAGTTCAATTGGAATCGACCCTTTAAGTCCATCGTGAAGCCCAGATTCTAGAAAAAGAATTTAAGCAACAAATTATAAAACTAAAGTGAACATTAGAGGATGTTCCGGAGTGAAATCATAAAAAATTCATAAATAATTCTAACAAATATACTAAAAAAATAGTGTTTCGATTATTGCACTTTATAAATCATAGAGCTGCGTTGTTCTTTATTTATTTTATACAAATACATATTTAATTAAATAAGATTATTCAAACAATTGTCATTTATATGGATCGATTCCTACAGAAAAGTAGGACTGTGAGTAAGGAGAATGAAAGATGGTACATTGAGACCATCTAAACTGTGATGTTGCGATAAGACACAGTGCAACCACCGACCTACAATTGTAGGCAGAGGTCAGATCGCCTAATATAATATATTAGAAAAAAAGATTCCGAGCCTCGTGAAGACCTAAATATGAGAGCCCTTCCCTATACGCCTGCAATCATTACCAGATAACATATCGTTCAGCCTTATCTCATATTACAGACACACTTCCCCCCGCCCTTCTTTTATCGCCTTCACCCCCCCTCCCACCAGCCCATTTACACTCTCTTTCTCTTTCTACCTCTCTCTCTCCCCAACTCTCTCTTTCTCTCTCTCTCCCTCTCTCTTTCTCTCTGTCCCTCACCGCCCGACTACCACTTAATAGAGCCGGAGAGATGTTTAATCAGAAGCCGTTAAGACAACAAGTTAACACTGGGCTCACACTCTTGAAAAGTGGCGTGACACGGCCGCTATCGGGACCCCGGTCCAAATTTAAACTGAATCGAGGCCAGTTTTGAGGGCCTGCACTTTTGGCTGAATTGAACGCATTATTGATTTTAAAACTAATTTCCTTTTTCTAAATTAAATCCGAGGTAATATGTATATATGTATAGTTGGGATTACTTTATACAATAAATACAAGCACGCTCAGATATATATATATATATATATATATATATATATATATATATATTTATTTATTTATTTGAAATACTATAGAAAATTGAGACCATGTTTATGACCGGTTACTACCTGATAAAGAAACGGTTAGGATAGTAAGAGAAATATCTTTCGACCACTTGCCCCAGAAATAGGACTTCCTGGCATTAGATTTAAAGACTTCGCAAGCTTTTCTTCCTTACACTCCCCCATTCGAGAAGAACCCCTCGCTTCGGAGGGTCCGACTTTAATTCAGGAGGAAAATAAAACTCAATTCTCTGCCGTTAATTGCGGAAGTAAATTATTCATAGGCTAATCAAAATTCCTCCACTTTTATAAATACTCTACGCACTAAGATTTAAGTTATGCCTTAAAGTTATGAGTATGGAAACGGACTCCTTACCGGCTCGACGGTCATGTGGAAGGAGTGGTCTTCAGGGTGGGGACTCAGGCCCTGTACATCGTCGAGGAGGTGAGGGTCGGCGTGAAGGAAGTGCGGGTAGCTGACGAATATGGGGGCGCCCCGTCGGCACTGGGTCAGGTTGAGGAGGCCCTGGGGCGGGCACTGGCCGTTGCAGAAGCAGCCGTTGGCCGGCTCCAACATGCCCGAGTCCATCAGCTCCGGCCCCCCGCTGAACCTCAGACCGTTCAGACCGTGCAGCTTCGCGTCACCGCTGTACTTCAGCTCGATAGACCTAGAAAGGCGAGCCCTTCATTTGTAAACATTGTAAATTTCCGTTCATTCGTAAATACTATAAAGGTCCGTCATCTATAAAGACTGTAAAGTGCAGTTCATTTTTAAAATGCCATTGCGTAAACGTGGTGTGACAGGCTGATATTTTAGTCCACACCATGTCTACACTTCAAATGCTGCCGTCATTTAAATGTCCTCGTGTTTAACATGTGTTGTGGATGGCAATAATATTTTACATAATTCTATTGGTGGAGTAGTGCGATCAGTTACAGAATAGTAAACAACCCGATGGGAAACGGTTGAAACTGATGAAAAAGTGCGCCTGACTCCACTGATGGAACGCTACTGGGGATGGCGAATGACCAAACCATGCGTAGCATGAAAAGAGTGGAAACAGAATTTTCACAAAGTCCCCAATCCAGTGCACCACTCGTGAAACATTTATCCTGATCTTTGAGTCGAATAAAGTCCATATTGTCCATTTTCTATTCCACCATTATCTTGTCAATTTTGAAAAGCAACTGTCCGTTGCTGTCTTGGATCCCAAATTTATGCTTATAAAAAAGGCGGGGTAGAATGGGGGAATTGGAATCGTAACGTGTATTTCAAGTATTCGAATAAGTTATATTGTTTATGATACACTCAGGATTAGTAATTACAAATTAGGTCGGATGATCCGTTTCACGTTTCGAGTGTCTGGACTGCGCCGGCCGCGTTTATGTAACATCGCGCCACAATATTACGCAATGAAAGAGCCTTAGTTGACTCAGCTATGACGTTACGGGCATTTCTGTATTTGATGTCCACTGGCAAGTTGATCACAAATTTCAATCTAATACTTCCTACCTACTTTCAATCCGGAAGTGTAGACAATGGGGGTCAAACAAAAACACGGATAATTCTCAATGTGTAGGAACAATCCATTGTTTCGCCTGACTGATAAGTTGATTGTTCTTTAATCATTCAAAAATTTTTAATTCTATAGAGGCATCTGTGACTAACTCTTCATTTCGTTGAAGAAAAAGCATTGCTATAAAAAATTAATGGAGAGGCTAATAATTATTTATTGAAATGGGCCTCACATTGTGCATAAATCACCGTACCCGAGAAGGTTATTTAGACAGCAGACGAGCCCTCCGTTAAAAGATTAGACAAGAAGGCTAGGGGCGTCATTTCCACCAATTTCAGAGCCAACCCAGCATAAACGATTAGCGAAACTACCACCGTCCCATTGTTAGCGAGATACTACCCTACAGCTATAGGTGGCTGTCCTACGGGTGGTGCCTGTTGGGCTTCCTGTCAGCACTTTTAGTGGGGGCACTGTGTTCTTCGTCGTCTGATGAATATATATGGACTGTCTTTGTTCGGAATAATGACGTTCACGGAATAATTCCTGTTTAAGACTGTGAGAGTATTATCGTGGTAACTGATCTAATGGTTACCTGCAGAGGTCGGGGCTGAAGATGCTGAGAAAGTCAGTGGACTTGATGCCAGGCGGGAATATTTCACCGGTGTTGCCTGCGACCCGACCGCACTCCCAGGGTAGAATCCGGTCGTCGTCGAATTGTTCCATTTCAGAATATTCCCAAGTTGATTTACGTTTCCCTCACCAGTCGCCATATTGAACACTCCGTCCTGAGCGTCGGTACCGTTTCTCTGTTGGTCAAACGAGTCAATTTTAGCTTCAGGATTATCCGTAGGTTTAGTTCAGGATTCGAATATTAGGACGAGACAATATATATACAAATGATAAAGGTATAGGCATTATACCCTTGCTCCCGTTTCTGTCTAATTTATTTTGCAGAACGTTGGATACGATTTGAGTCCCCACTAACAATGGTACTCGATAAGCCCAAGAAACCGACATTTATTTTGAAATTATGATGGGTAGAAAAAACCCGCGTCGCACAGCCATCGGTTATTTCATTAATGAAAAAATACCTTTTGCGGAATATTTTTAGAGAAAATTAATAACCGGGGGGCGGTATTGTATTAAAACGAACGCCCAACGAATCGGAATTGAAGCAATTCCATTTGGATCAAATATTCGCTGAAATAGGTCCGCTCCGCGAAAATCACTCGGTTTGTTTGTCAAATATCGATAAATAGCAAATGGCCAGTTAACGTTTTCAGTTCACGGCCCCCTTTGTGCAATCTCATCTATATGCGCTGGTGGAATAACACAAAACATTATCCAGTCCTCATCCTCAAAGTGGGGAATTATTATTTTCGACTTTAGTTATAACTACATTAGGCATATGTAGGCCATTTATCCAGTTTGCATAATAGAATTAAACTTATTATACTATGTGACATGAATGTGACAACCAATTTATTCTTTCGTTCATCTTTTTTTCCAATTCTCTCATTCATTGGAAAGCATTATAACTTCCAGCCGTGAAAACAACTTTTTAAATTTCTACAGGCTGCATACGGAATTGGAGTGTACGGTGAACAATTGTTATTTAATTTCATCATTACTGGTTAATTTTAACCAACGGACTTTACCATTAAGTAATGGTGATTCGCGTATACAACTTGGCTACATTCGCCGGCTTAAAGTATAGTCGTTACGATAGCTGCATTTAGGTTTGTGCAAAATATAAAAAAATTTCGCTCACATTGTAGAACCAGCCGAACTTTGTAGATATCTCTCTGCCATCCTTGTTTGTTGGGAAGAACTGTGCCAGGGTTAAGAGCTCGTCGTTGTAGCCCGTGAACAGGAGTTGTCTCACTGTTTTCCTGGTCTCTATCTTCCTTCCCATCAAAACCATCGATAGCGCAAACCTATCCCAGTAATTGTGGTAGCGTCTTAAATTAGCGGCGGTCTTTAAAAAATTAAAAAAAATATATTAAAAACGCAAAGAACAAAAAACTGAGATTTTCTTGTTAGGCCGCAGTAAACGAAATACTCGCTTGTACTATTGGTAAATTAAAACCAATGTTCTTATATAGGGAATGAATAAATATCACAGTTTTAAGTGATTATATGAAGCCTCCTACGCTCGTGTTAGTTTATTAATGACAAATTATGTCTAGGCACATTCTGTGGAGGCTGAATTACGTACTCATAAATGATATATTTTGGGGAAAATGGCTAAACCATTTATTTATTTGGAATCAAATCGAACGATCGAGTTATTTATTGATATGTTTTAACATCGTGAACTGAAAGTACGTCTATAGGAAACTTAGAATATCGTATGACACAATTTAATTGGCCAAACCAGAGGGCGGTACGTCGGTTAAACGTAATTAAAGCGAATCAATTACGAAACTAATTTGTTCGAAAGTATTCCAAATGACAATCAGCGGTCATCCCTTATACATCAGAAATTCCATTTTTGCGGTTCTGTCACCCACCCTCCGGAAAATTTAATTAGAACACAATTTTATTCTTACGTGAATTTGTCGGGCGCGAAAATCATATTTCCACTGTTTCACGGAAAATGATTCGACTCTATATTCTAGGGTCGAATTTCATTTGAGAGTTTGATCGGCGGAGTACGTTAGATGAAATAATTACCCATCCTCAGCTTCTCGACTCGTTAGGACGGAGTTTTCGAGTCGGTAATAATTACTGCCCATTTATATACCAGGAAACTTCAGACCATTTATCGGCGGAATAACAATTAACTGATTGGTCTTTCTCGAGGGTGGAAGATTTAATAAATAATTTCAATAACAACATATAGCAGGCAATTTATTTGGCTGCCGCTCTCCAATATTGGCTCTGATTTATAATTATAATTAGGAGGCGAATAAAACAACGAAGCTAACACTATTAAAATGAATATGGGGAGGTACCGCCTGCCCGCCGCCCCATCCCCATGTGGATTAGGCTTACATTCAATCATTGGTTGGATTATTTATCTAGCGCCTGTTGGCAGCCCTGATTATCTCCCACCAGCGAGTTCCGATCCCGTAGTTTTCAAAATCACCGGTGCCTAATGTGACTTTATTAATTAATTAACAATCAGTCATTACGCTTCTGTTTCGCGATTGGTTTTGCTTACATCAAAGGCAACTGTGGGGGGCGGGATTTTCGATTCCACGCTGCGTCGGGTTTTTTAAATTAAATTAAAACTTTATCGCCAATATCGAATCCGTAGTTGGAACTTTTTTCAAGCTTACTCTTTATTAGAAGCTCCTGAATTCGTGAACAAATCTTCCGATAACATGAAAATCTATTTTATTTTTAACCCCCAATTATATCTCCTCCGGGGTGGCTGTACGCCTTTGACACGGACACTGTTCTTACTTTCTTTTATCGGCGCTTATCAATTACCAAGGCCTATTTCCGGACGACCACCCAGTTTGACACATCAAATCACGTGGAATTTAAAAGGTAGACAGCGAATAATTACGTTAAATTCGCTGAACTTGGAGGTGTGAAAATAAATTTGTTTAATAGTAACAATAATAACATGTTGGTGCCATTAGGTATTAGATGAATCATTAAAAGAAAAGAAAGTGCCAGAAAAAATACTATTACCAGAAAAGAAAGGAGCTTATGATTGGTATTTATGTGAAATCAGTATCCTTTGTTTTCTGCAACGATACCATCATGAATGTGGTTTATTGGCCTGTAAAACCATTGTTATAAACCGGCCGTGTCGGGACTATGAATGGAACATTGTATGAATCCCAACAAATGTAAACATTTGTCCTCCATTCGGTGCGCTCTAATCTGGGCGAGCATTATCGGCTTGCTCGGGCAACCGAATTATTCGGCAGGGCCCGATGTTTTGATGTTACGCCTGTTTATTCTCGTTCGGCACTAACGATCTGTCGATTAGAATGAGGCCAATGAACGAAGGGAAAATGAAATAACGATTATGGTGTTACCCACCAATGGTACTATGTTGACTGAGGTAACCAGGTCGTCCAGGGTGCCGTTCGAGTTGTCGGCGTCATAGTACCAATGCCTTGTCTGGCGAAACGTCACAGTCTTATTTTCGTGCCAAACCATTCCGACTTTGGTCCTCTTTTCGCTGTTAAAAATAAAAAAATTACTACCGCTATATCCACAACAATATAGCAGGCAGGCTATCCAGGGAATGTCTTGAAGAACATTTTAATATATTATGCTGTTTAAATCGTGTATACCTTTTGAAAATAGCACTTCGTAGGGGGGCGCGTAATCGAAAGAAAACGTTTGGTTTTTAAAGGATAAATATTCACGAAAACTCTATGTATATTCACAACTACGTAATTGTATTAAGAAACGTTCCACTTTTATTCAAACAACCATCAGTTTCCTATCATCAACACGACAGCATAACACGACTCTGTTATCTCAGCAGAAATCCCAGAAGTGTTCCTTATACTTAAGATTATTTATTTTATTTGTACCCAACGAGGCACTTACTATAGTCTGTAGGGACCCATCTGCGTGAAGGCCGGCTTCTGGTCGGCAATATTTTCCGGGTTGGTCCAATTAAAGAAATAAATATCGATGGACAGCGGGATGGGCACATGCTCCCAGTTTTTAAAGCTCTTCGTCCCAGGCAGTAACTCAAGCTCCTGCAATGAGGCAAAACAAGGGACTGTTTAATCTAGCCATTGAATGAGACTGATGAAACGAATACCCAAATTTTAGACATGTTTTATTAACGCTTCTAGGCGGTATAGGTAAATTACGGTTCTGCTATACCAGGGTATAGCAAGAGCTGTAATACCGACAATGCCTGAATAGGTTGCTCGAATTAGTTATTTACAGCAACGCAATATAATCATTTATTTAAATAATAATTACAATAAGTTTTAATTACAATAACATCAAAATGCAAACGTACTGAATCATTCAATGTGTATATAGTGGATTGATGGCGATAACACCACTACATTGCCTCTACCATTGAACTGAAATGCCCGGTAAGACGAGAAAAATGGAAAACAATGAAATATAATTCGTATGAACTCGTAATTAATTAATTTCCTTTTGATGGAACTCGTGTAAGTCTATAGGTCGTCCGTATTCAAATCGTTTACCTTGTGAGTTAAGCAGTTCAAGATTTTTTCCCAGCAGAATACCATGGACACCCCGAAGATGAACATCACGGTGCCGAGAAAAACCAAAAATTTCGAGCAGGAGCTCAGCTCCAGCTTGGGGAAGGATATGAAAAAAGTCATTTCGCGTTGTTAAGTAGAAAGGGAGGAAGTCCGACGATACGGACAAGCTATAAACTCTAAACTAAAGTCCGATAAACAGTTCACAGTTGCACTGGGGGTTCACTTGACTTGTTGCACTGGCGGTTAGCACTGACGGTTGATCGAGGCTCGGGGTATGTTCTTAAATCCGGGCGGCATACCCAACGTGCCGGCACTTTATGATAACCCGGCCGATTGCCTAACATTGATAGGAGCCACGCGAGACTACGTAACCCAAAGAGCCTCCCACTCTTTGCCGCCGGTGGGCATGTTTCACGCTCGGCCATCTCCTTCCTACACTCTAAAGTTGGATCAACAAGCCCCATCGAAATAAAAAGATATTTATACGTTATTATTTACTGGTATCAGTTATCCTGGTAAAACTCATTAATTAACGATGCCGTTTTTTGGATTCCGCAAGGATTTGTAATATAATGAAACTTTCGTGTTCATATATTCGCTGAAGTTGGTCCTGTACTAGTCATTGCGCTATTACTGTGCACAGTGACTATCGCTGAAGAAATTAGACCTGCGGTGCATACATTTTTGATGGGGAGCAAGTCACTGGTACAAGTGATTTAAAACACGCATATTGCAGAAACATATGACAGGCATTATCAATCGGCTACTGCGGCATCATTGTAAATGTTTGTAATAGAATCGCGGCAGGAATATTTTAATGAACATCAAAAATATTTTTCCCAATTAAATACCGAATTATTTCAAAGTTTAATGCGAACCTTATTTTCGATGAGCGGGTCCTTTGAAAATGTGAAGTAAAATGAACGCCCACGATTACCCCCGTAGATGAAGTGTTATTAGAAATTAGTTTTTGTTTAATATAGGTTTAATAATGTATATAGGTTCAATGTGAATAAAAATTACGAATAAATGGAAATATTTCAAGGCAACTATGGAAAATACTTCGGGTGGTGTCCTTTTATTTTTGTAGTATTGGCTGGTGCATTGTTCTAAGCGGGTCGTACACACGCGCATATTATTATGGCGTAATTATCTCGTAACACAATATTGCCTGATTCCATTACTAAAACAGTTTGGCACGAGCGTAATTTGTTGTAAATTAATCTAAACCTTGCCGGTAATTAAACGCGTTCGCCTAAACCGTCGACGCTTCTTGTGAAGTTAGAATTGAATATTAATCTGTACAGCCGATCTGATTGGCTTACCGAATAAGAACACTAACTGCGGACACAAACAACCCAAGAGTTCCACCGCCGAACGGCTAATTGCTTAAAGTTGCATTTCCAACTTAGGTTATTTTAGCGATGAACTCCAGTTCACGGTTTAATATCCAGTTAATAACAATAATACGGTATTTTTAATTCGTTTTACAAACCGAGAGTAAAAATCAGCGAACCGCAAGTTTGAGTTTTTTCTGTTTTCTAATACAACTTCAATGAATCAATTAAATTACAAAGAGACCAATTAATTACCAACCTTTGAAGAAGTTCGATAATTCGAATGTTAAATTGTTTTAACGTTTAAATAATTTCAGAACAAACACCCCCCCTTCACGCCCAAACGGGGTGGGCGGGATATTGTTTCGCTTCTAAATGTAATCACACCCAATTGACATTATTAATAAAAGCATTGGCGGCGCTTCGACTAATGGGCGTATCAATTGAAATCATGAAAAGTTGTCATTAGTGAGCAATTAATTTAATTATGTATTAACGATGATTTGGCGCTATGTAAGTCGCATTTTGAGAAACAGCGGATGCGTTTATTTTGCAAATGTCAAACGTTAAATACGATCGGTGTACGGTGAGATGATTAAATTCCATTTCGATGCGAGCCTTTCCAGACGAGCGCTAAGTCACTTTGGAAATTGAACAATTCGGTTCCGCTTGTTTTGTCGCGTTTTCCCGCCGACCGCTTGTTAGATCACGCGTGCCTCCATTTGAATATGGAAAAGGAATAGATTTACGCTGTAACAACAATCGCTCATTGATGTATTTTCCAGTTGTGCCGTCGAAAGAGGAAAAAATGAGAGAATATGCGCTTGACAATCGCCCTCGTTCGAATTTCCGGCCCCTCACAGCCTTGACACTCGCTCCACAAAGTTCACTTCTAAAATTCATACCGATATATATTTTATATATTCGATTCACAATTTTCGATGAATGTTATTTCAATATTTTCAATATTAACATGAGAATCATTTTTTTATAAACCAACGAGACATTCGCTGCTGTGAACCTTAGGATTTTCTCTCACCTCTCTTTTGTTCTATTTGTAACCTGTTTCGGCTGCTAGCCGTACGTAATAAGTATTAGGTATGTATGACGTCTACATGATTGTAAGTAAATTTTCGTAATTTATTTGCTTTTGCGTCGTTTAATTGAGTGGCTACTGCGTCATACAAGTTAGAGCTTCGTTACAGTAATTTGAATTAATTAAATATTATCATAATGAATTTAAATAATTTCATTTTATCAAAACGTAATTTATTTTTATTACTTTTCGTTATCGCGAAATATGAATTTTTTTGTGATTATCGGTGATTAACTCGCGCATAGCTGTTGTGCCAGTTAACTTGTTTTGTACATGTGGAAGTTTAATGTGAATTTTCGCGAAAAAATAAATGAAGATTAGTTATTATTTAATGTGTTTTGTAAACAATATGGATATTTATATCCCTGCGTACATTGCATTCAGTGATGCGCCCTGCATAAATAAATATAAGAAGATCAGGTTTTCGAATGATATTGTGTTTCACAAAATTAACAAGCGTGTAAATAAACATTCGGCAAGTTACAAAATCAATTTGCAAATTCTTCGGTTGTCATGATTACGGGTAAATCAGGTGATATACTTGGAATCATCCGATAAGATTAATGTGTACTTCATTATTGGCCAATGTTGAAGAGTACTTTTAAATAAAATTAAGTGGTCCTTAATACTTTTACATACTATAAAGCTGCGCTAAACAATTACGTAAGAGAATGACCTCCACGATCTGAAAAAATGGGGTAACCAGAGCTCTGTTTACTAATATTCTTCCGCCCAGCATTAAAATAACAAATTAACTATTTGGCTAAAAAATATTACACGTGTAGAATTAATATTAAGGACTTTCGTCCAAACGTATTTTCTTCAATGAACGTTTGATTTGTTATTCAGTAGAACCGAATGACGATTGTGAACTATTTGAGTGCACCCAACGAACTTTAGTTAAGTACATTTCCGCACCACACTCAGGGGGGCGCTAGTTAATCGGTGCAAGTGCACCCAACGAACTTTAGTTAAGTACATTTCCGCACCACACTCAGGGGGCGCTAGTTAATCTTTGCAAGTGCGCTCAACGAACTTTAGTTAAGTACATTTCCGCACCACCCTCAGGGGGCGCTAGTTAATCTTTGCAAGTGCGCTCAACGAACTTTAGTTAAGTACATTTCCGCACCACCCTCAGGGGGGGCTCTAGTTAATCGGTGCAAGTGCACCCAACGAACTTTAGTGAAGTACATTTCCGCACCACCCTCAGGGGGCGCGACCTATTTTACGCGATAGTTCAGTTTTCTATGATATTGAGATTTTAAGAGTAAAAAAAGTTTGTTTTATTAACATATTGAAAATAAATCTTAATAAAAATATAAATAGTAATGTATAATAATAATCTACCTACTACAATGCAATGATGTTGTAAAATAACATTAACACAATATTTTTCCTTATATATCATAATCACGCGGACAAATATACTGAAGTTAATATTATTGTAAATAACATTTATAAATTACTTTCGGGATAATGAATAAGTTAACGCAAATAATCCAACCCCTTCCCCCCACATCTACAATCTTACAATCCTGAATTTTAATTTTACGACTACTTACTTTTATCGTGTATGTATGTGTCCAAATTTATTCTGCATTTATTTTCGTAAAATTCATTTCAGTCATAGGTTATTTATTACATGTGAGTCCACAAATTGTGAGAAGACAAAACATGCGAAGCAAAAACACATTTTCAAATAAGTATTTATTTTTACGTATCCAGATGTAGCTAAAACGTTTTAATGCTTAGATTCCGAAGAGCTCTCTAAATCATAAGAGTTGGAGTCCTCCGCTGTCTCTAAGTGATAAGCTGGCCAAGACTATACTTTGCAATTGAAACAGCGGTGCGATTAATTTGTGTAGATAATTATTGCAATTGCAGTCAGAAATTGTTTATTATGTGTAAGATGGACTGAGGATAGCGCCACCGAGATAACTGTGACCTTTCCGCAATTGATAAATAATTACTACTAATTTCCTCGGATTGATTATTCTACATCGATTCGGTTGACTTATGGTGGTTAGCAAGTCATCGGGCAAGTCTGTCGCCTGGCGTTCGAATCATAAAAGAAAAATAAATAGAACGGTGTAGATTTCAATTCATTTCACACCAGACCGTTGATTATTTTTAATTACCGGAATTCATTTTCAGTTTTGTGTAAATTTATGTATTGGGGAATACAAAAATCCTTAATTATGGTCTAAATATCGTCGTTGATAGACTCACTATTATTGACAGCATCCAGAAAGCCAACATACCGGCAATAATGTGGGGTTTAGATTGTCATATTTACGTAAAGTAAGAATTGCTTAATTGGCCTATAAATTACGAAGATGTATCTTCCTCAAAACTTTCTTGTGGCACATAGTCTTATTGAAAACACCCGGAAATTTCAAATACATGCCCGGATGTCCTCTCTGGAGGGAATTTAGCAACCTGTTGACCGGCGAACACGGAGATTTATCAAGTAATTGAAATACGATTAGAGAGTCAGACGGGATGTCAAAACAGGACACGGCGGTTGGGGTCCCGCCGATAAGGGGAGAAATAAATTACATGGCCCTTAAACTGGGGCCCGGGGTCAAACATTATCGGCTAGTTGGTCGCTGATCGTCCGTTAATTATATTGGAAAAAATGAATCGTCCGCGGAACGGTTTTTCCGAAAAAAGAGACCCACTCCGAGGTATTCCGATGAATTTAGAACGGGCTCGTCGTTTCTCTTTGTTGGAACTTTAATTAAAATATTCAAGGCGGGTTTTTATAAGTGCAGTATCCGAATTCAAATTAACGGACAATTCTAATTAGAAAATGCGATAAACGTATTGCAGATTTCCGATAATTTGTTAATACAAATTATAATTTTCACACGTTTTATCCCGCTCTTTGGTTCTGTTTTGAGTTATCAACTGTCATTAATAGGTCTGATAGTTGTAACATCTATTAATTAATCACCAGTCGTGTGATATTTAGTATCCTCTCATAATTTGAAAATATAATTTTAATTTAAACCGATTTATATGTTTGATTGAGGAGGTTTCCCCAACGCCAACAACCGTCGGTTATATACTGTCGAGTGGAGATAGGAAATCACTTGAGTGCTATAAAATTCCAATTCCTCCCGGAAAACCAACT
The DNA here is from genome assembly GCA_019843655.1 of Lethocerus indicus. Classification (NCBI taxonomy): domain Eukaryota; kingdom Metazoa; phylum Arthropoda; class Insecta; order Hemiptera; family Belostomatidae; genus Lethocerus; species Lethocerus indicus. The sequence goes on from JACDQD010000006.1 coordinate 20,109,308, forward strand.
TGAAATTAATAAGGGATATTCGAATTCAATGATATCCAATATTTGGCAATATTCATCAGTTTTATTGTCAGACCAAATACATAACGTTGCAATTGTGAATTTAGTATAGTATTTGGTTAGAGAGTGGTACAACCCCACACCGACTCTGGTATGCAGACCGCGATTGAAGGTGTCGGTGAGTCGGGTAGAAGTCTGCAGGAAATTTCGTTGAGGGCTCTGATCGGAATGGGATGAGAAGGCCGGAGCTCGATTGAGACTGATGAAAACCAAACTGCTGAAGTGTCTGACACGTCTGACAACTGGTATAACATGACCGGGGCTTTCCGGGGCCGACCTCCGCCACCGCCACCAGCAACCAGAGCGCATTCACATTGAAACGTTCTTTACACTTTTTTTATCACAGTCTAGCATTTTTATCCTCTCATATATTCTTATATAGTCTTATTTTCAATACAAAAATATTTTTTTATAGTTGAAACATTTATAGTTTATATATTAATGGCTAAATTAAAGGATATGAACACATTTTAGATCTTCTATCTCCACTTGTTGATTTTGTAATACGCTAAACAGGTACCGGCTTAGGAGTTAAAAACGAACTGAAGCATCCTTTAAGACATTTGGGGATCCGGTTTAGCCTGCTAGTAGTTTAAAGTATTTACAAACGTTACATCACTGGACTGCTCCATCCCACGAATGAAATAAAATTAATATAAACCCCGTTTTCAAATTCGACGCACCGCAGAGAGAGGTCTCCATGTACCTCTGGATAACGACCTCCCCTACAACTGAGTTGAGAGGTTAAACATGTCCAGGTGTTCAAAGGGAATAAAACTCCAAGGACGCCTAAAGAAGGGAGAATTCCATATAGAGCAATAAGAATGGGCAATTCGTTGAATGTATGTAATGAGTCAGAGATTCGTCGAAATATGGATTCAACAGTTTTTTCTAACCAGGGTCAAGTGGCGTGCATATGTGTAGTGTATCTTTGGAAGTAATGGAGCGCAACGCCGATTTCTAAAAGGCAATATTATCCTGATCAAGCTCTGTTTTACAAACACTCCATTATCAAAGTGCAATAAAAAACAAATATAAATATTTGTGTGTATATAAACAAAGACCTACTGGCCGAAATATGTACATACATTATTTATTATAACCACCAATACTGTCACATTCATTGAAATATATTTATATATTTGTAAAATTCGGTATGTAAGGACATGCGGAGTAGGTGTCATGTAAACCTAGCAGTACGCGTTCCTGTGGCAATTCGGACTATTTAACATTTTGTTGTCGGTCCATCCGGCGTAAACATATCAGATAAACAGATGTTATCAAGTATCCGTCCCACAAAAAAAATTAGTCTACATTATTGACCCAGACTGGACTGGACCAGCGCGCAATTTCTTAATACTAATATTCGGTACAGTACAACGCATGGGAAGAGGTTTCTTGATGAAGTTCGACAAAGTTTTCGCGCTTCTATCGTAGTATGACCGAATTTTCCACCTTGTCGTCTTGGGCGGATGGAGATTAAATTTACACATTCACTTGCACATTGTGCAAGTTCCACCGCGCTGTTGTTGTCGACAGTGGGAAGCTGAACCGGTGTATCGCAAGAAATAAATAATACTTTAATTCAAATTGTTAACTTAGGAAATTAAAGAAAAATTTTTCTGGGAGGATGATCAATTTTAATATGTTTAAAATCAACGGGGAATTCCGAATACGAAAGATAAAATTTGCAAGCTCGAAGAAAGTGGTGTTGAAAATCGATTCATTTGTTCGGCAACTACGATTTTTCGATTGATTTTCAAATTTAATATAAATATTTCGTGAGGAAACAGTATAATACGAGGGGGTAAATTTACAGATGCTGATAATGGATTGGGCAAATAAGAAATATCCTCTTATCTGTCGGACGGTTTTGGACTTACGTACATATAAGATATGTAAATAAACCTTCGATTACAAGATTATGAATCTTTCTCTCCCAGAATGTCTCTATATCGGAATAACTAGTACAATTTGTCATATCACGACATTCTGAGATATTTACACGTATAAACCATATTTGGTTTACCTCAATACAAATTTACAATAGTAAACGTACAAGTCTACACCTACATCTATACGCCTCTAATATATGAAAAGTGAAAAGAAAAGTTTTATTGTAAAATTGTAAACAATCATCAAACTTTACCAATTACGTGGTGGGTCGAATGTGATAAAAGAATATCAGAAGAAACGAAGAGAGGATGATATCTTGTTATCAACTGAAAATATTTGTATTGGTCCAAAATAGCAATCATTATTATTTTGGAATTCCTGTTATGTGATCTGCGACACATTACTATCGCATGACACATCTTATGTTCTTGTTTTAGTCGGAGCGAAAATAAAAAGACACTGGTATTGATCAGGCGATTTTTAATCGCACTGAATATATCATATTCTGATGTAATTCGTTTACAATACGACGCGCAAACAATACGAAGGATAATCCACATTTTTTTTGGTTTCTTCAATTTGACGCTGGTGGACCACGCCACTTTGGCCTATCTCCTTCGGCCGAGAGACCTTGATTTTTCGATATAAATCGTAATACGTTAGACGATTCATAGGAATTCATATCCGTATGAAAATAAAGAGGATTGACGTAGTGGGTATAGTTTTACAACTGATAAGGAAAGTGCCGAGCGGCAGGCCGATATTCCCAGGCTCCGATTTGCGTCATCGGGTGGGTCAGTTTCATTCACGCAGTCTATTAATAAAATATAAACACAGATTATTGACACAAGGTCGAAATATTAATAAAACTTAGTCTTAACAGATACCTGAAGGCCTGCAGAGAAATGAACAGAGCTTTAAGAGAAAGTAATTAAGTGTTCCTTTATATAGCGTATACTGTTTAAATGATCGTACCATAATTTTTACAAGGATTTTCAATTAACTGGCTGAGAAATTTAAAAACAAATTACTATTTGTTGTTGTACACTAACTGTCCTTAATATTGGTGTCAAAGTTAGCTTTAGAACCTTTTACATACTCGCTGAATCTCTTATAAAACGGGACAATTCTTTGGTACATTACCGTCGATAATTGACTGAAATTAGCCTCAAATAGGCCTTAGAAACATATCACATTTCCATATGCATATGTTTATCTTTCCTCTATCGAGTGAGAGTGGGGATTTAAACGCGCATATAATAATTGTCAAAATCATATGTGAAAGAGGATGGTGGTCAGGCAATCTCGTTGTGCATGACGATTGTATGTATGAATGTATATATATGCACATGTATATATACTTTAAACGTATTCAAACATCTTGAATTTCCATATAGGTTATTTTCTATCGGGGACAGGTGGCTTAGATCCCACTACATCAGTACCGTCCGATAATATCGTTATAGGGTAATCATACAAACATGAGGCGCTGTTCAACTGCGGGGCACATTGTTTCCTTTACTGTATACTCAGTTACTGTAGTAATAACGTAGTAATTAGTGCAGTAATAACGCTAAAGCTAACGGAAACAGTATACGCTATATTGGAAACCGGCCAGTTTGACTATGGTGAAAAGCTGAAACCGGTTTGAGCATTCGCCGCATAGCCGATACAGGATTCAGAAAATATGATTTGGCTGGCGTTTGGAGTGCTGATAGAGTACGTCTGTTCTGGTGTCTAATTAAGAAGCTCCCAATATCCTATATCGTATCAATTTTAGTTCTCAATTAATTTATGGGAAAAGGAATTTTTTTGATATATTTCTATCATAATCAAACAATCCAGAATTATATATTTATCTCTCAATTATTTATCACAATAAATATAAAACAAAAATATAAATAATATTCCCCCGAAGGAAAGAGTCATTATTAATGAACACTAATTGAAATATTCTGTAAATTTTCTTTCGCCTGTTAGTTCAGTAGTTTAAAATCATAGTTGGACAGCACGTTTTTACCTAGAGCTGAAATAAAATGATTTGATACTTTTCTGCAACTGGGGTCTACATTTTCAGATGCATTAACATCGAGACAACAATCAACGCAATTACAGAAAACTAACCAAATGATACGTCTAGAAAATAAGAGAGATATTTTATTTGAATCTTAACCATTGTTCCCCCCAATTTTTGAAGAATTGGATATCTTCTGTTCCATACTTGGCATGGCACCGCCGTCCGATAACTCCGTTGTTCCTCGACAAAACAAAAACGAAACATTTCTAAAGTCGGTCAGGCGTTGAGCGCCTGCGGTTTCATCATCCGAGAAGATAAAATCAAGGATTTCCATTCTCGAGACAGGTTGGCCAACTGGGTGACATCCCGTTTGACCCCCGGCAGTCGGCCCGCGGAAACGGCCGTGAAATATAAAAATATTGCCCTTATTAAATGATAATTAGTGTGTCAATTATGTTTTAATTGGGGTTGCTGTCTGCGGTCTTATCTTAATAGCCGGCCAATTCAACATGCGAAAGTCCACTGTCGGTATTTGCGTTTTAACGAATTTATCTTGGCGCGGACGCGGGACACCGCGAAAAGAGAAGAAACCAGTGGAATGAAAAATAATTGGAGCTAACGGTAAAGAACGTTATTCCAAAATATACGAAAACAGCGGATAAATGAAAAATTATTTTTCTATCTAAACCTCCTCTCTTAGCATTGATAAAACGCAGCTAGCGAGCCATTTGTTCAAAGTAATTTATTGTAATCATTATTTCATGTGTTTCCCTCACTAATGCAAGTAAGTCCAATCATAAAAATAATTACATTGACTGCAAACACACTAAATTTTGTACGTTGTATAATTAATAAACATTTTAGGAATTAATTTAGGAAAACAGCGTAATATTTAGTTTTATTTATTTAAAGATAATTTATCGAGGGCACATTTAAGAGATCTTCACACCTTCTCTCATCAAATTTTGAAGGCATGAAGGTCTTCATATAAAAATTTGTTCATCCTGCCCACTAAATATATTCCTCTTGTTTTCCTATATTAGTTTCCGCAATGATATAACTGAAGGTTTGATAACATTATCTATGTATATTCAATGAAATTGTGCGTTATTTACAGCGGCTGAATATTTGTTGTAATTTCCAAGAAACTGTAGCGTACGGGAGTGCAAGAGAACTTTGTTTGCTTGGCTGGATTTTTAATTTCTCAAAACTGATACCACTATTGTGATTCTCCCCCAATGCAAATAACCCTGACACGGCGGCAAAGTCAGCGGGGCTCGACCCGAACTGACCATTGCGAAAGAAATTTAATTAAACCGCAATTATGATACTGCAATTATGTTCTGGAAACGGGCCCAAACGAATGTCGAAACGGCCGCTATCTTAACCCAGTCCCGCCCCGCGGTTCAAGCCATGCCCGGTGATTTGATTGGATTAGAAGACAAATCCTGATTTTTTTGTTGCTATTGTCCGGTTATGTAACGCCAGTCGGGGGGTTGCGGGGGTCAAATTTTGAAACCTCCAGCATTTTATTCCGTCTATCGGCGATTTTTTCCCCCTAAGATCAGCAGACATTTCTTTCTTATCGGTCAGCCAGCGCAGTTGTGTTAAATTTGAACATAAATCTTAATTTGCGAATATGACTTGTGTTTTCGACGCAGTACTTTTGCAGACAAACTAAATTACGTATTTAAGGGAATGTCGATTGATTTAAATTGCAAGCTAATTAAAACTCGTCCAGAAAATCTGCAAAAAACGAACAAACCAATTTCCCAATTGCTTACTGTACAATGATCAAACACAGAATTCATCCGAAGTCGGGTATTTCCTATGCATTATCTTTCATTTGAAACTGTATAGGGAATTTTACGGGTCGGAATTTTTTTCTACCTCTTAAGTTTATTTCTTTTTAAAAACTTTTTATTTCTTTTTTTGAGACTAAAATACCAATCTACAATTGAGATATGCCAATCCATACTACAGCCTATAAGACAGTGCTTTTAGTGCGCTCGTAGTTTATACTAAATAAAATATATTAAAGTTCGTGAAATACATTGTGGCCTATTCGAGTAAATCAATAATCGAAACGGCTAAGACCGTCGGTCTCGATTTGAGAATATCGGGACGGGAACCGGTAGGAATTGTGAAGCGCTCGAGATCGGTTTACTGGGGCGTGATCCGCTTTCGATGCCTTAAACGCGGTGCCGTCCGATCGGTTTAGAGTGGGCGGGCCTGGGGCCCGAATGCAAACAGAGTTTTAATATTTAAAACCAACAAACAGTCGGGAAGAGAGAAGATACGCCGCCCGGCCAAGACACCGGCAGGATTTCACAGAGGGCTGGCTAAACACCGAAGGGGCCTTTTCGTGGGGGCCGCATTGTGGGGCCGCATTTTTCTTCGCTTCTTCTTACCGCCAATCCAAACTTGGTATTGACTCATCCCCCCCGGCACTCTTTTGCCGGCCCCTTTATTCCTTCATTCTTCCACCGTCCCCGCTCCACAATGGAAGCCCCAACAATGCTAACTGTTCCCGGCACAACAGAAAAGAAAAATTAAAACTCACCGCTGCCCCGGCCCCGATTTTAAACCGGGCGATTTTTCGGAAGGTTGACTTTCTTCCACCGGTGGCCCTTCCAGCCGCACGGCGTCTTTCCTCGGACTTCATTGGGCGGATAATTTCTACGGGCCGGTACCGGATCCGGAACAAATTAAATCCCCAAAACTGGAAATTACGGGAGCGTGTGGCGTACCCTTCTGAAGGGACTTTCAATGACAAACCTATTTATATGGTACTTTAAAGCCAGATGTAATATTAGTGGGGTCTTCCATTTTGCATTAATATTAACCACCTAACCTTCTGCCTCTGTAATATTGTACTAGGTGTTAGAGATTGGAAAATTCGTCTAAACGTACTGTTTAACATTTTTTAGCGACGCATATTTATACTTGCTCTGGTTGTCAGATCACGCGGATTGCACCTTCAACAGAGAATCAGGAGATCGGAACCCTCCCGATTGCGATTAAATCGAATTTATATATATTAAAATTGACCCGGGCCGGAAAACCAGATCCTTTCAAATCCCCTATTAGGTCGTAAATCAAGGTGGAAACTATAATTGGGTAAATACAAATAATGCCGGGTGGATGAAATCATCGTGTACGGGGGAGCGGAATTGGAGTCGTAGGCGTGAGAAAGGGTCGGGGGCGGGCCTGGTGTTGAACTCCTTTGTCGGGTGCCCGCCCCCGCCCACGCCCCGGCCGCCCCTCCGCCAAACCCCTTTTTAGTCGCGTCTCTCTTTTAATTATGCTTTAAAGTATCAATTTCGCCCCTCGAGTCGCTAATTAATTAGAGCCAAAGTAATAACAAGTGTAAGAAGTTTTGCTCGACTGTAAATAATATCGGAGCGAGGGAAAAGGGGGACCTCGGGCCCGTACTTTCTCTCTCCCTCTCGCTTTCCTTCTGAAAAGCGTCTTCTCCCCGCCTTCCTTCCAGAAATCGTCGCAAAGTTATCCCTCTTTATCACTCCTTGAAAATTTAGCTCCAATTACGACATTAGTCGAATACCGAACTTATTAAAACAAGTTTAGAAAGTTTGGGGTCTCTCTCTGGGCTGTTAAGGAGCCCCCCGATTGCTTGAAAGGAGTTTATACCGATTTTAAATTATCCGGACAAAAGGGCGACGTCCTTGTCAAACTTCTTTCCCTTTTCATTCTAAAAAACGAAATTCTTTTTTTTACTTTTCTATGACCCGGCCCTATCTCAATAATTATTGTATATTAGAATACCAAGTTCGTAGGGTGCAGAATAAATTTACAAAATCTTTTATATGTGAGGGTATTATACCATTTTCTTCTGTTTAGATCATTGTACTAATTATTCGCCCACTACAATTCTTTTCTATTTTTGTGGTCTATCCGATTTTCTAACTAAATATACCGCGCATTATTTAGAAAATTATAGACAAACGTTTGCAATGGCTGAATAAAGAATGAAACTAATTCAACGTGTTCGGCGGACAAGGGTCCCCTGAGATCTTGAAATATAATCTCAGATCCGATTTTCTGATGAAGAGAACAAGGAAAGATATGGAAAAAGTATTTCTTTAATCCTAAAATTATTTTTGTTCCCGATTATTTGTTGTTTTGTTTCAATTAATTAACGCGGAGAAAAAAACATTAAAAAATTAAATAGTTCATTGGTGCAAGCCACTAATGATTTTATATCGCTTATTTTCGGTCGGCCTGAAAGATGAAGAAAAAAACTGACAGATTAAAAAGAAGACCTCATCGTGGCTCATTAGTTTCATTCCCGACTTTCATGGCGATAAACTGACTGATTATTATTATTGCCGAATCAGAATATACCCAACATTAAACATTTTAACTTTCTGTATCTAGAAGCAAATTATTAATTTAAAATAATTTTACAATGTATTTAAAACCCTAAACTATCAAAACTAACTAAAAACCTACTTAAGTAACTTTTGCAGAATTTGTTGAAAGTTTATCTTAGTAAGTTAATCACAGTTTAATAAACTGTATGTTTTTTAAACTGAACTCATTTATGTCAGCATGTTATATATCGAACAAAAATATTTGCAATATATAAATCTTTTCTACTGACTCTTTGTTTTCTTGTTACGCATATCACCGAATATATTCAAAGACAAATTTTAATTACCTCGCAACAAATAGGCGTTATAGGAAACCGAGCGTAATCAACGGGTGTATGAAATTTCCAAATTTCATCGTACGCGCTAGATTCGTCTCCTTCCAACTCCTACGCGGCTTAAAATTCAAATTTTTATTGTCGGTTATAGAGGGCTAATGCTCGGTCGGAGAGATAGAAAAAAAACTGAATTCATAAACACGAGTATTGTTGATTTTAGAGGGGGACGTAGAGGGGGAGCTGCCTGTCCCCGGGGCTGGGGAAGATTGGAACGGTCATTACATTATGCAAGAGCCGGTGGTAATTGCACGCCGCACAGTTCCTTCGGTTATCAATAGGCCCGTAATGACCTCGGCGGCCTCTGCCCACCGCAAAAACCGACACCGGCAAATTTATTGATTCGGAGATTAGCCACGGATACTGGGCGAAAGAAGACGATTTCTTTTAATTGGATACGATCTAAATCGCTAATTAAATTGCCGGCCATAGAATTGAATCGCCGATGAGTAAATAATCGCTGGTTTAGCGATTAGCGGCCAATAGTGGAGGTTAGCATCGGCCCTCAATACCCGTCAATTTATCCCAGATCCACTATCTCTGTACAAGTGGATTAAGGTTGTCTCCGTGAGGCTTCTCCAACCGCCATTTGACAACGCGAACGCCCCCAGATGGAACTATAGGGCGTGCTTTATTCAGGAGAGACCAACGGCAGGGATAATGAACCCGCGACGAAGGGGAATAAATTAGGTCAGAACTAAAGAACCAGTCCCCAAACAGATCAAAACATCACACCAGAAGATGGAAGGAACTAAAGAACTATCCTATATTATAAGTATTGAATAAGAAGTATGAAAAAATCGGTGAAATATCAACGGGGGTCAATTGGGAAGGTCCGTGTTTGAAAACACACATTTGCCTTTCACATTTCTACATTTGGATCAAAAGGGTAATAGCAATCCACAATAAAACTCCCGTAGAGAAATGCTTCATTGGTATGGGCCGAATGATACCCTCCTGGACCTGAAGCAGCTTAATAGGACCGATGGAATGTTCAGGTAAGGACGGAATCTTCCGTAAGGGGCTGCCAGAACCTTCCTACCGTTTTAAATAGGACTGGAACATTTGCAGCGAATTTATATTCGGCGATTTACTATTCCTGGTAGTCGCTAGGAAATAATGCCAGTCAGTACTGAAGTAATTCGAGATCTTGTGAGAGAATTTCAGTCGAGAGTTTCACTCAGATACATTCGAGATAATCGTCGATACACAGAGGAGTGAAGGAAACGCAAATGCTATCATTTAAAGATAGCGCACACGCGATATTAGAGAACTTAATTCGGCAGGATGTATTGCAACGCTAAAACACCGTTTATATGACATCCGATGTATATACGGAGTTTTCAATTAACACTCCGTCTCGCCGTACATAAAGACTTCGACATCCCAACAGCTAAAGGAGTTCTCAAATCCCGGTTTCTCTTGGAAGTTCCATTCGTTCCCTCATCCCACACCAATACTCTTGATGTTTTCCTCGCTTCACCGCTCAACACTTCCTAAATCCTCCCCGACGACGATTTCACTAATTAAAATAAAAATATTACATTTCGTATCGCAAAAAATCATATATTTAATAATACAACTGGTGTATAAAATATGGATAATTCTGTTATTAAATGGGAAATGACAAGTGAGGAAAAGATAGGATCTTCCCCTCACAAGATTGTACATAGTCGTAGTGGGCCGGAACAGGACATTATTGGAAAATTCAACCCTTAATATTCGCGTGTACAAATAAAAGTGCATTCGTATATGGAAAGGGCCCTAGAATCCTAACAAAATTCTGAGTAGTCTGATATCTTTTACAAATAATATTGTACAATAGCGTTTTGCACTCTGCCGCCCTAAACTCTCGGGGCTTACCGGGATCCAAAAGCTTTCTCGGTACTCGACTGGGTAAATGACAAAAAAAAGAGTAAAGAAGCAATGGGAATCGTTTTTATGCACCTGCACTCGAGGAATGTCTAGACTAACCTTCTTTGTACCCTTCTGCCTGTGCTAATCCTGCGTGAACGACCCGGTGACGGTTTCTATTATTCCAGCGTTTAAAGTAATTTAAAAAATAATATGTGGTATATTTTAGAAAATACGAATTATTTTGTTTATTTCAATAACCAAACGTACAGTTATTTAATTCGCCTCATCTATGATATGTAATATTCCATTATATACAAATGTATATTTTTTTTGGATTTCAACCAATCTCTAATATATTAATATAACTATCCGCATAAATCATATTAAATTCTTTCTTCTTATTAAACTTCGTTCCATTTTATGCTCATCATCTGCTTATGATTAGACTGGAATCAGATCGGCCTCTAAATAGAACTCCGATTCCGTTTTGCCGGACAGGACCTGTGGGAAGCTGGCCGCATCCGGGGCGGATTAAAGTATGACGGTATTAGTCGGCGGTACGGGGCGGGGAGCAGTTGTACGCGGCCGCGAGGGTTGCCGGCGACCGTTCGGAGAATAGAACCCCGTCCGGGTATTTAATGGTGGTGGACAGAGGGGGATGTTTTGATGCTGAGAGGGGGATTATCCCTCGGCATCGGGATATAGTGGGGGGATTAGCGGCCATTGTGGATCGGCGGGAGGGCCCTCCCTTCCCCCCCGCTTCCCACCGTCCGTCTCCAACACCGCCCCCGGAGATAAAGAAAATCTGTGTTTAACGGGCTCGATTCGGCCTTGGATTTGGCGCGTGCTCGAATTTTCCGGACGCGGTGGAAATTATATTGAATAGATAGGTACAATTATTGGGCCGGTGGTTGTCCGTGAAGTGAGGATAAGAGGGGGTTGTCCCAACTATTTATGTTTTAAAATAAAAAAGCCGTTTTTATCAATTATAATTTGAATATTTATTTGGAATATTATTAAATAAATAAATGAAGTATTACTGAATATTACGCAATCCACGCAAGTCCATTTGTCATACAGACCGTGTGTAGCCCCCTTCAACCAAGTTATAATTCTAAATTTTACTGTTACAATAATATTATGCACTTACTGCTAAATTAGAGTTATCAGTTAATAATACCCTCAAGAACGGTTTCTACTTGAGAACAGTTGTTTGTACAATAATGATCTCATGATATATATCTGAGAGGGGATTAGAGGGAGTACTGAACTTCTATACGAACTTTGGCAATATTTTTGGTATGAGTTAAATAAGTAATTTTACAAGTACGAATTGTTTCTCCTTTCGGCTTTTTTGCGCCGGAACATTTCACCATAAGCGAAAAGTTTTGCAAAATTATTCAATAGCGCAGCTGTTACTCCGAGCTGAAAGTTAGTCTGACAATAGCACAGGTTTTTCAATAAAACCACCTTTAGCAGTTGAAGAAGACCCGCTCGTAATACTCTGCTCCAAACTTTTTGGTACGAGCGTATTTCCGCACCTTCACCTCCGTAGTCATCACCGACATAAGGTTCGGCATACCGTACGCCTCCTGGCAAAACTTGTCAGTGAGCAGTATATCCGGCCTATTTGGCGACGGCTTATTACTATTATTGTTACATCGGCTGGACAACCATTGGATCAGAGGTGGATTTGTTGCCGTCTTCAGTCCGACCGAGGCTAATGTATTAACTGAAACGTTATTCGGGCGTCCGAAAACCAAACCGACGCGGGGCCAGTTCATTTCGTGGCTCTACTCGTTGGCCCGCGGTTGTGTCGGGGTTATATAAATAAAGAGGATGATTCTCTGCCGGTCCACCAGTTTATATCTCTGCGCTCGAATCCTAAAATGAATATTTCGAGTTAATTACCCCCTCTAGGGTTCCTCTATCGAACCGTTAGAAATCAACAATATCTCCACCTATCTCGGCTAACCTCCCCCGTTGGCTTTGCTTTTATTTCCTAATTTAAAAGCCGGCATTCGATCAGCGGGTGTTTACCGACGTAATTAATGTTACTAAATATTGTAATGGAATAATGGAAGTTGTAACATAAACGGCAACCGAACGAATGGTTGTTTGATAAACGGTGTATTAACGGTAACTCTCAGGTGGGACCACCCGCACCCCACCTAAACAGCCTAACGGGAACAAAAGTTGAAGTACTGAAGTTTCAATTTCAAACATAATTATTTATAATAGAATTATTAGTTAGCTATATTATTATTATACTAAGCCAAATGTGTACCGATATAAATATAACAGCATTAATGGTCGAATACATATATATATATATATATATATATATATATATATATATATATATTTAAATATGCTTAAGTAACTAACTATTCCCTTACACCTGGTCGATATGGCACGCAGGCTGATTCAAATTCGGCGTAGGCAGTCACTTTCTTTTCTTTCATTTCCATAATTAATTTAGAATATCTTTAGTATACCACATTGCTTCCGCGTAACTAAAAATAGATATACGGACATATATAACGAAGTATTTCTTCTCAGATTGACTATGACCAATTTAATAACGGAAAATTTGTATCGCTACTGTTGACATATTGGAGGAGGGTAATGTATGTAAATTACAGGTGAGAATAATTATTGCAAATAGTCAGATTAGATTTCTTAATAAATTGGAGGGTTTCACCTGGAGTGTAGGGTAAAGGGGGCTTGCTGATCTGGGACGTGGACCGCCCCCCTTTTCCCTTGTCAGGGAACTATTATGCTAATTAAACGCTTCTAATCCTGCCCCCGGAGGCCCGAAAGGCCCCCCTACCCCGCCGGATAGATCCCATCAAGGACCCCATCATGCTCGCCGACACGCTAAATCTAGCACATCGGCTCCAGACCCGCCCGTTATCCGTCTTAATACTTGATTACCGGGCTAGCTTCCTCCGCCTACCGGTACCCTCTAATATAATTACTATTGGGCCCGATGACCCACTCCCCAATTCCCCCCGTCCCCATCCATTTGCACACTCGTCATATACAATTATATTGAAAAAAGGACCAAAACAATGTCAATAAATTATTGTTTAATAAATTAAACAATAAATGGTTCGTTCTTATGGCACAGTGATGCTCGCCAAATTTTTCTCCGTGCCAAAAGTTCCATAAATATTAACCGAAATCATAAGTTTTCCGTATCATTGAATTCATTTGATTTGCAAAGTCCGCTGTACAGTCATGCCCTGTTCAAAAGAATGAACACACGAAAACCTGTAAATGAAATTATAATTTATTCGAGTTACATTTAAGTACGCGGTTTCGTGCCGCGTATTTGTTCTCCCAAATAAAACTGTTCAATATATTTAATTAAACCAAATGAAATATCCATTGGCATCGAATAGAACTTTCGCCCAAACCCAATCCCCATTCCCCCTCCACCCGCCAAGAGATATTGTTTATCACAATTACAGACATAAAGGTCCGGCGGGTAGAGGCTTTAAAGTTGTCGTCTGGAACGTGAAACAAAATAAAGGTAAAGCGGTTGTATGTGGGCCACTCACTTCCCTCGACGATGATGCCACTTTCTCAATCTAATTAATTGGACATTAGCCGGACACGAGTCGGGCCCCGGATTAAAGGTCCCACCCTACCAAAGGGAGCATTTGCCCAATTCTGAAAATAATTACCTACACAATGTAATGCACAAACGTTGGTCCGTTACCTCGTGTTGTTGTTTCATGTGATGAAAAATAATTGTTTAATACATTCCTTTCTGCTTTATGTAGGCATGAGATATCTTTATAAAATACAGCAGTTACAATGGAAATATTGTAGTTATACCGGTTTGTTAGCTACCGATAACGTAGGAACGTTACCGCCATACTCTTATTTGCCAGAGTACGAGGAATGAATTGTCATCCAAGGATTTCCCCCTTTAACTATAAAACTATTACTGAAATAAATAATTTTTAAAAAATTATAAAAATATAAAATTATAACTGAAATATAATCGAAATTTATTAAATCAAAATATAAATTAGACTACAGGCATAAATACAGTTTTTAAAATGAATGTAGAAATAAATGAAATTCAAGTTGGCCCCAGTGGAAGAAATGGTTCAATACGATAATCCAAAAAGCACTTAATTAACTTAAACTGGAAATAGCGTGTATATTTCCATTACATTCGCATGTAATCAAAGAAAATAATTTAAAATTGATTGACTCATTAGCTTGGCATATGTGATGTCAATCCCCCCAGTACTGCCAGTCGTCGTACACCCCCAGTCCTCCAATTTAAATTAATTAAAAATTAAATCTGAATATTCTCATCCATTCATTACCTTATTTACCCGTATTATATTTTGCTGAAAGTGCCGGGTATAAGATCTAGAGTTTGCCCGCGATTGTCCATACATAAAATGTATAAAACAAATTCTAAATATCATCCAACTACTGACGGTAAGAACTAAATGGAATATGGCTGTCTATTAAGGAGAGTTTTCGGTGCCCATACCGGGCGAAGATTACTTTATTCGGCTCAGCAAAAACGGTACATGAAACCCCTTTGTGAGCTCGCGGCGCTCTTGGGACCGCTTGCGAATTCTATGGCAGGGTCCGGATTCGTAGAAATTGGAGGCGGGCCCGTCCCTAAGCCGCCACAGACCAGGAATTAAGGAGAGGGAGACCCGGAGTAGGAAAAGGGCTCTGTTACAAGGGAGAAAAAATCCACGCCAATAGGTCAATAATAATACAAATCTGCCCTGGTAGGCGGGGCGGTGGAATTGAACGGGTGGAGCGGCCGCTTGTAATGGACTCGTCACTTCGGGGGTAGTCGACAAAGGTGGCCGGCCCCACTATTTTAGGGGTTTCCATTGTGGGAGGGGCACAATGGACCATTCTCAGCCGGGAATTCAAGGCTTAAATGGGATTGTTATGGTGCCCGCTAATATGGAAAAAAAAGCCAAATACCCACCGCAGCCCTGCTCCGGGACCGATTGAAAAGCTTACAGCTTACACACCACTTAGATCCAAAAGTCTTCAACTCGGCGTTCAACTCGGCGCTCGACACCGCGTACTCACATCTCCGTTGACGTAAAATTAATAGCGCGTGCAATTAATTCACATCACGGAATAATTACGAGCCGTATTTCTATATCCTAGTTGTACGAACTGAAAAGTAGAAGATAAAGTTTATTCATAAATACCCATTATGGAGTTCCTGAGAGTTATAATTCTTGCCAACTAATTCTGTCCTCTGCTAGACCGGTTTTAGCTCCTGGCGATCGTCAACGCCATTATGGATCAGATGCGAAATTAAAATGGACCCGAAGCTGTAATTGTCTTGAATCTGGACGTGTCAAAATTACTTGCATTAAAGTAAAATGATACCAAACGTGTGTATCATTTAAAGCACTTCCAAGTATAGATGTAGAACATGGATATCCAAACTTATAACTCTTCTCGGCCACACCGTCCAGGTGTGCACGTAGAATTTCGTATTTATTTACCCCAATAATGTAACATTTTATCTGCGGATACCTATATGTATAATAAAATTTCTTTTAATTTTTAAATGCTTCTCATTGAACCCCTGCAAACAAGAACAGAAAATGTTATGTACATAAATTACATTTTTAATTTTTTTTAATACCAGCGTAGTTTGATAGACGCGGTAGCGATGAAAGGAGTAGTTTGAGATGTCTGAAATATTTTTCCTCTTCGTACGGAAAAAGGTCACGCGGTATTCATAAAACAACAAGTGCTCACAGAGAAATGCATCCACTTTTATTGTATTACGGTGTTAATAAAACAATAACGGCAGAAAAAGTAATTCAGTCGGTCCCGGAGGTATGTTGAATTATCCCCTGCAGATGGCAGCACCTTCCTTTTTCCGTTTTCTCACGTTTCATCCAACGTAATTCAGCAACTATTGCTGTGTGATCCAAGGCGACAATAACATGGCCAAGTGGCCACTGGCCAAAATCTGTTTTATTTGTATATTGTATAAAAACTACTACAGACATGGCCAAATTGTAATTTTCCTATCATTTCTCTACTATTAGTAGTTTTCTTCCCTACTTATTTACCGATAAGCGTTTAATTACTACTATTAGTATTTAGTATTCACTGTATTAACGTGTAGGTAAATACATACGTTCTTACTCTTTAATTTTTTCACATGTTAATATACTCAAACCTATAATAAGAATCTAATTATACTGAAGTAGGAAACTATGTAATCTAATAATTTAAAGTAAATTGTCTACTATGAAATTTGGCCTTCCGCTCTTAATACCGCATGTATTGGAAATCATAATCAATTTTCAATTAGTCTGATGTTTTCATCGTTTCATTTTCAACCATGAGTTGATACATTTCAATCAATGAACCTTGATTATTTCATTGAGGAACGGTAACTTTCAGATATTTGTCATAGATCATTTCATCACGTTGTCTGTAGGTTGCTTTGGCTAAAATTACATTGTACTATTATTTATTAATGAATTCGTTAATGTATTTTCATTCAACTCTAAAATTAGGTTTTTGATATAAAAATAGACAATAAAAGGATCTACTAATCTTCAAACAACAAATAAATTCGTAAATTTCGAATCATTGAATGTTACTGCAATTGAAAGCGTTGGAAAATGTAATCACTCTTAATTATGTAACAGTTTCCTTGAACTATTTATTATTATTACTAGTTGGAATTGATTTTTAACTAATTGCCACTTGTTTTTATGTTTGTGTTGGAAAAGGAAACCGCTACAAAGTCCAAATGATCCAAAATGTAATTTACGACCCGATTTGTGATAACGCGAGCAATTAAACTGTGAAATGTTTATCAAACCGCGCCGCGATACCAAATTTCAATATCGTGTTATAATCCAGAATGAGGAAAGTTTAGAAGGGGCCCAAATTTATCTATTATTACCCTGCATGAAAAATACCGTCATTAGATGAACTCGAGTTCTAACATTTTATAAAGACGTCTGAACATTGTTTATAGAAACGGTTATCAAAAAAATTTCGGAATTATGGCGCCTCAACTAGAAAACTAGAAGTTCATAGCAGATGGTTATAAAATCCAAACTGGGAAAGAAAAGAAATCTTTTCTTTTCTGAAGACCCTCTTTGGTAAAGGTCAGTCGTTCAATATTCGTAATAATTAACAGAAGAAATATTTAATCATTCAAATGTTTCACAAATAATTCCAAACCTATCCCGAGAATAACTCCAACTTTGACAATTTGCACTTTGTACTTTTTCTTCGTGCACAAATTCTCATTTCCACCCCGTACTTAGTCAGTATTAAATAAGCGTAAAGTCTGAAACTGGCTAAAGACAAGCCGGGTACAAAGGGCCGGCGCCGCTCTCGTTTATTCTTTAATATTAATGTAGTTAAAAGCCGTGCCCCTCCTGACATCACATACGACACGTCTGGAAGGTGGATGCGGCGGTGGCGGTCTGATCACCGACGACCCGTAAATACAATATGGCCTGGGGGGGCTCCCGCAGAGATTCATTAGAGCCGCCCGCTAATGGCCAAGGTGTAAAAGCAAAGAATAAGCATTAGAAAGAGTATTAGGGCCGGCTGGCTGGAAGGAGAGAAAGAGAGTTGTGGCGGGGGTGAGGGCCGCCTAATGGAATTGCGCCCCGGAGGGCCGACGCGCTTCACAATTCACTTTGTTCGCAAAAACGACGGCTTTCAACTGATCAACTTGACTCCCACCACTTCTGATTGGGGAACGACCCCCATCCCGGTAACGCTTTTAAATTGACACCGCCGAGACCCCAATTATTCCCTTTTAGCCGAAAGGAATACAGGTAGTCACGAAAAAACAAACTTCTTAGGCTTGAAAATTAATTATTACTTATCATCACTGGTCGAATCGGTCCTATGCGAGGAATCGTCTTGATGTCCCATTTTTGAATCTTTATGTCTCATATTTATGTACCAATTGAGAATAACAATAAATTTCCAAACTTTGGCCTCAAAATATTATGATATTTTAAAATGTTGAAAATAATTTTGTATTCCGTTCACCCTCAATGTACCCTTAATTTAGTAATCCGGGTGGACAGTAGAATTGCAAACATTCGATAATAATAATAGCAATTTATTAAATTCTTTCCGAGATGTATATTACTCGGCGCTGCAAATAAGCAAAATTAGAACAAAAAATTACAAGTTAAATCGTACAAATTCATGACTAGCAATTTGCCTTTAAAGCTGAATCGGAGAGACCAGCCTTCCGCTGCAATATTGCCCGAGTGCACCGTAATAAACAATATGAGAAATATTTCACGTCGTTCGACGGGCGCTTTGGGAGCGCCGATTCGAATGCAATCGTCTCTCCTAGTTTCATATTAAGATGCTAAGAAACAAGAATACGGAATTGGAAAAGGTATGACTTTATATCGCCGACCGTTCTAAATTATCGGATACGTTCGTATAATAAAAGCCTGGAATTTTATATTAACAATTATTAAAAAACGCTGTCGGTTAAATTTCTCTATTTCTGTTGAGCTATTGACAAGGAATAATGCTGTGATTTGTTTTAAGGGGGTTATTTGGGGTTCTGCGAGAGTAGGTCGAATTGCATATGATATGATTGTCTGTCACTACCGTTTTTGGTAACACTATAATTAGATGATCTTAATTATTATTGTAGTGTGCTACCACAATAATACCACAAGCAATTAGTGAGTTGGGTAAATCCAAATTGTTGTTTTTCTTCATTTTTCTATTTTTCACTCCAGTTAATGGTGTTCTATGAAGGAACTAATGGCATTTTAACTAATGGAATCTCCCGTTGATATTGAGTAAAATACCATAATATCGAAACGGTGTGTATAATATAAAAGCGTAAGTTACTAAGACTTTAAATCCCAATACTGAGTTTAATTGCTCCTGTATACTTTAAAAAAGAAAGACTTTTTTACTTCTTAACAAAAATATTTTTCCTAAAATATGTTCCTTAATTTTCGTTGAAAATTGTTTTAATGATTAATTGTTAATTTTGTTTAATGTTCATTAATTGCACATCGATGTAGTCTCATTATTTTGTGCAAAAATGTACACACATTGACAGAGATCATTGAATAAGAAAAAGCTCTAGTTGAATGGGTAAATAAATATGAAATCTACTACTGTAATGTATCCTGTGCACGTATTTGGAATATATCGTTAGAAATTTGTTATTAAATTGATATATATTACTCATGAATTAGTATAAATTTCCTTTACTCTAATATTGTGTTGGCAACCTTGTGTAATTCTGACAACATCTCTTACGCTCTGCATTTTGTTACGTTCTAGTACTAGTTAAATTTATAAAAAACTTGCTGAAAAATGGCAGAGGCAATGAAACAAACCGTGGCTGCAATGCTCAGTGGAATTGAACGGTATTTAATAGTTAATCAACTTCATTTTATTGATACCATTAGTTTGCCATTTCATAACCTTTGGTTAGGTTATCCATGTGTATAGATTTCCATTTTAAGAACCCGTTCTCAATATTTATATTCTTTTATTAATCATTTATACATTTTGTATTCGCATTATAATGCAAATAATATTTCAATTTTAATGATTTGCACAATAATTAGTGTATTTTTGAGTAATATGAATGTATCATAGTTGATTTAGTTAACAGATTGTAATTAGGATCCATAACAATTCTTTTGATACCCCCAAAGATACCATAAAGTTTATTTTGTTATGGTCTAGTAATTATTCACTGTAAAATCAAACATTCTCAGTGGCTGGTATTGTAGTTAATTTTTATTGTAATATATTTTGCTATACATTCTTATTTCATTACAGATATAATCCTGACAATCTGTCCACATTGGAAAGATATGTTGAAACACAGTCAGCGGAAAATGCCTATGACTTGGAAGCAAATCTCGCTGTTTTAAAATTGTATCAGTTCAACCAGAAATACAACATGGACATTACTTGTCAGATTTTACTCAAGGCGCTTACAAATTTTCCTCACACTGATTTCATTCTGTGCAAATGCCTTTTGAATCAAACCATAGTAAGTTCATTTATTTTTATTGATGAATTATTTGTTCATGTAACCTATAATTATGTTGTGATGATGAAAGGTGCTGATAATATACAGTTCCCAGTTATAGAAGGAAATTATTTGAAAATAACTATAGTGGTTTAATACATAAAAATGTTATTTATTTAGTGCTCACATATTTTACCTATATATGTTAATTGGCCTTTGCAGAAATTTTATCAACATGGCTATTTGTGGATCTATCCATTTCTGTCTTTTCTTCCTCATATACTCCGATAATGCAATAATTTGTTCTTTATTTAATTTTCAGTGTGCAACAAAACCGATTGAAAGTATTATAGCACTGGCAAATTTGTTGGAAAGCTGTGATTTTGAAAAGTTCTGGATAAAAGTCAACAGCACACCTGAGCTGTTTTCAAGGATTACTGGTTTTCATGACTCCATTCGTAAATTTGTCTGCCATGTTGTGGGCATTACATTCCAGAATGTTGATCGCACTCTTTTAAACCAACTGTTAGGAAATGTGGATGGTAATCAACTACAGTTATGAATTAAAGTTTTGCAAAACATTTTATGTTATAAGCATTTATAATGCAAAACAAAATAGTTTGCAGTATTTATAAAATATATTTAGTAATTTATCATTTTTTTCTTACAGAACAAAGTCTCAAACATTGGATTCAGAAGTATGGTTGGAGGGAAGAAGCAAATGATATGATTTTCATTGCAAACCAAGATGAAAACATTAAAACAAAAAATATTACTGAAAAGATTGACTTTGAAAGTGTTGGTGCAATAATGGCACAGTGTCGCTAGATTATGTTTTTGTAATTGTCACTACAATTTTTTTATGAGCATTCTAATAAATTAATATTCCAATTATATAGCCTGACTTTATTTTACCCTGTTGTTCCTTGGTTATAGAATATGGTATAAGGAATGATGTTTTATGGAATATAAAGACTTTACTCAATTGGTTTTGTTTCATTTTTTCTTTTTAAGGACTATGTAACCCTTTTGAAAAAATTGTGACAAATTGCTATTGTGCTATGTCATTTGGTATTGTGTCATTTGAAAAAATGTAAAGGTAATTTTACTTATGAAATATGTCCAGGGTTTCATTAATTTAGATGATTTTTTAAAACTGATCAACAATAAAATATTGAAAGTGGTTGGAAAGAATAGTTGCTATTAGTGAAAAGAAAAAAAATAATATACATATATTATTATAATAATATTATATAATATAATATTATATATTATAATAATATTTACATACAATTTTATATATATATATATATATATATATATATATATATATACATTTCATGTAGTGATGCCATAGAATGCTGTGTGGTTTTAGAGGCTTAGCAGAATGAGGACGTATTGCATACTTTTAATGATAAAAATAAAAGATTTTTAGACGACGAAACCATTTTTCGGGTATCTTTTTAATTATGCTCCTATCTTAATACAAAATGCTCGGTACACGAATTTTATGAAAGCAAATTTGGCAACAATGTATGTAGGCAACGATACAGGCACTTGTTTACAAATGTATAACCTTCTGGGGAGTAGGTTTCAGTCCGACAGGTATTCAAATGTCATACGCGGGTCGGACTCGTGATTCTGGCGTTTGTGTGAAATATTTGTGATTGTGCGGCATAAAAATACTTTCCGAAATGGATCACATGCTTCCGAGTCCCGGGTTCAGCATACCCAGTATAGGGACGCCGGTGCACCAACCTGAGGAGGATCAGCAAATTTTACCAATTGCTCAGCAGCAACAGCACCAGCCCATTCAGATGCCTCCTCTACTACCAATTCAGACGTCCATGCCGGCCCCACAGAAATCTATGCCTTCATATTCCCCATCATTGGGCTTTTCAACCCCACAAAGCATGATGCATCCACAGACACCCGTAATCCATTTACCACTAATTTAAAATCTCTTGAACTGTACAAGAATGTTTGTACATATCTACAGGTCTTTTTTCCATTCTAGAATTTCCGCATTTTTTCCTTTTCATATTCTTGATGCAGTTCTGACTTTTGTTTCAACAAATATTGTTATGTATCAATGGTTTCTAATACCCAGATTATATTTAAATCTTATACTATATTAAATTCTTATATTCTATGTTTTAATCTGACCGATTATGATTGATCAAAGTTTTATTATTTTTAGTTGAAATTAAGAGTTATAGTTATTAGTAATAGAATAAATAATTCTATTTATGATCTCTCCTTACATATCCAATCATATGTAGAGAGTAATAGAACTATTTTTAAGTAGAAATATATCATCATTAATTCATAAATTAACTATGTTAACAGAAGGTTTTACCTATGTTATGTTGACTGCTACTGATTTTTATATCACACTGTTATGATGCAGAATTAATATTTTTGTAACTGGGAGTATGAAGAATCTTTAAGGAAATTAAATTTTTTGCACATTATAAGAAAAGAGAACAACATATTAAGTTGGATTTATAAAATTGAATGACTAATGTTTCCTTGCTTCAGGGACTATATAATAGCTAAAATATCTTTTGTGTGTCCACAGCAAAACATGATGTCTCCGATGGTTAACCGAATGGAGCAAGCATCTTCTCAAATGGCAGCGCCTACTACTCCAGCTCCCATGACTCCAATGACTCCTTCATCAGCTGACCCAGGATTCATACCGCAATTACAGTAAGCAATTGTTCTTTGCACTAGTAATTCAAAATTAAAATTGTATGAGACATGTAAAAGAAAAGGTGCAATATTTATGTTACAATCTTATGATTGAAAATTATTCCCTTATACAGGAATATTGTTTCTACTGTAAACCTCGGGTGTAAATTAGATCTAAAGAAAATTGCTCTACATGCCCGAAATGCTGAATATAACCCAAAAAGATTTGCTGCTGTTATAATGAGGATTAGAGAACCTAGGACTACAGCATTGATATTTAGCTCTGGAAAGATGGTTTGTACAGGGGCAAAAAGTGAAGAGGATTCTCGACTTGCTGCCAGGAAATATGCAAGGATAATTCAAAAGCTTGGATTTCAGGTTCTAAAAATAGTTTTGTATTCAATTAATATAAATCTGAAATTTATTACTTTTATATTATTTTCAACTTTCCTTTACTAATATGAGTTTATATTTTGGTAAACTTTCATAATATCTTAATAGATTCTACTGGGGTGTAGACAAAAATTGAAGAGATGAAGTAAATTTTATTTCATTACATATTATATTCTGTTGGATTTAAGTATAGTTATATTAATTCTTTTAATTGATTTAGTTAGTTTCAAAGAAAAAATCTATTGTTTGTTTTAATATATGTTACAGGCCAAATTTTTGGATTTTAAAGTGCAAAATATGGTTGGCAGTTGTGATGTTAAATTCCCAATTAGGTTAGAAGGTCTTGTATTGACGCATGGACAATTTAGCAGGTAATTTTTGCAAGAGTATAATTTAATATTTATAATTTAATTAAAACAATAAATCATCCATAGTGAAGAAATGAGGGTCACATTTTTATTGGCATTAATATATTTTCCCATTTAGGATTAAAACTGTCACTTAAATATTCTTTCATTGACTAAAACGGAGGGTGTGTCATGAACTAATATGAGTGGAATAAATTAGAGGGGATATTTGAAAAAATTTGATTTTGTATCTTTCATGATTCCAAGTGACAATGACAAGAAAAAGCACTTGTATTAAGGATATTGTAGTTTTATCCTAAATTTTAATTATTTTATCTGAGATTTATGTTTCCTTTGTTTAGCTATGAACCTGAGCTGTTTCCAGGATTAATATATAGAATGGTAAAACCTCGAATAGTGCTCTTAATTTTTGTTTCAGGGAAGGTTGTATTGACAGGTATGGAAGTTTTTTTTTATAGTTATTTTTATAGTTGCGCAATTATTTTCTATATTTCTGGTATCTTAGTGTAGTACAGCATGTATTATGGTACGTTTAGAGAGGTCTTTTTGTAAATATGAACATGGGGCCTCGGTGGCCTAGGAAATTGGGGCATGCACCTGAGGAACCAGAGGTTAATGGTTTGAATAAAGCTTTACCAAATGGGAGCATTGTACAATGTTTTGTTTATTTCTGACCTAAACAATGACAACAGTGGTAATATTAAAGTATTGTGTATACTTTAATAAGATATGTTTTTTTATAATTTTGTTTGCATAGGGAGTGTGTGAAATTTAATTGTAACAGATATTAATAGAAGATAACAGAAACTGAAAATATCTTGAATTTTTTCATAATTCAATAGTTGTTATGAATAAAGTTCAAATCAAACTGAACATTAGGAATGGAATTGCTTTTGTAGCAAAGCGTCATTTATCATTTGGCCTTTTCAGTTTATATTTTACAATTGATCTAGGAATAATTTACGAATTTTTGTTTAAAATTTTTTAATGGTTACTGTTGATTTTGGATAGAAATATTAAAATGTCAATTTTTTGTTCAATGTTTTATAAAAGAATATTGTGATTATATTTTTGTGTACAGCTTTGTTATTATTTTAATTGTATTTTATCTTTTTTAGGTGCAAAAGTACGTCAGGAAATTTATGAGGCCTTTGAAAATATTTATCCTATTCTTAAGAGTTTCAAGAAACAATAACCTGCAAGTTTGCCTTTTAAAATGTAAATATATCAGACATTTCAAATCACATTGCATTTTGTACTGTTATGTTCTTAAAATTGAGGGCATTATTTTTTTATGTACTGTATATATAAACTATTAATATGACTTTCATGCAACGTACTACGTTAATAAAATTTTAAAAATAAAATCTTTCTTAAAATTGGAATTGTATTATTGAGTATATCCTGATTAAAAAAGAATATTTTTTTTACCATATTCACTCTTGATCTGTATAGGTTCTAATATTTCAGTTATTTAAGTTAATCTGTGTTTTATTTGAAGTACTATGGTTTATATTATTCTACATTTGTTTTATAAATATCCTTAATATCTTGTCTCTCTTGGCTCCATTTCTTCTGTAACTGAGTCAGGTGGTGTTTGAGAATCACCCTCACCTCCTTCTCCATCTGATGTATATGTTTCTTCCATTTCAGGAACTAATACAATGTCTTCATCTTCAGTTTCTGATACTGCTCCCTCATATGGAAATAATAATTCCTCTGCCTCTGATGCATCAGTTGCTTTACTGTCACCCTCATCTTCTGTCATTCCAAACTGATAAGCGTCTTCCAGTGATTTATCATCCATATCATCAGTACTGAGTACTGTTTCCTCTGATGGAATTACTAATTTAACAGTATCATCTATAATTTCCCTAATAATTTCATCTGTCATTTCTTCACTTTCTTTCTCAATAATGTCATCATCAGTAAACTCTACACCTGCAGGTCTTTGTGTCACTTCCTCAGCTTCAAGATATTCTTTAGATTCTTGTGGGCTTGGTATAACCTCATTTATTACTGATATCATTACATCTGTACATATATTTTCTGCTGTCATATCATCTAAATTTAATTCCATTGTAGATTCAATTGGTGTTGGAAGAGTCTTCCTTACCATTGACATCACAAATTCTTTACACACATTTTCAGGTCTCTCTTCAGTATATATTGTGTCTGTTACAGTGCTGGGTCCTTTACCAGTTTTTAATACAGAAGTTAATTGTATATCTTCAACTCTTTCTGTAGTCATTGGATGTTTTGGCTCACATTTCATTTTCAAACATGTTATTTTTAAGAGCAGATCTTTTTTTAGTTTCTCTTGCTCTTTTACTATATTTTTAAGTTGATTTACTTCTTCTTGTAATTGTTCATCTGATATATGTCTAGATGTCATTGCACTGTCTCTTACCTATGCAAATATTATCCCTTTGTTAGTCTCACAAAATTCATTCATGTAAAGCACCATGAACTGATTTTTAAACAATTATTAAATAATCAAATTTTAGCTGGCATTAACTTTTCCAGGCAAAGATGTTATTACATAATAGTTTTATATCACACATCTCTAGTACTGAATGAATTTATTTACCTTTTGCTTCCGCTGAATAGCAGTATTAAGATTATTTACTTGCTCTTGTAAACCTGCAGCTGTATAAAGTTTATTAGTATTTTCCTTCTTAACAGAAGCCAGCTCCATATTTTCATGTTCTATTTTTTTCTGTAATACCAAAAGAACTAGGTTTACACATGTTTCTTGCTCAAATTAATTGAATAAAAGTTAAATAGAGATTACCTCCAAACATGCAATTTGTTTGTACATTGTATCTTTTTCACTTTCATGGGCATACTTTCTTTTCATTAACATTTGCTTTATTAATTCTTTTTCCATAGCTCGCATATTAACAACAATGCCAAATTTACGTTTCATTTCATTTACTATATTCATTTTAAGTTTCTTTGCTTCTTTCTTCATGAATTCCACGTCACGTCTTATGGATTTTAAATGTTCTTCACATTTCCTTTAATAAAGTCCAGTAGGACATATTAATGAATACATTTACATAATATATAAATAAATAAATATTTATTATTATTATTATTATTATTATTATTTATTTATAAATATTTATATATATATATATATATATATATATATATATATATATATATATATATATATATTGTAGTTCAGAAAATGCTTAAAAAATTACTTTCTTCCGAGTTTGAATATTTCAACGTCTTTTTTAAATATTTCCTTTCTTTTATTTAGCTTGTGTATCATTTCAACAGGAAACACAACACATTGATCTAATGGCACATACTTAATTGATCCTTTGGTGTAATTTTGTATTTGACTAGCTTTTAAAACTACAGGAACATCTATTTTGTTAAGTTTTTGTTGTTGTTGTCGCTAGAAAATAAATTGTTTCATAGGTTATAATTATACAGTATTATACATTCAAAATTACTAGATCATATGACAGAAGAAATTATGTTATTTGAGAAAGAATGGAATTCTCAATTAGTGTTTACCATAAATCCTTCCATTTCTTCACGTAAAAATGCAATTATTACTTCAATCATTTTCAGTTTCCTGCTTATTGTCTGCATTTGTTTTTGCATTATAATTATTTCTTTTTTAATTGCTATGATATTCAATTCCTCTTTGTGCCTGTTGGAATAAGACTAATCATAGTTGTAACTGATAAATTTGATTCAACAGTTTTTCAACAGTTTCAAAAGTTTTTATGTTTACTTCTAAACTGTATATAAATGACCACACAATGCAATTTTCATCTCGTTGTATCACTACTTGTTACCTCGAAGCTCTTAGTAAAAATACTTTGTTAAAAGTATCAAAGTCCAGACCGTCTGGGCAGATAGTCTCATCATATTGAAAAGCACCAATTAGTTCTTTGGATTCATCAACATCCTCTTCAGATTCTGAAGAAGAACTTTCTTCTGAACTTGAACTCTCTGATTCATCTGTAGGCATGAAATGTTTCATCAGCTTATGCTGATCAGAGGTTTACTTAAAAGCTTATACTCCTTCAATGTTATTTTAACTACTATTCCGTTGGTAGTAATTACCTTCATCATCTGTTGCCTTAGGTGGTTTGTATTTTTTTTTAAATATTTTGGTTAAGTGTTTTATGAAATCAGTGTTTGCCACAGTATTATTAAATTCAAACTGAATATTCATGATTGTGTTATTGCAGACTTCTATTTCCTCCTCCTTGTTAAGTATTTTCTTCTTTCTTATGTTCAACTTGTAATAAAACATTTTGAAAATGATAAATTTTAAGGAAATATACTACATGAATTGTCAAGAAAGTATTCAAAAATGCTAAAGCTATGAATTATTTTTTACAGGCTACAGTGCATAATTAAATATAAAATAATTCATAAAAAATATTATATTTTTGTTTACTTTTATAAGAACTTCATAGACAAAATATATTTATAACATACTCTTAAAATACTAATGTGCTTTTCTGCTAAATTCCTGTCAACTTTCACTTGAGATTTTTCTACCATTGCTTGGTACCCTCTTATTATTTCAAGTTCTTGTTGTAAAACAACCAAATGAGATTCAAGTAAAGCAATTTCTTTCTGACATTCAATTTTATGCCTTTTTAAATTTATGATTTCTTTATCATATATTTCAATCATGTAATTTACTTGACGTAATATCTGGTCTTGTCTTTCCCTCTGCCTAAAGAGAAACAAATTTGGGATTATAATGACAAATCTCAACAAAAAATTATTAGATAGAAAAATTATTTTTAATGGATCATATTTGATATAAATCACACTTTCTTAACTTATTAAACTCATTCTTACCTTTCAATTCTGAAAAATGTTAACTCCTCAGACCATGCTGTTGGTAACTGGTCATTAGCATCACTCATTGCCATTGCAATTGTTTTACTGGGGGAAGTGGTGTGGGCAAATAATGTATTATGATCCATTGGTTTCCTCCCATATAGCATAATAAATTCTTTGTCTAATGGACGTTTTGGCAATGGTTGGTCAGGAGGAAATTCTGTTGGTTTTTGCTGAATGTAAAAAGGCAAGAGTTTATATAATTTGATGCATTCAATAGTAATCATTTATTCAAATTTTCAATTGAACTCACTCAACTGCAAATTTGAGTTGATTGTGATTGGAGCCCAAATAACTACAGAACACTCATTAAAATTAATGTATGTATTTGAGCTCTAATGTCTACAGTTTATATTGTTATTGATTTAATGAATCCATTTCTATCAAATCTAGTTTAATGTCAGATATCATAGTTTATTTTTATAAAAGGTTTCTTACCTCAAAGAGCCTTTCAGGGAATTCCTTTGTCATATTAAATGTTGGTATTTCAGGAAAAGATTTAGCAAACTTTTGCCCAATCTCACAATGAATTGATTTTAGTTCAGCTCGCATTTTTCTCATTGTAACTACCATGTCCACTTTACTTTGGCGCAATTTTAAAAGCTTATCATTGAAATCGTCTTTAATAGACCATATCTGTAAAGAGAATTGTAGTATATCTGAACTGATCACTTCAGTTCCACATATACTATTGTCTAGTGAGGGAATACGGTAAAATTTTTAATTAAAAACAGTCTAGTGAGGCAGACTGAATTCATATTGCTTTGATAAGATTACATCGAACAAACCTTTCTTTGTGTTTTAAGGAGCTGACTAAACTTTTCTTGTTTTGTAACTCGCTGACTGCGTGGAACTTTATAATTTGGAGAATTTTTTAATTTATAATCAGCTTCTGTATTTCTCATATCATTAATAGCTTCATTAAACACAGCATCTTTTATACTATTGTCAGGTTTTGATTCTATAAATTCCTGCCACTGTAGAATTATGAAAACTTTTTTCTCTGCATTAAGATAGATTCAAAATACTAGTTGATTTGACAGCTGTTGAAGAACATTTCTCAAGAGTTACAAAAAAAATGGTAGAAATGATAATGTTAGTGTACCTCATGTAAACGGTTAATCCTCCTTCTCTCTTTTGCTTCAAATTCAGCAAACCTTTTTTTTTCTATAGGTGTAAGAAGTGGTAAAAGTTCCTCAATTTCGTAAATTATAAATTCATCTTCATCAATTTTTTTCATAGGTTGGATTTGAGGTATATCTCCCACCTTGCTTCCAATTCTAAAATAATTATGCAAGAACCTTTATTCCCAAATTTATTCTATGCATTGGAGAATATATGAAATATTACTTTGCATACATGACAAATTAAAAAATACGCAAGTACATTAGACAAAGTCCATGCTGTAAAATATCAATAAATGATTGTAGGCTTGAAAATATTCTTACTTAGTACTAAAGGCTTCCTCCCAATTTTTTGCTAGTAGCATGTAAAGAAAACACAACATAATAATAATGCATATGCATATATAATAATTATATAATAATTGTACTGTATTTTACAATATTGTTACCTCATTTTGAATATATACACTGATTACTATTTTTTGATATATATTTCTCACTATTAAATACAATATTGTATTAAGTCAATGAAAAATAACCTGTGGATGTGAATTAGGAATATCTGTTTGTTACCTGCCTTTACTTTCTTTATCTTCTAGATATTCAGTTACTTCTTTCTCTGCTTTCAAAAATTCTTCTGGAACTTGCACTGTACTAAATGATGATACTGAATCTTTGATCCTATAAAAGCAGAAATTATTAATAAAATTATTGTTTAATTATTGTAAACTTCAAAATGTTTAGTATTCAATATTTAGTCAAAATAAAATACCTGATACCATATTGAATGAAAAAAAAAACTTTTACAGGTTTAATAAAATAATTATAAAGTTTCTCATATGCAATTTTAGCTTTCAGTGCATTGTATTCTGTTTTACGCTTGAGTAGATTCTTTTTTTCTTCAACACGCTTCTCGATACTATCCCTTATTTTTGGATGTTGTATAAAACTTCTTCGTGGTCGTTTAAACATTTCAGGTAAATCCTCATTCCTAAGAAGAATGTTAAAATTATAGTAAGAACCTTTATGATGAATTATTTATAAAAGAATATGTTTAGAAAAAGTTCACACATTATCAAATCAGGACATCAATGCATACAAAATCAATTTTCACAAATATTATTTACAGTTCAAAATTAGTGCTGAATTAATGCAAAGATATGCAACTTTAAGACAATAATGTATCAAGATATATAGTAACTAACATTGATTCCCAGGCTTATAAATATAAATAGATAAGGTAAATGTAAACAATTAGTTTTGTTATTACATTTATTGAAAGGTAAGAAATTCTAAAAAAATCTAATGGCCATTCTATTGATGAGCAAATTTTGTTTGGGTTGCATCTATTATCAGAAATACATACATAGCTATCATTTCCTTAAACTTCATACGCAAAATATTAATTTCTGCTCTCATTTCATTTTTCTTCTCTTCAGCAGACTTTGATTCTTTTTCCGCAACTAATTTTTTCTTAACTTCTTCATGGCTCAAGGCCTCAGGTGAGATATATCCCTCAATACCAAATTCAGGCTATGAATAAAGCACATATTATTTAGTTTAATTAATAAATTTAAACAGGAAAGAATCTTATTTCCAAGACGTTCTTAGGTAGAACTTAATGAAAGATATTTGTTGTTTATATCATTAATTTATTTCAACAGTCACAAGAATATTATCAAATTGTGTAATTAACTTTACCTATAGTTTATATTATTTTTATTTTTATATGCAAATAAGTTTTTTATTAATTGTTTGATATTAATTATAATAATTGTAAAGTAAATTTATTTTTAAAGCATATTAAACAATACCGGTGGCAATATTGGAGGTAGCATTTTTTTTTCTGTATATTTTCCATTCTTCAAATTTATGGAATAAGAAAATATATTAGAATCTTCACCAACTGTAAATAACATTCTGGAATCATGGCTAACAGCAATTTTATTTATTCGACCATTAGAAGGATCATGCATTGGTAGTTCCCAATAATCATATAGATCAGAATAATCATCAGGATTTATACAAACAAGACGAATTTTTCCATTACCAAGGCCAAATATTAAATATTCACCATCAAACCTGAAAAATACTTCAGACATTGTAACAAAATATGAAACAGAATTTATATCAGAAATTATTAGAAAATGTAGTTAACTTACAGTTCACAGCATTTCATGAGCTCTATATCACTAGCATCTGCCATAGGTACTGCTTTCTCTGGGAAATCTTTGCCTATTTTGTAGTTGTACATGTAACCAACATCATAAGCTCCTACTGATACCCACACATGATCATCATCGATGTACCTGTAACATTACAACTTTGTATTGTAATCAGACAACAGACATACAATATTTATTGTATTTACATGTTTCATTTTTATTATTCCTTGCCGAGCAAAATAAATGGGACTTGTTTCTGGTGGATAGTATAATGGAGGCAGTTCTTCTTCTTCTTCAGAATCTTCTGTAATGTATAAATAAATATATATATATATTTGCAATTTATTTATTTATTTATTTATTAAATTACATTATTAGTCTTAATTTAATTGACCCAAAGCTCTAATTTTACAACCCAACATATTTTAAAATATCCACATTTATATGTAAACGAAACTGATAAAGCTGCAGTATAAGATACAGGTATAAACAAATTACTTTAAACAACCAATAACATTTTCACCTAAATATAGTTCCTCATTTATTAAGACTCCAGGATTATCTGCATATATCTTTTGTAATTCTGCTTTCTTTCTTGCAAGTTTTGCTTCCTTCTTATTTTTAATTTTTAATTGCAACTCTGTTCGTTGTGTTTCAGATTTCACACTATGAAATTTAGTAATCTTTATAGGAAGATTAAAATTGTATGACTCAATTGGTTCAGTTCCAGGCTTATCTAACACTACACATTCACAAACATAGCCATTCAGGCATGTCACAAGGACTATTGGCATTTCCTGAAAAAGTAATGGATAAATTTAACATTTTATATTATCTTATTATGATTGACACAATTACTGCAATTGTTTCTCTGAGTAAACCCATTGACATTGCAAGCATTTTTATGATTATGTAATTTTATTGTACCAGCTTAGAAAAACAATTATTGAATAAAAAATTACCAAGGAACTTATACAAATATAGAAGTAATATTATGAAACCTGAGTTTTCTTCCATATTATACTGGAAACTGGCCCAGGCAATTCAACCAGGCATATAGGCTGAAGTTTAATATATTCTCGGAAAGATAAAATTTGATGAGCAAATATCGTACAGTCATTACTTCCTGATACTAGAATTGTACCACTATCATTAATAGTTAAAAATGTAACATCTTTTGTATGCGGTTTTGCAGCCTACAATCAATCAATATCATATACTATCAAAATTATTTTTTACAGTACATATTCAATTTTAAATTCATACAATACTCACATAAATAACATTCGCAAATTCCCGTGATGTGTCAATTGGTGCTTGCTCTTTAGCTCTAATTGAGATGACAACAATTCTTATTGTACCATCACAAAAACCTACAACTAATACGCTTGCTGTTTTGTCAACCTATATATTAAATATACTTATTAAAATATTGTAATTTTAATAAAAACACATATAACAAAACATTTTATAATTCACCATTAAAAATAGTAACATATTTTTTTATATAAGTAGTGTGGTAGGAACCACACTAGGAATCACTACTTAAAGAATTCTAGTGCATAAAGCATTAGATTACTCACATGAAGAGGAATCCAAAGCAGAGAGCTCCCCTGGAGGGGAAACTTTTTATAGATAAGAAGACTTTTCTTTGTAACATTATATACATGTAATTTGCCATCTAATCCTAGTGTAGCTATATAATAATCACATGGAGAGGCAGCAATATCAGCAATTGGTCCTGCATGGCACCGGTAGAGTCGGATTGGTTTGTCAGGTCTAGGTTTTACTTCCAAATCAACAAGCCATATAAACCCATTTATATCCTGCAAGTTTAAATTGTGTAAATGTTAAATTAAAACATATATAACAAATATTAAAACAGAAATTGTTCAATTACCACACTTATAGCCTATATTTCCTTAAATCACATAAAGGCAATGAAATATAAAAAATATGTCTTAAAATATGTTTATTATACTTGTGCTATAAAATGGTATGGGTCCTGAGTAGGATTTCTTCTGAAAAGTGTACGGATAGCTGCAGTCCCTTCATTATCCTTAATTTCATAGTCATATGATGTCTGCATCTGTATAACTCGATCATCATCAGGGGGATCAGCTCTGTCTATTTTGGTGTAATTCCATATTCTAAACCTCCCATCAAGTCCTAAACGGATTATTATGCCACTTTAAACTTTTTAAAATATCAAGCTTATTAAATAGAACAAGTATTGAATTTAGATAAAATGTACATACCGACTGTTAGTAATTCATCTTCAGCTGCATTATATTCAATCCATGTTATTGGTTTTTCATGGCAAGGTTCTCTTTTTCTTCTGCATACTTCTAGTTTTATAATACCTGCATCCCAAATTAGAATATTACCCCAAGAACAATCACTTATTACCTGCAAATAAATATAGTCACCTGTCTAATAATAAATTAGGTTAGGAGTCAAACATACCATTTTCCATAATATACCATTTCTAGACCACCTTACAGATTTTAATTCAAGAGTAAATCAGTAGAATGTCATTTTCTATTTTTATAAAACACATAATTCTACTCAGAAAAGAGTGAATATTAACCATTTATTATTGGTGACAATTCAACTGTGAACCTTTAACAATTTTAGAGAGTAGCTTTTAAAAACATACCACTTTATTAACATAACTAAATTCACACATATGTAATTACTGTGTACTGATTAACATAAGTTAAAATTACAAAAAATTAAAACACCTACTCAGACATATACTAAAATAAATAAATAATAGTATACTGTACTTTTTCATCTGACATAGGATAAATGGTTGTAATGTCACATATCATGGTTTTTCCAAATCTACCAACAACACCTTGTAATTTTTTACCCGTAAAAGTGTCAGACATTTGCCAGAATTTAATATGACCAATTCCTATAAAATAAATACAAATTAGTATCTTAATTATATGAGATATACAGTAATGAAACATTTATAAACATAGCTTTAATGTTTTTATCTTAATAGATGAATTATTCCACTTGAGAAATTTTAAAATGAATACTACCACAAGAGGTTAAGTGGCCAGGAAGAGATGGAGAGAATTGTGCTTTGAAAACATCTTGACCATGAGCTTTATATCGTAATATAATTTTTGAACTTTTCCATTTCCAGATTGTGAGCATGTAATCAGGGAAGCCACCTTGAGAACTTAACAGTTCACCATCAGGGCTGCAACATTATTATAAAAAGAAATAATAATAATACATTTGTGATAATATAGAATAATATATTTGGTTTCAAATCAGGTACTACACACAAAGCCATGGAACATAAGACACTATTTTATGCACAGAAATGATTTGTTATTGTTATATTATGTATGAAAGGGTAGGTATAATATGACAAAATTAATAGCTACTGATGATGTACTAACCTAAAATTAAGGTAAGTATATTCCCTTTTTGTACCATTATGCATAACACTAGCCACCTCAAAAGTTGGCCATTCATAAACTATAATCAGTGGATTTATTCCTTTTTCACCAACAGCTAGTAGAGGATGAACTGGGTGTTTCTAAAATATACAATTTCAATAAGAAGAGGTCCATTGCATATATTATTGTTTAATTAATTTAATTACTTACTGTAATGAATCCAAGCCCAGCACCTCCTGCACTTCTTCTAAGTTTGAATTCCACAGTTCCAAGGTTCAAAAAGTGAATATAGTTTCCAGAAACAAAGGCAACATTGTTGTAGTCCACTGGACAAAGATTATACAACTTCAAACAGTCATAGCCAAAGGAATGACTTTAAATGTTAAGGAAAAATTAAAATAACTATATAAATATAACATGAACGTTTCATGTTGTACAAACTCCTTCATAAATACATATTTGAAAGTACCATACACAAACAGACTTATGAAGTATGAATTTGCAAAAATGCTGGACATTGTACTTCTCAAAATCCATTCAAAAGTTCGTCGGTTATCCTTAATCAAACTCTTGGCGTTCTTTTACTGATGAGGAATGTACTCCTACAAACTAATATTGCCCATTTTTAAGTGTAAGATTGAGTTAAATCGTCTATAACCAGCCAATTATATTTTCTTATTCGCCCCCCGCTATTTAATTTAAAAGAAGGATACTGGAATTTGATTGAATCCTCCTGAAATGTTGATTTTGCACTTAAGTAAGCTTTTGAAATTAGATCATTCGAGTCATAAATAATGGGTTCTTCCTCTTCTATTAACTCTTCCTCTTCACAGATTTCGCCCAAATCCTCTTCTTCTACTTCTTCTGCCTCTTCTGCGCCCTTTATTTCAGCTTCCTTTTCGCGCTCTTCCAATTCCTCAGCCGAAGATTCGGTTTCGCCTTCCGAACCGAGTTCATGTTCCTCCTCCATATCCGACATGCTAGCACAACGTTTAATACAACTGTTGCTAAGGGCAGGGAGAATTTATCGACTAAACTTATATCGATTTAATATACTCAATATGTGTAGGCTTTGGCCTCCTACTTATCTATTCAGACAAATTATATAAATAATATTTCAAAAATTAAATCGACGGCGGTAACATATTTCTGGCGCGCAAGCCTCAGCTGATAATTTCCAGTGGTCAGTCAGACTTCTGGTTAGTGAAAGTTACAAACATTATGGAAAGGTACATCGTTTACGACTAAAAATGTCAACGTTTGTTAAAGATCCGTGCGGTTTTATTTGCATTGTAATAACATATGTGGCTGTCTTTTATGCGGATTATGTTGTCGTAAAATGGGTTGTTATGCAAACAATGCAAGATAGGTGAGTTGGAACATATTGTCCTACTTTGAGTCACTTGTCAGCGATTGAGAAATAGAAATTTTTAAACCTTTTGTTATTTTGCAGTCTGTGGGCTCCATTTCACGTGGTTCTGTTTAACACTGTGATATTTTTAGTGTCATTTTCTCACTTAAGAGCTATGTGTTCTGACCCTGGAGCAGTTCCTTTACCTCAAACTAGAATGGATTTTTCAGACATTCATTCAGGTATGAAATCTTTATAGCGTTCGATTAAAAATAATTATTTTGTAGTCAGTTCTTGTATTGCAGAGAGTCATCATATGCAAACATGGACATCTCTCATTTCATATCTTGTTCCTTTTATTTCATTCTGTATTGTTAATTAGCTTGTAAAGTAATAGAATGTAAATGTTATATTGGCATGACAGTTCTTAAAAGTTTTTATACATTGTTAGGATGTTTATCTAATTTTTGTACTCATTATTTTATTATGTGTGGTTCACTCCCAAGTACTGAAGATGTTACAGTCTGTTTCACATTAGGTACAAGTTGATTCCAAATATGAACCACTTATAAGTTGCAGAATTCTGTGTAATACTTCAAACATTCTTGGGAATATAACTTAAGAATGTACATTTTGCTTAAAAAATGTATTTATCTTTAAATTAAATTAGAAAGTGAAATTTCTTATTCATATTTTTCAATAGGGTCAAATGCTGCATTGCTTCAAAATGAAGATTGGACTGTTTGTACCAGATGTGAAACATATCGTCCTCCGAGGGCCCATCACTGTCGAATTTGTAAACGTTGCATAAGACGTATGGACCATCATTGTCCTTGGTAATTTGGCACAATTTTATATCGAGGAAAATTTTTGTATGAAACATATAAAGCTTAATCTTTGAAGTTGTAAAATTGGTTTTGCAGGATTAATAATTGTGTTGGAGAACGTAACCAGAAATATTTCATTCAGTTTTTGATATATGTTGGTGTGTTGTCAACTTATGCTATAATCTTAGTTGTCGCGTCATGGATACGGCCTTGTCCTGACTGCAGCACAGAAATAACTGTAAAACAGTCCCGAATGTATGTATTATAAACATATTTAGATACCAATTATTATGACCAAGTTTTATTACTTACACAAATTTACAAATTATAATTTGTCTTCTTTCAGTTTGCACTGTATTATATTAGTAATGGAGAGTTCTTTATTTGGTATTTTTGTGTTGGCTATTTTATATGACCAATTGGAAGCAATTGCCAATGATGAAACAACAATTGAGCAGCTGCAAGGACCTCATGGAAATGTATCATGGCATAAAGTTATAATGAGTCAGATTTGTAGATTACCTTGCTATAATACGGTGGGACCAATCAGATCTAGTGTCAACACGCATTCTGTATAATTCAAAAACAGACTATCAGAATAGATAGTTGGTTTCAAAATATTCTTTAACGGCATGGTTTCTAAAAACTGTCGTAGGAATTAAAATGAGTAGAACATTGCACATGAGAAAGTTGTGCATGTAACAAGATTTTGCACAATCATCTAAGGGCCTAAGCATTTCTAAGGTTTACTGAAATAAGATTTCAGTCATCAGTTGTTCAGAATTTTATTATCAGTATTATTATTTGTTCTTTATACAAAAAAATACATCATTTTCAAGTCCTATAGAATTTACATTGTTTACAAATTGTAAGCCTTTTGCATTTAATTCAGTTTTCATAAGTTAACCCTGCCAAAGAGGAAAACATTTAAATTTATACTATAATATTCAATACATTAGTTGTCTAGGTTCTTAGTGAGCTTTTGTTGTCGTGGTAGGTTGATTTATCATATATACAATTAGTATAATTCATACACTGTCCCTCATTACAATATCAAACCGTGTTGTTTGAACCTGTTCTTTCATTTTATATATTTGATAGCCTTGATT
This sequence comes from Lethocerus indicus, assembly GCA_019843655.1. Taxonomy (NCBI): domain Eukaryota; kingdom Metazoa; phylum Arthropoda; class Insecta; order Hemiptera; family Belostomatidae; genus Lethocerus; species Lethocerus indicus. Next base: position 20,148,234 of record JACDQD010000006.1, read on the forward strand.
GAGTATTTTTACAGAGAGTGGTTTGTGATTGTGATAACATAAAATTTAATGTAGTGGAACTTTTTAAAATTTTTCTACTCTCACTAAGTAAAATTTTGCAATACCTTCTCACTCACAGCCCCAATATATAAGATCTTTTATAATCACAGCTTAACAATATACTTGGATTTTTATAGCATTTTATTTACTCAGTCATTATATAAATGTAGTTACTTTAATGCCAAAGAAAGTGTTTGTGTGTATATATTTATTAAAACATATCATTTTTTACGATGCTGGAAGATTTGAATTGAACTAAATATTACATTTTGTATATTTTGTAATGTATGTAAATAATAACATGAGATGAATAAATATATATTACATATTTATTAATTAACAAAAATACTCAACACAATATCTTTTTCTATTTATATTATATTCCACATTCATGCACTGAATAAGGATAAGTAAAGCAATCAATTTGTGTAAAATGTATATAATGGAATCTAGAAACGAAGATAGAAAGTATATGTGTATTTATTTCATTTATTTGGGCTGAATGGTCTGTACATACTTAATTTGTATATTTATAAATGTCTAATAAATTAAATATTTACAAGTATATTTCACTAATTTGCAAGTAGTCTGTCTTATTATTTTGTCCAATATTTCCACAATACCAATTATAAGCCTTTCTCAGTGGGAAGCTAATTCTATTTCTGTGAAGAAATATGTATCGATAATAGTACATTGAATTATTGTATAGAAGCAATAAATGGTTGGGTAACTTGTGTAGTATGTTTGAATTAATTCCCAATTGAAACTTATACCTAAAACCTATGGTGAAGGAACAGTGCTATAGATAGCCAAAATTCAACCCTTTCCACAGTCACAATCATAGTATGATATAGTATTAAAAACTATGATTTGTACAGCTTTATCCTTTTAAATATATTAAGTTAAATGTAAACACCTTAGGATATTTCTGTAACTTATTCAACAGTATTAATTCACAGATGGCTTACAATTTCTTTAATATCCACACTCTAGAGTTAAACTTGCCTCCATTAATAAACGTAGTCCTTTTTATATTTAAAAGCAATAAACTTTACTCAGTCCAACGATGGGTGCAATGCTGATTTGTACAGACATAATAAAGCCTCATTTCTTCCTATAAAACATTAAAATAATTTGAATTAACATTTATGAAAAATTAAGTATATTTATCTTGATATTTTCTCTTAATTTGTAAATTATTACCTCAGCTCTCCGAGTTTGAGCTTGGAAGAAAACTGCCTCACGTTGGTTACATTTAGGACATGGATGTTGTTCTGTCCGTGGTAAAGTTGGGTCTGATATTACATCAGATACAATGTGTGTTAATTCACTGAAAACAAATACGCAAAGTTAATTAGGTCAATAATAGTTAATAAGATAATAATATTAATTAATAGCATTAGTTCTAGATAGTATACAAATTTTCATAGTAAGCATAACAATATTAGTACTCAGTGATTGCTGATTAAGCTATTAAGCATTTACTAGATATTTTATTTTCTGGCTTAATTTATTGTGGACAAAACAATAGTATAATTATTATGTCAATAAATTATGAAAACAATATGAAAGTGGTGATGGCTTATTGCTCAGATAAGTTTCATCAAGAATGAACTGAAGTTAAAAAAGTTTCAGAACACTTGTGATCTGTCTCTGCATACACGTTTGGTCCCGTGCTAGATGTTTTTTTGCCATCAACTGTAGAATTCCCTCAGGATATAATTAAAGATTAGTAATTTAGTTTAGGTCTAGAATAAGACCAAAACAACAAATATTCATAAGGTGCATGGTAAATAAATATAGAAAACCGAATAGTTTCCTACATTGATAATCTCCTGTCCACAAAAATGAATGACTAATTTTACTGTATTTATATAATTCTGCAAAACAGACTGCAGCATTTGATCTTATGATAAATACCCAGAAAAAATTGTTTGCTTAAAAGTTCCTGATAAAGTAAACTTACTCAATTTCATGCATAATTTTGTTCACATAGATGCAACTGCTGTCTGCTAATTGTTTGAAATCACAATTTCGACACTGCAATTAAGAAAATATACACTTCAAATTACATTCAAAACATTTCATGCATGAAAACAGTTACAGTGGGGAAATGCTATGATATCACTTTGAAACTAAACCAACTAAACGTAGAACTCACAGCATATAGAAGGACTTTGTTCTCCTTATCCTCTTTCGGATACAACATGTTATTGCTAAAACAGAATATACCATTATATATATCGCAAATATAAAATCGGCCGTGAATTATACAACGACATTTTATTCCGACTTACCACTCTTGGCAAAATCTGATTCCGACAAAACCGGGCCCATCATCGTGGGTATCGTAACCGCTTATTGGCATTTTAAAAGGTCTATAAAATAACAATATTGCTCCGTACACAGGCGACAGAACTAACAGTTAATGGAAGATAACCTCCCCAGGGGTTAACACTCAACAGTTCCTGCTATGTTTACACCCGCTCAAACCTATGTTCTCCCGCCCAAACCGCTTGCTTTTTTGACAGTGTCCGTAACCTAAAGTTCTATTGCGTTTTTATTGAGTAGTCTATAATTAATTTATTTACAATTAAAATACAGTGCCGTGAGAGAAATGAATGTAACTTATGCGCTTGAACAAATGAGATACGGGTTCCGTAAGTAACTAAAATCTTACGTTCGATAATTGCACTTTATGTATTACTTTGCTCTTTTGGAGCACGATTACTTCATATTTCCCGTTTCGATCTGTTCGACGTGATGACAGGAAATTTAATTTATTATGAGATTTGTTTTGAAGTAAATACTAAAAGTGCAAAGTAGTTGTTAAATTTGTATAGAGAACTGTGGTACAGAATTGATCATTTTTGTAATAACATTAATACTAATAGCTGGAATTTGACAAAGGCTTGTAAAATTTTAAGGATTAGGGGTTATAAGTATTATGTGTGGTGTCACATTAATGTTCATTATTTAGGTATGATTCAGGAATGAATCATGTCATAACTCTTAATTGATTTGTTAATTTCAAGGATACATTTATCTTTAATTGGAGTGTTTCGACTGGTAACCCAATTATAAATATTGTATTTCAGGGATTCCCCATGGTGTTGATGTGGCCTACCAGAAGCTAAAATGTTATTCAGGAGATTTTCACACAGACTTTTATCCTGATCCTTTAGCTTCGGATCCTGGAACCCCAATATTTGCCTGCCACTTCTGTCCTACACGTGGCTACAAACATTTTGTAGCTTTGGCTAACGAGGATGGCCGCATTGCTATTATAGACACAATAAAACAAAGAAGTGAAGAGACAACATTTATGAGTAAGATAGATTGTTCATACATATCATCTAGCGACAGAATCATGACATTGAAATCTCCTGTTTGTTTCCTGTTCTGTGTTCTAAGTTATTTAACCAGATGTATAAAATTCAACTGTAACAAAAATAAATAAACCTTCATTTGTTTGTAGTATTTCACAGATTCAACTTCTAATACTTTGGATTAATTAATTCACTATCATATATTCACTTCTCATTGTAGGTAGTCTTAAATTGAAGCAAAAATATTCGTGTCAAATGGGTAATATGACTTCCATATTAAAGGAGGAAATTTTTGTATCAAAAAACATAAAATAACAATGATTTCCAAGTGTAATGGGAAATATTACATTTTATCTGTTATTAAGAAATGGTTTCTAGCAAAATTTAAACTTTTGTAGGTGCAGAATTTTTTCCTGATATTTAAGGATAGTTTAAAAACAAACCCTTATTTGATATATCAGTAATTTGGCACCAGTTCAGCCCATCATGAAAATGTCATAAATAATGTCAGGATGTATTGACAAAGATGATTGATTGAGCATCATCTTTGATGATTAAATGCTCACATGAGTAAAAAACACTCCTTATATTTATTTTAATTATTTCAGGCACACAGGGACACAATAATGCAATTTTTGATCTGATCTGGGCTAATTCAGAAATGAAATTGATATCTGCTTCTGGTGATCATACAGCAGCTTTATGGGACATTGGTGAAGGAGAAATAAAACCAATTCTGAAATTTCATGGACATACAAGAAGTGTGAAAACGATATCTTGCAAACCTAATGACAAATGTAACTATTTCACCTAAACATACTTTGCCATTAGTTATAAAAATTGAATTTTTAAAAAATCCATGTTAAATTATCTAAAACAAATTGTTATTATTTACTGAATATCTGCATTTAGATGTATTTGCTACTGGTGCTCGTGATGGAATTATCAACATATGGGATTTTCGAAGCAGTCAGAGCTCAGATATTGTTAAACCAGAAAACAGCATTTCTCTCTGTCATTTTCCTTTGTCATGTAAGTACAATGAGCAGTTGTTTTCATTAAAGTACATTTTATGCTGACCTTATGCACTTGTAAATTGTAAATATATTATACATACTACATGCCTCTATACATGCTATATGTAATTCTTGACAAATTTTAATCTCATGTACAGTTACAAACACTATAAACATTCATTTTTTTTATGTGATAAATGTGGTGAAGCTCCTGATAACACATGGGCATTTTTAACATCATACATATTTTCATTAAATTAATTTGTAGCATTATATGAAACACTTATTTTAATGTTTGCTTTATTTATTGGGTCATATTATGAATAGTATTTTGTAATAGTAGAATAATTAATGGACTTTTTATAAATATTTTTTCAGCTGGTTCAGGCCAAAAATGTCGTAGAGTACCACACTATAGAGCAGATAGTATTACTGGACTTGTTTTTCAAGATGAGGACACATTAATTTCCTGCTCAGCTGGTGATGGGTAAGTAATATTTCAGTTTTCTGTTTGTATATAATTATTAAATTTTTTATAAGTCTGTGTTATATGAACGTTAGTCACATCATGTAAATGTAATATGACTTTCATTGAGTTGGAACATTTTTTGGGGGAGTTGTGTTTTAGTGTTTTCTTCCCGCCAAGTGAATTTTATTTTAGCTTGTTTTTGTGATATATGTGTGTGTGGGTAGGTTGTGTTCTGTTTTACAGAAGACTTGGTGCTGTTGTGTTACTTGGTGATGTGGACGGTGTTGCTTTATACTAATGTGTAGTTAAATGCTGTAATTAATCAAGTGGAGAAATAAGGATAAGAAAAGAAATGAAGGGAATAAAAGTGAAATAGCACTCATGAATTTGCAGAATTATGGGTTCTTATTGCCCTAGATCTCTTTGGTCTTTATTTTGGATCAAGGATTTTTTTACTCCTGCAAGGTGCCTGTCATTTATAAAGCATATGAGAGTAATAAAAAAAGATATTAAGGATTTTATTCCAGTGTATGATGTCAGACAGTATTGAAGAGTGAGGGAGATCATTGTATAATATAGTGTAGGCCTGATGGCTGAGCAGTAGTTGCTAATTATCAACTAAATAAGTTCATTACTAAAGGTTCAATTGCTGGATGGATTAGATTCCCTGAAATATTGACTGATCTCCAGAGTATATATCAAAGTACAAGTACGGCCAAGGGTTCAGGATCCATAAAATAAGTTCTTTGATTTTTAAATTAAAAATTCATGGGAAAAACTTAAATTTATTCCATTAGTATCAGTATTGGTTATAGTAATATGATAAAATTGGAAGTAAAAATCCATTCTTTTTACCTATGTGAGAGAATTATTATTAACAGCAATTGTCTGTGAGGCAATCAACAAGAAATGTTGAACATTTTTGGTTGTACTGAAATCTTTTGTAATATGAGAAATAACTTCAAAATGTATGGGTGTGGATGAGAAGCTACTGAACCACTGAAACAAAATGTGGATGTCTCCTAATTGGTCACACCATAGTATGTTCTAATTTGATGAATTTCAGTCCTGAATCTGTTGAAGTAAAATTTTCAGGACCAAAAGTACATACCTGCTTATGATGAATGTTGGCATTAATATGATCAAAATATCTTTAATACCTTAACAGGACAGTGAAGTAATATAATGGCTTGAATAAACATTTTATTGTTGAAACATTTAAACTATATAGAACCACATAATACTACATTTTTTCAAATCTGTGAATACTTATTTTTATTCTCACACTTTTTTATTTCACATAATATATCAGCACACATGCATTCCATTGGCTTATATTGTAATCAAAATTTTACTAAAAATGTATAACTAACTCCAAATTTAGTGTCTTTTTAATTTAATAGACCCCATCTCCCATAAACCCCAAAAGTATCTAATCCATTGATTGTTAATATAATTTTGATGGACATTAAGGCATTTAAAAATGTGCCCAACATTATTTTTTTAATATGTAACATTTTTTAAATTTTTACTTTACATCTGTGTATGTGTGTGAGTATTTATTACTCAGTTATAAGTGCTGGAAAGGATTAGTTCCATAATTAATCCAAAAATTTTAAAATTATTTGTAATTGAGGTGGCCATTTATTCATTAACTTTATTTATTATCCTGTTAATTGTTTTACATTTTTACGAATTAAAAATTTGCCATTTTTATGTTGTTATGGTGTCAACGTCCATTTCGTGCTTGGTACCGGTAACTTCGTAATCGTGTTTATTTGCGTTCTAGAACGTTCTTCGCGTTACCTGCTTACGTATAACCTCCAGTTTTTCTCTGGTAGCTTAGGATATTATATTTACCCTCTCTTCTAGAACTTTGTTCTTTGGAGTCTTTTTTAATGAATAATACTGCCTTATTTTAAACAATCATATGGTGATGTCATGCGATTAGTTTTATTTGCGCAATATAGTTATTGTTATAGTGGATCGTGAAAGTGTTATCGTGTTTAGTACTTCATACGTCTCCAGTTCAAGGTTAGATCGTAAGATTTAATCGAGATGTGCGATTCGAGTACTACACAGACGCAGAAAACTGACGACGTTAAATCAAATTTAAACATCAGGCATGATTGGTATCAAACTGACAGACATGTATTCCTGCTTATCCTTGTTAAAAACTGTGATCCAAATGGAGTGAAGATCAGTTACACCACCAATCAAATTGATGTGTCCTTGAGCTTGGATGTATGTCCAACATTTAGTAAGGTTTGGCATTTGGCCCAAGAAATAAATCCAGATCAATGTGCCTACAAAGTTTTGCCATCAAAAGTAGAAATCAAATTGGCCAAAGCTGATGGTCAACATTGGTCGAGTTTGGAAAAGGAACAGAAACCAGAAAAAAAAATGTTCGGACGCAACTGGGACAAGTTGGTCTCTGAAATTGAAGAAGACCCTCAGGAAGGTGAAGATGCTTTGAATTCTCTGTTTCAAAAAATATATGCGGAAGGATCTGATGAGGTGAAGAAAGCAATGACCAAATCGTTCTTGGAATCAGGTGGAACAGAACTGAATACAAATTGGGATGCTGTTAAGAAAGAAAGAGTAACAATCAAGCCACCTGATGGTATGGAATGGAAGACTTGGGATCAGTGAGGATGATGATTTGAAGGACATTAAATAACTTATTCAATCTGTATGTCTGTGTGTGTATATGTATATAAATACATACATAAACATACCATATCTATGTTTTATAAGCACTACTTACTTTTGTTTGTATAGTGATGTAAACCTATTTATCTTTGATAGATATTAATCTCTGCATCACCATTCTGCAATAATTTAAATTTTCATAGTATATACATTATGATCTAATTGTGAATCAACTCTGTATTGAAAATAAATAAAAAATATTGGTTATGTTGTTCTTTTTATTATACCTGCATGATGAATACACTTAAGAATTTTTCATTTCAGAATTTTCATGTAATTTTATGTAAACATTATGCCTGCAGCTATTCAATAATTATTAAAATTCTGAAAACTTTATTGCTAATAGTTTCTTAATGTTTTTCAGTTTTTAATTTATATTTATTTTTAATACATTCTCTCATGACTATTAACAAAGTAAATAATTAATGCTCCTACATCTTTTTTACCTTTTAATGATCATTAGATTATTGGTGTTGTATATGATAATTCTTTTCTTAATTTGAGGATATTAATAGATCATATGGCATACATTTTAGGACTATCAAGGTCTGGGATTTAAGGAAGTCATATTCAATTTACAAACGTCAACCACAGCCCAGAAATGTCCTTCTCCATGCTGGACAAACTACACGAAATGGTTTCACATGCCTTGCCATCTCCCCTTGTGGTTTAAAACTATTTGCAAATTGTATTGATAATACAATATATACATACAATATTGGGACTTACAATAAAGCTCCAAGTAAGAACCATTTTATATCTATTAGGCTTAAATTCGGTATTTATTATGTGTATATATTCCCTATTGATAAATACTTAAAAAACCAGGTAACCCTCCATTTGCCTTTAAAAAAATTTAGCGATATAAATCTATTTTATATAATGTCAAATGGTAATTTAATAATAATAATATTATATTGTGGAAGTATTTGTCATAAAGTTTATGGTGACAATCTGTTTATAATATGATTTTTTCTAATGGAATATGTATAATACTGTCAAGAAATTAACAAATGTTAAGTTTTATTGACACAATACTGAAATAATAGAATTCAAATAGAAGTTATTTCTTAATTTTGGAATTTAATGTAATAGTTTTGGTGTGTCTTGAACTTTTTAGTTAGTATGATAATTTTGTTTTTAGTTACATGTTATAAAGGCCACATGACATCCAGTTTTTATATCAAGCATACAATTAGTGCAGATGGTAGGTACATTGCTAGTGGTTCAAGTGATGAAAAGGCCTACATATGGTCAGTCTCTTGTCCTGAAAAACCTCTGATTGCTCTTAATGGCCATACTGCAGAAGTAACATGCATTGACTGGTGTTCAGAAGGTGAAATAAAGGTAAGCATATTACGTTGACATGGTATAATTTTATTTTGTAAACTAGTAAAAATTAATGAAATCACTAAAAAGTTATTATTTTCTGTATAGATGGCAACATGTTCAGATGATGGTTCCTACAGAATATGGAGACTTCATCCAAAAGAATGTAACAATTTGGACCCTGATTTGAAAGGAAATGCTGTAGAGTGTGAGAGGTTTTGTGAAGCAGAGGTTGCTTCATATAAACGGAAAAAATCTAAGACTGTATTACTGCCAAAAACTTTAATAGGTAAATTTAATTATTTTATTTGTAGCTATTTTATTATCAGCCATAGTTATAAGATCAAGTCTTAAATAGTAACTCAATTCATGTATACCTAACATTTCATTTTATTGGAATGTGGTTTTTATATTAAATGAATACATTTTCATTTATTTGATTTATTTTGAGCTTACTTACAATATCTTTTGTGTACGGAAAGGTTTAAAAATATTTTGTACGATTCCTAGATGCTGAAGTTGGGTCCCTTATTCAAGAGGAAGTTAATAATGAAAATATCCCCATAACATCATCAAATTCAGGAACTGTGTGTAGTGCAAAACGACCTAGAATCTGTTCAGTTGATGATGAAGGTAAGATTTGATGTAAACAAAATATTTAGTGTTCATAAGAATGTTATCATAAAGGATCCTTGGGAGTGTAGAATACATATAACCACTATTTCATTCATCATTTTCACGTTTATTTGTTTCAGTTATGTAATTTTATATTTATTTTTTCATTTATCTGTTTTTTATTTATCATTATAGTCTCTAGTCCAACATCACATTTACCCAACTATGTAATCGATGGAACTTCACCACATCAACACCGGTGCACTCCAGTCATAAAGCCTGGCAGTTCAAACTGGTTGACTGTTCTCAGAAAAAAAACACCTAATAGAACACAACCAATTTTAATGAGGAGAAGATCTGCCAATGGCCAATCTGTTACTAAAGGGAGTTTATTAAAGTTCTTCAAGGTAGCGGCCAAACAGTCCCAGAATAATATTTGTGATCAGCCCTTAGCCAGTCAAGTTATAAATGAAGAAACATCTTCCCTAATTTGAATCAATTTCAAAAGAAATTAAATTCACTTATTTTATCACACCAGAGAGATCATATACAGAGATATCTATAGTCACAAAATTTTGACAATCAGATATGTTTATGAATCTATCTGACCTAGTTCCTTTATCATGTATATGCTAGTGTATATAAAAATATTGTGACAATTTTATTGGGTTGACTGAGAGTTCATTGTTATATTTTTATATTGTACATATTGTGTATAAATACATCATTCATTTTTCACATTTATTTTAGTTCCCGTAATATATCATTACGATTCGGACTTTTTATTAAACCCGTGGGCATGAAAAACGAACACTTACAAAATGTTTTCGTCGTAATTACCGAATACAAAACCGAGAAGACGACGCATGATCGGATTCATTCACTAGAGTAGTACCCAAGCAGGCGTGTTGCTCGGAGCGCGACATAAGTAACCTGCTTCTTTTAAGATGCGTTATCACGATAGGTTATAGCCTTTTAAAAGTTCCGAAACATAGTAACAACTATCCAAAAGGATCGGTGTAGAAATCGCGAGCATCATTTAGCACCGGCGGCATTTTTCGTAGCGGCATAACCTCCGAGATGTCAGTTTACCTTATCAGCAGTTCGGCGTTTTCCTAAATGGCGGGCTATACAACTTTACTAGTTATCGCCTCGGTTTGCACGGTTTGTTCCTTAACGGTCGGTAACTTTCTACTGTACCTCTGGTCGCCGGAAGACGAAACTTCCCTGGTCGAAGCCTGGCTCGACGAGCACGGTCTACATCACTATCATACTTTATTCAAAGATCTCGGTGAGTCCGTTTATTTATTTGGTTTCCCCGTATATCATCGTCGGTAAACGTCGAATGGAAAAACTGTTCGATCGTTATCACCGTAGACCGATTTTATGCGCGTCTTACTCAAGATATAGTACAATCGTACTCGTATTTTTTTTTGTTTTTACTTCGAACAGAATCACAGGTCGTGTCTAGGTATTCTAAAAGTTGCTAAAATAACTGGGCAGACTGGGCTTCGTGTTTGGCAAACAATCGTTAATGATATCGGAAGGGAGGAAAATACGACTAGTGTTCCTAACCTGAGGGTTCGCGGGGACAGGAGATTAAGTTTGTCGGAAGTGACCGGGCGGGAATGCGGTCGTCCGATATTTGGGATGGCGGCCGGTTAATGGGAGACCGGCCGGTGTCTGGTTAGCGAGGGGGGCCGGGGGTTAACATTAGAATCGATTGTGGGAGAGGGGGAGGACCCCACTTTTCGAGCTATTGTAACGCCTGCGCCGAGAGCCCTGCGGCATTTCCAGAAAGCCCCTCAGTGAAATTGAGTTTTCCGCGAGGGCCTAACCACCAGACCGCCGCCTCCACTACCCCCGGTCTCATGTCGAAATTGCCGTCTCTTTAGATTGACACCGTTCGCTAAAAAAAAACCGCGCGCCGCTCTTTTTTTTCGGAGACATGACAATAAAATCGTGATATATTATGAAAGCAATAAATTTTTATAGAAAAACGCCCCGTCGCGAGGAATTTTTGTAGGGTCCAAATAAATTAGTACATCTAATTGAAGCCGTCCAATTTGTTGTGAAAGAGAGAGAGAGATAGATAGAGAGAGAGAGAATAAAAATGACCGAGGAGATATGTTCCATTGCTATGACGACGATGCGTTCCTCGGACAGTGAATCCTCAGGTATTTATTTGCTTTCTTCTGAAGCACGCACGAATGCCGATTTTCAAATTTGATCGTAGTCTTACTCGAGCTTTCTGAAGAACCAGTATTTTAATGGAAAGCATGACACTCTGTTAATAACACACGTCTATAACTGAGTTTGCGAGAGTGATGCTGAATTAACCGCGGGTCCAGTTACCCGGTGGTCTCGCTTATAAATTCTTACCCATGTTTTTGTTTAAGGGTACACCACTTCCTTAATGGATAGAATTAGACTCAAAAGCAATTTAGGCATATTTCGTTGTTTATTTTTATTATAATAACATTTCCGGGAAGCTGGATTAAATATTTTTATTAATAACGAGTTCATTGCAAAGGTTAAAATACGGTTTGAGCTTTCAATTGTCCACCGCTGGATTGATAATATCAACTTTTATTACGTTTATGGATTATTCGTAATATTTTTGCAATTTCTTACTGTCGGGAAAGCTCAACAGAATAAAAATGTTGCTTCTCGAAAGTAGTATTTCGTTTAAAATTTTATATAATTTTAAGTGTTTGGAAACGCTTAATTATGCTTATTAATGTTAGCTTGTGGAAACATCAACGCCGTTGCTGTCATTGGGTCAGAAGTCCGGTAAAAGGATAATAGTTTGAATGTTATAATTGGTTGCTTATTTTGATATCTGCAGCCGGATAGTAGCATGAAACACGTAGATACATATAGAATAGGTGAAGATATCAATACAAGATTCGTATTCGGTCTAATTTTTCCACTCAAAATTATTCTATTAATCATAAACACTAAACAATGAATAATAAAAATTAGCGATATAATAGTAACGTTTATTGCCACTTAGCAATCGTTAGTGGTCGCAAGAACCGTTATCAATTCATTGTACAATCTTCTTGCCAAATACACTCTGCTTGTCCTGGCGCGTTAGATTAATGCAAACATTAGACAGATATTATTTCTTTCAGGATTTTCGATATACGTATTGTTCAATGCAGTGTTACAATGTTTTTTCGGTTAAAAATACCGTATTATTAAGTGACTGGGAGTGGAATATGCTGTTTCAGTGCGAAAGTATATACTTAATACGGTTCTTTGATAAAACGGTACTCGTAGAAGAATAAACAAGAAAGCGTCAATCGTTGGGAAGTATCTCCTATTCACTCTGGGGATGAACTTGTCGGTAAACGTTTTTTTGAAATCCGCCATCTGTTGGTTTTGGAATACTAACAGAATTATTTAAAAGCAATGGAAACATCGGACTTTGTAAAAAAAATTGTTGTTTCTCCTAATCAACGTATCCGCTTGTCCAGTTAATCGGCTGATACAATAATCATGAATTTGATAGGATTTAATATTCGTGAAATTTTGACAGCTATCGCCGTCAAGAAGTGACCGTCGAACGCTTATCAATAACAGTCTGTAATACTCTCCTGGTGGGGCCTGTAAGGAAACGAGTCGAATGTGTGTAACTAAATAACTGTGTCCAAATTCGTAAGCAATCAGCAATATCAATCGAGCATTGAAGATTAGGGCAGTGCAATTTGCCCGAGTACCACGTGTGTTTTTCTATTGCCGTTGTCGAACTGCAAGTTAGAAACTGGTTTGGACCTAGGCTAAAGAAAAAAAATTAGGGGGAACTGAGAATGATGTCTTTCCCCGAACCTGTCTATATTCGCGAAAAATTGTAGAAAAAGTATTTATAGAATACGTTCTGAAGTAAAATCGTCCTTACTAATTTATTTTGTGGCGTTACCCCGCGTGTAGTGCCTGGTATTCAGCATACCGATACTCGTTCAATCCTCCGTGCCTCCTCGTACCGGCCGGAAAAATCTTCCCGCTCCCGGAAAATCCAGTCGATAAGCCATATAGTTTTCTCTTAACTGTGTTATAGTGATGTCCGATTCGGCCACATCAATAGGCTCGTTTGAATTCCGCCTCAGTTACCGCTGGAGCACTCCACAAAACCGGACTCTGTAATCTCCGGATTCCTGCTTGTTTCGGATAATGGGAAGCGCCTGCCGTCGGGGGGGCATCGTTAAATCCCGGACGAAATTGGTCCGCCGGCGATTTTTCTCTGAAAAGGGCGTGAAAAATGAGCGTCGGGGAAATTGCGGCCTTCCATTTATCCAGTTCAAAGACCCCTCTCCTGGGAGCCATTCCGGGATTCGGTGGTTGCATAAGAATCTGAGTTATAACAGCTATTCTGTCCGCTACGAACAGTACTCTTCCACTAGTCATCACGCCGTAATGCATTTAATTAAATTTTGTTTGTTAAAATATTTATGGTTCTGCGTACTGCTCGTTTGATTTAGCATAATATCACTAGGTCTATTATTTAATAATAAACATTCTGTAGTGTAGTCTGTACCTTCATTGTTTGACGTGAGAAAAAATTACTGCGATAGAGCAATCACGGGGAAAAATGAAGCGGAACAATAATGCACAGTCCTTACATTTTTTATTGACTAATTGCCCTTGAAAGGGTGGAATTGTACTGATTTCCAGCATTCGTGTTTGAACTTCATTAAGATTATCACGCCAGTTATTTTGGCCACGCTCAACTGGTGACTCGGATTGATTTTCAACCGACTATAATGAACTATAATTGTAAGAAAATTAAGGAACTCTGTAGTTCCTTAGGAGTAAGTACGCAGTAATGAAATATTACCAATAATAATGACTTATTACCAATAACGATAGGTATAATAATGTTATAAAAACTAATAATAAAGTGTGTTCTGTCTGTGTTGTATGTTACGTGAGATGGCAAAATATTATTCATTCGTATCTCATTCATTTTCACCGGTATTAACAATTTTTAAATAAAGTTGTGCATCAATGAAGCAAATATCAAAATCGAATTATCTGATAAGGTTCAATAGAACAGATTATAAAAATTCATTTTTTGTATTTTTTTTCTACTGGGATAACCAAAAATATAATTTGCTTAATATTGTTTATAAATCGGTTTGGAAAGTGTAAATTTGAATATTTTTTCTCCGCCATTTTCGATTGACACCAAAAAAATTGACTGAAAAAATTGATTGAATTTTTAACAGACATTTATTTTTCTCTTTTTTTAACTGACAGATTATTTCCATATCAGTAATGACATCTTAATCATCCTATTAATTAAACCTAAACGAACTTCTAGCATATTTTTGCGAGATAATCCCCTCCGTTGTGTTATCTTTAACCTCTAAATTTTTATTCGAGTCATTTAGGGATAGTCCGAAGAAGAAATTGCACTAGATTGGCAGTTACTTTTTCAAAATGAGTTTAGATAATATTTTACTGATTTATTGTTAGCATAAAATAAGAAAACGCTATGCATTTATAAAAAGCCCCATGCTTCTTAAAGCGATTTCAAGGGTTCATTCTCTTATGAACCCTACTCCCTTTCCTCGTTCCAACCTAATTGTGCATTTAATCGTAGTGTAACGTTTTAAATAACTTATTTAAATTCCAATTGCTGAAGTGTATTTTACCGCCGTTGCAGAAATTATTCAATTGTGAAGATTCAATTTCTGGTATCCTCTGTGAACACTAACCCCGTGAACTTTCACAGAAGCTGACTGCATCGGGCGCCTTAAGTATTAATTTGAGCGGAATCCCCCTACTGGCGGGGATCAAAGATTTTTTCCATCCGCCGGTATTGAAATAAGGGAAGAAAACTCGTCGGTTAATTAGATTACGAATACACCGGGCGTATTTAATAATGCAACCCGGTAGGGAGGAGGAGGGTTCATTCTCTTAGACTTCATCCGACGTGGGAGGTTTTTTCTTTTCATTCCCCTCAACAAGCCGGTTTTCATTATTTACCCAGTATGCTGTTTTCTGCTGGTCTGCTGGTTTCCACCTATTCTACGGATTCAGACACGTACCGCATCCGACTATCCAATTTCGCCTTGGTGTCAAATCTTCTTTCTGGGAAAATGACGTTTCAATTTTTGACTGACTCGCTGTCTGTAACTATCGCTTCTATTATTCAAAGGCGGATAATATGTATAGCTAGTTCGTAAGCGGGTGTGAACAATTAATTCCACCATTATTATTATCGCATTATCCTTAGTCCCAAAAACATAGAAAGTGGAATCTTCGTTGATGCAGGAGAAATACGGCGCCATAAAAATGACGACGCCATAGACGAGAAAATAATATGATATCGCCACTCTCTCAATTTTCTATCTCCACTCGTTTATTTGGACCGAACTAGACCGCTTATATGGAAAGTAGGTTGCGGCGCATCAGGTTCATACATCAATCTTTGAAGAATGTTAATGAATAATAGTCGAATAATGACCTGAAAGAAACAATCTCCGAGTCAGTGCAAATTTTGCGTTGTGATGCAGTTTGTTATTCCATGTTCGTACTATGTTGGTACTCTACATATCAGTGACTACCCGATACAGAAGGAATTCTTTACCTTTTTTCTACCAATATTAACTAATTATAAACTATTTACGCATCGTTACACTGTTACCTGTATCGGTTAACCTAAATTAAAGTGTATCAAAAATGCCGTAGCAAAAGCAAAAGTGTAATATTTAAAATCCTTATGAGAATAATTCCCATCGTGAAAAAAATGTCCTCGAGTTTCAGGTAACCGCGCTCGCTCTTTCTAGTCTAACGATTTCAGCCAAGGTCAACTTAGGTTCTTATGACCCAGTAACGTTTTAAATTAGACCTTTTTGTCGATTTGGCATTAATTTTTCAAACAATTATGTATTGATCGATCATTTTATTTTATCCCAATTGTCAGACTTAATAAGTCCAATAGGTTTTTTAAGATCCAGTAATTATCAGTGCTAGTTTTAAAGAACGTAAATTTTGCGGCCTGAATTATTTCAATTTACAAAGATTTTTTTTGTATCATGTCCAAGAAACAGGGCGACAATGTTAGGAAATGTCATGAAAAATTCTGTTCATCCTATCGTGGGGCGTATTTCGGCCGCATCACAATTATATATATATATATATATATATATATATATATAAATATTCCATATTTTAATCTTATTACCACTGGGTATAAATAATCCAAATATTTCCTGTATTAACACTGCGCTAGTTTCTGGGTGTCTGATGTTACTAAGGTTTCATTTTCCCTTTAAGATACCTGTTAGGGTGTCCGCAGGGGTTTGGAATATCATCGCTCTCTTGGGGTATCCTATTTCCACCCGTTGATTTCCGGTATTCTCGACCGGTTTCGGCTATTCAGCGTCGTCGATAGCATTTAGTCAGGAAAATATTGTAGTGCTTTAAAGACAGCACATTGTTTAATTGTCTATACTATCTTTTATTATTCTTTATTATTTTAAAGTTTAGTTTCGTCCATTCATGAAACACGAATCTTCTAATTTATTGCTGACTTCTTACTACTTAATTTGCGGCGTATATTCAGTGCCGTGTAGGTTGACGGACTTTTGAATGCCCACTTGTGGAGGGGTAACTGGTCGCCAGAAAATGTCACAGGGATGAAAGCATTTGACCGAGCCGGAGCTAAGCTGTATTGTGGGCCCAGTGGAAATCCGTGTGGGAAAAAGTTAAGTGGCTGTTGTCCCTTTCTCGAAGAACAATCGGCGGTGTGGAGGCGCTGGCGGGAAAATGGCGTTTCGCCTCTCGACAGTGTCCTCTGGCAATTGTTATCGCTTCTGAGCCACTCGAAACAATGTCTCTCTGGGCCTCTCTTTTTAATGAACGCCGCGACAAAAAGGCCGGCCGACGGCGGCCCCGGCCGGGAGGGCGCCCTCAGCTTCCGCACACAACAAAGGAGGGCCAGAAAGTTACCGCTTGTAAACTCCCCCCCTCTACGGTTTTTCTCTTATCTCGAGCAGTTAAAAACCCCCGATTAAGACTATCAACGGTATCGCTAAACGAGGTAAAGTAAAGTCCCCGAACGCTATTCCGAGGGGAAAATTGCTAGAAATTACTCACTTCAAAGGAAAAACGATGTCCCCCACTATTTTGTTATTTCCCTTCACAATTACCTAAAATTAGTAGTAGCAGTAATAGTGCTAGCTAGGCTCGAACCATCGTACGGTAACGGGTAAATTTACAAATCCTCACTAAATTACTGACGGAATCCCCCTGATGACGGTCCGAGTGATTCTCAGTCGGGAATGTTCGGGGAGTGTATATTAGTCACGCTGAAATAATGCCAATTGCCGAAGGGCGTCCTGTCAGCAGTACGCTGCCATTGCGGTAGCTTGTTAATCTATCGGTTCTATATCTTAGCTACGATATTGTTACGTATACTGTCGGCGAGAGAAGCCAAAAGTGGCCTATCCACTGGGCAATCGAGAGTCAGAAAGTGATGGAAATCGCAGTATATTTTATAGTTTTAAAGGTAGACTTATTGAGTACGTAAATTTTTATTAATAATCAAACCGACTTGCTAACAACTAACAACTTGAGTCTGTTAACGCTGTAGTGAATTACGCCATTCAACTATATCCAGTCCGACACCAGGTTAAAAACATATTAGACACATTTTATGGGCTCCTAATGCTATTACCGAAAGTTAATGCAGTCGATATATTGAAGAACTGGGACTGAAAGCTTTTTTAAACGATTATATTTTCCGAGAATAAAATGTCGTTACCAAGTGCCGTGGCTTCGTATATGGGACGATACAATATCCGGTAAAACAAGGAGATATAATTTATATAGTGTATTTTCGTGTAACATTAAAAGGGTGCGTTGTTTCGGTGCAATATCAGTACGGATAATAAACGCCGTCGTCCGGCTTTTGCCTCGATGGCAATTCGTTATCCGACTCGGCGAAATTATCGAGTCCTCCTTTAATTGCCTCAAACTTTAAGCGCTCTCCGCGAAGATTCTAATTACATCCAAAACAGTAAATTTTACTAATAGCGTTTTAAACCCAATCTCATAATATGTTGGGGTCATATCGACCCTACGTGTTTGAAACAGTGCTGCATAACTTAGCTTCAAGTTCGATGTCTTCTTTTCATTAATGTTTTATTAAAATAAAAGTGGCCTTTTTACTCTTAAGGAAACCATAAGATGATTAATGTGACAAATTTACTTCCATTTTAGGTTGTATATTGCAGGTCTGAATAATGTACTCCGGTCATTTTGTTCCGCAGTGCATTATTAAACTTAGTCTATTTCCACCGTTTCATCCATTTCGCCCAAAGGGCAAGTCATTTTAAATCTTTAAGGTCGCCAAGTAGCAATAAACTGGTTTTTATTGGCCCATTCTTCCGCTTCACAGTTAAACACACCCCTTGCGATTTCTTTATTGCCTCTTACTTAACCTAGTAAACAAGAAAATAGGTACCGTCCATGTTGTGTCGGTCGGTTTCTCCTTCCAGTGACGGGGGCACTTATCAGTATTGATGATTGCTATACTCACTTCTCGGATAAATGCAAGTTCGATATTTAGGCTTTGTTTGTAACCTTCGTCTGATTATTATTAAACGTTTCGAATACTGGAGCATCTAAAATTGGAGTTCGATTTTCAATTTTCAGCCCCACGTCGTAATGCATACGGGAGCATAACTAGGAAGATTGCATTTCCCGAGCTGCGCATATTGTTCCAATAACTCCACGATCCGGTCTAAAACGAGATTCACCCTCCGCCAATATTCCAGATATTCTTGCCGAACCGAATCCACTTTAGTACCGTCCGAGATATCTTACTGCGAAAATGCAGCGTCCAACATGCCCGCGTAGATCGTATTTGGGATGATGCCATCTCCGTCGTTTCTTTACAACGAAACATATATTGTCAGTAATGGGACCTCTGTAAAATTAAATTACTGACATAATACGATGAATCCAATATTTTTATTCGATTTAGAACGTTTTAAATCGACCAGAGTATCGAACTTTATATTTATTTAACACAATATATATCTCTCGTAGTTGCTTGGTGTGAAACAATTCACACCATAAATTCCAATTCACATTTGCACTTGGGAGGGGCACAAAACGCTGGAAATTAAAGAATGTAGGGACGAATGAATTTCTTCCGGTGGTGTATCCTCCCAACCCGAGTGACCCAAATTTGAGGTCCGGACGATAGGGAAGGGTCACCTTTGTGGGAGTGCGCATTAAGTTGAAATCTTTATTAAATATTTGCATAATCCCAGCTTTGGGCATGCCGGTCACGATTCTCCTGCGGGCCTGGGCCCTTATCCGCTCCCGTTTCCCGACACAGCCAGTTCTGTAGATGCAGAATTAAAATATGCAAACGTAACCCTGGTGGCCACTGCAACTAATATTACTTCCATGTTTTTTGTTTAATTTCATCCCTTTTTTCGTGATGCGGATTTTCAGTTGTCCTACCCAAATTTTCTTTCAAATTATTAAAGTAGGAACCTGAAATCCCCGTGTTAATATTAAGTGAAAATTCTTGGAAATTCGTGAATTGGTCTAAAGGTGTGATAAATTTAACTGTAGGTTATTGATGGAACAGTTTTATTATACCGGAATTATGTCTAATGTACTAGATAAGCTGAGAGTAATAATTGTACCGTTAGTCTTATCTCGTAGCACGCCCGTTTTATCAGCCTTTTCCGAACCTCAGAGTATCCTTTCCATCCTCGAATCTGAAGCTAGTGACACGAACATATATATAGGCGTACCTAAATATAGGTGTAAGTAAATATAGGCGTGACATTAACCTTTCTTCCGGGTCACTCATGTATTGTTAGTTTGAAGCTCTCAGCGGTAAAACTCGGTTCCGACTTCTCAAATTGGTTTTGTATTTGTAAAGCCATGTAAATTGATTAATTATTATTAATAATAATATTTATAATATAACAAAAATTAATAATATGAAATTATTATTGAATAAAGGAGGAAGGTGTGTTCGAACAATTTTGCAGTTAAATAATAGAAATTATTTAGTTATGTACATGTATAGTTCCAAACGATTCCTTAGCCTATGGTATTAATATATTATGTGTATTTGTAAACATATTTCTGCTTTGTATATGCAAATTGGGGCTGTATACTATGGTTGCGCGTGCAATATTAGCCTCAATAATTTTATACAAGGGCAGAATTTGGTTTTGAAATAAAAACTACTGCGTTCGAGTGGAACTGGCAAATATTCCGTCTTTTAAATTTCAGATAATGCAGTGTCGGTCTGTTTGGACCCGTGCCAGAGGTTCGGTGATTTCCCATGAATTACTGTGCGCAGTTTGGTTCCGATTTGAGCGTAGTCGTCTGACACCGTTACGCTAATTATGACGCGATCCCGGCCGAGTTGGCCTTCTCTCGCCGCCGGTGATTCAGCCGTTTGACGCGAGCTTAAACATGACCTGGATTTCTCGAATTTTAAAACGACCGGTTCATCGCACTTGATGCTTTTGAAATTTACCCTGGTTCTATCCAACAGTTCGATTTGTCGTCCACTCGGGTCGAGAGAGTAGGGCCGTTATGTAAATTCACCCCTGGTTATCATTCCCCTTCGGGACTCGGGACTGTTATTCTCCCAGTTCTCGGTGGACTTCTCTTCGGCTTAAAATTATTTAATGAGTTAGTGCTGGAGCGCTCTTACAGAAGTAAAACCGTTTTAGTCTTTTATGAAAAGAAATACTGTAATTATTGGTTATTTTAACTTAACATATTGTAGGTAACACAATAAATATTTGAAAATACAAACTAAAGCCTCAATAAACCATGTTAACATAAATTTATTCCTGAAATACTAATTTATTTGTTTTTTCTTACTGGTGGTAGCGAGCGTAGCAGTGGTGATGAACATTATGTTCGGCAAATAACTGATAAAGTAAGGTTTCATTGAATGTTATTGTGTCATAAATTTTATATGCATCGGAAGAAAGCTATAGGACATTTTACCAAGCCCTGTGTATATGAGAAGTCTATATATTCATTATACAGGAATCTCCGCCTGTCCTTTCAGGACAGCGCGCTACACTTTTCATCAGCCTTGGGCTTGTTTCGTAATACGCCTATGGAGTATTATTTTATGCAACAATTAGGTTTTTTTTTAATTCTAGTTCACTTGAGCGGAAATTATTTTGCGCTGAAATTCAATTTTAAGCTAACTACGTAGAATAGACGCGTGTAAATGTCTAAATGGTCGCCCGCCTATTATTTAGTGTGTTTTGCGGGAAAGCGGTACTTCATCCTCGGTCTGCTTGTACAGATAAGTTTAGTTTCAGTCAGCAACTCTGTGCCCGTTCGCCGAGTCGAGAGTTGAGTTCTCCTTTAATATTAATGGGTCTCTTTTATGGCTGCGAACTGTCGTATAATTTGTCATCCGAGCGCGATCAGATTATCTTTGTTAGCCTCGCACTGGTGGGGGAGGGGACTCTCCTGACCCCGATGTTTATCAATTATTAACTCAATTAGTTAATTCTGTATAACGGCAACGATATTGTACAGTACAATTTTACTTTCCATGTTACTTTAATTATATTTTCGGTCGAAAATAATAATAATAATAATAGCTTTGGTTTTTGAAAATGAATGAATTAATATACATATATAAATTCTTCAGAAATTAACAAAGCATATTCTTTGTTCAAGGGTTGAAAATAATATTAAAACATTTTTTGAATTTGCTGTTGTCATTTACGATATCTTACGTATTTTCTATCAACTGCTCATTTACAATATTATACAATCGATTTAAGTAAGTTCGACTTGGAATTTTGATGGCATTAAATTCAATTATGAATTCATTATTCAAAGCGTTAAATTATAGAAAATCATACTTAGAAACAATTTAAAAATACAGTATATTACTGAATACTTCTCCGCAGTTTAAAATTATATTTTAAACAGCCGGCTTCTAATAAACTTAAGTCGAATATGGCAGGGCTCTAGGTCCATTGGAATTCATATTTGACCTGGAAGAATGACGTTATCGGCCGCGGCGATGATTTCAGGATGCGTCGCGACGGCGGTGAGCGTTAATATTTAAATAGCGACCGACTTTGATGGTGTGTATCCAACGCGTTATTTTATTGGGAACGAGCATTGCGTATTCTGTTCGACCGTTTGGAATCATTAAGCTAGTGGTAGCGGACAGGGTTCTTCATTTCCATTTGTTATGAAATATTCCTACTAGTGCAACAATTCGTTCGATTATTATAAACTGGATCTTCACACGCTGGTAAACTGCTAATATTTTATCCTTATGACTGTACGGAAGAAGGACAATTTCTTTTCTGCCAATTTCGATATCACATTCTAACGGTTGGAGATTGACAATCGAAAGAAAGAACTACAAATCTCAATCTGCATGGATACTATTATGACAATACTGAATTATTATAAGGCATGCTCCGAAATCCATTTTATTTGACATTGATTTTGAAAATGAACTACGGAATTATCACCTGACCCTCGTAATAACGAACACATTTTATTCCGTGCTCCTAACAAATACAGTACTTTTAATTTAAAAAGAGATTGTGAAAGTTAAAATTTTTCAACTCATTAAATAATTATCGAACACCTTAGCTCCGAATAGAATATAGTACAGAGTTTGAATAATTGTGCCAACTGTATTCATTTGTCATACTCAGTCGATTAGGCACATTGTTAGAGTCTTGGCCATGATTAATGGACAGTTACAAATGGACTGGGCTCCGAATTTAGTTCTGGCCACGGTCTGGACACATTTACGGTTAAATAATGTGTTCCCTTCCAGTAAATTTAAGATTCCGGTCATTTTTTTCGGAAAAATGAGTTTCAAATGGGTTTTTAGGAGTGCATTTCCTCGGTCGAACCGGGGCAGATGTGAACACTCCAAAGATCAGGCATTGGAAAAATACTTGAGATTTTCTTCACGTAGATTGAACATTTCATTTTCGACCGCATATGAGTCCTCAATAATAGTGTGTATGTATGAAAGAGAAAGCGGTATCCGTTTCTCTTCTTCAGGATTTCATGGTCCACCCGGAGAACTGGTTGATACCCTGCCCGACCTTGCAACTCAGATAGTTCGACCGGTCACGCGTCATGTTCTCGTGTGACTTATCTTGATACCAGCGCTATGTCCTTGCCACTATTTTCGGCCGGTTTAATTCGCGGCCCTACGGCCACCGCTTCCTACTCGCTGCTGCAATTTATTTACAATTACAGGTGATACCGGTCTGTAAAAGCCCGACATCGTGATTATACTGCGATGTTAACTTGGTCGAAGTTTCCTAGTCCTGTTTGGCTACTGTGTCTTCAAAGGATTTATTCATCAAAGTATTATTAGGTGGTCCCCAACGAATGTTTGAATTATACATATTCAAATATTAGTAAAGTCGATTTGATCCAAAAGCAAACCGGGACTAACGGTACTTAACCGCTATTTAAAAAAAATGGTTTCGAGCAACATTTCGTACAAAAATGATGTATGCTGTCTCCTTGGAAACAGCATATAATGTAAGCTAATTGGAATCTTTCTCGGTTAATTTAAAAACCCCTTCATAAGGCGGGAATCTGAATTGTTCATTTTAAATCAGTACATAAAGCCTAGGAATAATGCATTACCGAAAGCAGGCCTTATATTTCATTGGCCTGCTTATCCATCCGTGCCGATTTAATTTTCTATGCAAAAAAATGTACATTGATTATCATACTTTACAATACCATGCCGAAATGAACGTTTTTTGTGAAATAGGGGGAGGTTGTCTGTGTGTTTTGTTGCGACGACGATAAAAGATTTTTATATTCAAAGTTTGAGTATTTTTTTGTTTCTGTCATGTATTATTTATGTTTTTCAAATTCGCGAAAATACCGCTGAAAATTTCAGCGAACATTTTGTGCCTTTATTCTTGGACTGAGTTTTAATATTTTATAGTCGGTACATAGAACTCCTTAGAAATGTTGGGCCAAATTAATTTATTGATACCGTTAGCTGTTGATTGCCTTGTCTATAGACATGGCTTATGTAGCTTCTACCCAGAAATAGCGTTTACGTCATGTTAGCCTTATCGTACTTTCTCTTCCGAGCAGGCCGAATATTCTATTGTCTGGAATTGAATTCAACTTTCATCCTCGATCGAATATGTTCTTTAGCTGTAATTTGTCAACTGTTGATTCCAAAGTATTGTGCAATTTACCGTTAGGCGATAACGAACTGCGGCGGTGTACTTATCCAGTTAACGCTATTAATGCAATTACCTTGTAAAGGAGTGCCTTGTATACCCGCGTTAAATTCACGAATGGACGAGAGGCTTTTTATTGTTTAATTTTCGTTTCGATTTTTATCTTCGGTCACGCAATGAGAACCCACCAACTACCAATAGGAGGTTTTCATGAATACTCGATGAGCGCTTAGCTCTTACACGTTACGGCATCGATTTCCGTCGGATATTGTCTTTCAATAATTGGGATATCTCACGGTATATCCAGGCCTCGCCTATTTCATGCTGTTTTCTCGAGAACGATTAT
Source organism: Lethocerus indicus (assembly GCA_019843655.1). Lineage (NCBI taxonomy): Eukaryota > Metazoa > Arthropoda > Insecta > Hemiptera > Belostomatidae > Lethocerus > Lethocerus indicus. The sequence goes on from JACDQD010000006.1 coordinate 20,173,310, forward strand.
AATCATTTGTTGCTCAAATTTAAGAATAAATTTGAAAGTTTTGTCGTCGACGATATTAAATTGTGGTGCTCCTCCATTTTTCCATGAATAGGAAAACAAGCTTTAAATTGATTTTCTGTACCATAGTCGCTTGGCTTATCTGAGTTATTTCGTCGAAGCCAGTTCGGTTTAGTAGTAGTGGGGAAGGTGTGATTGGTCGTATTTAAAAAAAAGCCGGCACACGAACGAGCTCTCGTAGTGGGTTTTCCTTCTGGGACACAGTCTTTAATAATGCACCGCAACGCGAGGAGTTTGATTTAATGTGCATCGGACGCGACCTCACCGCCGAGGCCGACTCAGTTTATCTTCCCAGGGAAGTCGGTGACGCTTGAATTGCCTTTATGGACTGAAAAAATATCGGACGTGCGAAACATAGGGCTACTGATAAGCACGTTGTTTACCTTCTGCAAAAGATTTCACTCAATTCAGAATTTATTGTACTCGGCTAGGAAATTGAAAGTCACGCGTGTGGACGATTAATCCGATATATTTCGAATATGAAAATCTACTCCAGACTACAAGACAGGCTGACCAATTGAACCGGCAATGAATTGGCAATTGCTTGTTGCGATTGCCGATCATGAATATCTTTCAGGACAGCTGCAAGTGAAATAGACCGCCTTGTGATTGATCATAATTATTGATGCAATTTAAAGGGATATGATCGATCTCGCTGGCTCCGATCATATTGGAGGGTTTTCTTATATGCATTAAAGTATTTAAAATGTACTATATAATTCACTTTACAGTCTACGTTAATTACAGTTTAATGGAAATTCATGGTGTACTGCAAAAAAACTTGCGTTAATTGTACTGGACACTTGAAATTTAAGACTTAAATTTTCCCTCTTTAGTTGGGATCGAAACGGAACGAGCTTTCAACCGACGTGTAACGTCCGGCCAGGGGCCCTGCTGGAAAGTGTTTTTCTCAGTCTGGAGTAGACCGGTAGTAGGGCGTTGAGGTCATCTGATCTTAGCCACCTCTGGTAGGTGGAAAAGTGGGAGACAGAGAGGGAATGAGGTAGGGACGCCAATCGGAAAGAGAGGGTAGTGCGACTTTATACATTATCTGAACCGTTCACCGCCGCCAGATAGTGCTCGGGCCGTCTCCGTCCGAGGTGTTTCCTCTCTGTGTCAATACGTCCGATTGTGCGTGAATTGTTCTTTTTTTCCAGGTTTGTTTCGCCTAGGTAGCGCTCGAGCGTTTCCACCGCCTTCTAGACCTGGCATTCTGGATTTTCTGAACCTGGCTGGCATTGGTAAATAATCACGCTTATGTTTCAGCTACCATTTCTTCTGTTCGGCGACGTTACGAACCTTGGTGAACGATGAAAATTCTCATTAAAATTACCACTATTTTACCAACTATTTTTACATTTTGGTACTTCCTTACTAACGGAAAATATTTGATGAATAATGTATATGAACATTTCTAAATATTTTTAGCTAACCAAGCTTTTTTCACTCCATACGCGATATATTTATAGGCGTATTTATTTATATATATACAAATATATACTGGATTGTATAATGGATAGGATAGCAATGTGTGCTAGAAATGGAGCTTTGATTGTGTAGAAATGTTTGATTTAGGGAATTATCAGTTCTAGGTTACCTCTATTTAGCAATCCTCGCGTGGTTTTACAAAACAGAGTTAGCGTCCAGAGTAAATTGAGTTTACTTGAATTGTTCACAGTAAATTACGTCTCCTTTTTTAAGGACGTGCTGTTATTTTTAAAATATATATTGTTCTTAAAATTGACATATCATGTTACAGCAACACCTACTGAATTCTTTGTTCTATTATCGAAATAAAAGTATGCCATAGTTTGTTTTTATCAACGTTCCACTAAACTGAAATGGGACGAAAACCAAACAAACATAATTTTGTGACAAAAATGATTTGTCGAAATGGAGCTCATTGTTCCAATTTCATCAAGTCAGTGGTTTCCGTTCTCGTTAAGATGAACTCCAAACTGATTACAACATTCGACCGATAATAGTTATGTAAATTATCTTCAGTTTCGTCCTATTTTCGGAGCTACGGAATTTTCCTTGTACGTCTGATTTAAAAATTATGAAAAGAACTAGAAGTGATTTAATAAAACCTCAGCACTCAGTACATGCCGTGAAATATTTTACTGACTTTGTTCAGAACCGAATTTTTTAGGTGTCTGAACGTATAAATAAATCAAAATCTCCTTGTCTTGTTGTCTTGAAGAATCTTGTCCTGAATTTACATAGTTAAACTTGGAACTTGCCTTGTTTGATTTACCGCTTGTCGGACATGCACAGTTCCGCCAATCTTCACGTTGCCATCGTTTGCCCAGATTTTCGTTCTTTCCCTTCGGGGTGTGAAAGGTCCAACTCAGACTGGTTTCATCATCGGGACAAGGTTCGTCGTGAAAGGCCGTTGGAAAGGGGTAGAAATACCGTTTTGGAATATGCCATTTTCTAGCCTATCTATTCAAACTGATTCTATTTGCGGATCCGCTTACTTTTCAGTTCATAATTCTGACCGTTCTGAAAGCATTATGTCCAACAGTAAATTAGGTACGATCGTAGTTTCCTCCCCATATGTCATATACTCTGAAGCCCTATCATATACAATTTGACATGATGAAATAATACAATAATAATTTAAAATGATATTAGTTAAAAAAGTTATTTTTATCATTTATTGATGAAAATAATTTTGTATTTTATTATTCAGTAGTATTAGCGGGGCGAATATAGCATCACTTTGGACATTTATTTTTTCGTTTATTATGTTGCTTTGTTTGTTCTTGAAGTACATGAGTACATATCCGCACCACACTCAGGGGGCGCTAGTTTATCGGTGCAAATACACCGAACGAACTTTAGTTAAGTACATTTCCGCACCACACTCAGGGGGCGTTATTTAATCTATATCTAATAATTTTTATTTAAAGAGAAAGCAAAACTTTCATAAACAACTTAATATTGTAAGATTTACTTATAATATTGTTTGGTCTTGGAACATGGAGTTTTTCAAGAACACACAAAGAAACATAATAAACGAAAAAATAAATTCCCAAAGTGATGCTATATTCGTCCCGCTAATACTACTATATAACCTCACCCCCACAGAAACAAACGAAATCTACGGTATTCCAACTCCTCGCAGACCACTAAACAGTATTCTAAACTGTAGTACTTATATTTATCCATTTTATAATTAGTCTATGGATTTTGAAATAGATATTCTGTGTAGTGGCTGGAAAAATATAGAATGTCGCAACTGTTATCTGTTTGTCTTATACGAGGATGAGTCAAACGTTATCTTCCTTCTGGCCGTAGAATTTATTTTTATAAACGTTTAGGAAAGACAAATAGATAATTTTTCGATACAACCTCATTGCTTATCAATACACTTTGTCCATCGGACAACAAATTGTCGTATTCCCTCATTAAAAAAAGTCGCTCGGTTCTTCAACCGAGGTGTGCCATCGTCCTCGAAGCGCCGTGTTTCAAGGAACCGAACAGGTGAAAGTGCTGCAAGATATGGACTATCGGGATGATGTTTCAACACCTGAAAGCGAAGTTTTTGCAGTGTCGACAGCGTGGGCAGAGTTTTGCGGACGTGCATTGTCAGGAAAGATCACAACGCCCTTGGACGGCGGTCCAGTTCAATCTCAAGTCTGGACTGCGGCTCTTCACCGAGCGACCTCACTCTAAAGAGCTCTCTTGATTGTTCGGCCTTTTTTCCGATAGTGTTCCATTGCCGGTCCCAGAAAACTGCAGGCAACAATTTTCCACCTGATGTCGGTTGACTTTTGAAGTTTCCACACTCTGTCGTTTGCTCTCCGGCTCTTAGCGGTGAATCAATGTCTCGTCACCAGCATCAATTTTTAAAGGAACTTCTCCTTCTTTCGAGTATTAATCATTTGCAGATGTGCCAATAGCTTGTGTTCAAGATATTCCGAGAGTTGTTTTGGTACCCATCTCGCGCAAACTTTTCGAATCCCAAGTCCGTCTTGGATTAGTTTACAGGCAAGGTTGATTTGCAAATGATTTCGCCCGTTCGTCGGAATCATTTCACGTGCACGCTCGATGCTGTCACGGGCTGCGGCCATGAACGAGCGTCCGGCTCCTTCTCCTCTGCTCGTTCGCACACAAAATGCCTGCTCCATACTTCGAATAATTTTTTCGATAAATATCGGCAGCGGCCACGAAAAAAAAAGTTTCCCTGCACGCTTCTCTTCTTTCGAGTAAATCATTAGTGGGGGGTAGGCAATTTGTTCTTGCACGGCAGTTACAAACGAACTGACGTAACACGTTCACACCTGCACAGCAGTGACCTAGAAAGTAAAGCGCTGATAGGACAGTGCAGCCAACAGAAGTTTTAATATAACCAGGAGTGCGGATAATTTTTACTCACTCGTATTTTTCAGTATCAGTTTATCCACATATATAGTTTCAATGTAATATTTCCGAATGAGATCATTGTTATATGATTATACAAATACCAGGTATACAAGATGTATCAATTTTAAGGCGTCAGGCTATTTATCAGTGGAGGTTAGCTAGTACGTATTAATTTTCTATATTGTCATTAAAGGGACGAGATTGGTTTGGGCTCAGTTATTCTAAAAAATGCCGGTCGTATACTCTAAATCCGACTTGATTTATCGATCATTTTGCCACTTATTTACGCCTTGTTTTTTCTTTTCTGAATAATTCGGTCAAAGGAATAGTTTAACATATATGAAAAATCAATGGGGAATACAAAGCGGCCCTATAGCGACCGCCGCCGAGGTCACTTATCTTGTATTACTGTTGAAATCGCCCGTTATCGCTGCGAACATGGCGCTGTCTGAAATGTTACTGGTATTGCGGTTGTAATATTTCACGTAGACCGAGGGGATATCACTCAAGAAAGTGTTTCCACTCGGCCTTGCAACGGAATCGATAAATTTTGCTCCTGGCTATAAGTGCATAAATCGTTTCTATTGAAGCTATGTTGTTACGACAGGAAATAGATAACATATTTTATATGTTATATAATAAATACAAAACAAATTTTAAGTTTAATTTTCCGATACTGGATATTTTGTTCCGTAGCTTTGTTATAATGATTGTTAAGGAAAAATATTTCTGATGGAAAAAATTATTCTTCGTCCAGCTGCTTATTCATTACAGCATTTGATACAATATATCAAATTTAATGCCTACGTAATAATCTACTTCGAATGGGGACCTGATTTTTCTGCCTTTGATTTATTTACATATTTTCATTATGTTCATAACCGCATAATATTTAATTATTCACATACGATCAAATGAAATATTTTGTTTCGGTAGCAACTTTGTGAATGCTTTTGGTGAAAATGATAAAACTTTTGGAAGCGTTGAGGTTACGATAACTGTTGTCAGTTGAAGTAACGTAAAATTGAAGCGACGGAATTAACAAGAAATTTGACAATTGTTTATCTCTTTCCATCGTTTCTTTCTCGCGGTTGGAAAATTTTAATTTTTTCCATGCGGATCTAGGATGATATTGAACATCAGGTCTTTAGATTCACGGAGAAGGAAGTTTTAGCATTCAGAATATTCTATTTTCAGGGCCGGTCGGTTTTTCGAGGTTGCGTGCCGAGTGTGCATTGGACGTGCCTCCCCAATCGACTGCGGAAGAACCAAGCCACACTCCCTAGTGACCTACCTTGAATCGTTTTTAGGGGGTCGCATTCAAACGCCCATATTTGTTGCCTTATCGGTTGAATTTACACCTTGTTTCTCAACATTTAGTTACATCCCCGGTTTATATGATTCAAAAATTTGCTTAACGTATCATTTTCATATGAATTCGTACCGTACCATAATGACATCTGCTTTACTAGATTACAGTTATTTGTTGACCACATTTACATATAATATATTTATTACTTATAATATATTATGTAATCTAGTTTAATATACCTGTTTTGTGGTCTGCGAGGGGTTGGAATACTGTAGGTTCGTGATGTTTCTGTCTCCTCTCGCTGGTTTGCTCATTTGCTAAACCGGTTTCGGCTGCTCGCCATTTTCAGTAGCGGTGTTAGTCACTGTTAGCACTTTAGATGTTTTTCCGGTATCCTCACTGCACTGTTACTTTCACTTGTACTGTAGTGTTTGTCAGTTGTATATATACGCATTTTGTTATTGTTATTGGGAAATTATGTTTATATATATATATATATATATATATATATATATATATATATATATATATGTGTATATATATAAATTTATATAAATTTGACAGTACAAGTGAAAGTAACAGTGCAGTGAGGATGCCCAAAAAACATCCAAAGTGCTAACAGTGACTAACACCGCTACTGAAGATGGCGAGCAGCCGAAACCGGTCTAGCAAAAGACCGAACTAGCGAGAGGAGACAGAAACATCATGAACCTACAGTATTATGTAATCTCATTCTTGACCATCGGCTGGCAGAGTGCGGATATTCAATTCGATAGACTCATCGGACTTTGTGTCGAAATATTTGAAAATACGTTTAATTTTAAAGGAACGTCACTGAAACATGCAGCGAGTCGCTATGCAGCCTGTTTCTTTGTAAATATTGGCATTGTGTCGATTGGATGTTTGTCCGCTCGGAAATTCCATTCGAACGGCAGGCGGTGCAATTTTACATTTAAATCTTCTGAGCCTTCTATGTGTGCGGCTAGAAACAGAAAACACGCAGTATATTGCATTCAGGCGGCGATCAATTATCTACGTGATAACGGGTGGAGAAAGCTAAAAATACTATCTGATTTCATATCAGACTGCGGCAATTCGCATCGAAAACACTTAATTCTTCCTTAACAGCCTACAATTAAGGCGCTCCAGTCGCAGGTGCTCGAAAACGTTTCAGAAATAATCCGCCCGTATGATGCCGCAAGTTTCGCGGAATTCTCGATAACAGTTTAACTTTACCAAAGTCCCGCTCTCTGTTTAAAGTCTCCTTGGGCGGCTTCCCTATTCGAATACGGACGGACGTTGCAGTTCGACGTCAGGCTCGTCTGCAAATGACAGCTGTTGCCAATAGAGGCGTTCCATAACTTCGCGTTAATCTTTACTGCCGCATGTGTTAAATACTAATGAACGCTCCGTATGCATAAAACATTGGTCTTAAGTTTGCCTTGCTTCTGGGTGTGTACTCGGTGGGGGAGGAGATGGTATTCTGAATTGTGCCCCGTATAACAGTACAGGCTTTTCTTGTTTTCACTTTGTATTTCTGAAGGTTGCCGTTAACGGTTGATTTTTGGAAAATACTAATTAACCTCGGAACAAACACATCGGCAGCGCAAATGGACTCTTTTTATTTGAACAGAAATGAAACTTAATAACACGGTTATCAAAAAATAAACTTGGATATAAAAAAATATACTTAAGTAAACCACATCACAATAGATTTTGTGAGAAAAGAAAAAATGCTAAAACAATTGTTAAATGTGATGTAATGTAATTTCGTTCCTAATTTTATATACTATTCTTATCCAGGATGATATTGTTGTGTATCAAGTGGTATAAACCATACATAGGAAACAAAGAATGAACAAGTATTACAATTCGAAATGAGGTATTTTTGAAAAATTAGTCACGGTTAAACTGTTTTGAAGGCTTAATGAGTTTTCCTGATTTTTAGCACGTGTCCGGTCGAAGACATTTGAGCTTTCGCAATTCAATACTATTTCAACAACTTCCTATCGCCAACAGGAAATCCATTGTCTAGCAAACATCAGATTGTACTTTCCAAATTGTAAAGTAAGCTAATTAGTAAGTTCCAAACATAAGGAGTCCTTATAAATATCCTCACAGCCCTCCTTTCTCTCTGTTTTGTATTGCTTTTAATGCCATTTTATTTTTTCTATTCTTACTACCCCTGTCCGCTTTTACTATATTGCTCAGCAATTAGCGAGGTGAAATAAATAAATAAATAGAATGTCGCATGCGATATTATCTCTACTTGTGCAACAATTTATTAATATGCAATAGGCGAGTTCTGTTATCAAGACTACCGTCGTACGTACAATACGTAATATTTATACAATCGTGTTTATATAATTTAAGCTTACAGTCGGCGGATGGTTTGTTTCCATGATTTGGAACTGTTGTTTGTTTTCGCCTTATGTAAATTCGTTTACTGATAAAAGGAAATTAAAAGTTTGAGATTACTGAAACTATGCTCGGTAGGAATTTTGGAACAACTGAGTTCGAGTATATCTTAAAGATTTGTCAGGAGGACTAACGAAAGTGAACGGTACAATGCAGTACAGCAACGAAGGGGGTTCAACTTGAAACATCGATATGTTATGAACACATGTAAATATTCGTAAATATTTACTTTCCAGTTCCTGCGATGTGACAGGAGTCTGCTTAATGCTCGCCAAAGGATAAACTTATTCCATGTACAAGAAACTTTATCTGAGTTTCGACTCAGAAAACTTGAGAATCGGTCACGATACTTCTGACTAGCAGTCTGGATAACGCTCTCAGTTCTAAGTTTCAACTCCTTCGGGAGTTTTGTTGTTTCGTTAGTGGGCGATTTATTCTTCGGGCAGCTGACAGAATAAGATTGAAGGACCAGGTTTCTCTTTTTCAACTCGCTTTAATATTCATCCATGTACCAGTAAAATTTAGTTGGGCCATTTGCTAAAACAATGATGATCTGAAATCGCAAATCCTTTTATTCAATTAAGTATAAAAGTTTGATTAATTTGTGGTACTTACGATACTATAAACGTTGGCATTTAATTTTTCACTTAGTTAAAAAATTAAACAACTGTTATGATTTTTATTTACTTTTTGTGGACCTATGATTTCTTTCCTGTCTCAAAAACTTCTAGAAGCTTAGACCGGAATTATTATTAGGCATCACAGGAAAGATTTAGGCCATTACTGGGGTCCCTTCTTTGGGGACAAAAGATTTGGTGTTCCCAGAGGAGACGGGCGGCGGAAGTGCTTCATTTATTGATGCTCGGTCTACCGGGAATTTTTGCCTGAGTGAAGTCGAGGAAATTTGATTTCCTTATTTGTCTTGGACTTTCCCCACAGCTATCTTGTTCCTCCGTCTTCCTCTCTAATCGAATTATGGCGTGCAATTCTCCTTCCAGAAACCATATTTCATCGCTGGGCAAAATTCTCGCTGTTTATTATTATTATACACGCATTGAAGAACTTATAAACGTGCTCTTGTAAAATGTTATTGTATAGTCCAATAACGCAGAGCGAACATTATAAACGTATACTAGTGGTTTCAGCAGCTCATTTGAATCCTTTAATGCCATAGTCATGTGAATGTTTAATCATGTATTCTATGATATTCATTTAGAGAATAGAATTAAAAGATGCAAAGTATTTTTTTCACTACTATTTGACGTGATACGTCTATACGTGGGAAGTTTTATTTACCAGTACCTTATAATATCTTGCACTTTTTCGGGTCATCGCTTACGATAATGACTTACGATTGATAACTTAACAGCACATCGGATTACAAAAATTAATTCTAATTGGACACAGATTTGAGTAGTAAATTTGAATTTATCCAAATAGTTATTGAACCTTATTGAATATTTGCGACGATAACACGATTCTTACTCAGCACATTCCATTTGATAAACATTTAATACATTTTTGTTTGCGTGATCTGAATTTAAATAACCTTCTGGATTATCACAAACAAATATGAAAATATGTATATGTCATATATAAATATGACTGTGGTAGAACATTAAAGCGATGATTGTCATGTTATTCTAATTTTGTCCCGTACATAATATTCAATTACAGTGAGAAAGGCTTTATCTTTATCGCTTAGTGATGAAGGCAACTTATTGGAAATAAGAGAGTAGACGGATAAAAGGATTAAATTTACATTGAACCCTCTGGGCGAGCACAAGCGACATTGTGAAACATATTATCTCTGCTGAATCGGAAAGGGTCAGCATAGACGCAATGTCTTTAATTGTGACCTACACAGATCAGTCTACGATGTCTTCGACAGCTGAAATAGCCGTTTTAACACATTTTTATCGCCTCTGACATACATCGAGTTTTAATCATTTAGTTGCATACGCTACGCGTATTCTATCTCAAAATTTAATCCGGAAACGATTTATTTATTTCGCATTTAGTTCTTGAGGCCCTGAAAAGATTTTCGGGAATATCGTACATCAAATCTCCCGAGCATAAACAGTAGAGATAAACAATGTTTGAATTATAAATGGTGTAACCGGAATTTTTTTTTATTTCATTCTTTCATCTGGTCGGCTTCTGTGAAAGTTTGCAGTCGAACTTCCTGCCCATGGTTATCCATACTGTTGCGTCATGTGTCCGGAGAGAACATTGATTCCCGCCCGCGAAGACACTGTCGTGCTGACCAACGGGTTCGGGGGTTGGGAGTGGTCCAGCGCCCCAGTTTATTCGTCGGTCGGACAGCCTCGTTTTACGCCCCCGGACGCTCCGGGAATGGAGGAGCAGAGGGATGGGGGGGGCCTTTTAACGGGTATAATTCATCGGACGTCCGTGTTTTCCGAAACGAATCGATAGAGGGTGTTGTCGGGCGGTGTGGGCGGGGGCGGGGGTTGGACGCACAAACAGATGCCAACTTGCCTCCGACCGGGAGACAATTGTTTGAGAGGAGTTTGGCCGGCTCCGCGGTGGGGCCGCCGCATTGCGGGCATCGCGTGCCACTTTTTTGACACGGTGGGACGCCGGCAGGGGGGGATTTTCATCATTTTAATACGCTTCCGATTTGTTTTTCCGAGTTATTCCGCCAATGCGGAAGCGGCTGTGGTAAAATCCGACGGAAGCGGATAATACAAAATATTTGTTTCCAATTTGCGCGTGATGCCTCGAAATAAGGAAATTGTATTTTTCACTTCCGTTAGTTTCATGAGCGAGCACATCGCTGTAACGAATTTCACTATAGAAAGCTAATATGGGTTGAGCGCAATGATATAATATTAACAGTTATATAAAGCATTCGACGTTCTGTACTTGCTGTATTACGAAGAATTGAAAACCTGATTGAAGATTCGCAATGCCACATTCGTACTTTATCCCATTTCTTTATTTTTGAGTTCTATTCTGAACGCTTGCTTCTTCAGTGAAGTATTTAGGAAAGGTGATTTGCCTATGTAACGTCCTAATTACCTTGTTAGCGGGATAGTTTTTTCGGTCGTTTGTCTTTTTCAAATTTTTTCCCCCTTCTAATGGAAAAAGGGTAATTACCGTTTCGTTATGGAGTTTAAAAGAAGCGACGGAAAGTCGCTGTTAACGTCGGGTTCAAACCAGCTAGAAGAAATACATCGTTTCTTGTTCGTACACACGCCTAATCGGACGAAATGAGACAAATATTTATGCAGCGTCCTTCAACATGCGCTCGTATCGTTATATAAATTTACTGTATAAAGGTCAATCTTAATAGGGTATGCGGCCAGTTCGACCAACCTTCTTTCGTTCTGTCCCGTTTTTCCACGTCCGAGGACCGTGAAATCCAACCCGGACCTCCTCCGTCGCCAAAGGATCTCTCTCTCCTTCGACACTAATTGTCCCGTTACGGTCTGGGAACAACTGCCCTGTGACGCTGCAAACTGGGTCCACTCGCCCGGAGGGTTCTTTTCCACCTTTTTGGAATGAAAAAAGAACTTGCATTATTTAGGCTGTTTTCACTTGAAGTGAACGTCCCAACTTGAGAACTGTCGAGGGTACGTTTTTTCACCCTGAGCAGTAATGACGATTCGTCTGAGTGATATATTAAATGTATGAGTTTTTGTATTAAAATTAAAATCTGGATATACTTTGATACGTGCTACAAAATTAAGCGCCTCCAGCCTAGATTATTGTATTAGTTAAAAAGATGTGCAAAATAATGCATTTCATATTTTTGTCCGTAATCATCATATATTAGTAATCTTGATTAATTAAATTTAAAGATGTATAATTACGTAATGAATGTTAATAATGCAGCCTATCTTTCACATTTTATATAAACGTTAGTTGTATTAGACTGCACTAATATTTTATTATAGCGATACAATTAATACTGATAATTAATTGATTCGAAAAGGAACAGCGTAAGCTGTTTAACAGGCGAGGATACGGCGTTTATTGCACATAACTTACACTTAACTCTGGAAGAGAATATTGTGCATTCCGGCCAAGTCGTTTGTCTGGATTTGGGTTGCTTAAAGGGATTCTTTTAATGCAGGCAGTTCTACTTAACCTCACTGTGCGCGCCCAGATTACAAAATTATTGCGAAAGTATTTTTGGAAACGTTGGGATTATTATTTCATTTGGTATTTCGACATTAATAAGAATTTTTCGGCGTTCTGGAATTCTAATATGAGCGTTTTTCCCTCCCCTCGAGCACCCAGGGGGCTAATGAAACGATAAAGTTATTTTCCGGGGATGGAAACCGCTGGAAATTGATTTCGAGTTTTCTCGAGCTCTAGAAATTCTAAAAAAATATTAAAATTCGCGCCAGCGAACGTAATATAAAAGTAAGATTCCCAATGGCTATTAAGACGGTTTAAAATGAATTATATTAAACAAAAACTTAGGCTATGACTATTGTTGGCTTTTTCTCTATTAAAAACGAAATATTTTTCTTGTTCAATGAGATTCATAGCATTGGTAGTTATTACTACTAAGGTATTTCTGAATCGGTTGCATTATAAAACATTAATATTGAAGTATACGAAAAATGTACAGTGTAATGCTTTTACCTTCTCAAAGTAAATATGAATGATTCATATTATAAGTGATATTTATTTAAGCACATCTAGAATTTCTGTCGTAGGAAAAACATTTGAAACAAACAATATCATTTACCATTACCCGGTCTGTTCCATATTTTAATATACATACATTTTTACCCAAATATAAATGTATTTCATGTATTCTGCTTTACAATAACGTTTTAGGAGGAGTAAGTCATGCTGAGTTATGTATACATGAATTTATAATCGTTAGCATCGATGCTAATGCCGAAGTACTCCCGGATGTGTAGTTCATTATAGTAACGGGCGTTTGAATCGTGATCTAAATGGGATGATGGACCTCTGCGGGGAATTAAATGATAATAAATTGCTCCATTCCTAATCGCAAGTTGTAGTTAGGATTGGGCTGTACCCGGTGGTGTGGAGTACAATAGGACTGGTACCGGGACAATGGCCCCGGTCGGCTTTCTCTATCCGGAGCTCGCCCTCCGCATCAGCTTTTACCTTTAAAATTAATTCGTGATGCCGTAGCCGTACCATTGAAAACCGATTTCATAGCTCCCGATTGTTCAAGAATAATAACGGCGGCGTGCTTAACACGATACACCGCTTGATTACCTTGTCGCGGCTCAATTTGGCAATAGGCAACATTCAATGGACCAAAAACGCCAGTGCTTACAGACAATCAAACCTTGGATAATCCCACTGATCCTTGCCCTCCTCCAATATTAATAGTATTTACGAATTACTAAATAATAATCACATTCACAGATGATTATACGTTATCGCTACTTTCAAGTGGACTGCCAACTTATCCAGGGTCGTTTTATTTCATCTGTAATCCTATATTTCCCATTATCTTCATTTATAGGGACTAAAAGCAAGATAAAATGCAACATGGATCAAAATGTATCCCAAAATTATAACTCAATAAATTAAAACAAGATTGCACTTTAGTTAATGCTTCAGTAATCCCTAAGAACAGTGTACTATTATATATTTACGGAAATACTTCTCTCTCTGGGCCCAATTGGTAAATTTTCTCCGGTTTAGAATTTTTATATACTAGTAACATTATTTATAATCAATAATATGTCGAACTTTTTTAGGTCAATCGAAGTTACACTTTTAACAACATTCGTGACTCTATTTTTCGCGAGTATAAAAAGTTTTGTTCGGCAGCAATTTCGTCGAATTGTTTTTTAGGCTTCCTTTTTTCAGAGGGCCCGCAATCGAATCTGAAAAGTTCGTTCGTTATTAAAAGTACTAGAAGTATTCTGACAAGTAATGAGAAGTTAGTGCGAATCCATTTTAACCGAATTTCCTCCCGCTCTTTCAGTGTGAATATTATCGCCTTTTATAATGAGAAAATCATTACGTTTTAATTTTCGGAAGACGGGTTTGGATTCCAATCCATGGCACGTCCTGCTTGGACATTTCGCCAGTTTGAGAGTAGAGGCATAATTTCTGCAAATTGTCTGAGATTGCGAGGTTTGAGAGATCCCCTCTGTCCTTCATCCCTCCTGTCTATAATCATTAAAGAAACGATCTCCTAAACACTAGAGCCCTAATAAAAAGATAATTTAATATTTTCTTATATATATTTTATATTTTTCCACAATCACAAATAAGATATTTGATATCTCGTCGTCGGAATTAATTGAAGTAGGGTCAGCTAATTTATAATGTTATTCCAAATAAAATCTCAGGATTAGCTCCTTTCTAAGTTATTTCCAATCGTCAAATATGGTGTAAACGATATTAAAGATGTGTCACTCCTCGTATTTTCGGTACACACAGCTGTGCGAAAGTCTGCCTACATCTTATCATGAGGCCCGTCGGAAATATGTCGTCAGCCATACCTGCTCCAAAGAGATATCTGTTTTCGGTTCATTAAACGTTCGGGGGACAAGGTGTCGAGGAGATATAACAAAATTTGTTGGGTGGGGTATTGGGGCCGGGCCCTACCTCGAAGAAAGATAGCGGAGTAAACTGGCGGCGGGTCCCATTTGGCACCGGTCTTCCTCCGCCTTTCGGTTTTCTCCCCGGGGCAACTTCTTCGTACTATTCCCATTAACAACTTCTACAATTTATTTCCGACCGGCGCTTTGAAGAACTCCGAGCGGAGAAATTGTTTTTTCATTTCAGTCTTCTGGGCCAGTCTTGACGCTTTCCGGAGGACTTGCCCCGTGAATATTTCTGAATGCGAAATTGTACATTTTAATCAGCGCAGAGATATCGAGCCCGTATTCTATTTATAAACCTGAAATCATTTTCCGTTTTCTTATTCGTTCGTTAACTGTTGGACAAAACGTTTTGGCATTTGGGCAATGGGACTATCTGGAGATGTAATAATCCACCCCCGCCACGAATATAAGTGGAAGTGTTCGGAACTACCTGGGTGCCAGAACTATACCAATACCAACTATGCGAGCTAGGCAACTCAGTTTGGAAACTATGTCTGGCCCGTTAGTATTACCTCGTAACTACTTTCGACCTGTTCGTTTATATATCCAAGTAAAGAATCCTCTATATTATAGTGTCTATGTTATGTTATATAGGCTGTTGAATTTATCATTCCTAGACGAATATAACATTGGTTGTAAATGAAGATTTTCCATTGTTATGAACTCTATATTAGAGATTCTCTATACCGGAAAATGAATAGTTTCAGACATAAAATCTCGATTAATTTTTTCAAAATACGGATTAGAATAATGGTTGAATAATTATTCTATCAAAAGTATGTGTTTAATTCTGTCTAAATATGCCTTTCCCATGATTTGTGAAACCCAAAATGTATTTCTTTTACCATATCCGTTAACACCTCCTATCGTTTATGTGACCTGTCCCATTTTATCGATTCCAGGAAAGTGATAATTACTTACGTTATTTTTGTATTGCGTCTATCGATAGCAATATTTATTTTCCAATGACTCGCATACACTTCTCAGAAGTAACACGATTTTCAGAAATTTATAAATTCTCCTCAACAGAGGTGATACACAAGCCCTCTGGAGGGCTAACCGTAATCATTTTCCCAGTATTTCTGTTTCGTCGGTAACTCCAAATAGCTTATTTGGTGTCAATCTGAGTTTCCAATTTGAAACTTTCACCGCGATTGTCGGTTTCACTGCTGTTTCTCTTGGGAGAAAATCTGATCGAGTTTCTTTGGTGACGAAAAAGAATGTGATCAGGCGCTGTATACCCGGGCATGCTTTAGGAATTTAAGACATTTCACTCCGCTGGACAGTAATTAAAGAATTTCTGGTAAAAAGTATATAGAAAACTGTACAACTTGTTTTCAGATAGAGGCGCTGTTTACCGTTAGGGAGCGTACTAAATCTTCGATGGTACTAAATCTTGTTTCTAAATTTCCGCTGTCTGAAACTTTTCTTCAACCAACGGGGCTCCTTATTTACTCCCCTTATTTTAAGTGTCGTATTTCGCCGATGGGTTTATCAAATCTAAAAGAAACGGTGGCGGAATAGCTTATTTCTTATTTGGGATGTGCTGTGGTCTGTGTATTGAAAAAACGACTGTTTATTGTACAGCACTGACCTACTTTTAAAAAGGTGGCCTGAAATTGTTTATTTCCATTTGCAAGAAACGATTACATATCAATTTTGCTAAACAAAAGGGATTTGAACTGTATATTGTTCCTTTGTATGGTCCTCAAAATACTTTTCCACCGGATCGATTAGATCGCGCTCCATTTCGCGATTGTAAACTGCTGTTTGTTCCTTTTGTCTAACGGGCGTTTGATAGTTCTGTTGTTCCGAACTGTCTCGTCTGTGTTTTATATTTAGAAATAAATCAGTTTAATTACGGCAATAGTAATTACGAGATTACTGTTTAGTATAATTCTCATATTGTATTTGTTGGTTATAATTGTCTTAGATCATTTCATATTTTAGGGTCTTACTGTAAATGTTAATTATCCTGTCATTCTTATGTCTTCACGAAGACCTTCGGATGTATGATTTATATTCAAGAAACATATGTACTAATTTAAATTCCAAGGCTGCGAACGGTATATAGAATTACATCGCATATCTATATCATTCTTAATTGAACACTGCTGTTTAACTAAAAACTATAGTGTTATATCATTGAAATATCGTTTGATAAAAAAATACAGTTGTTTATGTATATATTTAAGTTTATTGATTTATATACTAGATTATAATGTCGATACGATATAATAAGCTAGTTTATACACTTTTTAAAATTTTTATTTTGAAGAGAACTATGTGTAGTAAATTCTAAATTAGACTAACAATTTATTGTAATAAATTTTAGCAAACGGACGAACCTTCGTGTTATCAAATCGCACTGTCACTGAACGTAATTAAAAAATTGATGTTTCAATTACTAAATTTTGTGACGAAATTCAGAATATTTTAGAAATCCGATGATTATGTTAAAAACCTTTAACACAGCCCTTGCGTAAGATAGAAGGAAACGTGGCATTATTCGGTTAGATAGGTATTTATTACTCTCCGAAGTAGAGACATTGTGGTCGGGTCTGGGAGGAGCAGACGGCGGGCGGGGTGTTATCTGTATGTGTGTGGGTTGTGGTGTGGTATGTGCGTTGAATCAATAGGGCGGGGTTGGTTGGGCGGTGGAGCTTGTCCCGTGGAGCGTGGCCCTAGGCCCCAGGCCCTAGGCCATAGGCCCCGCAGGCCCTCGCACCCAATTAGCCCTTCCACCGACACCCAAAGGCAGGTGTCCCGTCGACACACCCTCACGATTAGTTCATTACCCGCACCCCAACCCCTCCCCCCTCCCGCCTATCGTTACATCTTATCTTCCCCACTTTTTGTCCCACTCAGTCCTACCACTTAGTGATTTTCACTCCGCCATTAATCCGTTTACGACCGGGGGTAATTTCCATTTTCAAAAGTCAACCTCTGTCATCAGATTGTAAACAACGTGGAGTACTTTCAATAATCAAAAATTGTAAGCGTGTAATACATGAAATTACAATAGAATCTTCTTGTGAAATGTTTTCTTGTAAAACCTAGAAGAAGTAGAAATATTGTTACGTTAGGACTTTATTACTGACAGGATGCTAACATGTCACATGTACTTTATATTAATCCTTAAAGGAATAGTATTTTTGATAGCCCGAGGCCTTCCTGTCTGAGGTTAATGCTAAACTGGTACGAAGCCCTCTCAAAATTCCTCAATTAAATACCGACAACAGTACTCTGACATTTTTCCAGAATTTTGGGTTTGTTCGTTAGTTTTAGATGTAGGCAGGGTTGTTGTAACACCTACACTATTAATTGGCGAAATGTGCTGAATTATGGTAATTTTAACGTTCATCTCCTTGTTAACGAAATATGCGTCTTATTTGTCCTGTTAGATTTTAAATTCGGTTTACCGTCATTTATGAAATGTTTATCAACAATAAGTAAGTTACGTGTTAACCGATATAGATAAAAAAAAAGTATTGAGTTATTGATTTTTAATCACATTTAAGACATTCAGCCGCCGCATTCCAAATAAAAGACAAGTAGTCCTTGTAATTATGACCGACATAACAACTGGCTCGGCCTTACGACCTGCTATCAGTTTTTTTTTAGCTGTAAACCGCAACGGGCTTTCACGGACAAATGCATTTTGCGAAAGCGTTTACAAAAATGGTCTGCAGACCTCCTTAAATCATGTAATGGCTAGCACTGTTTATCAGTTTTCTCTAGATTCGTCTCTTTATATGTGTTCTTGGCAATGGCTGAAGAACAACACGATTATTTTAGGAAATTGTTCCTTCTTTTTCTGCTTCATTCCATCCTCTATAGTATTTCCTTTTATAACTATCACTGTAGGAAAATCGCAATAGTGGTGTATTCAAATGACACGAGTTCTCTCCGTTTATCATGCTTTTAAATTTATGGAGGCCATCGGCTTGTAAATAAATACGAATATCCCTTCAAAATTGAGAATCCGACTTGCCAGTGATCAAGTATATTACGTATGACGAAAGTTCATTTTCATCAGTTTCTCTACGAGTAGCGGCTCGATCTCGATCGCTCGAAAAAGTGGAGCAAGGATGCAAACTTGGAAGGACTCTGAGGTTGACGATGACACTATCCGCCATATTCTAGGGAAAGTTTCCCTTTCTGTTGTTACATATATTGCTATTAATATTACAGACCCGCATTGAAAGTATTCATATGGGATTGGGACAACTATGGATCTTTTTCTGTGGGCCCTCTTTTACACTCACTGTATTCATTTTTATACAACTGTTTATTTTAACATTCTCGGTTCAAATTAGTGCAGGGGGTCGACACACAAAACCTCGTCGTGGGTCAAGGCCCAGTAAAAACAGGAACTCGTTATCATCCTCCATTATTCATATCCTCTAATGCCTAGCAAAAAATGGGAACATTTTGAAGTAAAATAGTCAAAAACTAGAATGTTACGAAATTAGTAGTAATAGGAACCTAACAGGCCGTAATAAAAAAGTGTACAAGCTGTGCATTGTTATACAGTTTTGAAAAATGGTGATCTATGTTTTATCTTGGGTTAACACTAACATGGCTGTAATCGCATCAGCCTGCGTATATTTATTTATGAATAGAGGCGAGATTTGAAATTATAATGACTTCCAGAACTTTTTTTTAGACAGCTGTGTATTTCATATCAGGGGAGTGGGAAGAGTGTTTTGTTAACGATTGCATAATTCTGAGTAACTGCTGAGGCTATAAAGTTCTAATTCAGTGGCGTGGAGTGAGGACGCCGCGCTTCTGCGATGAATTAAAACGGCATTTGACGGTGGACATTAATGCAAAAAGTTACTTCAATCATCCTTTCGGTAATGTTACGATAGAAGTAGTTATTAGGTAAGTAATTAGACTGTACGTGCTGGTTGTTCGTTACAACTGCCATCATAGTGTAGGTCGATTAAACTCTGTACTGTCTTGTACGGCTCATTCCGACCTGTGTAATATCCCCACTAGCGTTTAATAAACACCTTGATTACTGACGGCGGTAAACACCAAAGCTTATAAAATGCAGGTATCCCGTTTATAATAATGACTTGTAGAACTTGCCCTACATAGCCGTTGCTTAGTTTTAATAGGGATATTTATTTTTACTTTCCCTTAGTCGTATCAAATAAAGTAGTATCAAAATAAATGAAGAATATCAAATGAGATATGAATACAGAAAAATATTATTTCCCGTTGGTTCAAGTAATAAAATATGTTTATATAATGTATTTGATGGACATGCCATAGTACCACCTATATTGTGCGTAGAATTTTGGTTTATAACTTATAATTGAATGATGTATAAAAATACAATTGTATAGACTGTAAACACGCATTTCTTTTATTTTAATATTTGATATCCCCTTAAGTGAAAAATATTTGGGTTTCGCCGTTGAAACCACTCGGACAGCAATTTCCAATGACTTCTGAATTTCCCTGAATTACTTCTTTTCCCGGAACCTACTCCCATTGTGTATGGGCAAATGGACACCGCCGGTGTATCATATTTCCCTGACTGTTGGACACTGTCCAACTGCTGTGAAATATCTATAGGGGCCTCTGGGTTAACCCGGTTTCTGTTCGGGCCCTCTCTGAAAACAAGACAGAAAGGCTTCGGACGCTGTATGTTTCAGACGGTAGGTGGATGCCCCAATTCCTGGCTGTTTCTAGGTCACTTACGGGTTTTCACGACTTGAGAGCCGACATTTCCCGCCTTTCTCTACCGAGCTGGAGAAAACCAGACACGTTGTCTTTGTTCTGGCGGGATGAAAAGCATTCCCCGAGCGCCCTAAAGCATAATCGAGCATTCCTCTCAGACCATTTTAGTATTTTTTTTCTTGTTCTAATTTTAATTGTTGCCCTTTGTTAGCCATCCCTCGCAGAGTTTTGGCACACTTCTGGCCTTATTCTCACTGTAGAAACGAACATTTTGGAATCCTTCCATAAATATTTTTGGAATTAATTACGTTCCATTTATTTATATCGGTCAGTGAGATGCGCCAGAATTTCGGGCGCAGTTTCCAGGAATGTTGAAATTCATTTAATAAGTGTCACCGATAACTTTTTTTGTTGTCTCGCAGCTTTGCCTACATTTTACCGTGGGGTTTTGATTTCTCGATAATCCAGCTTAGTGTGTGGCTCGATTTAGCGATCAATCTCAATTATAATTGGCGGGGAATTTATTTTTAGCGTGTCATAAATTTTTAAGGACGAGTTTAGGAAGTGTGTAAGGCCAAAGGTTGCAAACGCATTTACATATTTCGCGAGGGAGCAACATTGTGAATGGCCGAGACTGGATTAATTTGTAGCATAACGACAGGCGGAAGCCTCCCTCTTCCCCCTCCAAGAGAATTAACGAGCTTACCTTTATTGGTTTCTCCGCTCTAATTAATGCATTTTGGCCGACGTTGTTTCATATCTTTCGCTTTAAGGCTGTATTATTCTATCGTCTAAATTAAGAGCTGGAATAGATATTGTTAAACTTCGTGGGGCAGGGGTGTCATATTGCCATTTATTTTGTCCGTTTTGAAATTTCAATTAAGATCGTACATTAGACAGTTTCATTTAAATTTTGACTTACTAAAAACGAAAACTAAATTATGATCTAGCTGTTTCAACAATGCTCACATTTATTTATTAAAATGAAATTATTCATTAAACGTAAGGAAAGATATATGTCGGTGATCAGTGAAGACCCACAACAAAATTTGAATATAAAACCATAAACTTTATCTATAGTTTAAAGGTGTTATTAATTATGTATAGATTCACATTTCAGTATTTTGCCCTTACTGTGTATATCACAGTGAAAAGGTATATCAATTTGTTACGAGGATAAACTAGAATAGACTCGATTTTCTCTGCCCTCGGGATGAAAGAAGGGGTAGTCGTTTATCCGTCGAAAAAGTGCGTCCCATTCATCCCTCGGCAATTTTGAAGCATCGATTCGGCCCAGAACTGAAACTATACTTTGGGCGGGGGCGTTAGTGAATAGGGGTGAAGGGAGGCCGCCCATTTAACAGGGGCTAATCACTTAGCCCTCTCTGCGGGGCCTGACATTTAAATTAATTTCCCTCACTCAACCCGTTCCAATTTGCTAAATGCAGCGGAGACTAATGGAAATCGTTTGCCGAGGGGCTAGGAAAAGGGGCCGAAAAAGGGAGAAAAATAGAAGAGACAGGTTACAAATTTCAATTGAGATCTTTCCGTCGCCCAATCGAATAACACGGGCCCAGCCGCTATTATTCTACACGGATGCCTTTGTGTTTCTACTACCGGGTCGGTAACCTTCTGCCATCCTTCTTTGATTGACGAAGATTGCAACTGTTTTCTTTTGTCATATTTACCCAAAGTTAAAAAAAACATCTTTAACAAAGATTAGCATCACGGTCAAAGACAAAATTATTTACAATTCAAAACTAAAATGATTATATTTTTATAACTTATATTGTACTCTTACATTGTATGTACATTGGGTGTAATAAAAGCAGGGTAAAGGATAAAAATCAGACATATAAATTCCGCAATGAAAAAATAAATAAATAAAAATTGTCATCTTTCTGGCTAGTGGAATATTTCTTAAACGGAATATTTTCTGCCTTTGGAAGTTTTGTTAGTGTTATGCGGAAAGTCATATCTTATTTCAAATTACAAATCTCGTTATCTCATCTTATTTTCTGGCGTTCAACGACTATATCTGCTTACACATTTAATTCGATACCAGACGGTTTTCTTTACTAATCATCTTCAGTGAAACCGATGTGAAAGTCGGCCGCAAAATTGATAACCCGGAGCCCAGCTTTTCATTTATAACCGTTAATTTATTCGTTATTCTTGCAGACAAAGTATTTCATAGCACGGGAGAAGACTCCTTTCCAGTTTATTCATTCGCTCGGAGTTCCGGTCGTCTTCGGCCGTTTCTATTTAAATGATAATTTTAAATGTGAGCGCCAGAAGGCGGCGGTGATTTAAAGCCCCCGGCTAAGTCGAATCTAACGAGCCCCGGGGACATAAAAACTCCGGTCCCCCCCGGGGACCGCTCAATAGGGATTCCTTTCCTCAAATAATGACATTTTACCAGCGATAAGGTCGACGTTTATTCCGTTCAGAATGCAATATATTTGACGTGAAGGGAGGGGAAGCTGGGTTGAGACTCGGCTCTTCAAAACGCGACGCCCAGATCCCAATAAGCGGCCAAGACTACGACGTCTTGGGTTGGAACCGCATACTATACCGGCATTCCTCGCTACCCATTTCTGAGGGTGGGTGCGGTAAATGGTTGTTGAGACGGGGGCAATACCGGCCCGGAGAAGAGTTTTAAAAGGCCCCGATCGAAATTTTATCTCCGACCGTCATCTAATGCGTGTGACCCCCTTAAGCCCGTTCGCTCCAAGGTTAATGGTTTCTGCAATCCACTCTGTAAAACGAACGCGGAGCCGTTCCATTGCGGTGTGCCGCCGCTCTCGCGTTTCTTGCGTACACACATCCGATTTTGAAAACATTGCACAAAACAGGAATTATAATGGGGCAACAGCGGTTTATCGATGTATTTCGTCACGATTGAGATAAACTCTTGAAATTGGATTCGACTCCCCCGGGTTGAATTTTCTTTTTAAATCTACTTATTTAAAACAGAAATGGCGGCCTATCCGCCATCTCTGGTATCATTAGGTATTAGGTATCATGAAAGAATGATACCTAATAAGAGAGGCTTATCATTCGTCGAGAGGCGGTTTTTCTTTATCATATTAATAACATACGAGGTCCGTACTCAACATCGTTTGACTACATTTTTATTAGATTTGAAAAACCTTGGTCAAGGATGGAACATTCGGCGAGGTCGTAACAGGCGTGTCTGATATCGAAGTATTACATCAGGTGGACTTGGCTTTCGTTATTTTTACTGGAGGTAAACAATTCCGAATTTAAAAATTGGAATAAGGGCTGGCAATGTCTTGACCTCTGCTGTCGATTCGATCACACATGCAACACCAATTACTGGGAAAAACATGTTTTTTTAGCGCTTCGGGTTTTTAAAGAATATTAAGTACGTACGACGTTATGCGAAATGTAAGGAATCAGAACTCAATAATCTCTTTTTTCATACTTTATATATCGTAAAATCCGTTCTCTAAATATTCAATCTCGATTGCACTTAATGTATGATATTACTGATTACAGTCTAGCTTATCTATCCCCTATTATTTTTTGATGGCCAAATTAACAAATTTTCACCCAGTCTCCTCATTTAGCTATTCGAAGGGAACGAAAGATGGCATGTTTGGAATACCTGTGTTGTGCTCTGCGAGGGTTTGGAATACCATAGTTTTTTCGACCTTCTATCTCCTCTCACCATCTTCAGTAGCTCTAGCTTAGAAGCTAAGGACCAAACCAGCGGGAGGAGACGATAGGTTATTGTAGTAATGGTATTATATTCTTACCTCCTGAACTTGAATTTTTTCATCGTTTGACGTGTTATGCCAACTGTAATTATAAATAATGTAATGACTAGAAAATATTTATATATTTTTTCAAGTATTTAACGAGTTATATTACTGGCATACATAACTTCTGTTTTTGCTAATATTCCCTTTCCTTCTTTAAGGCACACTTTTGCCCGAGTAATTTTTTTCGAGCTAACTCTAGGCCATAATAAATATAACAGTCCCCCCTTTTTTAAATCAGAACAACTTAATAAGAATTTATGTCCTAGCAACTTGGTGCTAGCTTAAGAGTCCCCGCTGGGCCACGGGCGGTGGTAATTCCGGGTTTATTGCTTATCATGGTCTTATTATAAAATTTATTCTTCTGAATTTACTCATGTTTTTATATATTTATATCTATATTTATAGTAAAAGTATACGATATGTTATATTTTTTTGCATAATTCGTATACCATTAAAATATGATATTTACGTTAATTTAAAAAAGCATGTATCTTTTCAGTATTTTAGAAGCGCATATTTACACAGATTAACCTAAACATTCCTTTCAGTGTAGCGTGGCGTTTACAGTTTCCTTTCAGTTATTTAAATCACCGCTTTTCCCCGCCTCTCTTCATTAGAAGCGGCAATACCCTCTCAACTCTGTCTCCATTAGCGAAGATTTTCCTCGAGTTTTCAACCTTCTCCAGTCGAGTAAACCCTCAACTTGCAGATCGGATCCGAGATGAGAAGGGCTTTAAATATCGAAATTCAACTCTCCGATCTAATCTCCGGACAAAGTTTTAATTTAGAACGAGTTTAATCGCAGTTCAACGCCGGCGACTAACGAATTCTAGAACCGGCTCCTTATTGGGCTCTTAATGGAAAATTAAGCGTCTCCCGTGTCTCCTAATGAGCTTGGGAAAACGAGCACGAATTTTACATTAGTCGAGAGCCAGGAATAAATAACTCGCTTAGCGAAGTAAAACGAATTAGGATAATTCCTTTCGAACATTTTCCCACGAAGACAGGCAAAAATGTCGCGAATAAACCTGTTTCCCTCCGTGGCAATACTTTTTTCCACGAGAGTCACCGTTACGGAATTCGAAGCGTCGCGCCAATTCCAAAAAGAAATAAATGTCGTATTCCTGTGACTAATCCGCAGAGGTACCTTTAAGGAGCTATGTTTGAATGCAGCTCCACGTGAGTCAATGCGATTCGACCTCCAAGGCACAGACAGGCCTAAGAAAGGCTTTAACGGACAGGTTACTAGAGGACACTTAGGGACAAAAAGAAACCATATCGCATTTTCTTTTTATTGTTAGTCACATATCACTAACATATTCTAGCAAGTACATAGAAAAAACCAGAGTATTCTACTTCTTCTTTTTTTTAAACTATGCTGATAAAAACTATAAAACCACTACTCTAGCTGTAGTACGCGTACTTACTGACTCCACTAAAGTTCGTACGGTGCACTTGTGCCAATAAACTAGCGCCCTCCTGAGTGTGGTGCGGAAATGTACTTAACTAAACCTCGTTGGGTGCACTTGCACCGATTAACTAGCGCCCCCCTGAGTGTGGATATCTTTAATGAACTTCTATTCTCCTGAAATTATGTGTGTGCGTATATTTGTGTTCACTCTTATCGTCAATTAGTATAATTGAACACGAATAACGGGCGAAAAACAAATACTGAGAAAAAAAATATATTCTACTACACGTTCTATTATATTTAAACATTCGGTCGTAACTTGAATAGTGCTTTGCATGTTTGTGATTGTAGTTCATGAGGACCTGTTGACTTTGACCATCAATTTAGTGATTCATTCAAGTGTAAGTGCAATTTTCCTTATTGCAGTGGCATTTTATCGCCATTTGAAGGGCCTTGTGTCGCATATCGATCAAGAGACTCGATTAAGGAAACCTGAGTAATTTTTGTTACTGAAATTTTTGTACCGAAGCGGTACTTTAATTTAATTTATTTTTTAGATTATTGTATATTACTGAGGAAAGCAGTTAGGTTCTGGTATTAATAATTTGGACTCTTTGTCGTTTGGAAGGATTGGAATTTATAAAGGGCGTCTGTTCTTTAATTTCAGATGGAAATACTCGGCTAGAGATGTAATTATCAGATTAAGGAAGAAGCGGGGGCTCTCTAAAAAAAAAATAATACAACTAAATTAAATTTTCCCAGATGCCGCATTTCCATTAGCTGTGAGAAATAAAAAGCTGCAAGTGAAAGCCTCTTCCTTCTTGGCGAGATGGCCCGAATTATAAAATAAGATGTTACGATACTTCTATACGTATCCATTGTTTGAATTCTGGGAATATTCTGCATTTAATCATCCTACTATTTAAGTATACGATAAGCCCACTCAATTGTCCGACCGATTTTTTGTATGTGATACGAATGTCTGCACCCGTGAGACCCGTTTTCAAAAATGCGATGCCGGTATTAGTAATCGTTTTTTAGAAATTCATTTATCGCAAGAATAAATTGGATAGATTCTTGCTCAATTCATTCAGTGTTGCGACACTTTGTTAACGTATGTTATCATTAAATTTTTATCATTTGATCGTAACGGGAGCCGAATTGAGCTAGTCCATTCGTTCGACAGGAAACGGTGGGGGAAATTCGAATCGACGCCAACTCTTTTATATATATTTATTTTCTGTTCCACCAGCGATGTTTTTTGTTCCTATTCGCCAGGCTTTGGAGATAAGACGAGTTCGGCTGTCGATGAAATGCATCACGTCTATATCTGTGATGTTGAAATGTTGGATTGGAGGAGGCCCCCCCTTCTGCTATGGGGTGGGGAAATAAGCGGGCGGGATTATTCAGCGTGTCGGGTTCAGGACGGTGCACGTCCAAGGCAGGAAACCGCCCGAGCACTAACTAAGGTGACACGGCGGCAGAGAGAACAATAACCAACGCCCAGGGTCAATAACCACGCCCGGCTCACAACCATTATCTCGATACGGACAGGCATTTTTAATGGCTACTGTTTCGGAGAGGTACACCTCTCTTGAAGATTTTTCCGAGCCTTATCTTCTCCCTCAGAGTTCTCGTGGGCCTCATGCTACAGCTAAGAAGAGTGGCCTGTTAAAGCTTCTCGAGTATCTTCAATCACCTATCTGTGACATTTCAAACTCAATTAACCGATGAAGTACTGTGTTGAAATTTTCCAGTCGTTTTCGAAACTTTGTTCAGAAAATTTTTAAGTTTTTAAGTTCATGAACCCACGAAATATCATTCCGCATTGTTTACTATTTTTTATTTGTAATGTAGGAAAGCAGTTTTTCCACGAATATGAGGTTGAATTTTACTACCGTATGTGGACCCAGTAGACCCAGCGGAATATTCAATGGCCCCTTCATCTAAATAATAACGGCAATGCGGTACTGTGTAATAGCTGCGGACCCCCTAGCTCTTTCGCGCGAATTAAGAATTATTTATTTTCAATATTTATAAAACAATTTGAATTGGTACCATTTATTATTCATTTTTTCTTTTTCGAAATTAAGTACGAACAACACTGAAACATATCGTTATGTTTCATGGAAAATTTACTAATGCCGATATTTTATATGCTGTTATTTATAAAATTGTCTGTTTAAAAACTGCACCTCTACAAATTTTAATCGTCGATTAAAATTCGACAGGCTTCCTTAGAATGTGTTCAAGAATTCAAGCCTAAAATGTGAAGTTGTAGCTTTAAATAGATGTATGATTAAACATTCCGTTACTAGCATAGGGAATGTAAAGTTCTTTCCCCTAACAGAATAACAGAATTAGGCGAGAACGATCAAAATATAATCCGCTTCAATCTCGTATTACGAATTTATGATCGACCTGCTGTGCATTTGATGTAAATTATCAAAAATTCGATGTATGGGACTCGCAAAATATCCTTTCCCTTCTCCTTTTCATTTTCTTTTACGGCGTTTGCAATATGTATGCAAATTGGGATGATCTTTTTTACACCGCACGGCCTGGGATTCTCGTGACGCTCTAGAAGTGGATTGTTCATTTCCATAAGGATTGAGGGAACGGGGGCATGTGATGTTTTCTAATTACCCTGATAAGGAATGAATAATTGGATCATCCTGTCTGTACTGTCTCTGCACCTTTAGGGCAGGAATACACTTGATAACAGTACTAAAGTAACGATAAGTACTCGCGACAATATTCGATACCTACATAGCTTTCTATGATTTATGGCAAACATTTATTGGCAACTTTTTAAGCGTTTATTAACCAGAAAAAATATTCAGAATGTTCATGCTGGTCGGGAGCGTGCTGCGTAACCCGATTCCTATAAATATGAATACTGGCCTCGAGGATTCCAGGGTCCTAACCGCGTACCGATATTAAACCCGAAGAAAGCCAACCCGATAGTGTTATTAATATTGGGGCAAGAAAAGCCATACTTCACTCTGCGGACGTGTCACCCTACAGATAAGGCCTGTTGTCGCTCAGGGACACTATCCGGAGGTTTTTCGGCCGGCAATTTTCAAAAGGTCTTTTTCTTTCGACGTCGTCGTAAGTTATGCTATTGGCCACGAGTCATATACTATAATAATGGAATATTCCTTATAATTAAATTACTCTTCTTTCTTAAATTACGCCACGTTGTTTCTAAACAGAGCGCGGTTTGAACAAACCTGGGTACCTGGGGTGGTTTTAATAAATGAGAGAATGTGATACGGTTAAAAATATATAACAGAATTTATAATATGTATGCAAATGGAAAAAGCTTTTTTACAGATTCGGCGATCGTTATATAACTGGGGAAAGTGAGACTTAGGTGCATTCACTTTACAGCTCGGGGCAATGATGCTATTCGGAGGTCCGGATAGAGCTATTTAAGGGTTCGTATTCTCCAATAACTTTCATTGGCGTGGGGGGAAGGGGCGACGGAACCCAGAACTTGGATTCAGCCGTGTTTAATTAAATTAGATCCGGAATAACTCTACCTTTAGCGCTTTAATGGACAAATTTCTGTTCGAATTTGTTCCAAAGGGCGTACATCTCTCTCAGCCGCTCGTAATGATGTTCTCAAAGTTTGGAATAATGGAAGATATTATCTCTCAGAGGTTTATGCATAATGCCGCCGTATGTATAAGTCAACGAAACAAGGGAACATTTATTGAGTGTATCGCGTTTTTATTCCATGCGGTTGGATTTTATTGAGGGCCACCCCTTGACCTTTTCCTTTCCTTCACTG
Source organism: Lethocerus indicus (assembly GCA_019843655.1). NCBI lineage: Eukaryota > Metazoa > Arthropoda > Insecta > Hemiptera > Belostomatidae > Lethocerus > Lethocerus indicus. The sequence goes on from JACDQD010000006.1 coordinate 20,202,735, forward strand.
ATACATTTCTCTAGATAAGTTGACAAACTTTTAAAAGAGGTACATGCTATAATCTTACAGAAAAAGTCCGGTGACAGTATTTTGTTGCTAACTCAAGTTTCCTTTAAAGTTAACTCTTTGTTATAATATTATATTTATTTTCTACTAGTTTGAAGTATAATGCAGGTTCAGTATTAGTGTTAAGGGTCGAGAACTGTGCCCGTATTATTTGAATATTATTATATTGACTACACAATTTATGGGATAAAGGGTTCTAGAGCGGCTGTATTCTTTTTGGTGTAATTGTTTTTATAACGTCTGACCTGTGGGGTAAAGCCCAAAGGGGCACGTCTCAGACCGAAGTTAGTTGCCAGGCGGACCATGACAGACCAACATCCGGAGGATAACAGATGTATTACACCATTACTCTTGTGTAGTCTGACAACGATGCTTGTCGGTCAGATTAATCTCGAGTTGTCCGGGTAGTCCCCACGACGACAATGTGTATGTAATTATTAATGTCTCTTGTATTGATTCAATAAGATTGTGAATTAAATTATTTACTGATTAGAAAGTCATGAGACTGCGAGTAGTAATGCCTCTGAAGGATATGAAAATAGAAACTAGGAAGTAACCGTGAATTTTTACAGCTCAAAACAAACTATTGAGAGTATATTGCACAGATACGAAAATTTGTGGAGATTAATGGATTTAGGTAATCAGTAGAATATATATTTGACAACTAATATATAAAACTACAAAGTAAAATCAAGTTCGTTGCTGTATTTTATAATATTCCATTCAAGGCACATATAAAATTGAACTCTCTCCATTCGTTTCATTTAATCAACTAGAGAATGAAGTTTAATTGGAATTGGTCTCATGAAAGCCAGTAGATAGTCAGTAGTAATTTATAATTTCTCGAAATAGTTCCATTGTATAGGTTTTTACGGCCCATTCACGGCAGAATTGATCGGGCCCGGGAAAGCTCATTGTGGGAGAATTTTCGAAATCATAATCGGGGCGATGGGGTCGGGTGGCGCCGTCCTATTTCGCCTCTTGAATGGAACGCAAATGAGGAGTCTCGGTTTGCATAATGGTTAGAAACGTTTCACAAACAGTGGAATTTCTTATTCAGTGCTTGATACTCGTGCTCTACCTCGGGCTTTCTGCCTTCCCCCCATTCCAAATTCCCTTGCGCTTGTTTGGCCCCCCAGAAAGGGCTCGTCGTGCATCTTCATAACGCTGCAGCTTTATAAATAATTAGAAATCCGTTCTCTGTTAAATAATAAAGGCGTTTCGAGGAGTTGTGATTTTATGAACATTCACCACGAGCGGATTTCGAAATACCTTCGCACGACCTACACTAATCTGGAGAGAGGTTGGGAATATTTAGGGATTGTTTTATATCATAACCACGATTCTACTTATTATTGTTCTTAGAAAGTACGATTCTTAGGTAGAATAAAGTATGGGATAAATAGTTTTCTTCTGTTTCATGTTAAGTGCAGAATTTCAACTAATTAGTTTTTTGGTAAACATTTTGAGCATCGATAATTAATTATGCATTCACTTTTGTATTCAGTTTTTCATTTCAAAATACAATTTTCACTTATTATTAATTATCTTATGAATGATAAAAATGCATTTTAAATGATTTCCGCTGTGTTTTAAAGAAATATAATGTATTTTTCAGGAGGGGCACTGATGCTTCCCTTATCCTAGGAAAACAATATATTTCATAGGAAAAAAGTTATTTATTCAAATAATTCATGAGATGAGCTTTTGAATAATGAATAATGTCGTTGGAATAATGGATTTTATCTAGGGTAATTAAGTTTTCCGCGTCAAGGAAAATACAGCAAGGGTTTGAACATTAGTCCCTGATATTTGTATTTGGAGATGGATCATTTGGGGCATATGAGGTGTTAATTCAGGCTGTAAGTTGGCTTGGGGCCCTCCGGAACGCCGCCTAATGTCCTCTGTAGAAATAAATCCATTTTAGGGTCGGGAGCATGAAAGGCTCATCTGAATGATGGCAAAGGAATATCTTGAATTTAAATAATGCGAGGGCGCGGCGAATACAAAATAGTTCGACGGGTTTTCCGTTAGTTCCGACGCGCTATCCTCCCCTTCGTTATTCCCCGACGGCCGGATTTGTATTGATGAATTATTGATGCGGCTCAATTTATGGACGGTTCGGCTTTGATAACGGCCCGGAGGGGGTGCAATACTCGGTCAGTTCTTGGGATAATGAGTGGCAAAAATTGCTTCTTGCGTACCGAACTGTAATATAAATACAGTTTGCCTAATTGCCACAATAAAATTAGTTCAGAATATTAATGACCGTAGAAAACGAACGAGGCTCTCAAGGGGCGTGTATGTACCCTGTGTTAAATAAATTAAATGATATTGACGTGTTTGTCGATCGAACTGTTGTGTTTCACTTGTTCCTGGTCGATCCCGCAACACACCAGTTACCGACTGAGGGAGGTTTACCAAAGCGATCGTTATGTCACAGAGAAGGTCAACCCCCGCCCTCCCCCAGAAATAAATGACAAATATTTATTACTTTTAGTAAATGCTGGTAAACACAGTTCAATATATAGAATATAAAGCGCGCTCAACAGAATATAAACTGTTGCAGGACCAAACATAAAACAACACGAAAACAGGGAAGAAAAATGGTCGGAAATTATTATTTTAAATAATTGTAATACTTTATTGCCGTTTCTGATTTAGAATGGAACTGGAAGGGTTAAGTAAATTGCAGAGCTGTCATTGCTTTATATTACGTGTTTATTATGCAAGGGATGGTTTCTGTGTTTCCATTGTCCTGTTCTCGTAGCTTTGTTCTTGCTTTATTTTAGGAAGGTCTTTTTTGTACCTATTCTCTCGAATTTATTTTATATAATTTCTAGTTGATGGCAAATGGCATATTTGCCAAACGAAGTGGAATTATTAAAAAAACATCACTCGCTGATTTTGTCCTTAGGCTTTGGTCAGGAATGGATACAAAAGAATGATGGTATTCCAAACCCTCGCGGGATCCGCAAAACGTATCATAAATTATACTAATCATGGGCTCAATCCCATTTGACTCGTATGGGAGCTTCCTTCTTGTCATGTAGCTCCGGTTTTGGATCCCCGCTTCCGAAACTTTTCGTACGGGGGAAAAATTTTGTGCATTGTCGAGATTGGCGACCATTATCGCTGGAAATGGGTGACCTTTGTTGAACAAGAGTGGACCGGAGGAATGTAGGTTGGGTAATGGGTGTCGGTTCTAGAGTTTCACCTTTGTGTTGTGCGACCGCTTCAAGTGCGTTGACTCACACCCTTGAGCCCGGCTTCTCAAATTCAGCTCACTCCACTTCGCGTCCACAGCTGAACTTACACCGCCTGAAAAACTGCTCTTTTGTTGCTCCGGCTTCCGTCCATTGAAAAGTAGAACGAGTGTTTGGATGCAAAATTCACTAATGATGCCTCCTTGGCACAGGTTTTGCCACTTTCTTGTCTACAGGTTCCGCCTGAAAATATAATGGTAAAATGTCATATTATAGCCTTAAGTGGTATCAATTTATTAATCACAGAATATAAATTAAGATTAATGAATCATTAAAAAACTAATTAAAAAAAAATATAATGATCCAATTAGTATTATACTTAATAAAAACGATAAATAACGAATGTTTTAAGAATGAAATTGTAATAATATAATAACGAATGAAATATAATAATGAATTAATGATAATGACATTTTCTCCAGACGGTGACAATCCCGTCAGTAAATTAATGACTCACGCAGGTCGGTTACCGATGAATCACTCTGTTTCACTGCAAAGTAGTAACACTATCACAGTCACAGTAACTACAGTGGCAATGTAGATGGGACGCTGCAATATTTGTCATTTTTATTATATAAAGATAAATTCTGAATATATTAATAGAAATAAAGATAAGTAAAATTGCATAATTTAGTGGTTAGAGCATAACACCGGGCCCGGGTTTGAATGCCGGTGGCGGAGCGAATTTCCATATAACTGGAAATTCGAAATAAAGAGTAATGTAATTTCTGGAATGGAATTTTTCTTTTTATGTTTACTGTTGTTGCGAGTGATTCTAATGATTCTTCTGTCCTGTAGTGTTTGATCCAGGAAATAGTTCGAATTTGCTTAATTCTGTTTTCGAATAATTTCGTATAACACGAGCTTTTAATTTGTTATTCCGGACGCGTGAACCATACACGACTTGAATCTTATCTCCATTCCGGTCGAAGAACCTCTTCTCAAGGGCAATTTTTCAACCTCACTGCGGAAACTAGATTCGGGGTCGGCCCTCCTCCGTGAACGGTCGGCTTCCGCAAGTCCAGAAATAATTCCGGGTAGTCATTTCTTAACCGAGTTAGCCTAATGGGGGATAATGTATGTTGAGTCGGAGTTAAGTCCGGAGAGAGGGAAAATGAGAAGAGAGGGCCGTGCTTTTATAAAGAGGGGGTAAGGAGAAGAGGGCGAGATAGGTTGAGTAGGGACCACTTACCGCGGCCAACCAACCCTGGGGCTCTCTATTGAGAGCACTCACCAGCGCGCTGCTCTTCTCTCTCCTTCCTGACTGCTCTATCTCTCTTATTCTCGGCGCCCTTCCCTCTCTCATTTGTGCCCTCTCGTTTGTTAAATCGTCTCTGAAGCTTAAAATCGTCCGAATTTTTTCCCTCTCAGGCTTTTTCACTTTTTTCTTATCACTCCCCCCTCTCGACCCGTCCCGACCGTGAATGGTGAATGCGGTCATCATTATTTTCCCTTGGAAAGCGCACAATACCGTCCGAGTAGTGTTTGACGAATGGATTGGTGAAGACCGGATGGACACGGCGTTCGGCCGGAACTCTCCGCTCAGGAATGTCAAGAAAATATGAATCGGTTCTAGAACAATAGAACGGGAGTTTGATTAATATTCAATACTCACGATCTGAACGAAATCTTCTTTTTATTCTTTAGTTGTACTTATTTTTGAGCAAAAAAAAGCATCTATTGTTTACGGACGAAAAGGTTTCCGTAAAATGGATAGCTAATAATATGAATCCAAAACCGAAATTTTGAGCATATAAAACATTTATACTTAGTAGTAATGAATGTTGATATCTTCTAACTTTGGCCGATCTTGATGCCATCGCAAAGCCGTAACATTTAGTCCTGGCCGGTAATGAATCGTGCTCGAGATTTAATTGTTTGGCAAGGTTTTAAAGGGGTGGCCACGTCCTTTAAACGTCTGCTTAGAATGCTGGGACCGTGTTTCCGTTTGAGCTCTAGAAGTTGGCCCGCATTTTATCCTGCTTTAGACGGGCTGGCAACCCAGCTTCGCCGGACCCCGCCTAGCCAATTCAACGTTTCTTACCTTGTTTTTCGCCCAGATAAAATTTATGACGGCCCCAAATTTTCCCTGCCCGAAGGTTCAGAATTTTTCAAGAGCGGATATTTGATTCAGAGCAGGCTGTATAGATTTTCAATGTGAAATTGTTAAAGTAGTTTCCGTCTTCTATGTTTGTTGTTTTATTTATATTAAATTTAATAACACGACAGACATTATTACTAATGGTAATATTGCGGATGCCTGACAAAGTTATAATTTATTACTGGTACGGGATGTATATTATGAAATGTAAAAAGACTTGAGTATTCTTATATAGCGCAATTAGGCTACTGTGGCCCCGTTAAAGGGAATTGGTTTGCGAATTTACGTTGTATAACTCTGGGGCCTTAAGAACTGGTTTTCCGCAAAAATAAATTTCTTCGGTTTGCTTTTCGCCGGCCGCCTATATAAGGCGGAGAAAAAAGAAATAATTGGCTTTGGAATCATTAACTCGAATCGCTTTCTCGCGATATGTGGGTGAAAATGCAAATTCCCGGTCGGGGTTTATCCCTGAATTTAAAGGTCGCATAGCAAATAAAAAAGATCGATGAAAGTGAAGCTTGAAGGTTCGCGTTGCTTCTTGAAAATATTTAAACTTGGCTGCTGTTTTACTTACACAGTTTATTTTTATTTGTAGTATTAAGAATACTTAATACTACAAGCGAGAATTTGGATCATAGATGGTCCGTTATGATCTCATAGGCGGGCATTTAAGCCAGAGAAACTATGTGGAATTCTGAAAACTTAACGCGTTAAAAACTAGTTAAATGTTCGTTATCGCGATATACGTTCATTTTTCCACTGTCGAAAAATACATTACATGTTACAACAAGCGAATATTAATTATTTTAAAAATAAATGGTTTTAATTAGATATTCTAGAGAAATTGTTTCTTCACTTAAACGATGTGCATATGATTAAATCCTTAATTCACATCACTCCAATTTTCATTGTAATCTCTTAGATGTGAAAGAAATAGAATTTTGAAAACTCATGAGATACGTGATACACTGCGGAACTATCAAGATTGTAATAATAAGAGTGCAAGTAATTTATAGAATGTGGATCTCATTTGTATATATTCGTTGGTTTAGAGGAGCAGAGTTGGTAATCTCGGTTATCGAGGTACATTATGACGTAGTTATTTTCATAATCCAGATCTTTCTTGTTATTAATTAAGTTAAGTAATTAAGTCTTGTTATTGTTGTTAGTTTTAAATTATTAGGAATTTAGGTGTTGAATGAGATACATCTTGCTGCTTGAAAAGCGGTGTTTTATATGGCATTTGCCCATTGCCGTTTGCGTGATTATTTGCCGGGCCCCTATTTCGATGCAATTCAGATTGTCGCCTGTTGAAATGAATTACGACACTGTTAATTGCCGGTGCGATGGGAGGGGGGGTTATTTCGTGCTGGCCTAGAACTTCATCTTGAATTTTTTGATCGATTCTCGGGTCAGAGCGGTGTACTATTGCGCCATATCATTTCCGAGAACGTCCCGAATCCTGTCCCCGGGGCTCGGACGTTATTTGATTGGAGGATCTGCGTACCGGATTTGATTGTTATGCAAATAAGATGTTCGCCCTATTGTTGCGATCGACAGTGTCAACAGGGTCGCGACAGATTGGACACGCATTGTAATCGCAATAAGTTAATTCACGGAATTCATTATCTGTGTTCATCAGGGTTAACTCTGCTTTCAAATTTGTTTATTTAATATTCAAATTAGTATTCCGTCATAATATTTGCAATATTAAGTATCGATGTCAGGATTATTAATGTACTCAATCAGGTTATAGCGTAACATCCGCTTACTGTTAAAATTTATACTTATAATTTTAGGGAGAGAAATTTGTAAAAGAACCTGAGACGAAATCCAGGTAAATAACATCAAGTGGAGAAACTTAAAATAAAACTATCTTCACATAGTAATTCCAATTTATACTGCAAGATGCCGTAGAAATGTTTTACTGTATATGAATAGGTTTACATTTCTAATGTTATAGGCTGCAATAAGTCTGCTTTGAGCGGTTTAATAAAGTTGTTTTACCGAACCTTGCCCATTCGATTTTACGTCCTGATTATTTCAATAATTAACGAAAGGGCCGACAAAGGACACGGCGAGCCAATTTATAATGCATTTTATAGCACTAGAAACGTGGCAAATTGGCTGGCGGAACTTTATTGCGGTGGTGCGGGGCTACTACGTGCGCCGAATTGTAACTGCTCTCAAGATCCTTCCTCAGATGTCTAGTCTAGATTACTTGACTGACAGCCGAACGAAATTAGCTCAAGTGGAAGTCAATTTGGCCAGTAGGGAAATCTTTTCACGTATTTTGTTCCACCAAGTAATTTTCTGTGATTATGGACATTTTTGAAAAATCGGTGGTCGATGTATTTGCATATTTCGTAATCAAATGTAAGTTCGGTTGTGTTCTTACATTATCCATCGAGGCTAATGTAACTCTAATAATAATAGGGCTCGAGTTGTGACCACAAGATGTATAGTTCAGTTTATTACTGTAATTATTTCCGTCGAAATAATTTGAGATACGTTTTTTCGCCCTATTTTCGGACTAGTATAACATATATCTTTAAAAAAATATAGTAATTACAAAAGAGTTCACTGTACATGTTCTGATTTATTGGGGGTACGGTTTTAATGAGACAACGATATTTAGGGATGCGAACTCCAGATGTATCCATAACAAGAAATGGCCGACACGAAAATAGATTAGTCGAAATACATGACCATTTAATATTTATATTTCTGATGTTATGAGGTTTACACCGGTTGTAAAAGGAATCATAAATACGAAGAAATTAGTCTAGTCACTCGAGTTTTATTGTTTTCCTTGTGTCGCATAAACCCGAGCAATAACCTCCCCGGACTCGCAGTGTTGTAAAAGAAAAGGCGACGCCTGTGAGTTCAGTATTTTTATGGAGCCCATCTGGCGTTTTGTGACTTGTTTCCACATTTAAGATTCATGATGGCATGGAGTGTCTCACATTTAATAAGTCATCCCTTCGTATTTTTCTTCTTATGCTTTTACAAAGTAAATAGGGTTTCAGTTACGGTAATAGACTATGAAAAATTTAAATGACCATATCAATAGTGTTCTGAAATAATCGAAATAACTTATTAACGAAACTAAATAATACATATGATAAATGCTTTGTTTGCATTAATGAAGTATTTTAAAGCGCCTTTCAATTTTTCAAAGCTGCTGTAGAGTAATTATTTAAGAGCTAAATTATTTTTTTAATTTCTGCTCCTAGATAACAAAACATTGCAAATTCGCTTACTTTGAAGTTATAATATGGTTTTTTAATTATCTAAACAGTAAGAATTAGTCAAACACATTGGCACTGAATTCATTTTAACTTGTATTTTACAAGGTAGCTGTATTATTCAAATAGTTTTATCAGTAAGATCTAGATGTTCAGCTTTTAAAACATGATTCATTAATTCAGTAGTATAGGTATATTGTAGGCGTGTAATAATTCCCGTTTTGCTTTTGTTTTTAAATTTATTGTAACCTTCTGTATATTGTAGGGATATCAAGCCTGGTGAGCTGTACCACAGTTGAGGAATTGCCAGAGTTGCCACCTCAGGATGAGGAGAGGCTGCAGCGGGCTGCTAGACTTCTCCAACAGAGGCTTATTCTCAGGCAGTGGCTCCACGATCTTGGATTACACCATCACCACCACAGGTACCAAGAAATTATTTAAAGATGTCTGCAAATTGTCTCTTCAAAATTATTTTGTTTGCACATAAGACTCTAATTAAAACAATCAATTTACATTAATATTTCCCTTCTGCTAACCTGGCATGTGTTTTAATAATTAACCTAATTGTTTAGGTTGTTACAAGAAGATGTGACATCCTTGGAGGATGTTTACTGGCTGGAAGACTCTAGAGCCAGATACTTGTTGGGTAAAGATTTTGCTACTTGGAGTGCTGCGAGGCAAGCTCTCCCCGTTTCAAAAGAAGATTTGTCTATGTTGAAGGCAGAGCTATGGAGTGCTGTTGTGAAAAACAGCCACCATCAAGATGCTTGGACACTTGGTATATAACTTGTATCAAAAATCTTAAATATGCAGGTCACTTTGACCTCGTGGTTTCCTGCTTTATTTATTTAAATGATTAATCCATGGCTATTTGCCATTGAAAGTACATATTTTGCAGTACTCACAAGCTTATAGAAGGATATTAATTTTTTTAATTGTAGGCTAATTTAAATAAATTGTACTTAAAACTGGTCAAGTAGAATCACCTAGGGTTTTTCAATTAATGCATATGAAATTATTGTTAACTGAAATCCTGCACTAATGCAGTGTTTCAAAGTTTACCAATTCTTATTAATTAGTAAATAAGCTTGCCAGTCATTTGAAGTGTTATACATTTTAGGTGGAATGTTGGTTGTGTCGGTAAGTGTCTCCGGACTGGTGACTCTGGCAGCCATGACTCAACCCTCCCTGGCTCCCGAGGCCAAACATTCATTGCTCCAGTATGTCACTGGAAAATACCTTCATACTGGAAACACAACAGTTGAGTTCCATTGGCAAGACCCTCAACAAGTTGGCCAGTCGACATCTTTCACAATTTCTGTAAGTGGTGACATGAACATACAGCATAAATAAGGTGCATTTATTTCATGGAGACAAGTATATAAATGAATATGTATAATTAATTGTGTCCCATTATTATTTTATATTAAATTAATTTGAAAATGCTTATTTGTTAACACAGTTTTTCCAGAGGAATGGGCAACCATATCCTATATGTGATACTGACCAGCTGATGGTAGAGGTGAGTGAGTTTGAGGGTCACAGGAGGGTTGCTACTCTTATTGAGCTTGGTGGAACAGAACCGAATGCTGCCAACACTGCTGTTGTAAAATTCACAGTTAGACAGGCTGGCATGTACAGAATTGCCATTTTAATTGGAAATACTCATATTAATGGAAGTCCATTCACTAAAACATTTCTTCCAGGTATTTTTACTAATTTGTAGATTATTACATATTTGTAATATTATACTATATTATATTATATTTGTATATTTCATTACTGATATCCAGTTATTAGTAAACAATTTGGCTATAAGACAGTTAGCATGTATATCATAAAATATTATATGTTATGAATCCTTACAAGATGGTTAGTTATAAATCTAAAAAAAAACTAATCTGATACACTTTTAATTAACAAGAAGTTAAATGATTTTAGTAAACTCTTTATGAGGTTTCTTTGTGAATATAAGATACTTATTTAGAGTATAAGGATTTGAAATGGCAAGTAAAAACAGAAAATAAGGTATTAATGAAATTTCATCGTAACAATATGAGTGTTATTTCAGGGAAGGGAGACAAGTATATAAATTAATATGTATAATTAATTGTGTACCATTATTATTTTATATTAAAATACTGGAAACACAAATTGAATGCTAGGTTCACAGTTTGATGTTAGGTTTATTTAGTATAGTCTACATTTCATAAATTCATTTGATCACAAAATATTTTTAAATGCATTTTCAGGTCCTCCAGATGCTGTGAAAACAAGTTTTGTCCGTCCATCTTCAACTGTTGTTTGTGTTGCTGGTCAACAATATAGCCTGGCTCTTGAACCAAGGGATGAGTACAATAATCTATGTCGATTCCCAACTGGTGATGATCCAACTAATGGCTACACTGTCAGAATAACACAGGTATTTTGAATTATTCCTATTATGTTAGACAATTATTTCAGAATAAAGATTCTTATCTTATACATGATTATTTACAATTATGACTTAAATTTCAGCAGGCAGGAGATGGGGGAGATTTGCCTGATGCAGTTTGGAGCCTTGAATATGAGCAAAATTCAGGAAGAATTATGCTTTGTTTAATTCTGTCAAAGGAAGGTTGTTACAAACTACAAGTGTCTTATTTGGGGGCTCCATTGTGCAATGGATGTTTTGACTGTATTGTTTTGAGCAGTAGGTTTATGTTATAAATTTATAAAAAATAGTACTATATTTTCATTGAAAGCATCAGTTATTAAAATTATTATTTTAAATTTTCAGACAGTGATGCTGCACTTGTACAGAAGAATGTTCGAAATCATAACACCTGGTATGAAGCTAGGTTGATAGGTTTTCATGGTGAAAAGCTGTCAAAATCTAGGAAAGTACTTGTGTACATTTCACCTAAACAACTTACAATCAAAGAATTCTTATTGAAGTTTATTCCTAAAAGACTTATAACTTTCAGGTTATGTCCATCTACTAAGGTAAATTTTTGTCATTATTTATATATGCTTCAAGATATATGTATTATTAGTTCAATACTTTTTTCAATTTTAAATTTCAGTTCCACTTCCTTGGAGAAAATAATCAAACATCATTGCCATCATTTATAATAGATGATGGTTGTCAGCCAAAAGTTGAACTCATGGCTCGTGATAGAAATGTCATTGCTGCAACATTTACTCATTTCCTCCTTAAAAACATAGGTAGTAGATTATGTTCAATGACATAAATAATATATTTATGTGGTTGTGATGTCTTCCAGAATGTATTTCAATGTTTCACTTATCAATCAATTGCTGCTTATTAGACTCTCATTATATCTGGGTATCTCACCTCTTGTATTGGACTTGTACTGAACAGCCCAACTGAATTTCAAAGAGTTTATGGCCGGTTCAGTGTTTTTTGATCAATTACAAATTAGAATTAATTATGAGTGGAGCTCAAATAATTCTTGAAAACTCTTCAGTAGTTGTAACTTTTATCCTCTATGTTCAAGGTGGATCTGAGACATTCAAAGACAAACAGGAGTTTTTTTATCATGAGGTTCGAAGGTTCCATCATAAACACTATCATGAAAAATTAGCCATGAAAGTTAACAGGGAGAAACTTCTTGATTCTGTATGTGTTATTATTATTTTGTTATTTGATGTTATCTAATATTAACATGATTAATGATAAATTTGTATTTCAGTCCCTGAAAGCAACAAAAGGTTTCTCTGTCAGTGATTGGTGCAGAAATTTTGAAATAACATTTCAAGGGGAACAAGGTATTAATTTGTAATTTATTTAAAACCACACTGTAATAAAATAAGTAATAGATATAAGTATTATGTTTTAGTAATCTATATGCTTAATTAGTGTAACTGGTAATCAACTCGATTCCATTAAAAATATAGGTGTTGATTGGGGTGGTCTGAGAAGAGAATGGTTTCAACTAGTTTGTGCAGCATTATTTGATCCTAGAAATCAGTTGTTCTCAGGATTTTCTGACAACCTTCAGGTATCAACATTTTGATGAAAGTGATAATTCATCATTAATTACTGTTTTATTCTATACATATATTTTATATTATTGTTATTTAAATTGTTTAATATCTTATTAGGTTTCATACTATAGATTTTAAGCTGATAATAATTTAACTTAATAGAGATGACTTAATTTTTTAAGTATTATTAAATAAAATTTATAGAAAAAAATTTTTTTTTTGTATTAAGTAATGACTGTTTTTTGTGAATGTTGTGACATTTTTTGTTTACTTCATTGTGATTGTTAATCTCTATGGCTATTTGATTTGGTGTTATTTTCAATGAACAGATTAGGAGTGTTCTGTTAGTATGTAATTTGTTTACAGGCATTGGTGCATCCTAATGCTAGAAGACCTCCTCATCTTAAATTAAAACATTATGAATTTGCTGGGCGAGTTGTGGGTAAATGTCTGTATGAATCTGCTTTGGGAGGTGGTTACAGGCAATTGGTCCGTGCCAGATTTACACGCTCATTTCTGGCTCAGTTAATTGGTTTAAGAGTTCATTATAAGGTAAGCGAAAAGAAATAATATGAAAAGTAATTGTTTAAGTAATTATTGACTAATGTCTTTATTGGTAGATATAATAAGTATCCTGTTTGTTTTTCTACTATTAGTTCATAATGGTTAACATAATTAAATTCAATTATGTTCATAGTTTTATATTTATTTCTTTGGTTACAGTATTTTGAACAAGATGATCCAGATTTGTATTTGAACAAAGTCAAATATATTTTGGAACATGATGTTGAAGAAATGGATCTGTATTTTGTTGAGGAAGATTATGATCAAACTGGACAACTTCATAAGGTATGTTTTGAGATTTATTAATGTGCTGTGATTCTAAGTTTACTGTTTATATACTAAGTAAATTTTTATTTAGGTGGTAGAATTGGTTCCTAATGGAAGCAAAATGCGAGTCCGCAATAGCACTAAGAACCAATATTTGGATGCTCTTGCACAATATAGGCTTGCCACTAAAGTAAAAGATGAAGTGGAAGCATTTCTTCGTGGATTAAATGATCTTATTCCTGATAACCTCTTGAGCATCTTTGATGAAAATGAGCTTGAGGTATTTATTAGATTTATTAGTACATTTTATATGTATTTTATTAGTATTTCCATTAACAATTGTTATTCTTTATTAAGGAAGCAATTATTTCTTTTTACTTTAGTTTAGTCATTTCTCCTGACAGTACCTGTTGTATTATATTAGTTTTTTTTGGGTAGTATATAATTAGCAAAATAATGTTTTAACCAAAATTTATTTTTTAGGAAGTTTTTCTTTTCTATTTGAAGATTTTTCAATATAATTGAAATATTAATTTAAGATTAATTTTATTAATTATACATTTATAAATTTTGTCTTATCATATTCCATTTAGTTACTGCTTTGTGGGACCGGTGAATACAGTGTGACAGATTTCCGTGCACATCACATTGTTAATGGTTCTTCTCCAGAGTTTCGTAGAATTCTTGATTGGTTCTGGACAGCTGTTTGTAACTTTACACACGAAGAAATGGCACGTCTTCTTCAGTTCACAACTGGAAGTTCTCAACTTCCACCTGGCGGGTTTAGGGAACTTAGCCCAAGATTTCAAATAACTCCAGCTCCTACTTTTGGAAACCTTCCTACTGCTCACACATGGTAAGTAATCGGTGACTTGGAATAGTTTTTTCTAATTTGATATTTATATTATCTCCCTCTGAGATTTATATGTAGGAGACAATCCTACATGCATGGTATGGAAGTATTAAGTTCTAAGTCAATATTTATTAGCAGTTAGTATTTAGTGAGGAAAATAATTCAGCAAATATGTAATTATTACTTGCAAATTCTGAGTAAAGAGATGAAAGTACAGAAAGAATAGATTTAATGTGAATAATAGATAATGGTAATCTTATTAAAAATGTTATTAAAATAAACTAAACTCAGTAATACTTTTACATACTTGTTTAAACTTTTCAGCTTCAACCAACTTTGTTTGCCTGACTATGACAGCTATGAACAATTCGAGAAAGCTTTGTTATTAGCAATTAGTGAAGGTACTGAAGGTTTTGGTATGATATGATGGTTTTTCATCAGCAAAAATAGTCAATTTAATAAATCATTAAATAAAACATTTATACTTATTTCAGAAGTTTTAAATGGACTGTTTGTACTTTTCATAAGTATATCATTTTATAATTTAATTATTTTTTTTAAATGTGCACATCAGATTGCAATCATATTAATCTGAGGAAATTATTATTTCCTCCGGATTAAGCAACTTAATACTGTGATTTTTGCTGTATGTTATTAAATGCACAAATGGTCATGCTTATATAACAGCTCACATGCTTTGTGTATGTGTATATTGTTATTGTTTCCTTGCTACATATCTTAGTGTATTGAGTATATATTACTATGTCAGACGAGTTATTTAGAAAAATTTCATGTATACCCGTAAATGTATTATTTCTTTGTACATTTCTATCGGGTATATTATATATGAACTAATTTGGAATATTGGTGCAATAATATTTGTATGATTGACTGATAACTTATTATTATTAAAGTAAGTTTAACAGCTCAGAGGAATAATTTCGGCCTACTATTATAAATACATTACAGAATTGCTTAAAACTAAAATAACAGTGTACTTATGTTATAAATTGTTTATTTTTTAATACCGTATCTTAATATGGTTTCCATGCTTGAATGTAGGTAAAATTATAATTAATCATAAAATACAGTGTTCAACATCAAGGTTAAAAAAATCTCTTTTGAACTTATAACACTGAATCAATGGATCAAATTGTCATAATCCTAATTTTGTTCATTTTGATTATATTACATGTTTAAATTGTTATTCCTAGAAAAAATATTAAATTTAATTCTTATAATATAAATTATTCAGTTTTACAAATTGTTAATAGGCTATTCAATTTTTGTGATGGTTAGATTGATTCAATTGAATAAATATTTAGACATAATAAAGTAGGGTACATAGAGGGTTGGTATACTATATCATAATGTAACAAATGTA
This sequence comes from Lethocerus indicus, assembly GCA_019843655.1. Taxonomy (NCBI): domain Eukaryota; kingdom Metazoa; phylum Arthropoda; class Insecta; order Hemiptera; family Belostomatidae; genus Lethocerus; species Lethocerus indicus. The sequence continues at coordinate 20,218,465 of JACDQD010000006.1, forward strand.
GTTACAGCAATATGTACTAGATGCTTATTGTATCAAATAAGTAACAGGTTCAAAGCCATCTGTATAATTAGTCTCCATTTCAAAATTGACTGTAATAATTTTTGTATGTACTTTAAATTTACATCCCATCATTGCATAGTTATTTATAATGCGTAATTTAAAAACAATTGTTCTACAAAACAGTCTCATTTAGCTCGAGTGCAATCAGAAAGTAAATTTGTGTTTATATGACATGTTGGTAGTTTTCTAACAAAAGTTTTATAATATTGGCTACATACAATGTTTCAGTACTTTAGAGCGAATTTGCTTTGCAAATATTAACAGACATATTTTAATACTGAATTAATGCAATTGTTTGGAATTCTAATTACTGAAATTGCCTAGTTCACGTGTAGTTTGTCTAGAGATGTAGTGCAATAATTTTATACACTTAGTGCACGTTAAAGTGAATTTAATTTATCACTAAAAGGACATGGGAATCACAATGAATGATCATTTGCATTTTGTAACATTGATGACCAAATTTATCATTTTGTATAAAAATACATACTATTTTAACTGTGGAATTGAATGTTTAAGCTGGATACATTTCTTCTGAAGTAAATGTAGATGCATTAGTAGTGATATTGTAATAAGTAAAATGATAGTTACTTGTTGTAAGACTATGGCGCTGATAAGTGAACTATTATAATCAACATTTAATTTGTTATTCCATAGTATAAGCATTGCAAAAAACAACATAATATGATAATGTAGTATCAAGTGACTTGCAATTTGGGTTCCTTCATATTTGATGCCTTGCTGTGTACTCAGCATCAAATTGTTTAAGGATTTTGTCCTAATATTAGTTAAAAGTAATATTTCAAGTTCAATTTGTGTCTCATGCCACAAATCATAATTTAATTATGTAAATTACTACATTCTGTGACTTAACTAATGCTTTAATTTACAAACATAATGTAGTTTTCTCTCCACTTTGAGATTATTGGAATTTTAGCATTTTCTTCTATGAATTTTCAGTTGCAAAGCTTTTCTCATAAATTGTTATTTTTATCATGAGTTAGATAAATTATTTTATATTTATACTGTTTAATACTTTATTCATATAGAACCATGAATATGTCACTAGCTCAAATTTGCAATTTAGAATTATGGATACATTATTTGCAGTGATGTTTATGATATTTTTTTCAGATATACCATACCTCAGATTACCATATATCAGGTAATTTTCATATTATGGATAATTGAATTATATAAAATTTACTGCTCATTTGTGCATATGCTACTTTGCTCAATACTTCTATTACAGTACTGTTGATTTGCAATCATATATATATATATATATATATATATATATATATATATATATATAAACTGTTAGCTATAACAACCAAATCAGTGTTAGCATGTAGCTAATGCTTCTAGTGATAACCTTTGTTAACACTTTTGAAAATGATTATTCTCTTTACTACAGCAATAAGTGTTCTTGAACAATCATAAAATAACTTTGTTATCTTCCTTTGCTTATCTTGTAAATTTAGGGCTGTGAATATTTATTCTACTTTCCTGAGAGGACTTTGTAGACATTCATTTGTATGTTATAAAATGTTGAAAAGAAAGGTTTAAAAAGGAGTCATTTTTGTACTTGTTCTGGTTTTGACAGTTGCCCTGATTTTTCATTTTATTCTGTTAAATAACATTCCAGATAGGTAACAAAATTCATTTAGAGCCTAGTCCTGTCCATAAAATCCACCAATAAATGAAAATATTATTCATTTATTAAATCAAGTTACATACCTTTATATTGATTTAATTTGTTATCAGATGTACTTTTCTACTTTGTTACAAATTATTATATTTGTATCACTCAATAAGTTTATAAATATTCAAAAATATTTTCCCATTTATATTATAAGTATTTTATTCTTATTTGTTCTGGAATATTATGTGGCATGGAAATTCCTAGAGGAAGACCGAAATGTGCATTGCGGAAGCCATTATTGCGTTTTAAGCAATAGTTTATTTGAATGTTACATTGTAAATAGATATTAATTTTAGATGAAACTAAGACAATTGTAGTGACTAAGGTTAATTGTTAGAATTATTATTCTTACTAGTAGAATGTAGGTAGCAATATTCATCGTAAATAATAATAAAAAGCCAATTAATATATAAGATAATTAATTCATAGACATGTATGATCATTATGCCTTGACATCTGTACATTGTAATGTTCCACTAATATAGGTCTGTAAATATTATAGGGAACAATTTATATTAATTATTATAAATTATACTTGTTCAATTACAATACTTGCAATATTTAATAATAACTGAATATTGTTAAATATTTAAAAATCTATCTAGTGTTACAAGTTTAAGGTTGTTCAGTATTGTTCATTAGTACATTGAGAGTAGTCCTTTACAGAATGCTGGTAGGTTTAGTTGTTTTGCCCACTTCACATGTAAGTGAACTTAAAGGGTTAAAAGTTTTTTAGAAATGTTATTTTTATATCATTCAAAAATGTATCGCTACTCTATCTTAAAGGGCACACAACTCACAGTCTCACTTTCAAATAACATTATTCTTTATTGCAGAACTATTTGTGCTTATACCGTATAAAGAGTGATAATTATTTTGGTATATGAACTTTAAAATAACTGTATTTGAAGCGTGGGAAACTGTTAACAGTATATGAACAGCAGGTAATATTAAAGTTAAATATGTCAAATTAATTTTATATTATTTAAGTGTAACACCAAATAATAATGGGTGCGAGGTTTCTGGCTGGCAACTGTAACTGAAATATGGTTTTGTTCATATCAATTTGTGCTTTACAGTGAAATATTTTATAGGTGAAACTTTAGAATTATGTGTTTAGAAATTTGTACAAACTATTTGGTACTGCCTTTAACATCTGATGACCATTTCTTGACCAATTTATTATCTGCAGTACGTGAAATAGTTTTAAAATGATGTTTAATTTTCACTGTTATGTTTTATATTGTTAAATGCATTTATTATTGTATATTCATCAACCAAACTGATTATGTATGATAAAATGTAAAATGAATAATTAATAAACCGTTCAGAATGTGAAAAATAATTGTAAATTTATCCGGTAGTACAATTTTCACTTCTTTCAATAGATTTTTCCTCTGCCAGAAAAAAAATCGGTGCAAGTGCACTCAACGAACTTTAGTTAAGTACATTTCCGCACCACACTCAGGGGGGCGCTACTTTATCGGTGCAAGTGCACTCAACGAACTTTAATTAAGTACATTTCCGCACCACACTCAGGGGGGCGGTACTTTATCGGTGCAAGTGCACTCAACGAACTTTAATTAAGTACATTTCCGCACCACCCTCAGGGGGCGCTAGTTTATCGGTGCAAGTGCACCCAGCGAACTTTAGTTAAATACATTTCTGCACCACACTCAGTGGGGCGCTAGTTAATCTATATCAAATAATTTTTATTTAAAGAGAAAGCAAAACTTTCATAGACAAATATAAACTTAATATTGTAATATTGTTTGTTCTTGAAACATGGAGAGTTTCAAGAAAAAACAAAGCAATATATCAAACGAAAAAATAAATTACTAAAGTGATGGAATTTAGTGATATTCGCCCTGCTGCTAATACTACTAAATAATCGCACCCGACGCCCCCTCTTTTTGACCAATAATCCGACAAAGACAAGCCGATTAACAAAATCCCTCCCAACCCCGAGAAGACAAACATCCCGAAAAACACAATAACAAGACACATATATATACACACGAAAAACAGACAACCATCAGAGTACAAGTGACAGTGACAGTGCAGTGAGGGTGCCCAAAAAATATCCTAAGTGGCTAACATCGCTACTGAAGATGGCGAGCAGCCGAAGCCGGTCTATCAAAAGACCAAACCAGCGAGAGGAGACAGAAACACACGAAATATACGCCAACTCTTATGTTTGTAAAATATTTACCATCCTCGAATTAAGTAATACTGTATTCACAGCGGCAAACCGGCAATATGTCGGTGTGTTGCGTTTAGTATCACGTAGCGCCGTTATTCATTTTAACTGTTTTCGAAAGATTTTCTTAAATAACTGGGCGCGGGGAATTTTTTAAAGTCAAATTTACGAGTAAAATGTAAAATTGGTAAAACTAATTATGTAAAAAAAATTAGATCAATTAGAAAAATGATAAAATATTTTTTTTGGAAAAGAAAATATTTATTTACCATTTATTTTGCTCTTATTTTACTCACGTTTTACTGCATCGTTGCGTTTTTTATTGTTAAATATATTTTCAACGCTTAAGTTCTTGGGTGATAACAAACTTCGCGTGCGGAAAACAACAGTCAACTGGCAATCGCATATTCATTTGTTTAATTAGAAACATGTGGAGGAACATTGTAAAAGGAAAAAAAATTACTCCTTATCCTTGATCAGGACACAGGGAAATAGACAACGAACATTGTATAAAATATTTTTCAAAATAACAGGTAAAATTTGTAGTCAAATAAATTGATTTTTAATTTAAAACATACATTTTTTCTTCTAATTTATGCATTACAAACCTTAACAGATTCATTTATTATCATATTAACGAAAAATTGGCAGATATATTGATATTTTAACATTTTCAATTTTTGGGTTGGGAAAAGTATCAGGATTTGTATCAGGAGAACATGAGATGCAAGGAGGTCTCTTAGTTTGAATTCGGTAACTTCCCGTCAGGTGCTGCCCCCTGGTGGATAATTTCTGGAACTACTAGCGCCAGTATCGACACTTCCCGTACAGTACTGCCCCCTGGTGGTGATTTCTGGAACTACTAGCGCTAGTATCGACACTTCCCGTACAGTACTGCCCCCTGGTGGCGATTTCAGGAACTACTAGCGCCAGTGTCGCCTTCCCATACAGTACTACCCCTAGTGGCTGATTTCTGGAACTACTAGCGCTAGTATCGACACTTCCCGTACAGTACTGCCCCCTGGTGGCGATTTCTGGAACTACTAGCGCTAGTATCGACACTTCCCGTACAGTACTGCCCCCTGGTGGCGATTTCTGGAACTACTAGCGCTAGTATCGACTGTTCCCGTGCAGTGCTGCCCCCTGGTGGCGATTTCTGGAACTACTAGCGCTAGTATCGACACTTCCCGTACAGTACTGCCCCCTGGTGGCGATTTCTGAAACTACTAGCGCTAGTATCGACACTTCCCGTGCAGTGCTGCCCCCTGGAGGCGATTTTTGGAACTACTAACACACGGTTCGCGACACGGTCGCAGGGTCAGGTCGCTGTACAACGTGAGCGGCTGCTCCTTTTATCACCAAATTTACAGCACGTATACAGCTAACCCACACACACGTTTAGCGACATGTTTCGAGGTCACGAGGTCATAAGTTAATAATTAAAAGTATAGTTCTTCACGTTACTAAAAAGCAGTCCGTAGATATCTTACATTAATGTTTCACTTTCTAAGACATTTTTAGCATGAGCCAATTGCTTTGTCAAAAAAGCAATACCTATCTAATAATATTTATATCAAGTTAATAATTAAAAGTTTAGCATCACATTAATGAAAAAGATCTGCCAACTGATATCTTGCAATAATGTTTCTCTTTCTCAGATATATTTTGTTATTCCATTCAATGTTACAAATTATGTATGCATTAAGATACAAGCAATAAATAGCAAAATATGAATGCAGAGATAATGATTATAATAGTGATGCCATCGGTACTTATATAAGTATAGTGGCTCTCCGTTAGATACCACTGAGGTATTGCGGCCAACCGTTTTGCATAAGTATCTGACTCTGGACATGCCCTGATGTAGAATTTCGTTTCGCCTCATCACCCTGGAATACTCTTTATTTATAAATATCCTTCGGAGAAAAATTTTTTCGTCCGAAAACATTCAAGCAGCTTTATCCGCGGCGCTCCGTTCAGCGGAAGTGTCGCCCGTACCGAAAGGGTTGAGGAATATTTTCTATAACTCAAAGTAGCGGGATTTTTTAGAAACCCTTGAACAATCGATGACCTAAAATAACAGAATAAAAAGAAACGCGTACTTCGCATAAATCCTGGGTTAGAATGACTAGAAATTCTGTGGCACGGAGTGCAAAAATAGGCCGGATCGAAGTGCGGGTTTCCGCTCCGACGAGAATCAAATGATAATTGCCGGTTTCGGGAATATTGAGTTCCGAGCAATAGCATTTAATTAAATTCCATTTCGAGGTCCGCTGAGATGGGGATATACGCTAAACACAGCCGGTCGGGGAAGTGCTCCCGGGTTATTTCAATAATTTCCGAACACTCGAATGCCCGTTTTTCATTATAAATACAGTCGGCCGCTTGTATTTCAGTCGCGGATTAGATGTGGGCGTATCGGGTAAAACCTAAATTTCTTTCCACCTACCCGATCCAAAATTATCCAGTTTCAAGTATGCGGTTTTAGAATTATAAATCTGTTTATTGTTACCAAAAAGCGCAAATACTGCGACCGAACTTATACCGACACTGGAAGATTAGCACATTAACAGCAGAAACGTAGTTTGTCGTAATAGAAAGTGCTCGTGCGATCATAGAAAACTTAATAGATGGGTAGTATTAGTTGTCTGATGTTGTTTTATACATGCAATCAATTAATAACCGGTCGTTTTAGTAACGAATTAGTAGATGTGACATCGGAGAAGACACCACAGGTCTATAGTATTCAGATTTTTAATGTTTCAATCCATAAGTTAACATGAAATTATAGATTTTTAGATATGGGTAAGTGACATGTATAATAATAATTATAATACACGAATAAAATCTCTAGTTATCCCACCGACTACGGCTTTTAGCCGATAATCCCGACTATTCTTGAGGTACAATTTATTCAAATGACAAGGCCCTTCAGTGTCACTTCCTGGTATATATATACCCTATTCTCTGGAGCCCATCGGCCTCTAATTGACCAATCTGGAACAGGCTCCAACTTGATAGGGTGGACAGACACTGGAGGGAATTGCCGTGATTAACTTATGCCAGGTGAGGCGGTCGGGTTTCTCACCGTATAAACATATTATTTATGTTATCTGTGGCTCTAAAAGGAGGCACGGGCTCGCAGTTTTGGTGTAACAGTAAAGTGTAAACTTTCAGTAACGATATTATTTGCGAAATAATTAATTTTTTCCGCTTAATACACATTAGTAGTCATCTGCGAGGACTTACCTGGAAGTACGTAGATATTGGAACTTTTTACGGAGGATATAATGCTTGTTTAATCATCGGGAGAGTTTTACTGTAAGGCGCTAATACTAAAATGTAAGACAGACCTTTGTTGCGGGCTAGTATTAGGCGCGCCGTACCATTGAAACTAGTAGCGCATTAAACTGAATACACTACTACGCGTTTTATTAGTGTTAAAATTAATTTAAATATTAAAATATATTATAACTGACCTTAGTAGACAGTACAAGTGACAGTGACAGTGCAGTGAGGATGCCCAGAAAACATCCAAAGTGCCAAAACTAATTAACACCGCTACTGAAGATGGCGAGTTGCCGAAACCGGTCCAGCAAAAGACCAAATCAGCGACAGGAGACAGAACACACGAAATCTACGGCATTTCAAGCCCTCGCAGACCACAAAACAGTTACTTGTACTGTAAGGCGCTATATGTAGGGCGCTGATACTAAAATGTAAGACAGACCTTTGTTGCGGGCTAGTATTAGGTGCGCCGTACTATTGAAACTAGTAGCGCATTAAACTGAATACACTACTACGCGTTTGATTAGTGTTAAAAATAACTCAAATATTAAAATATATTATAACTGACCTCAGTAGACAGTACAAGTGACAGTGACAGTGCAGTGAGGATTCCCAAAAAACATTAAATGTGCCAAAAGTGACTAACACCGCTACTGAAGATGGCGAGCTGCCGAAACCGGTTTAGCAAAAGACAAAAGCAGGTATGTTAAATAAGAGTAATAGGGTTTGTAAAAAATTGGATAAGAAAAGTTACATTCCAAAATTGTTGACTAATTATGAGATAAATCCGAGAGTGGGAATAAGTTGTGAAGAGCTTAACTATCTCCATTCTCCAGTGTTTGACCCGAAATAATCAGGGATAATTAGTGCGCATCTCGGGAGCATTCCGTTGGAAACTGGATTCCAAATGCAATGGACGTAAGTAGTTTAATATTGCTAATTAGTGTCGACGGGCCCCCGTATCAAAACTCCATTATTGTTTAGCAATTGTATTACTTTATAAACATAAAGCTCCACCTCCCTCCCCAATCCGCTCCCGACTAAAATTTCCACCAGCGTTTAACGAGCCGGAGAAGCATGAAACGCTCATTATCGGAATTAGAGGGAACAACTGGCGCTCCGGGGGCATTCGGCTACATCAATGGAACGGCGGCCCAGAAGTCTTACAATCGCTCCCAACTAACTCTTATTATCAACAAACAACACTTCTTTAGTTCGGTCCTCTGGGCCGAACACGATTGAATTGAATCGGTCCCCGGACAGTTCGGAACTGTCCCCTCTTGTTTTCTTCGGGCTATGTTTAATTAAATTCTCGCCGGTTCCCGGTTAAGAACACTTTAGACTTCTTTAGGTGAACGATTCCGCAACGGCCGTTCGGGTTAAGAAATTGTTTGAATTTTTTTCTCGTTTACAACAATCAGAAGGCACGTTGGTGAAAATTGGAATCGATCTCAGGATTCGAGCAAAGTGTGAAGAGCGAAGCTGGTTATACGGTCTCTCATGATCTAGTTTTCGTTATAAATATCTTTTTTTCACGATAAATTATATAATAGTCGAAACATATAGAAATTAAATTTCTAAAAAGATTGTCTAGATAGATTTCGAAAAACAAGCTCGTAGCGGCGACAGCTCCTTTTCCTGTCGCAAAGCTGGTGTTTTGAAGAGCCTCAAGTAAATGGACGGTATGTGAATGTTCCCTTTTTTAACGTCGCATCGATTCTCCAACTCCACTCCTCGGCCGGCCGTCGGGCCGCGGGTAACAAAAGTTCTTCGAAAAAGTGTCATAAAACGAGTTGGTCTCGTTTAAAGGTCTCTCGGGGTTTTATCGGGCGGGCCTATCGGCGGCGGCGGCGGCGGCGGCCTCTTAGCGCTACGCAATCCTAAATAAAGCCCCGGCCTCGTAAAACGGGACCGGGATCGAATCGAACTCTCCAGCCGAGGTTGTTTTTCACAGATAGAGGGCCGCGGAATAACAGCGCTGTTGGTGCGGACACAGTCGCTTTATTATTAGTGGGGACACGGTGCTCGCCCGTCCTCCCGCAGTTTTAGTTATCGGCCCAGAGTTTGGCCGTCAAAACTCGGCTTGACGCGGGACCGCTGATATGAAGCTCCTACGATTCAGTTAATAAACTGAGTGACTGTACGAATTGGATGGTTCTTCCAGCCTGAGAAATACACGGAGCATATTGTAAGAAGACATTTTATAGACAATATGATACACGCATATGTTTAAAACATCTCGGTGGGATAGAGGAAGGATTTTTAAATAAGGTAAAGCCAGAAACAATTATGGCACGAACTATATAGTGGCGAACTGGATATATTAATTAGCATTATGTCAAAATTAATTGAGGTAAAGAGCAACGAGGGTGATATTGGCCTATCTGTACGATACACGATTTGGTTTGAGTTTTCTCAAAGGGGTTTTGTATCGGATAGAGGTTTACAACAGAAGTCGAAATCAACATTTGCCAGACAGCATCGTTTATGGTAGGGAATTTGATATCGTTTTAAAGTGATTACACAAAGGGAGATTTGTGACGAAGCTCGGAAGTCATAGACATTGGGAGAAGTCAGACTCTCAGGGGTTCCGGAGTGGCGGATGTTGGAGGGGCGGGGGGGGAGGGTTGTTTGCCCGACCAGATATTAGGCCGGCCCGATATTGGCCTCCAAATATTGAATTTGGATTGGACTGGATATTGTGACAGTGACGTCACCACTATTTGCTCCTCATTTCACTGCTCTCCCAACGCGAGTTTGTATCCCCACAGCGTACACCCCAATCCGGAATTATAACTCATGCCTTAAACTCTATTAGCCGTTATATATATGTATATTTATATAAACACGGCATATGCCGTATAGAAGTAACGACGTCGAGAATACAAGACCTGAAACTAATTATATAACGTACCAATTATACCTCGAAATATATTACAGTAAATAGGGCAATTTCAACCTACATAATTAATATTATTATACGTACCTATATAATCCACCTGAGGATGGACCACATACGGTGTTACGGACATGTTGGGTCCATGGTGTTGATTGAATACATTTCAAGAGCTACTGTTGGTTCATTAACATATTCATGAATATTCATATGGGCTATGAAATGGGTGGAATTTAAGGGAAAATATGCCGAGCTCGGTTGTTTTTTTCATATTTATACAAACAACTGTATATACAACTGCACGATAAGCTTTTGCTGACTGATGAGAACGGCTCGATAATGACGAAGTCACTTTTCATGACTTCATTAAAATGGTATTACCTTCAGATTGCAATACTGCCATTAAGAATGAGTTAATTTTTAGCTATGGAATTGAGAAGCATCTGGAAATTATCTGGATCATTTTCTTTTCACAAATACTGATGGAAATGTCCTGAAATTTCGATGGACGATGTTATGTATTCTGCGGCAAACATAAACCAATGTGATTACAATGTTCTGATAATAAAAAAAGTAATATTTTGATTTCAAAGTGTAATTGTCTAGGACCCATAAAATTTATAATTTTAAGTTTTACGCTTATACTTGAACTTTTTATAAATGATTTAAAAACAAAAAATCCAGCTATCTGAGAAAAACCAAATGAAAACTGGGAACGACCGGGTTGAAGATTTAATCTGGGTGTCGACAAATTCACGTGTTCAATTTCCTTTTGGATTGAAATGGGTACAGCGGATTTTTGTTGATTCAGAGCTTAAACTCAATTAGCACTGTAATTAAATTGTAATCCGCAAGATTGAATCGTGGCGTTATATTAAAAAGTTTCATCAACTATGGGCTAATTAAAATTCAGATTTACTGGCTCGTTGGACTGATTTCGCTCCTCGATATCGGTCCCGGTTGAATAACTTACGGCTTGATTTGTTAAAATTTCTTATTAAATGGAATTCTTTTGGAAAAATGTGTCTTCACTTTTGAAGGAATAATTACGTGGAAGATTTATCTTCCATTAAAAGCTTTTTTCCGAGAGTTTCAGCAGAATCTTATACCCCTGTAATGGGATTTAACGTTGTGAATTGATATTTGACTTTAAGAAAAAAATAGCTTCGTAGCATTCATTTTCTTGCAGTATATTTCGTTGTGGAATAAAAATGGGATGACGTAAAAAGGAATAAAATGTTAATAGAGCCAATAAAAACTAAGTAGAAATGTAAGGGTTAATTGATGCGGGACCAGTCAGATACCTGACATCTCCAATTACTTTAATAATTGAGTAATAGAATGTAACAAGATTAATAAAATAAACTAATAGGAGTTGGAGTGTAAATAACTCTCTATATTAAGAGTATATTAATTGGTTCGCTACCATTTACCAACCGTCTATGTTTACAGCAGCCTATCTTAGTTAATCTACCGGATGCTATTAAATGTACAACTTTGTCCCATAAGATCTATTCAATGGCGAGGTGCTTATACTCAAATGGGTACGGGCTTCTGGTAGGGAAACTCTAGAGCATTTGCGGTTAGGTTCACTATAGCGGTCAATCTAACAAAAGGGACCGAGGCGATCCTCTTACAACAGTATCCGGTTCGACAGTAGGGCTTCCGGCAATTTTCATCCCATACTTCAGTAGCTGTAGCTATTCTTGTACTGGACTGTGCTCAAGGTGTTAGTCAATCCGGTATATTAAATTACTTTTATTTTTCATTTCTGTGTAAAAGGGTTCAAATAGGCGGACTCCCAAAGTTATTGGCTTCGGCTATTTTTCGAAATATTTGTTACTCACTTACACAGGATCGGTAAATTTCGCGTATATTACGTTTATATTAAATTTCCCGGCCTGCAGGGCGAATTAGGTTTTAAACTCGACACGACTGAATACCGGTAGGCTGGAGTAGTTGGCAGTAACTTGCGGATGGGGCACATTTGAGCAACGTCGGAACTGGAGCGAGGCCTCGATTGAAGCTGAGTCTGTCGCTGGGCTTCTTCTTCGGGCTTCAATTAAGTCCAAGTTCCCTCCGAAGTATTCGGGAGGCTCCAGCATAGTTGGGAGTGGAGCTCCCGGATTTATGGCCGTTTTTCATCCGTGCGGAGATGACGGGCGGGATTCGAGGCATGAAATTTCCGAACCATTTCCTCCTGCCGTATCTCGGACAAAGGAGCCGAAAGGAGGTCTTAACGTCGAAGATTCCCGGCTCGTTGGCTGGGAGCGGACTCCGGCCCAATCGTACGAGTTGTTCACCGCTCTATTGTCCTCGCGCCCGACCATTTCCACCGGAGGCGGGCGAAGGGAAAATGAAATTTTCACGGTGAAAACCCTCTCCCTCCCCGATACATCGGGGGGGGGGGGGGGGGGGGGGGGGGGGGGGGGGGGGGGGGGGGGGGGGGGGGGAGCGCCGAGTGCGCTCCTACTCAAAATTTTAAGAGTCCGTCACTCTTATTCGAAACTCTCCTCCTCCGCCCTCGACTTTTCCGCTCCGGTTGACGTTTCCCCGTCCGTCAAACGATAATTGTGTAGCCTCCTTTTCTCGAAAATTACTGTGCGGGCCAAAAAATAGGTAAATCGAATTACGCCATTTTCTTCTCTCATTTCGAAGAGAGAAGATACTTGTCGGGGAAGCGATAAAAAATTAAATAGCTACTGCGATACTTGCGGACGTCAAATACTGGGACCTGAATATTTTCTTATATTCCTTACATATTGATTTATTTTCGGAGCGGTCGTCAATAAATACATTATCGCTCGTTTGATCTGGAGCTTCTCCGGTATTTACCGATGAACTAATACACGCAACTGAAATGGATCAAACGCGGTAATGGTTTACATTCCAACAGGATGGCACCGAGAGGTGTAATTATCTTGTCGTATAACTAAGGGAATTTGAGGTAACTCCCATTGGTGGGACGACGTAACCTCGGAGATACTATCTGATTTTTATGTTCTAATATGTCTTCCGTATATGACGATAATATGGCAATAAAAATTTGTCATAATGAATATCAATATTAAAATTGTTCTTCCCTATCTTGCACGTTAGCAAAATAGGAAATTTGAAACGTTTCAAATATTTGGCACTCCTTCAGATAAAATTCCTCCATCCGTGGCATAGACTGTTCATAGATAGAATATTTTGAGGCGATCTGTCATCTTGTTTCAAGTCCTTTGGAGCGTTTATCCATTTATGTTAATACCGGCCCTAACTATACCCAGCTATAATGTGAAAACGCGTAGGTCACATTTATCACATTCAAATTGTTTTAGACTGCTTTTGTATGGAGATTCTTTATAATTCTATCTCCGAAGTCTATTTTCTCGAATATTATTAGACCCAGCCGCCTCGGACCGATGCCGTTCCGTAGTTTGCTCGTTTCAAACAATTTTGCGCCTTTCCACATCACGTTCATGTAATTTCTTGCAAATCAAAACTTGGCGGATTCAATGTCATCCACCACCGGAGACCCCGACATTTTTCCTTTCACGGTCTCCCAGCGAAAACGATTTCGAACCGGAACGAATGCGAAAAGGGGGAATATCCCACTTTTTAGCGGTGTACTGCAGGGACCGCTTGTAATTTTGTGGACCCCAATCGGTGTCGGTGGCAAACCCTTTCTCGCGTTTTATCGGGAAAGTTAAATGTAAAGTTGGGGTCTGGGGCGGGTGGGAACGACAACAAACTTGGGCCGTAGAGGGGCGGCGCAGGCTAAACCCAATTGAAATACGATTCCGTCGGTTTAGTTGCCGCCAAAGTAACGCCCTTCCAACCCCCCCGGTTGGATCGCTGTCCAATTTACTGTCCGCTAACAACTGTCCCGCATTGCCCTCGACAATAGCCCCAAGAACATAATCTACCGGTTCGTCGGACCAGTGGGTGTGCGCATGCGGAGGAGAGTAAGAATGGGATCACGTGTTGGGGGGATGGCGTCGGAATTATCGTTTGGCCCGAAACGTTCTCAAAGTGGCACTTTTCAATCGGGCAATTCGCTGGAACAGTTTAAGGCTTAAAGAACCAGTCGCCAGGCAGTTTGAGAGTAAAACTGATGCCAAAAAAAAGAGGACTAAAGGAAATAATTACTAGGTAATAATGTCGATAGGTTGAATGCAATAAAGCGTACTACAATAGGAGTAAGGATTAACAGCTGTGAATATAAGATTCTGGGTAATCAGCTTAGTCATTTGAAAATTACTCCCCAACTGAAATGGGGAATATGTTGGGAATGAAGAGGAAATGAAGCGAAAGATAAGATCAAAGAAGCTTTGTGACATCGAGGCATTTTTTCTTTTTTTGGGAATCAATCATTCAGCCATTACGGACGGAGTGATCATTGAAATTGCTCCTGCGTAGAGCTTTAAATGGACGATTCAAATGATTGGGCCCGAATGAATCAAGTTTTTTTATGCAAAGTAATGCAGAATCGGAATATTAAGGCCACGGCGAAGTTTAAAACTGGAAGAATAATAGGGAACTTCTTGAGGACGACTTCTTGAACGTTTTTCGATTGAACGATTTCTATTTCATAAAAATTAGATCGCTTCGGTGGAATTACTAATTGGTTATATATATTGGCTTATAATTAACGAGAAAGATTACACTGCTGATGAATTCGTAATGGAATAAATTATTTTGTTTTTATATTTTGCATTAATATTGAAATTATACGTTAATTTCGATATATTTAAAATCTTGTGGAACAATGCGGTAACTATAACATTCTTTGTCTTCTAGCCATTCTCGCTTGGAATATCTTAAGGGGCCTCAAATAAGTAAAATTGAAAAAAAGAAAATTGAAATTACGAAGAAATGTAGATTTTAAACCGATCTATCTTAAGACAAAATTGGCGAGTGGAAATATATAATCGTTCTAATCTATTCCTAAACTTGTAGTACTCCCCTAAAGTAGTTTAATTGTACGTGACATACTTTGTATTGTTCAATAAAAGCTTGGAAAAGGTTTTAACCAGTCCAAGTATTAAAGTTGCGTACTAAATGTTTAACTACATAATGTTGCCGGGTCTTATATTAGAGACCCGTGGCCCTCCCAGGCAACGGTACTTTACTGGGAGGACAAGTCAGGGAGGTGACTCGCCCATTTATATGTCGTAAGGGAGGAGGCTGTAATTGGATAAGCGCATTAGCTGGAGATTGAACGGAGATAAGAGCCCCCGGTCTCTTGGACTTAGGGGGCCGGCCTTCTTACTTTATGTTTCTTGTACCAGCGTCGAGCTTAGTTTTTACCCTCCTCCCACCGCTCGGCAAACCCTCAATCTCCCCTCAACCAGTTCGCGTTACGCCTTTTATAGCGACCGTTCATTTCCTAACAAGAGGAAAAACAATTTACCTGGCTACTGTTAGTGATATATTTAATTTTACCGTTATATGATGTGAAACATTCGTGAGTCACTGAAGGTACAATATACTGAGGGAATACTGATGAAGGAGTAAAAATTCTAATTTTGTACATGTGTAAAATAATAGCTGTCTTATTATGTAGAATATTTCGAATATGATTTAGAATGTAATATTTAATTAAAAACACGAATAATCACTAACTTCCGGTAGGATCGCGTAATGCTGTGGGAAGAACCTCGGTTGGCAGGGGTTGACCCCCCGCACATACTTGGTATTTTATGCCAACTAAGAATACAATCTATCTCATGAATTGATGGAATTATCTACCCATAGATTACAGGATTTAATGGAAGCGTAGAATTTAATAATTTATGTAGAAAATAATAATATATTCATATATTATAGATACCGCGATATCTTCACCTTTGTAGATACCGCAAAGCAATCGACGTACTGATAACTAACAGTATCATTGTCAACTAGGAGAAGTGGTAGAGGAAGGAGGAGGGAAGAAGGAGAGGCAGGTAAATGCAGGTGAGAGGTTCGTTATGTTCTCAGGTCGGTGCAAGTGTTAATTGAGGCAAGGAAGAGGAGAGGAGTGTGGGTGGGGGGGGTGAAACGAGGATTCGGCCCGCCAGTGGCGATGCTCCTGTAGATGGGCTCTAAGCCCTAAGCCGAGCGGAATGGAATTTACAAAAGGGTTTTTCCATTAGATCCGGGACGATAGGGGTATTGAGAGAGTGGCAGCGGCGGAGGGCGTGGCCACAAACGAGCCCCCTTACCCCTCAAGGCGCTTTGAAACTCCGGAATTCATTTTATATTAGACGGCTAGGACCTGCCCAACAGCCACTTAAGTACACCCCGGTTTTATGAATTGCCGGCTTCCTTTTGGGACCGATAAATTCGACAAGTCAACCAATTGCGCGAAACTAAAACTTCGTTTTATCTAAAACTTTAGTTCTTGTTTCAGAAAAAAAACTTCGATATAGTTTTGATTAAATTATAACTATACAGGATTCCACGGTATATTATTACAAGCCGTGTGGCTCGTTTTATTCATAGCAATTACCAATAATAAATATATTACGGAACACTGACACTAAGTAATTATTGCTGCAGAACTTGACTCAAACAGCAGTGGTGCGGAAGTGTAAACAAATATTTGTTTTCATAAGCTGCTTCGGCCAGTCGGTGTAAACACTTGATGCACTTGGTGTCGCGACCTGGAGGACATCGATTGATTGGACGGGACAAGTTGGTTCCGCACGAATTGGCCGGAGAACGGCAGATCGGTCGATCTGAACCTGTTGGGCAGATCTGTGCTTCAAAAACAGGAAAAATATGTCGATGGAATCGACACTAATCGTTACTAAATTAGGCGTTTACAATAATTTATAGAATTTAGAGAAAATTCTACCGGTTTAGTGGTTTAATTCAAACTTAGTTGGCTGGGGAATGTTACAAAATGCAAAATTAGCTGGGCGGTAATGCTTTCAGGGCTCCTTGAGGCCGTTTTTGATCAAGTTTTGGCGCGACTACCGGTGTGAACAGCAGAGCGACCCTGCCGACGGTCTAATGGTGAAAAACGAGCAGTGAAGGCTATAAATTACCGTCACGACAATGAATAATTATTCCGCGTCGTAATTGAATGGGAGCGCAGAGCCGGCCCTCTAAAAATCTCCGCCCCGCACCGACTTTGGGCCTCGGGCGCCCCCGAATAGCCGCCGGGCCCCCAACATTATTTACCTGATTTAACATCAGAATGATTGATGATGAACGCCGTGTGAAATTATGATTACGCGAATGATTATTAAGTCAAAATTATACAATGTTAACGTCACTGGGAGAAGTCGCACGTCGCTATGATGAAATAGCGTGGTGAACGACGAGATTTTCGGAGACCAACTTAGAACCTTATAATTCTACGTTTATAGAACAGAAAATAAAATACACTCGAGTTTATATGAAGAATATACGATCGAAGATATGACGGTACTATGGTGGTTTTCGGGTTCTCGGTTCGGTACCTCGGGTAAATAGCTCTTTGATTCCAATTCGCCAAAACACGAAGACAATAAATAACAGGGTCCTTTTTAAAATTGATCGGATTTGAGGGTCCAGTGTACGGGGATTTGAGGAATCTATAATTAGCTCTGTGTGTATGTGTGGCGTTAAAAACAATTTCTAATTAGAATAAGATATTCGGAGAGCGCCGGGAACTAATATTGTGAACCGGTGAGAAATGTTCGGAATTCGTATATATTGTGGATGACTGGGTAATCTGGGTCTGTGTTATGAGGGATGGGCGGGGCGCCCTCTGAACCAATACAGGGCCATCGCATTCCTGAATTCAATGCGCGGCGACACATCTCCGGGAATTGCCCCGGCCGGTGGGCGGTGGCCGCCGGGACCAGTTTAATTAATGACGCCCTACACGGCTTTATGGCCGGTACTTAGCCCCAATCCCTGCCCCCGACACCGCCCCCACCGCCCCGTAAGGCTTGTTAAAACTTAATGGCGCGCTAATAAACGTGGCCGTCGTCGTTTTCCTACCGGTATTTGTAAAAACACTTTCAGGTGGGAAAACCGGGTGGCCGAGGAAACCGAGCGATTAAATTCAGTTCCGATTTGAAATTTACGTAATAGAACGCCTTTTTAGGTGTCTCCGGTAGGTGCAATCGCACTCCAAAAAGGGCTAATTTAACGTACGTGACCTTCCTTGGCGAAGATTGGTTCCTAATTTGGAACACACAGGAATAAGAGATTTCAAAATTCAATCGCCCGGCCGTATGAAGAGGATAATTAAAAATGAATTAAAAACAACGAACTAATATGAGGTCACAAATTCAACATTTGTCCTAATTATCCTATTTTTGGATTCATGTATGTGTGTGTGCAATATTTTGAGATAACGGCGATAAAACCTTGGAGCGACAAAAGGCAATAGGATTTGGGTAATGTTGGAATTGTGGGAAGCGGCCGAACCACCCGCTAGCTGGAAGGATAATATTATGGCGGCTGAGGGCCGGGGCCGTGTTGTCGCCGCTAATTGGAATCTAATACGGGTTCGGCGCGAGGTGTACCTCCTGACGCAGTCTCAGCCATCCATCAATCAATTGTCAATTAGGAGGAGGCCCCCACTTAAACGCATCCCGGCCGGCCCCAAATGCTCTCGCTCCACGCCAACGACCAAACCTTACCCACGATCCAAACTACGTTAGCCACCGCTTTACTTACGAATCGCTATTCTACCATTTTCCAGTTTAAAATTCCATTGTATAACATTCCTCATTACTGTAAAGTTCGTTCTTGCAGTACACGCCCAGGTGATAAAGTTGAATAATCGATAAAAGTAGGACCTTAAAGTAAAAAACTTAATTTAAGTTTGAGATGGCTTGAGCCATCAGCACATATGCTTTTGATTGAACCAATCGTCCGGCCGTATGCCAACTCGGACATTAGTTCATTTCGTTTTCTCGGACATTTTGTTTTCAATTAAATGGATATAAGGAAAGGAATACAATTCAGTTATGTCCAGCTGTCCCCAAACCAACTGCAGTCCAATTTTAAACGTGGCCCCGTCAAATTCTAGAAGTAAAATATCTGTCTGCTTAACAGTTGAAGCGACGGGCCTCTCTCCTATTGTCGTTTTGTGTATTTGTCTTTTGAGTTCAAATATGTGGGCGCCTTCTAAATATAGTGAAAGAGATGCGGGCGCAGGCCGGAGGCCCCTCCAGGGCGGTCCGCTCTCCGACAAAGCCAAATGTTATCAGCACTCTTCAAAGTCTTATGAACTACCTTCTCAAATTTAGAGAACTCATTTGCACCGGACGAAGAGGAGTTTCATTTTAACCCGCCTACACCTTTTTGTTCTATATGTTCTGTGTGCGCCTTCTCTGAACGGTCTTTGACCAAATATTCCGGAATTCCAGCGGGATTAAAAAAACCTTTGTTTCCGCTACCACTGAATCATGTAAGATGCGAGTATAATCATAAATCTGTAATATCTTATATTATCAAAGCATCTATAATATATATTATCAATCATATACTACAAGTAACAGATTCGTATATTTAATGAAATTGTAAAAAATGACGACCAGTATTTAAATGTTGTGATTTGAAGCGTGACAATCTCGTACACGAATGAGGTTTATGGGATGATTCATAGAACCTACTTAGAGAGGTCTATCCATTTTTTAAATACCCATTTGTAGCAGTAAGTATTATAATTATCCGGAACCTTTAAAAACTACTGCTGACTAAGATGTATAACACCGTTCAGACATCGTAAAAAACAAAGGTGAACAATATTCGCGTGGATGGGGCCAGTATATTATTATCAACGGCCGCTTATAAATCGTATGGGAAGGCCAGATTTATACGCCCAGATCAGAATTTATGATCGCTTGTTTTTGATCTAAGAAAAACATGGGTTTCTACGAAATATATTTAGTAAATTCTTTTACGTCGGGGTGTGATATATAAACGATGGTATTATTAGTTCAATACTAGATTAGATTAATAGACTTAGATAACCGAGAAATCAATGCTGCGAATAAAGTTTTAATTTGACTATAACAACATGATTCTGGCCACAATTCCTTTCCTTAAACCTAACACTGATCTTACAATTGATCTATTTTTGAAACGCTTTTACGTGCTATAAATTTCTTATACAGCGAGAGGCACATATAACGAAAGGCCGAAGAAAAAGAAGAAGGCAGATGAAGAAAATAAATCCTCGTTCCAGGGGGAAGCCAAAGGCGTTAACGACAATACCAACATTTTTAAAGCTATCGTACATCCTAACCTTTGAGGAAAATTCCTTCGTTTTCCGGCCCCACTGTTATATGAAGAGGTCGACCCTCAGTACCCATTCTCCCGAAAGTATTTCATTTCCCCATTCCAATCAGAAAGAATCCATTTTCCTCGAGATATAGGAAATAATGGATCCTTACGGCTGCCGTGGAGGGTTAAAAAAAGGTATTATATCGTTAAGGGGGCAGGGACCGTCCGTCGGGACGATATCTGCGGGCGATATATTTTCGTTAAACAATGGTGCAACCTCCAGGGAGGAAGTGAGAGAGAGTTAGAGGGAGGGGGAGGGGGGAGAAGAAAAATACGGCTTAGGGACGATTCACACAACCACGGAGCTCAACGGAGGAGATGAATCGAATTTTTTAAGCATTTATACTAACAGAGGTTATGGGTTTAGTTGGAACGGGCATTTAATATAATTGCAATTAAGGAAGAATGAAGGGAGTTGAGCTCGCCGTTGTGGCTCAGATACGAACGCCTCTACCATACATTAGGTGCCACCTGCCATATGTCTGTAACACTGTTTTTCAATTCGGTCGTTACGTTTTTATAAAAAGGAAAAAATAAATAAATTATAGTTCTCGCAGTATTATGCGTCATTCGTGTGAAATGGGCTGAATAGAGTTAGATAAATGGCACATTGCTTGAAATAAGCATTGTAGACAGTACAATCAGCCGTTATTGATATATTTTTAAAACAATTTTTTAAATATTAGTTGAAGTTCCCGGAAACTTGGAAAAGTCATTGCAAAATTCTAAAATAATCTTGGCATATTTTGACCGTATTCCTTTTATTATCCTGCGATGCACTGCGAAAGGATATGTTTCAAAACTATTTAGAAAAAGAAAATTAAATTCCGGGAGATTTCTTTAGAGACAATAGGGCAATGAATACAATTTAATAAGCTTGCACTTCGGCATTGTCGACCACGAAGATAAATTGTTTTTCGTATGAAATTATAAATTAATTTTCTAGTCAGTTGAAAAACCTGGAACGGTCGCACACTGACAAACCGACATTCGTGTAGCACTCGCGGACACCAAGTCTCGACCTACATTTGCAGAGGGAAAAAGCGTACAACACATCACGTTTGGAGGATGCTTGCACTGCTGCCCCTCTTCACTCGGCAGTCAAGTATACTTCTTATAAATTTGCAGCTCGGGCTTAATCCCGGTTCTCGTTTTCGCGAGATCTCTTCAACATTAATTATCTTCGTTAGTTTCTTAAACCTCTTCGCCGGGCTCCGAACATTAATTTATTCCCCGTTCGATATCCGGTCAAAATAAAAATAAATGACCGCGGGATATAACGAATACAAACAGGGATAGTCGATGGAGTGGGGTACAGTACAATTGATTAGATCATTAATATATCGATGAAATTTTTTAAAAAATAAATTTCTCTTCAAGTCGTTTGTAACATTGGATACAAGGTTATATCCTATTTGAAGCTAGATGGATACTTACATATGAAAGAAGTATAACGAGTATTGTATTAATTTAATTTGTATCGCGCCTCTAATAGCGGTGGGGCGAGAGTGGTAGGCCTTCGGGTAAGAGAATAAATTTGTGCTCGGGGGTGAGGTTCTGTGGAAGGGACTAGGAGGGGCTCATCGACCTCCATTACCGGCCGTAATTCACCGCTGGGGGAGTCATTAGTAATAAGAACCCCGACAGGGATAACGGCCACGGACTTTTTATTTGTGCGCCGCACAAAAGCATCCTCCCCCCGACCGCCTTATGAGAAATAATATAGAGAGTTAGCGCACGCCACAGGAAATGGCCAAATCCGGACCTCGCTCCCTCTCCCTCTCCCTCCCACTCCCTCCCTCTCCATCTCTCTCTCTCCGACACAGAAAAAATGGTACGCATTCTATATACAATTCGCCGGGAAATATTTTTGTTGTAAAATGTAATGATAATGTTCGGTCGATATCGCCCGCCGTACTAATACGGGGCACTGATGCAGTACCGCATTGCTTAGCTGTTTGGCGGGCTCAGTATCACGAGGCGCCGTTGTCAATAGGCTATAAAAACCGACGTTGACGTTTAGCAACAAATCGTATGTGTGTACATACAAGTGACGTATGGACAGATATCCACAAGTTGCCATTACTATTATTGTTGTTGATGCACGAGATTTTGCCATTTCTTTATCCCGGAAGAACATACTATAAGGAGGCTGATTCCTCTGTTAACTTCTATCGTTAACCAGACTTTTAAGACTTTTTTAAACATTCTTATAAATATAAATATATATATAACGATGATGAATACTTCACTTTTACTTCTAAATGTATCCTAGAAATTACGTATGGTGCTCAGAAGCTAGATGAATTATTTACGTCAGTGACTGGAAAATGATATGCACGTTTAATCGGTTTAGCTTAACAGTTTTGCTATCGTCTATGATGGACTTATCCGAAATATTTTACGATAAAACTCGTCAACAGTTGGGCAGAATCACGCGGCAATGCCACGAAATTACAGTTCGGAAGTCCGTCATATATCCGGCTCGCGGCAGCGGGGCTGTGAAACATCAATAAACTGAAGGGCCGCCGTCGGGGATAAGTCTCTGGGAAAGCTATTAATTGTCGGGGGCCGGGGGTCATATAACTGTTCTGCATTAATTACTGGTGCCCCGATAGTCGGCCCGGAGGTTACGTGTGGCCGAGCTGGATTATTTAACATTGTATAGTGCGTAGCTTGGGGCCGGGAGCGGCAGCCTGAGTGGGCCCGCAGTTAATATCGGCTAGGCTCCCAATCTGATTGGATTGATGAACAATATATAGTCAATGTATGATCGCCGCCTCCCCTCCCCCTTAAATTGGATTCCGCTAATATAATTAGTCTAATGAATAGCCAGATGTTGCGTTACTTCTGTTAATAGTTACCGCTGCCGGGGAAATTCGCAACCAAATATGTGTCTACGTTTCTCTGAACGTTCGGTACAATATTTTTACAGCTAATCCGACTCCGCGACCGGGAATTTAACCTCCCCTTAACAACACCTTCCCTACGCAGAATGTTTGGGGTGTATTCATTTGGCTCGATAACTACTTTTTACTATGTATTTTGCGGTGTAAAACCGCTTTTTAGTGGTGTATTTGCGTTGATAGCCGCTTTTCAGCGCTATATTAGCGCCGATTTTGCGGTGTAATTACTCTTTTTATCCCTTATTTTGTGGAATGAAATATGTGGTAAGAAGAAGAGGTATGATGAGCTCTCATTTTACGGTGGGCTAAGGATAGTGGGATGGTGGGGGCACAATACCTGTCAGGCTCCCACTTGTTTAATATATCCGACGGGCGGAATAACTAAAGCTAACGCAACCGGGTGGGATGTAATGAAAGCACAGTCCGCGCCTCATCATACTATCCTACTTTACTTTATTGAACTTACTCTTCCTGTTCTCTCCTCCCTCTTCCGCCGCTTCCCATGCCCCAACCACCATCGCCCGCTGAACTCCGCTATGTTATACTCGCCTAAATGGTTCATTCAGTGAAAATTATCCCATACAAGAAGATAGCGGCGGGGGTTTCCATCTAAGCCGTTATCGGTTTATACATCAGTAGAGCGCGTACAGCTGATAAACGTAACAGTGGAATGACAGTGTCGATAGGACGTTTTGTATACAGCAGAAAAACCTGTCTTTCACACAAAAGAAAAGAAATGGCAGAAACCGGGTAAATACAGATATCGAAGGAGCGGTGTTCAAAACCAGCGCGGATCCCAAACGTGTACCTTAAATTTAAGCTTATCTTTTTGATGCCATGGAATTCGTCCATCGATACGTGTTATCAGTTTCGTCCGTCCGTCGTGAATAAATATCGCTCTTATTTACTACACGGGGTGTACTGTGTAAACTGGTTGTGACATAAATTTGAAATTCCAAACGCATACTGTCGGGTTCAAATGCCAATTACAGTCGGGCTGAGGGGACAAATAATTGTTCGATATTCGATTCAATTCGACGTCGGCCGTTTGTAGAGCGAGCGAGCTCGGTGGGGGCGGCATGGGGTGAGGTCGGTGGGGGCGACTGGGGCATTTTGACAGTTCGGGTCCAAACGAGCAGTTTGAAGTAACGTCAATGGCAGGAAACCGTGCGAGTGAAAATCTTTTGAAACGACTCAACGGGAAGTAATCATCTGTGACAGGTCCCATTTCCTCGCAAATCTTATTCTTTCGCTGGCGCTCCCTGCACAACCCCCGTTCACAAAACCAGACGCTCAAATCGGTGTTTCACGCCAATTTACATCCCCCAGCCACTCACGACTTCACTCGTCTTTTCTAAGTATGCGCGTCATAAATCCGTTCAAATTCAACCGGCTCAACTTTGGCCGTACGCTTTTCACCCTTCCTGATTTCAGAGATGGAAAATTAAAAAGCTAATATAGGGAGTTTACGTAAATAAAAGGACCTACAGAGCTAAATATAAACAAGAGGGAAATTGACGAATCTCCCTTGCCACATATTCTAGTATATTTAGAAATGACATACATCTCATTTTAAGAACGCCATTGTCACATAACTGTTCTTGTAGTAACGTTTTTGAATTTTCTTATTGTGCATTCTTTTTTCGTTCCTATTTGTTGCGTTCCTAACCGGTTGCGATACTGTCGACATGCGGACTGTCGAATCGTCTTAGACCGTTGAAATGTTTCACATAGGATAGGATTCTCTCCGGCGGGGATCTACAAACAGACCTGAAATTGAATTGGGCGCTCAAGTTTGATACAGGGCCGAGTTGGAATGAGGAATGGGCAATTTAATACGGGGCATTCTCCGGGAAGGTGCCGCCAACGACGTCCTAGAGTAGATCTGATAATTAGTGTGGACCGGGTTGGAGTTAATTAAACCGTCGCCTTCGGACAATAGAGTCGGGCCCGGGCAAGAAACAAGCCCATTCATCCAATTGTGCGAGAACCACCACAGATATGACGCTCGTCTCCTGCCAGTCCGAGTTTATCGAGTTTAGGCCACATTGAAAATGGATATCGTATATTCCTTGTGTTTCTGTCTCCTCTCGCTGGTTTGACTGCTCTTACTGTCTACTAAGGTCAGTTATAATATATTTTAATATTTGAGTTATTTTTAACACTTATAAAACGCGTAGTTTATTCAGTTTAATGCGCTACTAGTTTCAATGGTACGGCGCACCTAATACACTAGCCCGCAACAAAGGTCTGTCTTACATTTTAGTATTAGCGCCTGACATATAGCGCCTTACAGTACAAGTGACAGCGACAGTTCAGTGAGGATGCCCAAAAAACATAGTGCCAAAAGTGACTAACACCACTACTGTAGATGGGGAGCAGCCGAAACCGGTCTAGCAAAAATGTTCCAATATCTACCTACATAAATGTAGAAAAACACGTGAGTCTGTAAATGTCTGTTATACATTTTTTATTCCAATATATCCTATTTAAATTTAAATAAAATAAAATATTTCTAAACAAAATTATTTGCCGATGTTTTGTAGCCAGTGCTTCAAGATCAAAACAGCCAGAGGGGACTGGTTCCAACTCCCCGCAGACCACAAAACAGGTATTTTAAACTGAAAATGGATATGTTACCGTAGTATAAATATATTTTACCATAATCGTCATATACGAAACGTATCATTCGGAGAGTTGGGCTGTTCAATTAAGTTGATACGAGAATAGGGAAGAATGAAACAATTTTAGTGAGCTTCCATAATATTTTGACCGCCATTTTGTGTGGGCTTTCCATTAGTAAATCTTTGACCGGTCTTACTTTCACCCGTGGTTATTTAAGTTACTTTAATGACCGGGCATTTGCCGGATTATTATTACTATTTTTTTCATCGCCGAGCGGAAGATCGTTTGCAGACGACGTTATCTCTGACGAGCGGGTGGGAAAAGTGATCCGCGCGACCGAGTGCTTGTAAATGAGGCCTCCAAGATGTAAGTGCCGCCCCCGTCCCTTGGATTTAGCCCCGATTGAATTACTTTGAGCCGCTTCGCAATTTAAACCCGGCGGAGGTCGGTGTAAGGGGGTAGGGGGGGGCAATTTCGTTTTGACTCTCAAGAGTGTGGAACATTCGGCTGTAATGTGCACCGGAGAGCGTGTTAGCATATTAGCGCCCTTATTAGGCTAATGGATCCCTAAAGTACCGGCGGAAGAATTCCATGCGGAGCCAAATCGCTCAGGGATCCAACTTTTAGGACACGCGTTAGTTATGTTAATAGTTGAATTTACTATATCACAATGAATCGAGTCTGAATAAAAAGATAGCGATACCTTGGAGAAAGGCTAAAACCGATTCGTAGTGACTCGCTTAGACGCTTCGAGCCCTTTTGCCAAGAATATTGGAATTCTATACTGTATATTATATATGAATTATTAATATATATTATATCTTATATATATAAATATATAATAATAATTCTATATGTATATATTTAATTATTTATATAAAAAATAAATATATATCCGGGTGTGGGCATACGGGCTGAGAGCGCGGCAGGGCCCAGTGCAGGCCCGCCCCTTGGGAAATTCAAACTTGGCCCTTCCGCGACCCTCCGCTCGAATTTCCACCCTATCACATTTCTTCTCGCCCGCTTTCTCCCTTAGTAATTCCCCATTACTTTTATGCGTAATATATTTTCCCGAAGACAGGCATCCCAAACTTCCCCCCCCCGTAACGCTTTCTGTAAAAAGTATAATTTAAAATTCCCCCGATAGACTGCTGAAATTAAGCAGCGAGCCAACATCGTGATATTACCGAACCGAGATCTTCCACGCTTAATTTTTTAAAGGCGATAACATTAATAATAGGTCTACGTAAATTTAAGGACTCATATTTAGCCTCAAGAATTTTAGCCAGGAATTGCTAACACATTGTCGTCCGGAGTATTGAATGGGATATAATTTATTAAAATAACTATTAAAATAAATGTTTAATTAGTATAAAATATTTGTGTGTGGAATATTGATTTAAATATTCTCACTCGTGCAAATTCGGGTCTACGGTCATTCGGTACAAAGCTAGTCTTCTTAAAGTATAAATAATAAATTAGATAAACAAATTTCGATAACGCATAATGTTGCTTTGTTAAAGGTGACAAACGGTATTAAACTCGATATGAATTGTGTCCGGATGGCATCCCAAGTGATGAATGTTTTAAGCGACCTTTCCCGCTGAATTATTCACCGCTGCGCGGCGGCTTCATTATTTAGTGGCCAGTGCAGGCCGCCGAGAAAAAATCTCTCCGCCCGCTCTCTGATTATACCGCGAAGCGAATTTGAATTTCCATTTAATTACGGAACATTTTAATATATTCTATTATGCGGCTTTGGAACGGCCTTTGTCCAATCGGCGCCCGGTAGTGTCCGACCGCATTTTGTGAATTTCATCAATTTAGCGGCCACGTCACCTCCCCGTGTACTTCCCCAATTGTCGTTAAACAATAAATGTTTTCTGTGAGATCTTGAGCGACGACCCCCATGTTGTATTAGACATTCAAGAAAATTCACGAAAATACCATTCCTGTGATTATTCTTGTATGATTATTACTTCGATTTCGTTTTATTGTACGTTAGACTCACTTCAGTACCATTCCGTCCGTAATATAGCGAGCACTGTTATAAGTATAACGAAGCCGACGATATCACCGACGATTACATTGTGAGAACAATTCACTAATTAATGACAAGTTCATTCAAGAACAATCCAGGAGATGAGTTCAGTGACCGAGTTATTTTAACTGCCAGGTTACTGGAATTCAGGGTTTATGTGAGCGATGTGAATCTGGTTTTTAATGACAATATTTCCCCCGGGTGGTATCACTTACACGGGATATTTTGGGAGTAGCAATCCCACGGGCCCGTACCAACCCGTAGCCTAATACCAACAGAATACACCACTCCTACGGCACAAAACACAAGGCCTATACCCCACGGGTCCTTCCCTGGGGACGGTCCCAAGCAGGACCGTAAAAGCTTGAGCAGGTTTACCTAGGACACGAAGGGCTAACCTGCACGCCTGAACCAAAATAAATTTGAAAATATAGCAATAATAGCCCTATATCTTAAAGCTATAATCTGAGCTTGTATTAGTTTGTAAGTTTGTACCCCGTATCAATGAAGAATCGTCACAATCATCTGCCCAGTCTTATTTAATCATATATTCATTCAAATCTGACACTGTTGCGGAATTTAGGCTCAGGATCGCATGTTGCTATGTATGTATAAGGGCGCGTTCCCACGAACGTTCAGTTACAAGTGAAACGTTGGCAGTGTATTAGATTCCGGCGGTAAACCGTTCTAATAACAACTCGTTCCAGTCGGTTATCTTTCATTTAAAGAGAAATGTCACGGGCGGGGAAGGGGCTCCTTTTTGGGCGCCGCTGCGGTCACGCTCACAGTTCACGGTTCAGTAGCGATCGGGGCCCCAAACCCCCTATACCCCTGCCCTTGTCTTACACAATATCAACTGTGCAAACCCCCGTGAAATTGCTAAATACACTGTCCGGGGGGGGGGGCGCTGCACTGTTGGAATTTAGCAGCCTAACGGTTCCCCTTATTGGGCGCTGAGAAACGGCCTCAGGCTGGAAGTAATTTAGTAGGGCGGTGCATTTGATCGTTCCCGAGTTTAGTTGACTCGTTATCGATTGTTGAATGTTGAATTCATTTCGGAACCTCTAGGCGCACTTTTATAAAACCGAATTGTGTCTCGAGAGTTCTGCACTGTCAATTGATTGAGGTCCGTTCCTAATCAACTCAAATTTGGTTCACAAGAAACAATCGATAGAAGATTTTGACCGATTCCTGGAGACAGCCAAAGTTCAATTATCAATTTGAAAACTCAAAACTCTCAACATATTATACAGAATTTCATCTATACCTTATATTCGCTGTTTGGGGGCACTCCTTAGTCAATCTTGTAAAAGTAATAAAAAAATATTAAAAAGTAATAAAAAGAGTAACTACTTCATTGGGGTTAATGTATTCTGTCTGTACTTCACAACCAATTCTTTTCTTCCGGTTAACAAATGTCTATTTGTTAAAACGTAAGTCTAGGGCGCGTTTATTAAGATGTGGGAATAACGTGATCGAAGTTTTATGTGCATTAGTTACTCCTGTTAAAATTATTTTATACATTGATCGTCCATTTTATAGGTATTTATTATATTACAATTCTATGACTTTCGAGATTCGATTACATTAAAGTCCGGGATCATTAAACCAAGCCAAAGATCATAAGAGAATGAGATGTTAATTCAAGGTTGTCAGCTGTGGGCGGCCTTCATACCGGCCTTCATTAATGCGTCTTTTAGCGGTTGAAACTCGACGTGATCCCTCATACAC
Organism: Lethocerus indicus; assembly: GCA_019843655.1. Lineage (NCBI taxonomy): Eukaryota > Metazoa > Arthropoda > Insecta > Hemiptera > Belostomatidae > Lethocerus > Lethocerus indicus. The sequence goes on from JACDQD010000006.1 coordinate 20,248,177, forward strand.
CTGTGCATTATGCGGCTACAGTGCAGTCCGGCACAGCATTTGGTTACACCCTCGGTGCACTGAAAAATAAATAATACAATATCGCATCCAACAGTATAAAAACACTATAAATAAAAGTTTTATTAAAGAAACGATGAAATGACGAATGATGATTGCGATCTATTATGCAATAAGCAGTGGAAAGTAGGTGCAAGCACCTACTTGCACTGTAGGTGCAAATTCTACATATTTTTAAACTAGTTCGTAATTAATTTGTCATTAAAATATGTTGCATTGATTTTATTGCACCAACAGGGGCAAAATATTAGTATAATAACTCTATACATAATTAGTGTGTGTTTTTATGTATAGTAAAGTACTGTAAACCTATAATGTATGAAATAGAATGGACCATTTACCTCTTTTCCCCAAGTGGTACATGTTTCTGCCCTCACGACAACGCTCAGAACGGCTAAGAGTAGCACAGCAATGGCCAGAGATACCCTCATTCTTACACCAATGCAGTCGAAAATGCTGGTTTACCTTTTTCTACTCATTTTATACTATACCCTGACAGTCACTAAATAGTGGCACTAATAGCCGTCAATTAGCCACAGGGAGTCAATACGGCGCCGCATAATTCCCCATTATTCAGCTAATGACCGCTGTTTTACGTCGCACTGATTATAATTTAAATATAGCTATTGGCGGTGTTGCACTTAAGATGGTGACCTGAAGCCTGTAAAGTACAGGGATTTGTCAAATTCATATCTCTAGAGAACACAACAAACAAACAAAATGTTTGTCAGCCTAGGCGATTATGTGGCACTCAATGCCTACTGGGCATTTATTTTCTCTGTGTTCTTAAACATTAGGTGTTATTATTTATTACTAAGAATAAATATTAATAGTACACATTTATTAATTTTTTAGTTTTTAGAAACTCTCGCGTTTAACAAATGCATAGTCCATAATTCATTTTTTACTGAATTTACCTCCTAAAACAACTTCCAGTACGTATCTTATTGCATACGTGGATCGGTGAATAAATAACGGCGCTGGTTGATACTACACCGGTCATACATCGCATTGATGGTTAGTCTAATCAGTGCGCCGTACTACTTTTACCATATAATTAACTTGTCTTCTGTAAATGTTATTATTGTGATTTTATTTTTTCTATCAATTGAATGGTCTAAAACTAGACCGGTTTCCGATTCTCAGATCAGTTGCAATGGTGATTACATGGAAATTCGTACCGTATGCGCCGAATATGCTTCCAGGTAAAGGTAAAAAGGGTGGATTCGTTTTTACCGCTTGTACCAAGCACAAATGTTCAACAAAAAGCAAGAAACCTGATAGTCAAGGTTTATTCACCACATGTGAGATTAACTAAAAATAAGCGTTCATAATAAATACAAGGTCGTTCATAAAAAATTCTATATGCTCTGGCGTTACATATCGACACATCGAATGGGGTTTAATTTTACACCTTTCCAGATGCCTCTAACACCTGATGATGGTCACCAAATTTCGTGACACTTCAATGAATATGTGTAACGCATATTACAAATAGTAAATGTTAGCTACCATAGCGGTACCTCAAAGAAATGAAAACGCGGTAGAGCGAATAAAATATATTTGGACGTTTTCTCGTTGGACGGGGAATGGTTTCGGATGGGAGAAGGTTAGGGTTCGAATTAATTTTAGAAAAGCCGAACCGGTCGGCGGGAGTGACCGGGGCCGGAAACTGAGGGTGGCCGGGCCCGCTCACGAGCAAACCACTACTTCCGGTGGATGTATTCCCCAGGTCGCGGAATAATAAATTTAATTTGTCCCGTGGGCGCTCTACAGGGCCCGGGATATACTGCCGCCGCCAACCTCCCCTCCCGCTCCCGCTACCGCCCCTTCCATCCCCTTACACAATCTCGCCCGGCCCCAACTAAACCCCAACTTAACTAACCGCTCCTTAATCTCTCAAAGTTGCATTTTTCCTCGGATAAATTAAACCGGAGCGGTATGCGATCGCAGTAAAATTTCCTCGGGATAATACTGCTTACCTTATACAGTCTTTAAATTAGTCTAGACACAAATTCGAAATTTTTACAGAGCATCCTGGCTCCACTGTCAGTGGAGAGGTATCTCACTAATTTACTGATGGAACGCTAGTTGACGGTGATGAGAAGTCGGTTTAGCGCAGGACCAAATCAGAGTGTGGATCTCAAACGCGGTGATAAAGCTTTCCTTCTATGTGTAACAGAAAAAATCGTTTAAACGAGTATTAAATTATTAATTATTTTTAGTATTAAGCGATAAAGATAATACGTTTCGGCGGATACTTTCTCAACGGGTGTTGTGGACATCGTCCCAGTTTCCACTTTGGCGGTGATAAAAAATGTATTTATTCCGGGCAGCGCCTCGGGTGTACCGAGCGTTCATGAATTTTTTCCACGGAAAAACAACGTCACACGGATTGGAGGCGGGGAAAGAAATATCCGAGAGCCGAGTCTATGGGGTGGGGCGGGGGAAAGGGGCTGCCGGGACGGTCGCTCGGTTTGAAGAACTCCATTTCTCAATGCAAATAACGGGGGAGTAAATGGGACGGGAGATGGGGCGGGGATTGAGCGATAAAATGAGCGTAGACTCGACCCGGTGGAACACACATAAAAGTAAATCGAACAGTTGGGCAGGCCCGCACTGTAAACATCTTGGCCCATCTTGCCAATAAGGTTTCCCTCTCCTTGCGCCCACTTCTACACATTCCAATCACCTGCTATCTTACTATACACAGCAATAATTGCGAAATCGATATTTCGCCCCCGGCCCGATTAAACTTACGTTTTTAATTCTCTTTAACTCCTAAATACGCATATTTGGATTTTTAAAATTTGTATTCTCTTCATTCACTCGTTGCGGTTTCGAATCGCGATATTAGAATCACTTTGTTAGGTCAATCGCCGCTATTTTGAATATTGGAAATTCGTCGCGCTCTCCGAATGTACAATCTCCTCGGAGTCCGTGAGGAGGTTTCGGAAACGGTGTAGCCGGGCCGGAGGAGTCGGTCGGGGTATATCGCAATTTTGCCGGGCGACAAGGTAGAGACGCGGGCTATTACTTATTCGGGAGGATCGCCGTCGGACCGATCGGGCGGACAATTACCCTCGGCCGGTGGCGGGGGTGTCGTCCCGAAGGATCGGAAACGGGGTACGGGCGGGGGCGGGTTCGGGGGCGGAGTGGGGCCGCCCCTACGTGACCTGAAGATGACTGATGATGGCCATATCCCCGGAGCCCTCGGGCTTTCGGCCCTCCAAAAATTCCAGGATTCTCGCTGCGTCGCCGTCGCCCTTGGGCCCTCCACCCAACCCCCACCAGTAACTCGGCACGCTTCCCCGGCCACCCTAATCTGATATAAACCAAAAATTGGTTTTCCGGTTCCGAATCCAAGTTTCCAGTTCCTTACTGAGACTTATTGTGTTCCTTGATTCCCAGTTGTACGGATATCCCGGCTAATATTGATTTATCGGCTCCCGGCCGGCTTCATATTTGATGGAACTTAAGTCACTCATATTTCTCTTTTAGACAGGATTAGTTTAATCCAGTTGATAAGAAATACGCCTACTGACGAGAAATAATTCAAACTCGTAATGTTAGCTATATATTGTACAGTATAACATTTCATAAGATTCTAATTTAAATTTTTTGATGATCTTCACTGGTTGTTATCATCGTTAGTGAAATAATGCGGCTAATTTTGGGGAAAAATTAACGACCATTGCCCTCGTCAGCGTACAATCATCCCAAAGAACGCCTCATTGGACAGGGCACAATACAATAGGCCCCGATACTGCTGTTAGATAATAAAGACGCTCTTGATCGGTTATTTTCCGGTGGAGGAGTGGGCCCAATTTGGGTTCAGTTCGGTTGGAGTGAGCGCGGTCACAAAAGAGCCCCCTTCTGGCGACCCACATAACGCTCCACGCTCCCAGGGAATCACCGGTCGCCCGAATGCCTTTCCTCCAACTGGACCGTCTGTTACACTGGGCATTGGAGAAGAACAAAATGTACTGGTCCAAATGGCAATATTCCATTATATTCTTTGTGTACATTGGCGAGGTCACGCAAAATTGTGGCCCTTCCTTCATACCTTCCTATGAAATTTGAATTTTATAATGTGAACTCGGCGGTTAAGAGTGTCTTCATTATATGGACGGGGATAGGGTGCTTTGTTCGGAAAAGAGTGGCCCAAAACGAAGATTAGCAGGTAAATCCCAACCGCGGGAGTGATGAAAAGGAATAAATTAGTTTAGGAAGTTGTAATTTATTAATCGATTTGCAGTTGGTATGATTGAACATTCGCGACGTGAGGGTCATACGGCTGTAACTGATGAAGGAAATATTTTCTCAGGGATATTGGGAAGTAACGGTGTGTCAAAAGTGAATTTTCGTTAAGCGAGGCCGGTAAGCGATATTGACTTTAAACGTACATTGTTTAAGGTCGTCCGGCAATAAGACATCTGACGGGTATTTTTTGCCAGTTTCTCTTGCGTAAGGCGAAGGACAGTTCCAAGACAACAGTGCATATTTACCGAGACTTATTTATATGTAAATAAGACGGACGAGCAAAAATCACTTATGAATTTGGTGTACAATATCCATACATTCGCATACATTTTTATAGAAGCTATATAATTTCATTAAATTTAATAGTTTATTATGTTTAATTAATATATTACGCGCAAATAAAATTTCAGTATTAGTTAAACACATATAGGAGGGCCATGAGGCTAAAAGATTCCTAAGTCAGGCAGATATCCCGAAAAAATATTTTAGATTGAATTATATAGCGAACGCAGGCCTTGTCTATTATTCAAAAGTCGTGAGCGCGGTGTATTTGTCTAGACAGGAGTTAATTAGTGGGTAAAGTTAACGGTGCATTATGCCCAGTAGGTTATATCCCCGCGTTAACTCCAGGAGTTTACGCTGGCTCTTCAGCGGGCCTACCGAGGCTTTATGTAATGGTCTCACGCTGGCGGTGTTCGCACCTTCAACCGCCCCCTTCCCCTCCACCCCCCCCCCACCGGTTTTACCACAGGAAACGCCCAGCGCCAACAAGATTAGGCCGACCTGTCCCCTACCCGTCCGTCGGTAAACCTATTGCCCATTCATTACGCCCGCAATTTCGGGGCCGTCCTACCCCTAGACCGGAGGAGGCGGGTGGGGACTTTCGTTACGCACGATAATTATCATAATTTACGCACATCCACTCCCGGGATAAAATTTATTGTATATTTAAGGCTCTAGAGCTTCGGCTTTCCTAATTATTTATCCCAAGATTACTTTGCGGTGGTGGTCCGCCTCTCAGCAAAACAGTAGAACCTTTTACCCTTGTACTTAGGAGAGGATTAAAATGTTAATATTTTAGTTTTTCACTATTCCTATAAATATTTATTGATAAACTATAAATTTAACCGATGAAATGAACTGGATTCCTATAATTAAGTCCTGATATTATTTTCCGATACTCATCACTCATATGCTTTGTCATACTTAAATGTCCCCGAAATGTATTTAGTGATTAACGCCATTTTAATTAAAATATAAAACGAGGATAATCAATCTCGCTGCAATAGCACGAGCCTCGGACTAGAACAGCCGGCCATATGATGAAGTGGAGAAAAAACCCGCAAGTGAAAATGATCCTAACCGTCTTAGATCCTCCCCCTAGAAATAATTTATATTATATTTAATGTATAACCGTTTGTTTCACACACAGTGCACTAGTGATCACAACAGAATAATAAATAAAGCGGGAAAAGATTTACTCATCGACTTCGGGGAGCGTAAGATCTGTTGAAAATATAATGTTTACTGGCAGTGTGGGAAAGCGTGGGAGGGGGAGGGAGGGCAGTTTTCATATCCAAAGCTCCGGTAAAGTTTCGGTCGGTACGTGACGAGCCTCCGCGAACGGGGTACGACCGCATTAATAACTGGAGCGCTACCGATTGTTATGTACGTGCCGCCAGCCCCAAACCCACCGTTCCCAATCCAACACCGCTTAACCCAACTTAGACTCGGGACGCGGAACGTTCCGCCGCAATTCCGCACTTTCTTCTTAATAATCCGAGTTACAACCGAACGGCTAATGACAGCTGAACTTCCGGCGCTTTAATTTCAGCCGCGGGACGACGCAAAAAAGGAGACGACAACAATCCATCCTGTGGAAAATAGTCCTGGAATTGTTTCTCTTAATTTCGAAGGCTTCCATTTACACTCCACTTAACGACTTGTGTCAATCGATATACGAAACGGCCAATCGGCCTACTAGGTTTTCATTTTTTGTAATTCCAATTATCAATCAAGATCCCCTGAAATAATTAACGCGAGGTCAAATGATACAATGATAGATTGTTTATGACCTGTTGTATCTAACAAGTCGGAATGATTCCAATCGTGTACTTATTGGCTAATGAAGAAACAATTGTATAACGTACACCAAAATGCAGTGATCTACTATAGGGAAAGTGTCGTTTAATCAGACATTAAATAATTAGACATATCGAGAACATGTTCTGGAAAATGAATCAATAATTTATAACACCAATCGTATACGAAACTACATTGCAAGTTTATAATTTCAATTGATAGCCAAAATCTGAAGTTTCGGTCTCTTAAATGTAAGAAAATGAAAAAGTATTACAACTGCATATCTCGTTGTTGTACGGCGAGAATCGTGAGTTTATTCTTTTACAGTGATCGACTAAACCGTGGTTGCGTCATAGCGACACATCATTCAGAGTCGGTCTTTTCAAAAATAGAGAAGGGGTTGGTTGTGGGCTCCCGGCATGGCCTGGAATGGGGCGCCCCGAGATTGTGAAACCTCATAATGGGGGCCGGAGATTTAAGGCTAATTTAAGAAAAGGGAACCTCAGACATATTGCATTGATCCCTGAGGGGCCGTTTGTATTCGAATGAAGGAGCGCCCAAACCCCCACCCCGAAACCCCACCGCCCCCCATCCCCTTCCAAAAGCATTGCCAGGAGAATATAAAATAGCCCGGCAGACCAACAAATAATCCATCTGACGTATAGTTAATCTGGAAATTTATGGCATAAACAGAACGGATATTTTAAACTCCGGGATAAACAAATAAGCCCATGCATATAAATCAGTATTTGTTATGAATTCGTGAAATGCGGGAATTATTATATTTATCAGGGATGACTGAACGGGCGTTCGAAATTTGGAGTGTGATAATATAGAATTTAATATTTCATAATAACGAATTCATTAATACGAATATTATCTATTATTCAATGGTTAAGTTATACTTTCATGATATAATCAAACAATAAAATAACAACAGCTGGTAGTTATGCTTTTATCATTCTATTAAATTTCCATCTTTCTAATTTTGCCCAGAACTTAGTAAGTTTATCCTAAACTACTAGATGAACTACTTTTTGTCATCTTGTTTTTTCCTCTAACGTGTTCCCTTTCCTTCTCAAACAGAGGAAAAAAGAGAAAGTGTTCCATTTTTCATGGTCGAAAACACGTAATTTTTCGGACCTTGTCTGTATTATTTAATATCCTTTGAATTCGGACTTGTATTTCTGTTTACTGATGAGGAACAGAAGTGTGGAGGTGGAATTGTGTTATTTATACTTTTCCAAGTTTTATTTCTATTTCTGCTGAAAACTAAGAGATAAAATTACATAAAGGAAATCGCACCGAGCTGTATTCATTTAATCTGTTATTTACGGACATATTTGTCATTCATCAATATTCCGCTTTCCAGTTTTTCAAATAGCAAATGTCTTCAATACACGATCGAATGATTATATAAGTTCAAGGTAACGGTATTAAACTGTTCTCGTTGAATCTTGCAAAGGCGAACGCATACACCGGAATGAATATATTAACCGTAAAAGTCGGCGTTAAACTGGATAATGAATAAAAGTGTGACATTGCCGACACCTGAGTCACCCAGTGACCTTTTTTCCAGCGGTTGCATAACGGAAACTAATTGGCCTCCGACCAGTCGGAGAACGACTCGTGTTCCTATTCCAATCGGAGGAGAAATTAAATCCGAGGAAATCGTTGCAGATCTGGTTTTTGCGTTAAGTAACCGGCGTAACGGGCCGGACGACATTGGAAAAACGCCCGCCGACGGCTGCATTCCATTTCAATGGCATTGGCTCAATCCAAAGGCGCACTCCTAAGACGTCCCGCCGTTATGTCCCAACTGAATAACTCCCCGACTTAAAGAGCTTCTACGCCCGCCTTACATAATCTAACCCCGGCGGTTGGAACAAACATCCCGCTGAACATAAACGGGCTCCATCGTTCAATCTCATTAGTGTTTCGTATAAAACCGTGTAACGCGATGTTATCCAATTTAGAAAATCACCCAATAATAATTTTTTCAATTTATTTTCAATTGTATTTGCCGGGTATTTTATACACGATTATGGAATTTGAAAGCAAATATAAATGTCACTGTTGTTCATTAGACGAATAATTATACTGAATTTTAGTCCGTAAAAACGTTGAGCAATGAAATATGATAGAAAGCATAGTTGAAACTCGATTAAAACTAAATACTTTAGATTTAGAAGGCAAATTAAAATACTTCTCTTATTAATACATTCAAAGATGTCAATACTAACGGTACAATGCGATTCAACGCTATGATGGAAACAAGGGATAGCGGATGAGGGGAGAGAGCTGCGAGCGGTGCGGAATTGGTAGGACGTCCCTCCGAACGCCGGCTGGTAATCGGACAGGACAGATCCGAAAGTTGGGACAGATAGGGAGCCGCAGAGAAATTGATCGGCCCCGGATGGGAGAGGAGACGACTGTTGGCCGCCGACAACAGGGAAATTATGATGGATCGAGGCCACCCCGCCAAAGCCACCGCCCCCGACCGAGCCCCATCCACGGCTTTAATGAGATCTTAAATGTACGACCGTCCAGCATAGATTTGTCAACCGAAGGGCCGGACACCCGCACCCATCCCCACTGTACGCCACCTAGTTACGGATAAGTGAACTGTTAATTTAAGCATAAAATACATTTCACACTTTGACCGTTCACACCATTCGTTGATTATTATGTGTGCTCCGCAACAAAATCACTTGAATATATATTTCCAAACGGCCAAATAGACAAGCAGAGATATACCTTAAATAAAAGACCTTAAATTAATTACATCAAATTTTTAAGGATGTGCCGCTTCAATAAAGAAATGCAAGCTGATTGCGCTGTAAGAACATACAAGGAGTCAGCACAGGTGATTGAAAAATCATCACTTTATTTTAAGTAGTTTTCACATTCAAATCATTGTCGTTTTCTTACCAATATTGCTTTTATATAAGCGGTAATTTCACTGACATTTGTCTGGGTAGGATGTTTGCGTTTACCGTTAAGCCAAGTAATATATGTAATATTTTGTGTCGCCCGTCACAAAATCTAATACTTGTCGGAGTTAAGAAACAATTCTCGATCCGAAAGGCCTTTTAAGTATAAAGGGATGTGTGCGAAACAGGCGTGCATGAACAACTAGGATTATAATTTATAGAATAACAAACATGTAATTAACACAAATTCTTTATGGGCTGGAGTAGGTGTTTGAATTGCCATATTCATGGGGCGGAGGATTGAACCGTTTCCCAGGGTCGTTACTCACGTTCTGACCGCTAATGAAGTCACTTTAGAATGAATAAAGATATAAATAACTGTATAATATTAATAACAGAACCGGTTACTGAATTGTATGATTACTCAATACTTTCCATTGTCATTAGATATAATGAGCTTCGAATGAGCTGAATCATACTCGTGGTCATATTGGATATTATTCATTTAATTGTAGCGGCATTAATATACAATGCGTGGCACAGAACAACAGTATTGCAAAGAGCAAAATAACTGTACAAGAAATTGATATTTCAAATTGTATTTATCGCAATAGTAAAGACAATTATAGAATATATAGAAGAATAAAAGTTGTTAAAATTATTTTATTATTATTTGTAGCACGAATTGTAGTAATATATAACATAATATAAATACACAATGTATCTTCATACCGCTATAATAATAGCGATAATAGTAATAATAAATGGAATATTGACATTTATGTAAATTTCACATCTTCCATGATCCTCACAAATTACGATGATTTTACCTCCTAGAATGAATGAAAAAAGTTTTGTTATCTTTTACTGGAATTATATATATAGCGGTTGTACATATATTCCGAATATGTACATTATGGTCGGGATGGAACACTGGCAACTAGAAACCTCAAAAATCTGAGCTGTTACTAGAAAAATAGCTTGAACACTTCGCCATCGAAATTGGCCACTCCCGACCCTCCATAATATGCACCGTAGAGCACTCCAGAAAAGGTAAATTTACTTGGGCTTCGTTATCGAAAGGGCCTGGGACAATGCCCGCCTGTCGGCAAACGGAGTGGGGCCAACTTGAGTATAAGTGTACAGGGTCGTCATAACTTATTGAAGTATGTAATCGAGCGGCGGACGGACAATGGCATCGAGTGGCCCACTGAACCGTTTTCAAAGCCCCAATATTAATCACCTTGTCCAGGGTTCGAGTCCAGGGTACACCTAAAACAATTAAAATTATAAAAGGCCAAGTACCAGGAGAAGAGGATCTATAAAAATTATGGTATTCAAACGACAACCAAACCTATATTCCAAAATTTTTTTTATTAAAATTTTCTTCCTGTGAAAATGAATTCCTGTGCCCGTGAATAATTAAGCACATAATACTGTCACACAACGTTGAAACTAGTGAATAGTATCGCGTTGTTCAGGATCTTAATTCCTACCCTGCTAACTCAGGGCGAGATTATTAACCCCTTATTAAGTAGGATAAATGATTAGACAAATGTATAGATCTATTTGTAAATTTTATATCCGGGAAATTTCCAAAGAAGTAGATTTTTATTATACGAGACGGTCTGGCGAGTACACGCCCTTAGTTTAAGTGATTTTTCTAGTTCGGTTTTCGCCCGCTGTACGGCGGTGGGCTGTCGGGACACCCGATACTAATCAAATCATCCGGACAGAATTTGGGCAATCTCGAATTAACATAAAAAGCGACCGCAGAAATAATATATCGTTTTGGGAAAGGCACATTCGAGAAAATTCTCATCTAGGTCCTTTCTTTTTACGCGTGTGGACTAATGAAAATTAAAGGAAATGATTTTCTAGCGAAACTGGTTTTACAAGGTTCCTGAATATAACTCTGAGATATAATTTTGTAACTGTCGGACACGGTCCGACTGGCCTCTTTCCTATATCTAATTGTTCTTAGTTTTATATTCTCGACCTCTGCGTTATTTGAGGCAATTGTCTAAGAATGCGTTCGTTAAACTTAAACTCTATCTTTCCGAATTGAAGGGGGTCGGCGAAGCGGCCGGTATAAAGAGGGAAGCTACGTGCGGTGGGGCCCGTCTGTTCTTCTCTTCTCCCTTTTGAAAACTCACTCTATCTTTATCTCCTTCTCGCTCGCTCTTTCCCCGGTCCCTCCATCTCCTTTTTTCTTTCTCCGTCTCCTTTTCTGGCTCCATTCAAGAGTCCGAAGCTAAGGGAAGAATACTAACTCCGCTGGAAGGGCTTAATTTTTAAGAATGCTTTGAAATCGCCTCCGTTCTCCCCCTCAGCCTTACATTCAATTTTCAGACCCCCCTTTTAAATAATTTCCACCGCTTCATAAAATACGGTGCCCCCCCCTCCTCCCTAGGAGCGTTACATTGAAGAAGTATTGTTATCGGCCGGAGTTGAAAAAAGATATTACGAATATATGCATTGGAGTTGGGCCGTCGTTTAAATCATACGAGTCGGAAAACCTAGTTATCCATTTCTTTAAATATTTAACGTTTTTACTCTCTGAGATCGCAATTCAGTTTTAAATATGAAGACGTTCGAAAAAACTACAGCTAGTAATATTTCTGTGAACCGAATAGAAGGATATTCAGGAAATATATTTCACACCCGAGACTATCGATTTAAACAAATTTTACACTGGTTAGAAATATCGTGAAAATATCAGGCACAATGATTTTGTCCCAGATTTTCCTTCTTCGGCTACACAATACATTATGTGTGTGACATCAAGCGCCTTTCCAGTACCGTCTTCATGAGATGTTAAATTAATAACTTCGGTAAAAATATAGAACAGTGTCGATGATGTGCATATACTTAAGATTTTATAGGTAACATAGAATATAGGAGGTTCGGTTTTTGTCATTAAATTTTCTCTGTACTTTTACATTGGGTGGCTTTCATGTTGTCCGATGACGTGTATATTTAAATGTAATCCGAGTACAACAATTTAAATTTGCAATCGATCACAAAATTGCCGCTGGAGGGCATCGAGAACCTGATCGTGATTAAGGAGGATCTCCAGAGAAGTCCAAATGATCAAAATAGGTCACTTCACTTTTTCCAACAATGGACGTACCAGCAATACCAGAGAATCAAATTAATGTGGACGCCGGTAGAATATCTAGGCGGGTGATAATTTTTGCGGCTTACTTTCATTTAAATATCGTCGTGCTTTGGTTTCGGGCTCATTGAGGTTGAATACATGCAATCGTAGATATTGTACTCCTGGGAATCTTGCCCGGGGTCCAGTAAATGAGCCACTTGTTCGAAGGGGTGGTGTTATGGGGGAGGCGCTCATTTGGAATGTAAAGGACGCTCGGACTAATTAATTAATTCAGCGGGGCAGTGGGGTGGGGGAGTAGGAGGGGTGGCCACCCTCGTCTACCCCCTCCGCCGGCACTCCAAATGATGCATTTCGTTCTGAATTTGAGCCCGGCCGACTGCGTTTTACCGTCTAATTTATGGGCCGGTAAAATATATATAGCTCGGGTCCCTGGCAGGCTTGTGCCAGGCGCGTACCGGTAAAACTAACGCTAAATAAACGCGGTGGTAGGACGGGGGGGAGTGGTGGACGGTCGAGGGATGTAGGACCTTAATCTAATCAATAGGACAAAAGCCCTCCCCTCCCAACCCTTTTCATCCCCCTGCCCTTCCTCAATTCGGGAGGAAGCCGGGCCAACCCCCAAACCACCCCCACACCCCCCGAGCCAGTTTAGAATATTTTATTACATTAACGATCCCGACCCGACTGTCCGTTCCTCTCTTATCTTCGCATTTATCCCTTCGCCGAGTTTATGATTCAGAAGTCATTAACGTAAAATTTGAAAAAGAGATATTAACGATAGGTATTTGTATAGGCATCGTTAGTCCCAATAAAGTAATTGAACCTTTCTACATGAATTTTTCCGGTTGCGACTTCCCGCCATCGTTAGTGAGGGTCAGAAGGTATCGTAAATTGGTAGAATATTTACGATATTTGGAGATTCAATACACGGCCGTAACAAAAAATACTGTTCAAGCGTGCCGATGATCGTCTTTCGGTGTGCCGAATCCTATAAAAATCGCGGGACTTTCTAACGGTCGGGACGGCTATAGGTCGATTACGAAGTAGGGCCGGGGGTAACACGTCGAAGTATCTCGCCAGTGGCATACTCCAATAAAACGAGTTGGCCGTGGGTTGGTGAGGGAGCAACAAAATCCAAGTTAGTTCCACGAATCGAGTCGGTTGGCAAACAGTGAAAATTCAGACAGTTGAAGGAGGCGGGGTCGGGTGGAGGCGGTGGAAGCGTAATCCTTCATAAATGACATTCAAGTTGGCGGGGCCCTGAGATCGGCTCTGGTGGGCACCGCTAATGTGTTCACTCCTCACAGCCGCTTTTCCGCCCCAGTAAGCCTCCACACTTCTCTATCCTCCTGATGGCTTTTTTGTTTGCGTTTATCCCCGGTTCTTGCGGTTTAATCCCTTATATATCGTCGGCTAGGGGGCGATAACATCGTTAAAATTTTAGGTTTTTTTAAGCGACCGTTGATGAAATATTTTCCATCCCTACATAACCAAAAAGGTCTATGGTTTATAGTATTTTAACTGGGCATAATGAATTCGTACTACTAATATGGACTATGTGATAGTGCTGTAGTGAAATATAAGCGCGTTTTAATCAGCGCGTCATTTAATATGTATGAACGGAGGGCTCACATTTTATGTGGAGTGCCTTTGACGGTTTTAATTATATTTTAGTTATCAGCGCAGGAAGGAGGTACAAAATGATGGAACACGTGAGATTTTTAATAATATCAGACGAGAACGTAAATACTTAATATGCAACCTTTAATGAAGGTTTACTTCCGGGAATATTTAGCTTACAAGGGTATATTGCTTCTCCTCGAAATTTCTATATATCCTGGAATATCGTGTGTACAAAAAGCGATAAAACGTGAATATAGAACAATGCGTCATAAATGAAAAAAGTATACATTTTTGCAACTAGATTTGGTCTTGTATTAAGGCTATGGTAAATGTACGAAAGAATTGTACAATTTGAATAGATTTATCAACTTTGATGACGAAGTGTTCTAATTATTATTATTATAATAAACTTTTATCACTATCACTACACTATTAGTGTCCCTAAATATTGTTTACGTTATACTTACTCTCCAATACTATATGCATATTTTTGAACCGAAAGGATGAAGTGTTATATAGTTCAACTCCGTTTAATCAGTTCAAATTATTGTTTCGGTGTTAAATTGGTTGAACTAGCTTATTTCTGATTTCGTAATTATAAATAATTGACGAATTATTTAGCAAATAGAATTTCATTCAGCGATTGGGATAAGGGGAAAATCCGGCGGACGAGATTAAAAAATGGACTGACACTCCGTTTAATTATAAATGCTTAGAGCCTAGGGGAAGAAACCAATTCGGACAGAATAGGGAAGTCCAGGATACGGGAACGAAATTCCCTCGGGAATTTATAAGAGACGGGCTCAAATAAAGAGGCCGGAGGAGGAGAGCCGGGCGTTATTTTACGATAAGAAATTTTCCGCCGCCCGAAGGGGAGGGAAAAAATTCGGCTCAATTTGAGGGCAATCAGGGCACTGGAGATGGAACAAGATCTCTCTTTCTCCCCGGGCATCGAACACCGAGCCGGGGGTTACCCACTTAAACAGCACGCTTCATTTGGCCCCGCTTTGCAAATATTGCCTCCGGCCAGCTTGTCCCGCCTCACTCCAGACCGACCCGAACAGATTGAAAAAAGAGAATCCCTCTTAGGGAGCAATTTGTAGTTTGCTACGTTTCTAGTTCTCTCCCGCGTAATGAGACTATAATTTGCGGCCGGGGAGGGGTGGATAGCTAGTATTTAAACACTTTATCATCCTTCACCTCAGCAAAAAACATTCCGATTATTTGATACCTGAAAATTTTAAATCTGTCCACTCAACGTTATATCTGATTTTAATCACGCCAAGGATTACCAAAAAATGGTACAACACACCTTACGTACATTTTTTTAGTCAAAATTTCACTCCCCAAAATTTAAATTTCTGCCTGCCCATCATTATAAGCGGTAAACTGGTATTTTTATGAATGCATCATTTGGACAACCAATTCCAGATATTACAGAATGTACTTCGCTATGCGATAATTTTCCCGAGACCGAGGTGCATTTTGTTTGAAACAATTAGTTGGCTAATTTTGGCAGCCGAAAGTGTATTTAATTCAACGTTCCACCCTAAGTGAGGCTCCCGGCCGTGATACGTTGATCCACGATTCGCGGGCCGAAACTCAAATTACGTTCGGTCAATCCCGGAGACAATTAATTATAAGTTTTAATTGAGTTGACATTTAATGTCCCGGAGGAGGTTCCCGACGAAATCGACGGATGGGATTTTCATACTTTCATGACTGATAGCGCGGAGTTTAACCGCGCCGTGTTAGATGGGGAAATTTCATGAGGCAAACTTGCCGTTAATAAGCCCGTTTCGGTGTGGGCCCGTTGAGGCCTATAGAAGCTGAAGGGCTGAGACTGCTCTTCTCACTGCCGACTGCAACCTCCACCACTTCCCCGTACATCCCATCGCGTTACGATTTATTCCGCTGCAATGTTAAAGAGGCAAACTGCCAGGCCATTGCACGCCATTCGCGTGTGGCCATTTTTAATGAAAGTCTGAGGGAATATCCGGAGTCTGCTGAAAACAATGACAGTCGGGCGTGGGATAGGGTGAGCTCACCGCTCAATAATTTATCTGGCTCCTACACTCCGGGATCCACCTCCAATTACATAATTGCTTTCCCCATTTCAGTTTGCAAGCTTCTGCGAATCCGTTATGTCGAGCCCAGTGGAAGGATATGTAGAGGAGGGATGTTAGTTTCGGAGTATGGAAAATAAGGCGTTGTAAGAAATAACAGTAAAAGTGATATTTATTGGAACTAGAATCCCTCGGGAGAGTCAATTTTCGCTGGAAGGCGGGATTTCCTTCGATGGGGCCGTTATGCCCCAGCTATAACCTACCGTCTGCAGTATGTTCGGCTCGACTTTAACGCCGCTCTGCATGGAACCGGATTAACCGTAGAATCGGTATACAAATACAGCCCATCCTGGTACTAGTGAGCCAGTCATCGTCTGAGCGCTTTGGTTTCATCATTTTTCTATTATTAAATTCCAATCTGTACGCGGGATATTTTTTTAGATAATTAAGTCGACAATAGCAGTTCTAGTTATAATACCAATAATGGAGATTGCTACCATGACCGTAACAAGTATGGGATATGATTTCTCACAACATTCTTGTCAGTGATATTTTAAAAGTGATAGGTTTCTTCAGCTGTTTTCGGCCGTCATGATAACAAAGGAATTAAAAATATAATTAGTTAATGTTACTTTTAGTAAATATGGTATTAGCATGCTATGCTGGTCGAAATTATGTTCGAAGCGTTATGTATTCGAAGTTATACTTGACGATCTACCGCATTTTAATACATTCCGGTTTATTTAGAATAAGTTTACTTTTCTGGATCCGTTTGATATTTATAACTGTCTGAATACAGTTCACTAACGTTCTCGGCCTTGGATATTTCTCCGGACTTTCAGTGCCCGTGTTCACGTCAAAACGCACATGCATTTCCCAACAAAAGTGAAATGGAAAAGTCGTTCCGATCAATTGGTGGAAGCGTGTCAAAAGAAGACGGCAGCACGAAAGGCGCAGCACGTCGGATGCCGATCGATGCTTTCCTTCTTTACTCGCATATTCAATTCCTGGAGCCGTCAGAAATGGGGCCTGGAGGAAATGCGGTTCGCAGGAAAATGCAAGCAAGAAAAAAAAGGGGAAAATCTCTAGGAGCCGATGCAAATTCGACGATTATTGGCTGTTCACAGTGGATCCCATCGCCTGCCTGCCGACCTTTCCTATTAAATAGATGGGGAATCGGCTGTCGTTTCAAATTCAGGAAGGACACGCAAACAGCGCTTAGCCTTTGGGAATATCACGAAATTGCCTCTATACGGGGCAACCTCTCTTTAACCAACATCAGACCTGTGATATATTAAATTTCTCTTTATAACTGTTTATGAAAAGAAAGTGATAATAAGGTTTATAATATAACATATAAAATATAAGGTATACATATGGAATATTCAGTATTGGAATACTGAGTATGAATCTCATTTGAACGGTGCCTCGATAGAACTTATCTAAAACGTACCTCTAATGTTTTCTGCAATGAACTACGAACGGACACAAAAGGGAAAGTGAACCTTCATATCAGTGGAGTTGTTATAATACTACTAGCGCAATAACTTTAATAGATGTAGGTAAGATGGATCTACACCGCAAGGAAACCTTGTCCTAACTTCTTAGGGAGATTACAAAAGTTGCTTGACTTATTCTGTCTTGGAATTGGGCCATTTTCAAACTAATCTGTCCCCAAATTATTATTCTCCAGCTCCATCCTTTCACTGGAAATTTTACTCTTCTGTAGAATATAGTTGGGATTCCTAATAAAGAAGAAAACCCCGCCATCGATGTGAATTCTTTCTTTTATGCCAAATCCATAATAATTTACGGGAAAACGTTCTATAATATCGTTGACGAAAAACACATAGCTATTTTGAAACGCTTAATTATTTGTAGTCCGGAATACGGAACACGTTTATGCAAATGTACCGCTGCATTCCCACTCCCCCGTTCCAGAAACCAAATCTGGAACAAGAGAGAATTTAATTATTTAAGGAGTAAATTAAATCCAGAAGGAGACAATAAAAAGGGCGCTGGTGCGTGGGTGCACCGCGGGATAAGCGGATTTATCCGGTGGGGCTGCATTAGCATAAAGCGAAGCTAGTGAGCACCTGGTTTCGGAGAGCCGCGCGCCAGTGTTAGGTCAGTCCTGCCAAATAATAAGGGGAGAAAGGCCTCCCTCCCTCCCTCCCACTCTCCCTCCCTTCCACGAAACCGATTTAAAGGCGCGACAATTCTGTCGGCGTCGGTACAAATTCAGGGACATTATGCATATTACTCAAGGGGTGGGAGGAGGAGGAGTTGGAGGAGGAGGCGGACGAGGATGGTAGGAGGGGGAGGGGGCCATGCCCTGCCTTACTTTACTAACCGTCGGCGGCGGCGTCGTCTGCCATTATAACCCCCCTTCCACCCCTGTCCTGACACCCCTTACCCTATTCACAACGATTTACCTTCATTGTCCGGCCTTTTCTCCCGAGATGAATTTCCCTCCCGTAATCATCCGGTCGCCCCGACGACGCTAACGAAATTTGCCGCCCCCCCTCCCCCATCTCCACCTTGTAGGACAAAGGAGACAATTTCTATCTCCGCTACCCTGAGCTGGACTCGTTCCGACTTGTCGTCAGTAGCATTGCGTCATTCGACCGGTGGGCGTTATGCCCACGCATGCCGATATGGAGCTATAAAAAGAAATAAAATGTTTAAACGAAAACTATGATTTTCAATTTCGAGGAAACATAATATTAATATTGAAGGCAGGCATTGGATGTATTCAGGGATAGTATAACATGAGAACAGAAGGGGTTCCGCGTATTCAGGTATAGTATAACATGAAAACGGAAGGCGTTCGGCGTATTCAGGGATAGTATAATTTGAAAACCGAAGGCGTAGTTTATTTGTGTATCAATAAATATAACAAGAAAATTTGATCTATTCCCTTCTAATCTCACCTGAATATACTAACTGTAATCCACTTTTCCTGAAATAGTGGATCGCTGCATGTGATCTCGTGTAACGGTTTCGTGATGCCGAAAAATGAAGCCGGGACTTGGGAATTGATTGGGAAGGCCGACCCGGAGCCTAGTTTGAATTTTGCCTCCGGCTCTCTATTTGGGGAAAGACTATTTGGAGGATTATAAGGGCGGTGACAGGGAGGGCCCTCGACTGGCTCATCCCCCACCAGTCAGTGTAAGCGGGCTCATCACTCACGGCCAAATAGGTATTGAGGCCCTCACCCTTCATACATTTATAGAGAAGAGAGATAGGCCCCCTCAAAAGGGTGACTTGTCTGCAGAAAAAGCATCGACCGACTGACTCCATTTGATTACTGCATGATTTACTGTCCGACAGGTGTACACCTTCCCAACTTTCGTCCATTATCAAGGTTGACTGTGGAGGACAGTTAATGGTTGAGCGATGATTTCCTCGACCGGAATTTGAATTATCACAATCCTGAGGTGAGTCGCGTAATACCGGGAACATTTAAACTTACTATCGCTATCTATAATGAACTGAAATCATATTAATTATGAAGTAACTAGATGGACCTGCTGCCAACAGTGTTGGCCGATTTCAATCCTCCATTATTGACTTGTACCTAACATAGTAATTCTTTAAAAATAATGATAACATAATGAGAATGTATTCGGGATTCATTAATGGCTGATTAAGGGTGATATAATTAGATATCGCGCTGGAGTAAAATCCTCCAAGAGATGGACTCTACTTAAGTTATGATTGTTATAATGGGAAATAGAAATGAGACGGGCTCAAACTATAAGAAAATATTGCTCAGTAATACGGGAAAATAAAATTAGAAACGTTAAGCCACTTTTAACGAAAAAGCCACAGTCCTCGTTGACGTCGTTTTGCGGGGCAACTAGATTCAGCGAGGAGGAAGGGGCGGCTAAATAAAGGTTCACATCTCTGACGTTGGGAAACCCTCGTTATCCCCCCCCCGCCACCGCCGCCGCCCAGGACCTTACAACCCCACTAACCCTCGCCAATCCTACGCAAGTTTGAGAACTCAAAGAAACAACTTAAATTGCTCGAGGAAAGTCTTTAAGGTTTTAATTACTCGAGAAAAAGGGGATGGGGAGCCGGAGCAGGAGGAGGATGAGGAGGGGGAGGACTCAGCGGCCATGGTCGGAGGCGGAGGACGGCGGGGGGATCTACGGAGAGGCAAAAGGAATAAACGCAGTTGTCAAGTAAAGAGGCCACCCTCCTTTTTTGAGAAAGACGTTTTAATCGGCGACACAATGGCTTTCAATTTTGCGAAGATACAGACAAAAAAGAATTGGGGGGAAGGAGAAAGAGGTCTATAATTTTGGGAAGGTCGAAAAGGGGGATCCGATGTAGGTGGGGGGTGACTTGAACATTTTCTAACAAATTGGGGGACTTCTAACAAAAGAGTCTTTGCCAATTATTGTCGTCCATTGATACACAGAAATTGTTCGGAACTGATGCATACCTCCTATAGTATCTACACACTTGTTCGTATGAAGAAGATCAAAGAAGAATTAATGTTAAATTTATTTTCGGAATGCCTGCGGGGGTTCGCAACATTAAAATGTCGATTCAAATAATATGCGATTGAACATTGCAACAATTATGGGGTATTCTTCTGTTTCTAATTTACAGGGTTCTGCAGATTTAAATCTGTGAAAGGTAAGTGACCCCGTCGATCGCATATGGAATAAGACAGGCGACATTTTCAGTCATAAACAATTTTATTACCTCAGTTCCATTTTTGTCCGGCGGACAATTTTAGCCCGGATAATTCCGGGATGTAAGCAATTTATATTGAACTTGAACCCGCACTAGCCGGCATTACCGCTTGGGGCAACGGCAATAACCTCATGTCCAGTTATATCTTGATCGGCGATCTCAGAATTCCTCCTGCTATGAAAATGTTGCAACCCGAGGTAGACTGGTCGACCGTCTGCCAGTTTCAAATAACAAAAGCGAATACCCAATGGATGTTAAAAACGATAGAAACGTTCGAAAATATATACTTCAAGAATATATAAATAAACTAGAATTTTGGCAACAGAAAAGAATACTCTTTCAGATTGGTCAAGAAAAACGATCCCGGGAACGTATGCATATTCATCATGCATATTTGGTTCAATGTACTTGAGAGCGATTTCTTTTCAGACACGACTTGTTATTGAATGTAAAAAACGGGGCAAAAAATAAAGAAGGAAGAAAACTTAGGTCTGACCTCAGAGAGAGTAGAGGCGATTACGCAATTCGTCCAACTCCCGCAAGGCAAAAATTGATTGACTTTACTAAAAGCCAATAATTTTCTCAGAGTTAATTCGAAATAATTACAGCTCCGCCTTAAAGTGGGTGTACGGCTGCAATTAACGATGGAAGGATAGTTAACATTTGCCCGAAATGACCTTCGGTACCATTTGTTTGGAGGGAGAGAAACACCGCAGTCATTTTCAATGAACCTTCCAGCATTTTTTAAGAAGAAAATAATTTATTAATTTTAATTGATTCCCAATTGTTTCATTTTCATTCCATCACTTTAATGTCAGTAGTACGATTTGGGCTCAAATTTTCGATTTATATACTTCGACGTAATGAAATTTTCGAATCAGCTTTTCACGTCACGACCGCTAACAAGCTTTACGTGAACAATACTAAAGTTTTACGATATTGTGCGGACAGCGGCGCTGTTATAACATAGTTAACAATTTATTTTGTGTCGATCGAGCGAAATGTTGGTCCACAGAAGCGCGACAAAGCCAACTGGACGCCCGTGAATCTATTGTAAGTAGTTCGTGAATTATAATGTTTGCAAGACGTATTTTTCCCGACGTTCACCATTCTCGTCAAAGGCGGACTTGGAACGTAAGGATTTTATATAAATTGATACCATATCTGCGGTGGGTTTACAGATTTCAGTTCAGATTGTGAGACTAACGGATTTAACGTGGCCGCCGTCCGAAACCGAACTGCGGCCACTCCTACAATGATATTATGGGGTCGGGGGCACAGCGATAATATGGTAATTACTGGGACGGGGGCGTGGGCGGTAGAGCGCCCCCCCCCCATCAAGTATCGCTTTGATGAGTGAAATTCGATTCCGGTACAATGGGCCCGTTTTGATGTGGCCCGTTCGGCTTCTGGCCGGGTCAGGGCCCCTCGATTTATCGCCCCGACGTGTCCCAAAACCCGGTTTCCAGTTCCTCTGAAATGGGATACTCCCCGTAATGGGATTTCGCGTTGTTTTTTTCTCCGTTTTTTAACGTCTGTACGGTCGTAAAAAAAACGCAATTATTACATGTACCGGTCGGGGACCGAGGCCTAGCCAGATGGGCTAACGACGTTTCATCCCCTTTCGGGTGGCTGGCTGACTATCGCACCAACTTCGACGCCGGATTTGGAACCAAATTCGGCTCCCGAAATCGGAGTTTCTATTTGAATAACGAACATCTGATTTATATGGAATATATTGGTTTTAAAACAGGTTGTTTACGTTTTAATATTTCGGCGTAATAATTCCATATTATATAAAATATAAATCAATAATAAATCTGAAAAAGAAATATTAACATATAAAACAGGCTGACTATTACTTTTACATCTACACGTGACAACTGGAGATATATAATTATAATAAAAACAATTTATAAGATGTTCGCTTCAGCGTGGATATAGTGTAAAGTGTTTAGCTCCATCATAGCACTTCATGAGTGAATTCGGTTCTATTTCTGAATTTTATATTTCTCAACTGAAGACAGTTATTATTCTTGGCTTAGACCTCGACCCAGTACGGAGAAAATAGATGTACACTCTGCCAGACTACTGTAATGTTACTGGGGCCTAACTGAGATTTATCAAAGCCGACTGGTTTCTCTCTTCTAAATCGGTATCAATCTGAAGAGTTTAGAAATAACATCCGCGGCTGATATAAATAATCATGGCTCGACCACTTCAGATTCGTATCGGCGAATGCGCCATGTGGTATTAAAGCCCCGAGACTCATCCAGATGGTCGGGCTTTTCTCAGAGGCACCGGCGGCTCATAATAAGCGGTTCGGGTTCTAACAACCGTTTTACAGCCTATTGGAAATATTTTTAACTGATGTTTTTTTCATTACCGGTAAAACTTGCCTGGGAGGAAAATTGTTGCCTTACCGAGACCGCCTAATCACAGACCGCCGCAGTTCACTCAACCGTTAACTTGTCCCACAAAGAAACAAGTCCCCTGCACACCGGACTTCAGGAGCGTTAACATTTTCAAGCGGGTATAGTTCAATAGTAACCGTTCGTTTAGGTAGTAAATAATTATTTACATTTGATCCGACCGCGTCTAAACATAAAGTTAGATTACGTTATATTTTATTATATAGGCACCGGCCTGAATGTACGTTTTTTTCTGAAAATTGTAGGCCGTGTTTCAGATAATAATCCCCGAGGAGTCTAAGCGCAATTCTTTTCGAAGTGGATTTATATTTTCAATTAGTAAAAATCTAAATGAATAGTATCCCCTGGCGCACCTGTGAAACGCTTTCTGGGTCAATTCTAACTCCAATTTCTCTTCTCTCGGCCACCACCCTCTATCCTCCCTTCCTTTCGTTCTCTCCCCCCTCACTCTCTCCCCCCTTTGGGTTTAATTTAAATACTGAGTTTACATCTGTTAATAAAGCGGCGTTGTCTTCAACGGGGCGGTTGTTAATTTATACGATAGAGGTGGTGGGGTGGGTTTGGTGCAATTTTTGGCGTTTCCCCCACCCGTTTGAGTAATTCATGTTGCCTGGAGACGTTTTCAGATAAAATAAATTACACTTTTCATCCGAACTACCGCTGTTGCCGAAATGACAAAAGAGCCATCAGAGATTTCACTCGAAGTGTAGCACCCGAACAAATTGAATTACACTGGGCGGCTACCCGCCGCCGGATTAAAGGATAACTTTTCCTTTCACCAGTCAAAGCATTACTATGATCAGAAAAAAACAACATAAATTGTTAAATGATATGCACTCCTAATTTTGGATAATTGGATAATAGCTAGGGCATTCTGTGATTTGTGGGATTTGTATTAATATGAAAAAGTTCACTGTGAAATTTAATTAAAATAATTTCTCAGCGAAATTTTTCAATATATGTCGAAATTTAGTTAAGTGCATCCCCACACCACCCTCAGTGGGGCGCTAGCGTCGCGGTGCTCGTGCATCCAACGAACTTCAGTTGAGTGCATCCCCGCGCTACCCTCACTGATTAAACAAATTTCTCCTCTCCAATGAAAAATACGATAAGGAACAAAGAACAATCCTCCAAAGAGCAAGGTATAAGGGATAACACAATAAGAAGACAGACATATATATATATATATATATATATATATATATATATATATATATACGATAAACAGACAACCACCACAGTACCAATGACAGTGACAGTCCAGTGAGGATGCCCAAACAACATCCAAAGTGCCAAAGTGGATAACACCGCTACTGAAGATGGCGAGCAGCCGAAACCGGTCTAGCAAAAGACCAAACCATCGAGAGGAGACAGAAACACACGAAATCTACGAGAGGTTAGAGAACCGCTGTAGTACTAATACCGATAAGCTTAGAGATTTTTCAGCATCCGGGATTGGTGTTTTGCGTAGATTCTAGAAATAGAATTCCGTGGAAATGGGTTAACATTTTAATTAATTTAAACGTGCTGATATATAAAACAGAGCCTCACAGGAGGCTGATTTTAGATACAGAAACATTTTAGACAGAGAAACAACCAAACTCTAGGGTCAAAATAACATCAAATTCGTTATAAATTGGCTGGAAATTTAACTGTAATATATCTAACTTAAGGATATATTTATTTTATTGAATTCTAATGATCACGCGGTAGTTTATGAGCTTTCATTCAGATGAAGTTTCAACTGAAGGAAAATTCCAACCTACCCGAATTATTAAATCAAGCGTTTACTTCTATTAGGGCTTTTGTTATTCGCCGTGTACAATACTACAGTTCAACTAATGTTCATTTCCAAATCGGTAATAACAATTATTAATTTCTGACAACTTTGTATTTTGTGAAAGGACATTATTTTTATTTGGGGAAACATAACCCATTGTGAAGACTATTTTAGGTGGAGGGGGGGCCTTTAATCGGCACGGTGAGTCAAACGACCTTTCATAAAGGAGCGAAGCGGAGGCAGTTCAGGTTGGGGAATATCAATTTATATTTGGTAATAAACCCCCTCACTCCACCACCGTAGGGGCCTCCCTCGGGACCTTTAACGAATAATTTTCAGCCAGGTTTTGGACAACAACCTTCCCTCTCGCCCCGAGGAGAAAACCCAATTACTCGCTTATTAGTCTGGGGGGGTGTTTGTAAAAATTATAATGAAGGAGGAAAAAAGGGGGAATATTAAAAAAAGTGAGGTAAACAGGAAGTGGAATGATCACCATCCATTCATGAGTAACAAATGGGATTTGAATTAATTATAATTTAAATAGTATATTGTTATTCAATTGAGGTTCCGCCTGAGGTTTGGAAAATAATCACTCAGTAATTGACTCAGTACAGTTCCTGCATTCAAACTAAAATTATTAAATATGATACTGTCTTCACATTGATTTCACGTGTTGAGAGTGTTTTATCTCTTTTCTTACACATACAAATAAGGCGGTGACTATTAGTTTCCAAATCGTTTCGATGGAATATACAACGTAAATTAGATTAGGAACGAAGGTGTGCTGAGTTGAAGGAAACCCAAAGGGACGCGGGAGGATCTCGACCGTGAAGTTAAGGGGAATGATGAGGGCTACACTTCCCGTCCCGCTATCGCAAACGGTAGGGGCGATAAGATTTCCGGTATCCGCGCGCAATATCCACCTCGCGGCCCCCTACAACCTATTCCCCTACGGAACAAGGTTTGCCCCCCCCCGGGTAATGATTTTTCCCCGGGCCTCGTCGAGCTGCTGAGCACTTGTGATTGCTACCACTCCCCGTGTAGTCGGAGGTCGAATGTTCAATACAGGGAAGAAAACATAGCGATGAAGGCATGTAGGATGAAAAGCGAGAGCGAGGGAGGAGTGCCCTGCGGCGCCGAATTTCTGGGTGGACGCCAAAATAAAATTGTAGCGCGTTTAATAAATGTTCATAAGTACACAAAACGTTATAATCACTCTTTGTGAGGAGAACAGCAAGTGTTGAGACCGAGATTCACATCCAGCTTTGACGAACACCATTAGAGAGTACGAATAGGAACCGTTGATTCTCCCCCTTAATGGAGCGTGGATCGGTCATACGTTATAGTGCCGGAACATGTATCACAACCTTATCATTCACAGTATAATACTTCAAATATTCTGTACGTATGTAAAGAAATATGTGAAAATTAAATTATAAGCAGTTTCCTCTTGAATTACCCATTATAAGGGCGCGAATACAGAGATTATAAAGGAAAATAATAACACCAGAATAGAATCGTGGGTAGGTAGATATAAATACGCGTCCAAAACAGACGAGAGTGGATATTTTTTTCTCTCAATTTATTGGCAATAACGTCCAATTTTTTATGCGTCAGTAATATGTGAGGACACACTAAGTTATTCGGCGGGAGCGGCCGATCATGCGCTGGCAGCCTCCGAGGTATTCCAGCTTCTGTCGGAGAGTGGTAGGGTTTTCCTACTGTCACTACAACTGAAACTACAACGTTTAGCACTGTGTTTTACAGTCCGCCCGTAAAAGAAAAATTACCCTTCGGGTTCATTCGCATCAATCATTCAACGTCGGTTCAAGTGCCAGGGTTCGGCCAGGAGATACCCCACTGGAACGTCCCGAATTGAACGGAAAATAAATAGGGAGGGAAAATAAATAGCTATCGCATTATTGATTAATTCGTCTGAAAGTTGTATCGTTATTCGTGATGTCTTGTCTGCAATGCTGAGTAATTGTGTTAAAAATGTTCAGAATCAATACTCAGTAGAAAGTATTCAACACAAAATAAATGAGAATGCTTCCTAGTTCATTACGCGTATTTTGCAATACTATATTTCTGTCCTCCAGGATGTAAAAACTATTTGTCAATCTTTTAGTAGCAACGATTTTGCCGTCATCTTTATTACTTAATATATAATCGTCGGATTTGAATTACTAGGGTTCAAACGTCAAAATGCAGACGTCAGACACAAAATATTCAAGTTTTATCGACAATCTAAAACTCGATATTCGATATAAGGTTCGATAAAACAATTTAAGGGCAAGGGTGGAAGTATCTCTTTTATCAGATATTATGCTAGACGGAATTGTGTTAGGCATTGCGTCAGTGAATCTAAGTGACGTCTGGTGGCCGGTTGAACAGGGAAAGTCGGATTCCGTGGAATCGGTCCAATTTAACTACAAGTGACATCCTACAATCTTTTCATCCTTCTTATTGGCCCGATCGCAACATTAATGAAAATCCGTCGAATTCTGGGATATTCTTTATATTGCGCATTCTATAGAATTCAGGTTATTAAACGGAAGCAAGGCACAAGCAAATGTGCGACCATATGGACTCCAGTTATGAACATTCAGAATTAAGTATTTGAACAATGCATCCCAAATGTACTTTCGTAAATATTTATTGTGAAATTAAATATCCTTCGGTATCTGGTTTAACAAACAATTCACGAAATAAAAGTATTTATTAGAAATATTTCTATTCCGATAGATTATTTTTCATGAACCGGTATGAGCCGTTTTTAAGGTGGAGTGAAATGTCATTTGGATTCGGGAATAATCAGTTTTATTTCTCTAATTAATTCACGGCGGAATTTTTTGCTCTTCATTAAGCCGGTCAGGAAAAACAACACGGAAAAACAACAAGTGAGTAGCTCGAACGGATAATGAAGTGGGCGGCAGACCGCGGTATCGGCCCCCCAGCGACAATTAATGGTTTAACGGGTATCGTCTCTCTTCCCCTGTCTTTCCCTCACTTCACGCTATATCCTCCCGACCCCTTATTCCTTTCCCTTTTAAATTACAATCATCGGCCATTTTTTACTCTCCCGGGCACGAAACGTCAGCAGAAAAACTTCGATCACCGAGAACCACCCCTAAGTCCGGGTGGAGAAGAAGCCTCCCCGCTCATCAGAAACCACCTATGACATCGATTTTTTTCTGTATTTTATTAAACCCTCGTCAACCGCTTAACCGCCGGGTTCAAAATTTCCCAACTCTTTTCTGATAGTTCCCTCCCCTAATTAATCCCGGGTATAATGCCTATCGATTGTTAGTGGGGCCTCATCAGGATCGTTGATTAAATAAATGAGAAAGTTTAACATTTCTTGCCCCCCTCCCATCCACCTCTCCCCTGGCCGCGAGTATCGCATAACTTTGCCTCATTTTCCGCCTAATTGCATTACCTGTCTAATTGCTGCGTCCGAACGGGTCTACCGCCCAAACTTTTCCTGCCAGAATGTCTGTCTGTACTTTGTTTATTTTACTTTCTTTATTATTATTTTTGCTATTTTATCGTCACATATTTATGACAGGCGCTACAAATAAATTTCAACTCAAAATTTCAGAGCTACTTTATTTGGAATACGAATTTGGCATTAGGAGCCACAGTAAATGTCGTAGTTTTAATATTCATCTCAAACCGTCCTTTTGACCGTCTAATATCTTTGGAATGGCAGAGAACCTTATGATATTCAACACTTCAAATCTATTGTGAGATCGACGCAAATGAAAAGCTTTATAAAAAGTCCGGTGATTGTGAATTATGAGGCGGATGTTGGGTAGTCTGGTTTCATTCCCTTATTTTTAGTCGATTACACTGAGAAAGAGCATAGTGGTAGGGAAAACAGAATTCTCCTTCAACAAAACGTAAATACGTCAGATAGACATAGATGCTACTGATTGGCGGGTTGGAAGCTGAGAGATCAAATAATAATTAAAAATAAGAATTATATTCTGAGCAATCGTATACAATTTAACTTCAGGAATTAATAAATTCTGAACATTTGATATCCGCCTGTTTAACATTTTTGTATGCTTTAATTATATGCGTAATTTATGAAGTATAACCTGAGATATATGTCGGAAAGTATTGATTACGTACTGAGGAAGGCAATATTTTAGTAACTATGTGTTTAATAGCCGTGAAAAACAGCTTGAATGGTTTACAGCAGAAGGAATTTATTGAGGTCATACTATCCGGCTTTTGAATGCAACTCTGCGTTATGACATATTTCTAGAGCTTTAAGTCCTTTATGAAGGCCAATCGAAACGGCTTTCTTTCCTCTTATAAAGTGCGTTTATCAGAGGATAACTGGCGGCATTTGAACGAACCGTCGAATTTTGCATATACATAATGAACTTCAATAAAATAGAGGAATGGCATTGAAATCAAGGATAGCGACTGAAAGAGCGACCCTAATAAATGGCTTTTAGATTCACCTTGACGCAAGGGAAATGCATGTCAATTCGTCTGTGGTTTTAGAAATGAATAGAATGTTAGCAATCATGAAATGTAATTATAGCAGACATAAATTTTATTAAACCGGATAGTGTGACAGCTGATTCATGCTGCTAGTATATTATTTCAATTAAAAGTTTACTATTTCATTGAATACCTATATCAATATCCAGTACTTGTCCTAAAATACTTGCTATCTATTTTGTAACTATTGCAAAAGAAATGTCTGAAAAAATATTTCAACAGTCCGTATTATCATAGGAAATTAAAATGATGGAATATTAAATAGAAATGAATATTAATATCTCTACCCAGATAATAGTCTTTCGCATCTCCAAGAGGAATAATATCACACAATTTTTTTATCCTTTCTTCCTCCGAGACGAAATTTTCCCGGGAAATTGAAAAATTATTATGATGTGAGTATAAATTGTCATTTATACTTTGTCGATTCGTCGTGTAATACGAACAGAAGCTACTTATCAATATTTTTATATCTACTTACAATGCATTTTAATATTGAACAGCTTAATTATTTCTTAATAACTAATCTATTTATTTTGCTTAACAAATGGTACTGGCAGGTTATTTATTTTAATGGGATATAACTTCTAACGTCCGTATAGTTTTCGTGAAACTTATTTCTGGTCGGTCTTCGTCTTTCTCAAAGCCTCTGCGGTTGTGATGTTTCTTTTAATTATGGACAGCTGGCTGAACCATTAAAACACGAGCCTGAAATATGGCCAGGTTGACTGCACGCGAAGCCCTCTCCTCCCATCCCACCAACAACCTCAGCCAAGGACTGTTGCACTCAACCGAGAATGTATGGCGAGTTCACGCATTGTGACGAGGCGGTCCTGACGTCCTGAGTAAGGCACAGGTAAGGTACATGGTATGGACAGAGTATCTAGTGCAGTTACCGGTTACAGCAGAGTTACAATAGCTTCCGTTTCAACTCAATAAAATGGGCCAATGCTAGACCGATTTCGGCTTCTCACCATCTCCAGTAGCATTCATACGTGCGTCGGTTACCGAAATTAGTGGATGTGGAATTAGGAATTAGTAATTAATAAATTCGAGTAAATAAATTATTTTATACGCGCGATTAAAATTAGTAATTAATATCCATACCCCATATGAACGAAAATGTGCATTCACTACAGTCTTCTTTGGTTCCACGTCAATCATACTGGCATATCCTACTTAACTTGTGCTTTACCTTTACCCCAGTTTCGTAATAAACGCCTTATTTACATGTACTATATGAACAGGTTCAGTTTTAAATCGTCAACCTAATTATTCATAAAGTTCAGGTCCAATCCATCGAGGAGCAAGATAGTTGATTGGTCACAGAGACCAAACGAGAGAAGAAATGATTCATAGATTGCGAAATACGGAGGTGGCCAAGCGGCACCGACCGTTGCACAACCGCCACAGTTCTCAGCACCGTCCGAACGTGTTCAAAACATAGCGGAGGATACCTTAGGGGAACTGTTCACAATGCTTATAACCGGCAGAGGGATGGGAGGGAGGATGCGCGGTTGTGCATGGGTTCCATAACCTGGTCCGAGTGGCGGGCGCGGACCGCGTGGCTAAGGACCGCGGACTGGGCTGCACCGGCTCCCAGTCGATAGGTGTGTAATATTTACCTGGACGACGTTCTCGGCAAGGGTAGTAGCGAAACTGCGGATCGATAGATTCGCGGGGGTGGCGGCAGGGAGGGTAGTTACCCCCGGCCCAACCCTTCCCCACCGCACGAAACACCCCCTTCGCTCACCCGAGCACGCACACACACACATCCCTCTGTCCAGACGTTCTCTGGGTCCAGCCCCTCCCCCACCGGCCCTCTTAATTATTATCCGGTCCCGGATCTCTGTGCCCTCCCATCTAAACAACCCGGGGCGCGGCGAAAGCGGGATACAACCCTCCGAGGAGTCGTCCGATCAAATTTCGATGGAATGCACATTATCAAACGATAGTACTTTTTATTAAAAGTTCTTTCGGACGTCAAGTCGGTATCAAACTGCCTGGCGACTAATTCCTTGAAATTGAGGTTTTCATTAGTTTATCTCCTCTTCACTGTAGACTCATTCTTCCAGTTGGTTTTTCGTTGGCGATACACTTCCTCGATTCCGTGCAAAGCACACTATCCCCGTCCGGCTAATTGGTGGATGGATCCATCACTTAGAGATGTAACGTCTAATATGTATGTAAAATCACTATTACTCACTCTATTGTTATTTGTATCGCTGATGTTTCCACATATAGCCCTTCTGAGAGTCCTCTTCCTAATCTGGAGTCGTGAGCACTGTAACGACCTGTAGCGTCCGTCCCTTCCGTCCCGCATACCTGGACGGTGAGAAGTAAAAACCTTCCGAGTACCGCCCGCAGGTGAATCTGAATTGTGGAATTCTTTAACCGGCGGACCCAGATGGATGCCCGT
The DNA here is from genome assembly GCA_019843655.1 of Lethocerus indicus. Classification (NCBI taxonomy): domain Eukaryota; kingdom Metazoa; phylum Arthropoda; class Insecta; order Hemiptera; family Belostomatidae; genus Lethocerus; species Lethocerus indicus. Next base: position 20,280,181 of record JACDQD010000006.1, read on the forward strand.
TATGGAGTCATAGTCTCGCAGACGCCGTTGTAGATGGTGCGCAAGACTCGGGTCTACATACTTCATGTATGGAACACATCCAGTCAAATTACCCAGTACTTTCTTAAAAATTAAAATTCAAAATGTGGCACTCCTAGCAATAGTGAGACTTGGCATCCAAGGCGTCCAATCTGATCAGATTAATTTGGTATTCGATAAACGTATTTTGTCGGTGTTATATACTAACGCAATAATTTTCCCCCCGAAAAGTATCGGGTTTTAACCATTCCGAATCTTCATAACGGATTGGCCTAACATGAATAGTTCCATGCAATTAAGTAAGTGTTTTAGAATGTTCAATCAGGAACACCGAAAAATGTCTGTAACTGTAGTAGCTGTTTGTTAAATAAATTTCAAGTGACATTTCTATCTAATGGTTTACTGTTTTAAATAATGCATGTGACTGCTTAGTTAGATAGTATACGAATTGTTTAGGTGACAAAGTGTAAACAAAGATTAATTCTTCAATTGGACACTTGAACTATACTGTATACCATGAAATTATTATTAAGCGTACTCGAGGTTTATATAAATGGGACAAATAAATCACACATTGCCCTGATTGCATTAGGGCGCACTAATGGAAATGGAAGAATCGTGTACGACGAATGGGAAAACACGAGGACTAACCCCTTAACAAGTGTACAATAACGCGCCTAAGAGTGAAGGTGGTGGTAGTTCAACAAAGAGGAATCAGATCTACGACAGTCTGAGGTAGTTATTCGCAAACAAGTAGAAACTAATAATTATTAAAATTATTAAATATTACAATTATAAACTTATAGTAATAAATAACGTAAACGAAAACAACAAATTACACAATACACTCTGTCCCACCATATTTCTTCGAATAAACAAAAATAATGTATGTATGAACACCATAAATGAATAAATTTACTAATTCTATGTAAATCCGCTTAGGAAAATTATACACACCAAATTAATCAACTCAAAAACAAACTTCACTTGTGGCTTTTTCAATGCCCATTCTTCATGACTCTTCTCCTCTTGTTGTTTTACGGCTGGGAAACTGCCTTAAAAAAGAAATTTTTATTTAATGTCATATGTCTTACAACATAATGCTCTTAAGCAAACAAGCAATATGAATCTGTAAAAATAAACTGAACACGGAGTAATTTAATTGGTCGATTGGTTTAATTAATTATTTTCTGATTTACCTTCCCATTTCGGGCGTTAAATTCGCTGGTTCGTGCACCAGTGCACCGTTGGCGTTTCCTGAAAGGGTAAGTGGGAGGGAGAGACAGAGGAAGGAGATGGTGGGGCTGAGAAGATGAGACAGAGAGTGAAGGACTGAAAGTTTGTTACCATGATGGCGCCGAAGACCTTCCAGTGTTCCTCGAAGGAAGTAGAAAGAGGAGTAGGGAGAATTCCAGGAAGAGAGTTCCCAACTCCTTCAAGGGAACAAATCTGCGGTTTATGGATTAGTGACCGAGAAATGTAAGTTCCCTTATATTGTTAAACTAATATCACGACACCGGCTCTCAAGTTCTTAACCCACAAAATTGAAAGTTACTCTCGAGTTCGCCTTTGGCACCGTTCTACAAGTCTTATTTGCCATACAGAAAAAGTCATCCTCACTCATTAATCGCTTCCAAACTGAACTGGCCGTTTCAAACGTGTCCCATCCAAAAATGAATACGGACTTTTCAGATCCTAGCTAATAACGTAATAAAAATACACGCGAGTGAAGTTCTCAGTAATTGTTTCTATTATGCAACAATTATCACCATCTTTCACTGGATTACATGAGCATTACATTATCGTGGAGTGGAGGCCGTTTTCATCTCTCGGTGCGCTGAGTCAGTCGAATTTCCTCTGCGGTACTTCCCGGGGGATGAAGATAGACATCAATGTCATCGGCGGATTGAATCCAGAGAGGTCAAATATGAAGGAATAAATCTTCCCTGCAAAGGTCTTAAGCTGCAAGATGTTGGGTTCCCCTAGAAAGGAGAGTAAGAGGCCGTTGGCCGGAAGGCGCCGAAGAGCGTTCTGAAAGTGTGAGTTGGAAACCGAGAAAGTGGTCCTCCGGGGATGAGCCCCGGCTATGTGGAGGAGGGGTTTTTTAGAGGAAGGTCCCTCTGTCGGGTCTGGCGGTGCCCTCCATTGTGAGGGCGGCGTTGCCGGCGCGTGCACCTCCCCACCTAACCCGGCAACCTGGCCCAGCCCAGAGAGTGAACGTGGATGTTGGAATGTTGATAGGAATCTTGATTCAGTTACTCTCTCGCTCTCTTTCTCCTTTCCTCCCCTTCTCCTCCATCTCTCCATCCCTCTCTCCTCTCTCTCTCTCTCTCTCTCTCTCTCTCTCTCTCTCTGGCTCCTCTCCCTCTCGATATCCTCCCCTCCTCTTCTACTCGGATGACTCGTTTGACTATCTCTTTCTCTTCCTGAACAGTACTCGCATTTCTGATTCGCACCTAGGTTTGGTAAGAGGCGCAGATTTCTATAATTAGTTACCGCTTCCTCGTGGACTGAGGCCTAGTACAATGCAAATTGAAGAACAAATGGCTGCATTGGTATCGAACCCGATTTGAAACCACGGAACAAACTGTAAACTGAAAAAACAGCTAGTGCATATGTTCGTTGAAATGATCACCACTTACTGGTTTCAGTGGCCGCTGATAATATATAATGAAATGCCAGTCACGATGGTGACAAACAAAATCGTGAAGGGTGAGAAATTTATTAAATTGCTCGAAAATACCCACAAACGTAAGAATAGCTTCTGCAGACACAATTACTACGACTAAAGGTGGGGGCCATTTATTTGAAAATGCCGATCACTTATGTCGAATACGCGATCTGATGTAATTTAACTCCGCCAACTTTTACTGCACGACTCTGCGCCTTGAGCCAAGGGCCGCTGAAACTCATCGTCATTAACGAGCACTTTCATTAGAACTTGAGTTCATTAGACATTTTACAACGGTCCCCATCGGGGAGAGTATATTACGGCGAGATAGGGACGTGCGGTGAATTCAGTCGTCGGAACGTGAAGTGATTACAGTTCAATTCACCGTCGGAAGGATAATAGGGTATACGTGCTTACCAGTGAACATAGGCCAAGTAGGTGTCGAAAAGACACCAAAAAGTTATTGTTTCGATAAGTTAAGTTTCGGATCTTTGCCAAAGATCGTGTTGGCAATAATTTTACACCACTATAGGCGAGGGAAATAAAAACACACGGACGACGAAGATATATTAAATAATAAAACTCCATAAAGGAAAGCCCCATAAAGGACGAAAACGAGGATACAGTGAGGGAGAGAGAGAGAGAGACCGTTTTCATGAATCCGAGCTCGGGATCGATGTCATGCCCGCGATGTCTGAGGACACGTTTTGCCCATTATCTCTATAATGACTGTGCGTGCCCACGAGACAAACCACACGTACCACCAGGACGTCTCTCGGCACTTCTAATTCAAAAACAATTGGCTCGTGGTGAAATCTAGCAAATGACGTCGGTCCAAATAAAAACAATTGTTTTAAGTCGGTGTAAGCTATTCGTAATGGAATATTTCAACTTCATCAGTGAAAAAGCTAAGTATCGTTTAGGGGGACATTCTCAGGTTCTAAAAATGACGGCTGACGAATCGCCCTCTAGTTTGTTAGTATTTTGATGGGGTTGTGGGGCAATTAGCTCATCGCATTTACTTGTCATGAATTCCGACTTCAAAATTGGCAGGGTTTACGGGTTATTCACCTCATATAAACATGCGTGCCGATAAGAGATATAATTGGGATAAGAATCGAAATATCTTCGGTAATTGTCAGCCGGCAATGTCGATGGATAATCAGGACTTTGTAAACATTTCCAATTCATATCCCACCTGTTATGACGGTAGGCTCGTTTTATGGGTTCGACAGCCAAATACCGGATAATTGGAAGCGAGTGAGAGGTGGAGTGAGAGGAGGACTGGGTTGAAAAAAGGTTAGCACTGGCTGGGACTGGTTAAAAGTGCGGGGCTTTAAAGTGGTGTCCGTGGGGGCGTAGAGCGGGGTGCGCGCGCAAGGGGACTGGCCGCTGGCGCAATCTGGCGGCGTCTGGACGCCCCCACTGCAGCTAGTTGTTTACAGTGCTCGCTGGCGTACCGCCTCTGTCGGTACCATTTTCGTTGTAGCCGGTCACAGTCGGGTGTTTTAGTTTCGAATTTTTTTTTTCTTGTTCGTAAAGAAGGCAGAAGATCTCGGGAACGGTCTTGTGGAGGGGACACCGCGGAGGCGAGGAAACTCTCGGGCCGTCGCCCCTCAGTTACTTCGATGCAGGTAAAAATTCCCGTTGTCGTTTGTGCTTTGTTATTGGTTGTCAGTTAAGCGGGTGGCGGTCGGTGTCTGCGGCGGTGGAGGAAGTGAGGCCGGCCGCCTCAGGTACGCCCCCTTTTTGACCTCGGCTATTGCGGTCCTATTGTTGTGAGCCCGAGCCGCGGGTCAATACGCGATTATGTAACGTCGGCGTCCGTTTAAACCCGGCCCCGGAATCTGTTGCCCGTCTCGAGGGAAATTGGGCTCCTTTTTGCCCGCATCCCCTCCGCCTTAAATATTAACTTTATAATTACGCCTCGGCTCCCGTAAACGGACTCGGTAAGGAGTTAAAGACGCGCGGATTAACTTGCATATTTTATGCCTGTGCGGCTAGTCCGAGTATTATTACCGGTTCCGTGTAAGTATACGTACCCGGGTCGTGTTCTCCCGGTGAGGCGTTACAACCGGTTTCGGCTGTCCACCATCTTCTGCAGTGAGCGGAGTCGGCCCAGAGTCGGCTCCAGAAATATAACAAAACTCGGATTCTTCCTCTGAAAGTCTTTCGCCCTCGAAGGGAAAATATTTCTAACCTAACCCGAAGTAACCTTTTAAAACGATTATACCATCTTTATATTAGTAGGGCCTCTGCAATCCTGGAGCAGTTAGTCGAATACATTTTTTTATTTGAAAGTAATAATCTATTTTGTTCCTATTAACCGTGATTTGTAGAAATACCCGATTTTTCACCCGGTAGTGTATATAACAGTGAGTCGCTGTCAAATTTTACACCACTGCATGGAATATACTAATATCTGTTAGCATCTAATTTATTTATGGTTATGCAACATCAATATTGGATTCGTATTATTTCAATTATTGAATTAAGGGGAACAAATTGAAGAACGTCTTAATACCAGTTCATTAGAATAAAACGTCTTTCACTTTGCTTAGATATTCACCGCGGAATACGATTACATATTACGTGTCTTTGGCAGTTTGAATATAATCTGCAATGGCGCAAGAGCACCGCTGTCCTCCTCGCTGTATATTTAGGGGAAAATTATTTCGGTTTTAAAAATAAAATTCGGTGGAAATGTTGGGAGATATAAACGCTGCGGTAATTTGTTGCCTTTTATACGTTCTACTCCGCAAATTTAATTCGAATATTGCAACCTTTTGATCCCACAGCCCTATTTATTCGGAAATTGAGTTTAAAAATAGATCGGGCCCGGTATTTAAGACTAACTCGCCCAATGGCCTTATTAATAGAGCTCGGCGTCTTATTAAAAGATGGGGCTTCCTCCCATTTCGGCTTCGTTTGCAGAATAAATACACTTAATTGTTTCGCACATTCGGACCCCAATGGGTTTTACACAAGCGATATCTATCAACAGCGGGTCTTTAAAATTGCTGCACAGAAACGGTCCACGAGCCAACAACTGCCGGCTGCATCACTGCTCTTCGCCTCTTCTCGAGGACCATCGATCGATATTTACTTCTCGCAGAAGGGAAGACATTTTATGCTGGAAAAAGAAAATTACAATATTAAACAACACAACGATGAAAAACAGAAAATGAATAAATTTTACAACCATTTTCAAGTTACATTTAAAATGAAATTATAGTATATGAAGGCACCATAGCGCCATAGGTTACATCTATGAATCTTGAGTTTTGATCACGATTGTCTGTTTTTACTTTTTCTTATGTAATACTGATGACGAATAAGCCTTCTAGTTTTCTTCTTATATCGCGAACAAACTGAGATTGTTGCCCTGATATAATTTTGTTTAAAACATGAAGTTATCCGTGGGCTAAAATAATTTAAATATTTTCCATGATCGCGATTTTATTGAGATCCGTTCAGACACATTTAGATTTGCAATTACAGGAAAACTTCGTTGAGGATCGATCCACCGACCCTCCCTCCGTTTGAACGAACCAATTTTTTTTTCTTCTCCTCCGACATCAAACGAAAAACTGATCGAGTTAGTGCCGAGTTCGATATTCCACTTACGGTTTTTAGCGGTCCGCCAGCCTGGCTGGACGAGCCAACGCAATTAACAACCGAATCTGTTATCACAAAACCGAGCACAAACGTCACATGAACGTCAGCGCCGTTAAGCCACGAACGGAAAATTCTATAGAGTGGACTATTGATAATGCCCGTGATCATCTTCCGAAGAATCGATTTATCTTCTGAGAGGAAACGTTTTCCTTGTGTTCCAAATTTTGGAGATTTGGAAGCCTGAAATTTCAGAATTATTCAGAAGGTATTGTGATTTTACGAATTTTCCATTCCCTGGCTGTTCTAATTTAACATTTTTGGTTTATGCTACTTAATTTTGACAAATGACGATCACAAGTAAAATTCATATCTCTCGTATATTTAATTATTTAAATTATTCTACGTAGGGCTCTACTCCTTTCCTAAATCATGACTTATCTTCCTTATCTTCTTCAATTGTGAAAAAAGTCCAGATTACAATATTGAATGCTATAACTTCTCGATGTTTCACAGATTTTTTTATGGCTCGAAACAAAATTACGAAATGCTTTAGAAAATAATAATAATATTCACCATAAATATTAGGCGTTTAAATTGGCAACAGTTATACTTTACTTTAGATACTTAATTTCTTGTTTCATAGTTAACCTATGAGATGCCTCGATTTGGCCTAAAAGATTTGTTTTTTAAATTCCACAGTAATTATAATTGAATTGTTATGAAGTCATTGGAATCTCTGTAATGACTCGATATTATATACTGGAGGGGGGTGGTTATGAAAAGTTCAATTGGCACGGAAACATCCGTGGAAGGACAATCGAGGCTTGAACATCTTTGGCTTAGCACAGTAATAACTCAAAATATTGTTTTTGGCCTTTAAAGCTTCGTATTTCTTTGTTCAGTTGCCCGCTTTAATTTGTTGGATGTTACATCAAACGATGGAATGGGCTGTGATGCCGAGTCTTCTGTTCTAGTGGAATCATTTCTGTTGCTGGCACGTGTCTTATTTTTATTCAGGTCGGAATTCTAGATTGCAGCATTCATTCTGTGAAAATAATAATAATTTTTCGCGTCCTTATAAATATGCACTTCCATTTTTCGGGGCTCATCCTAGAATGGTAGTGGCTTCCATGTGGTCTTCATTCACGCTGGTTTGTCACTCCAGGAATTTGGTAAAAATAAAAGTATTTAAATTTAGGATATTTAGACCTTCTTTAGTATGCAGTTCACAAAACAGCATAATGATACTTCTTTGAACTTGTAAGTAGGCGTGCTGTTGCTCATGCGTTTCCTGACACTCTGTATTGGAACTGACTAGGGTTCTCGCCATCGGCAGTAGTGTTTAGTTGGAATCCTGGCCAAGTTAGTGTCGCAAATACCGCTATATATTTGTTCAGCCCAACCTTGACCGATACCGTAATTGTAAAACAGCGGCGTTGGCCGTGAGGTTCGCATTGCGGCAGCCGCGAGCGATCCACTAGGCGGGGGCGGCGACGCCCAGAACCAGACGCACTCTGCCTCTGGCCCTCCCAGTTATTTTTATTGCTTTTATTTTTATTAAACTCTTTAATAGGCTGAGGCGGTTGTATAACGGCCTAGAACGTTCCGTTAACGCTTTTAACAACGGACACATTCGGTTTGAGATAGTGGCCCATCCATAAACTTCGCCATACACCAAGTATGGCGTAACGTTTTGCGAATTTCAAATTACACGCTGTCAGAAATTAGTAAAGAATACATCGGGCAGAAAAAATAATTGAAAGGAAGGATCTGTGAGAATATCATCTCAGTTGAATAGAGCCTGACGGGATCCCAACTGAATATGGCGATTTTCACAAAGCCATTCATCGCGAATTTTTCTATTACACAATTGTTTTACATAAGACGTCTCTTGATGGGAATATTCAATTTATTTCTTAAATTTTTGGTATTTAGTAAATTTATTTGAAACAGGTTATTCCTATGTCATGGCAGAGAGCATTTTGCAACTTATGATTCAAAGTGTCCCTTTAGATTTAAAGTGCAAAGTATACTTTTTCTATAAGTATATCGATTTGTATGTTTAACTGCTGCTCCTATTTGTTCCTTATTTGTATTATTAATAGAAACCCCCAAATTCGTATGAATAATTCAAAATATGGTTTTCATCTTTGTTCATCGAGCGGAAATTGGACCGCTGTCCGAGATTTCAAATCTAATCGATACCGACAGCCGCTTCTGGCCAAGCGAATTGGTTTTTTAACTCAAACCTGTATACTATTTCTTATCGTGTCATCTCTTGAGAAGTTCTTGACATTTTTCGCTCGTGAAACTCCGCAAAAAAAGAATTTAATCTTCTTTCGAGTGCAGTTTCTCACCGCTGCAAATTTCGCCCGGGATATAACTCGTTACCGGACAATCGTCGCTTCGATTGGGCGTCGTCCAATTTTAAGGAGCTCAAAATTTATTGCTCCTTGTTTTTATTAAAATACATATTTTTAAGTGAACAATATGAGGTAAAATATATGTAATTAGGTGGTCAATATAAGTGTAATATGGTGGTGATTATATATTTTGCGTCACCTCCTATTCGATTATATAGGAACTAGAATTACGGTATACTATATTCGTTAAGCACCTCCAATTTTGTAATTGTCAAATGTATCTATATAACAATTAATATTGCTTTTCTATTTGCTGTATAGTAAGCATACTCTGTTTCGTCTTTATACTATAAGTATGATTTTAACAACAGCTACAATTTCCGTACACATTTAAGTCGACACTGTCCACTTTAAACGTGAATGAAGTTCCATAATAAACGGAGCGAGTGAGGTTGGTACTATCAGTCGAAAATATCTTCCATTTTTTTTACTTTGCGACTACTTCATTGTCAGTAAAAATTAAATCCTGAGCCCGAGGAGCTTTGCATTAAAATGGACAGTTTCTTTTTTTAAGCTTTCGACGGGCTGTATTAAACTTGAAACAAAAACTTTTGAATTAGATACTTTAAGTCGCATTACCATAAGTTTTTCAATCGGTCTACTCCTTCCGGCATAGCCCCCCTCCCCACCACTCCACCTCTGCCGATCACTGCATTGCCTATCCTCTTTCTTCTTTTTGCAAAGCTTATTTGCTGCCTACTTTCGCAAACAAAAACACTTTCGAACTTGCGTGCCCTGAGGGACTGTAACGAATTTCAAATATTACTTCGCGTTAAACTTCTCGACGCGCAGTTGTACTATGGACGAAATTGTATCTGTCCCCATTTCATTATACCTTTTATTAACCTGTTATGGTGTTGTTAACGCACTGCAATACTGTTTCAAACTTTGATTCAGAGGAAAAGCATAAACTGTTCTCTGTATGTTATACGCAATGTCCGTTTTAGTAGTGACAATATTTTGCTGCAATTCCTTACACTATTGAGGAAATTTAACATTTTTTTAGTTTAATAACATGCACTTCGAAAAACTGACTTGTCCGAGCGATAAGATATAGGTGCGGAAATGTTGAAAGCCCTAAGAATGGGTCGGACACGAAAATAGACTATTTTAAAATAAGAAATTATTATTCAATACAATTTGCGATTGAAGGCAAATTCCTGTTCATTAAAACAGGCTCCAGTGTGCTCATTAAAACTATAATTTGTTGTGGTCATACAATTCGGTAATTTATGCCGGGATGAGAATCTGCATTACCTCCTCGGGTTTCGACAATGGGAAAGTTTGCAATGGCCGTGTCCGCCCGGTGTCACTGACACCTGCTCGCCCTCGGATCGACGAACTTCGGTCAACTGTTTAACACAAATCTATCGCATACAACACTCTTTCAGGTTATTTACCATGTACCGTCCCGCGGTACAAGTTATCATTTGGGTTTATAAACTACTCTCAAATTTAAACCAAAACCAATGATTGATAGGTCCTCCGTCATCGCCAATTAAGACACGATATTAAACACGAGCAATCTAATCCGTACCAATTATTCCCGCCAGTTATTAAAACTATAACAGTGTCGGCTTCTGGCCACTAGGACTACGTGGTATGATTAGGGTGTTATGATTATTTTCGAAACCTCCTGGAGTGACTCCTGAACTTGGGAAACCATCAGTATTGACGGAATGTATTTAGGCATAGCCGGAATTATACAATCGTACAAATAACACGAAATAAAATAGTAGGAAAGTAAATTCGACTATGTAGAACTATCCCCTTCCTGAGAATAAAATTGGAATCATAATTCCTAATTTTTTTTATTTATTCAACATCAATCAGTGATGAATTTACTTAAATTTGGGATTATTTTCACGGGTCTATTATAATATCGCTACATATATATTTCTAGAATGGCAGAACAGCCATCGGCAGGAGAGACCCATTCGCCGCCATCCTTCATCCAGGTTTATTCCGTTCCTGTTTACTGCACGCGATGAGAGTCCGCACGGGAGAGATCCCCGGTTATATGCCCGCGGTCGTTTTTTAGTTTACTACCTACAGAGATCAAGATTAGATGGGAGGGTGGGGCGATAAAAATATAAGTAAGGGGAGCGGGGGGGCTGGATGTAGGAGGGGGACCCTCTGTTTACCGGAGCGGGGCTGGAAGAGGCCGTAAACGCGACCTGGCAGAAGGGGGACACCAGAGAGGAGGATTCGAAAATAGTATCCCGTTTACTGATCGCTCAGAGATATACATTCCCTCCTATCTCCCATTTCAGTTCTCGATCCCTGTTCAAATAGGCGTTCCAAGAGTTCGTAGCTAGCATAAATTAATAGTACACACTACCGTTGTAGTTTTGAATTTTGGCCCGTTTAGCTGGCCGTTGCATTTATTTATACGTTTGTTATTTCATTTCTGTATTTCTTCCTGCCGATTCTTTGGCTTTAAAAATAAGTGCGGAGCTTTGTCCATTAGTACAGAACAAAAATGAGTAAGTTCTTGCCTATTTGGGAAAAACATTGACACCAATATACCGAGAAATAGTGCCATGGAAATGAATGAATGCGCCAAGGTTTGTATATATTCTATGTACTTCATGCGATGTACAGGACTAGACATCAAGAATGTATGTCAATAATTTGACTTTGCTTCATAACTAATGCCACTGATTTAAACCTATCTCCATAAAATACTTTTCATTCCGCTCTGTTCAAACTCCAACCGCATAACATTTGTGGTATCTGTACTCTGACTTTTAAACTTAACCTCAAATATAATTTTTGGGTCCATACTCGAATCTTATGTGATTGTATCCCCCTTACTCTTAGAATAGGGAACCCGGTTGTTTTCGGTTACGGGCCATAAATTCGGGCATAGGTCGAAAAATATCCCCGCCCTCCACCGCCGCCCGAGCCCCCTCCATCGTAAACCGAATATGAATTGCTCTTTAAAGAAACCCATCAATCACCGGGTCCTTTTGGCCCCGTTTCTCGAATTTTCCTCCTTTTTCTAGGGGCGGGGGCCAACAAAAAAAAAATTATGGGGCTTTAGGCCATTGTTTTGCCGGATAGTGGTGGTCGTGGGGTTGGGGGGCGCTCTATCGTTAACGCGCAACTGCCTCTTTGATTAAGTCCTCTGTTTGGCTCCGGCTTCCGGATAACTGCCGCCCTCGGCATGGCCTCTTCTTACTTTTAGTGGGACGCTCCCTTAAATAAATGTTTCATTAACTCAACCTGTTTGCCAGGACTCTATTTAAGGTTTATTTACGGTATATGTTGAACGAGGAGGGGGCTCGAAAGACTTAATTCCCTTAATTTTGTAGAATTAAGTTGACCGACGATTAAATTTCATCCCTTGGCGTATAAGCATTCTACAGGGAGAAAGTTCACTTTTTTAAAAGTGACAATTTGGCTTTTTATACTATTATTAGTGTAATAAATATTAATGGTAGTATATTTATTACACTGTAAAATGATTATTAATGTATAATGAATATTAAATACAAATGAGATAGAGTTAAGTATAAAGTTGTTTTTCTCTTTTGTTAGAAGGATATAAACATAACAGATCATTCTTGTATCTGTTAGACTCTAGCGGGGTATTCTGGGCCAGAATTTAGGAAACCGTCTTCTACTTGTCTCTGTGTTTCAACAATTAAGTCAAACAATTGTCTTCTCTTTTTGCAGTATACCGGGTGGTTGTTGTTCATCAGCAGTGTTGTGTAGCAGTGTTTCCTTAACTCCTATAAATAAATATGGAATTGTTTCTTCCTTTTCTACCTTTTTACTGTTACTGATTGATTCGGTCTGTCTTCGGTTTACGCTGCATGTAAAAATACAGATGCGCATGTATAAATAAATGACTTACACGTACATCAATATAATTCGCGCTCTTAGCCGCAGACGGTTGTTTCGTGCTGTTAAACGTTCGTTTCTCTCCGAGAAATATCGTCGCAAAAGTTCACGGCTTTTGAATCGTGTTGGAACGAGGCTGAAATGTACCGAAGGCGGCGTGAATAGTGTGTGTGTGCAGAGGAACGGCCTTGCTCTCTCAGGACGTAGGTGGGCTATCTCCCCGCTCGAATCAATGGGATACACTTCCTGTACCCGCCATAGAGAGCCACGCGTGTGTGACAAGAAAATTATTTTTTTGGGCCGCCCCCGGCCGGCGTACTCGGCGACCGTGGCGTGACCGCCCACAACCCGAAATCACAGTGAAAGCGAGGAAAAAGAGAATATAAAAAGATCTGAATTTTTCCGTCCGAGAGAATGAGCGGCGGGGTAGGGCGCAAAGGAAAGGCTGTCGAGCCGGGATCGGAGAACGCGGTCGCGGAAGGCCTTGACACGTATTCAGCTGGAATGCCGCCGTTGGAGTTGTATGAAATATCGCCAGTGTTGATTCGAACTTCTGTCCGGGAATAGATTGTTTGAACTGAAGTTGATACCGACCGCAGGCGGGTTGAAAGAAAATATTTACTGCCCGAAAATGACTTGAGTGCCTGTTTCAATTCCAAATTTACCAGACTTCGATACTGAAAAAAGCGTATCCACTGTTGGGGACCTGAAATGGGAGGTCAGTCGGTATTTCAGAAATAAAAACGGATTCGAACCGTGGACCGTCGTTCGGTTGTGTCACGACTGCACTTCAGTAATATTTTACGTAAAATGTAGTTTTTAGACTTGAATATTAAATTAATTATGCGATATCGTGCACCAAGAATTACACTGTCCAACTAGTATTTCTGTAATATTGTCATTGGCCACTGAATATTGGATTAATGTTGGCCCATTAATATCATACCGGTTAGTGCAAAATTTTGTTGGTTGTTGCTTGACTTTTTGTGCTGCCAGTAGTGGCCATTAAACCTGACCCAAATGCCTTGTAATGCTGTTGGGTACTTACTTCCAGTAACAGGTCCGATAGAATCTGCAGCCGACACGGTGGCCGACAAGTTCTCAGCTCCATTCATTAATTGAAATGTCGTTTTTAGACAACCTTCAACTCGAAACTTATTTAATAGTACGCTTATAGTGCGGAAAGATTAATCCGGCTATTTTCACGCCCCATCGCCAAGTAAGTTATGCGCGTCGTACATTCTAAATGTAATAATAAATCAAATGTCAAAAATGTTTAGTGCAGCCGCGTCGTTATATTTTTGCTGCTGTATATTTGGCTGCGAGGTATCCGAATATTCGCGTTGGCGTCAGAAATTCGGAACTGGAACGCAGTACGCTTAATTGGGGGGATACTTTCTCTCGGAGCGGTGTGGGCTCAACAAACTGGGTTAAGGCGGTGCATTTCAGTCCCAGCCTCGGGATTCGGTCGTACAATTCTTCTTTCATTTTCACATTCCGTTTCCCTTTCCTTTTTTTTCCCAGCCTCTCTGTTTACGGCCGAGTTTCTTCCGGAATTATTTAGCGATTCTGCTGCCGGTGGGGCCAGCGGAGTGGAGGGCAGGGCCCTTTAAAAAAAATGTACCGACTCCTGGGCCGCACGGGCAACCGGTTTTCGACTTAATTGCGGCTAAACGTTTCGTAACTCGGCGTTGATGATTAATGTCGAAAGGTCAGTGACGAGCCCAGGGAGCCCCATTCTGGTTCCTCCTCTCCCCGATATCTTTCCACTCTGGTTCGATATTTCTGTTTTCCTTTTACCCTTAACGCCGGCTTCTGGGAGATCTCCCTGTTTCTGACGTCGGCGGATTGCGAGACTCCATTATGCAACCACTGCCGTTTTGAAGGACTCGGTTGATGTCTATTCTAAGGAACACTTAATTTCCTACGGTCTAATTAGGGAATGGTATAATTACTATCGCTTTAGTACTGATTTGTTACGTTGTTCTAACAATGTAAGTAAAATGAATTTCAATGTGGCGAATTTAGCGCTGTGGCTCGAATTCACATAACTGAAAGATGGAATTTGTACGCTGTAGTATCATTACATGTATGTACGCACTTTTTATTTAATAATTAGCACTCTAACCCGTTGGGACGTTCCATTTTTTTATACTGCCTGCTCTTAAAAATTCAGTATAACTGTCAGTTTTTTTGTTAATTTAGTGATTTGAATCAGGTGGTGTTCTAAGTCAGGGTGCAGTTCTGAGCACCTGCTTTTCTGTAGGTGTGCAGCAACCGACTCAATCGTCAGCTTGAACATAGATATGAACATTGCCTTGAACATGAAAAGTGCCTTTATGCACATCTGTTGCTGTTCCACTATCCAACGGTAATATTTCTCATTGATCCTTTCAAATCTCCTTCTTTATAATATACGCGGCGGGTACCACCTACTTTCTGTTATTATTTCGTTCCACGACCTTATCGTTTTATCGAGTTTCCGCAAGGAGCGCACCGAAGTGTACTCCATTTGGGGCGCAGTGAACGTAAATCGCTCAAGGATCTGCCAGTCGGGCCGGGACGTGCGGGATTGCATTCAGATTGAGAGGGCCGCTGACCAATTTGTCGGGGGTCAGCGTAAATTCTAATTTGGGCTGTCGCTGGGGTCCCCTCCCTACTAATAGGAGAAGCGGGGCGGTTGTATCGAGCGGGGACGGGCTCGTGAGAAATCGACGCGGGAAAATGCTTTCGACGGTCATTCATCACGCGGCACTACGATTCTTCATGGAATGTCGAATATTTCTTGGGGAAATGATATATGCCCCCTCGGGGGGGAGCGATTCGGAAACCTCTGAATTCTTATTCGGATCCGCGTATAATCAATTATTGAAACGCTCTAAAGTGCCAGCACCAGTATTCGTGCTCATGACAATTGACCAGTTTCAGGAAATATTGGTATGCGAAGTGTCAATACTGGACTTAATGTGATGTATAAATTTCAACACGAACTCTGTTATTACGCCATCAAAAGCATTCGCGAGCTTTTTGTATGTATCGCATACGTTAAGTGGTCATAACGTGTATACAATTTCTAATGAATTTGAATCATTTTGCAACTTAATGTACAAACGATTGGAATAGAAGCCGGGCCGAAAAAAATTCGGGTTTGTTAAGTGTAAAATATCGCACACCACGTTGAGGGTACAGTGAACCTCCGCTCCAGTTAGGTACACCGGTGAGTGTCTCAAGGTCGGCCGTGGAGCACATACCTCCCACTATTAAACCCCGATACGCAACAGGGCTTTCGAAAAGGCCAAAACGGGCAAAAATGATTCCAGAGTCAAAAAAACAGTCTACGCGCCGAATTCTTTTCGCAGAAGGTTGATAGCTGCATCACAATTTGAACTCAAACGCTATAAACTTCCCATTTGATATTTCGTGTACGAAACATACCTATGTTATCTTCACATCATTCTACCATTATATATCACCCGTTTACAGAACGGCGTTCCCTTAACTTTAAACAATTATAATTGCACATTTTATTTAACTTTATTCCAGTTTTGTACTATATTGTAAGTACTATTTAATATTTCGGTACCGAAAATTGTATCTGTTACACTTATATTTGCACTATTGAGGAAAGTAAATCAATATTGAAATTGCTTAAAAGCTATTTGAATATGACATAATAATAATTTGATAATTATTTTTCAGCGTATATATATCACGACTTGGAAAGATAAATTATATCAAAAATCATCTTTATATTTGAGAATGTAGGAGTCTGTTTTGTTATTTCCATTTTTATAAAAAGGAAATTTTCGTCTCGGATGTCATTAAAGTGATAAAAGACTTATACGAACTGTCTAAAATCGGGATACAGAGGAGGCTATTTCTGGTATTATTACGTTGGCGGATGACATAACAGCATTGTTTCATAGTGGTACACAAGTTGCGGGGCGCCTTGATCGACCTTTAGGCGATTCAACTTTCACCGCGTTTTAAGACGCTCTACTCTCAGTTTCATCGGAGAGGTAGGCTGACCGACCCGCCCGCTTCTCGACTGGATGCCCAGCCTCCACTGTTCATCTGAGTCGAATGCGGGCTCAGTTTCCGTTCTCGTGGAAAAGCGCTCGGGGCAGGCCTTGAAAATTTACGCGTTGAAAAAGTGTCAGTGAATTTACGGTGGCTCTGAAATATACAATACCGTTTTCGGTTTTTATTTCTACTCCGCTTAAATCGTTCTTCGATGCCGGACTTCATTCAGGTGAGCTTCAATTCGATTCAATTTGTTGTTTCGGGGAAAAATAAGCGACCGGCGTATTTTTCTGGGTCGGTAAAGTGTTTCCCTCCCCCCCTCCCACCACTTTCCGGCTCGAAATGCCTTATAAATAATGTAGAAGAAAGGGGAGGCGAATTCTTGGGGAGCGTAATTCTTCGATAGTTGGAATATAACCGTGCATACCTGGGGGCTTCGACCGCCCAGGGACTTGGAATACATGAATACAGGATTTCGGATGTCCCACCCGTCTCTAACAACGTTTCGGTCAATCTATTACCGTCGAAGGATCGCCGGAGGAGTATCTAAATTTAATAATGTCCCTAATGCTGACGAATCCGAAAATAGTTACGTGCCGGTAGAAATGATAAATCATAGTTCGTTCCGCGCGAGTATCGACCGTTCTCTACCGTCCTTACATAATGGATTCGTCGTGGGACGGTGGGATGAAACCTTCTAATAGAGGTTCGTCGGTGACCTATTCATTTAGAAAAGAGGTTTTTCTCTCTCAATTCGAACCAAGTTACATTTTACTTATCCCAAATGTCTTTTGATACATAATTAGACCGATGTAGTATCGTTTATTAAATTGGGGTTTAAAGGTTGGAATACCATAATTTGTTCTTACGGTGGCCCGATTTCTGCTTCTCGCTATCTTCAGTACACGACGTTCCGCCAGTAAGTTAGCATTGATGCAATATTGGCTCTGGGGTTTGCGCGAGCTGACAGCTGTGTTATCGTAGCGTATTTTTTCTCATTTCGTTTTGTTTCTTTTATTTTCTGCTCTCTTCTCGTACACGTGAAGACAGAAATAGCGTTGCGGTTGTGAACACCTGTTAGGAAATAGCCGGCGAGAAAGGAGCCTTAAGCAGTGATGGCGGGGTTGGTATTGCGCCTGAACTGGCGTCGGCTCAGAAGAGCAGTTAGTGAGTGTTGAGCAACTGCCGACTGGCGACTGCTTAAAATACTGAACCCGGTCCAATAAAGTACCCGCCGCCCGCCGCCCGCCGCTCCTCCAGTCAGAGGGTTTAATTAATTTCAGCATCTTATTAGATTTTCCTACCGCGCCACTCTGCAATCAGTTCCGCGCACTGAGCCGGCGACACTTCCGCGATACTTGCCACACTCCAGGATGCAGATGTTACCTGGGAAAATAATAATGGCAGTCAATGGGAATGATAACCCGCCTGTGGGGATCGAACAGGGGCCCTCGCATTCAACTAGGGAGAGATCTTTCCAACTTTCCATATTTTTTCATCTGAACTAAAAATAAATTTAATTTTCGGTTCGAAATCTATATGGATGTTAATTTGATATTAAAGACAGTCCAGTAATCTCCGAATTTCTTTAACAAACTCATTGCTTTTGTGACTTTCGCTTGACTTTTTTTTAAAATTCTGCATTGGAATACTCATTAATTTAAACAAATGTTCTTTTTCTCTCATATTTATTATCCACCCAAAAATAATTTGTTGAAATGTTTAACTTTACGCAATAAATGGTTTTATTGACATCCAATTAGTCTTGAATTCGATTAAATCATAAAACGAACCTCCTCCTCCTCCTCGGCATCGATGAATGGCTTCGTTAAAACTATACTTCAATGAAAACTCGTTATACGTATACACTTTTAATGGTTTCGGCAAACGTTTTTCGTTGGCGATTATTCGGCATCTCCTCGGCTTTTACCGCAGGTTTTGTGGAGGCAAAAAATATAAAATTTCCCCGGTGGGACACGTCGATGGACGGACAACAGGGCTACCGGTTTTCGGTGTTCGCTCGGAATAAATTAAACCGTGAAAGGGATTTTATGCTCTTCGTCTGGCTCTCGCCAACTATAATAGCACTATAAAAGTGACATTTTTTCGGGAATGTTTTACGATGACTATGCATAAACTTGGGGCCCGTTCCAGTTTTTCCAGTTGAACAGTTTTAGCACCGAAATTGACAAGAAAAAACTTAAAATAATATCCTTTTTAACTGGTGTAAAATAGTTATGGGTTTCATTTTGTTACGACTTCTTTGTTGAAATTTTGGTAGGTTTCAATTTTTCTAAAATGTTCTTATAAAAAAAATATAATATTTATTTATACTACAATATCAAAATAATAAAATATAAAATAATAAAAATAAATATATATATATATAGCTGAAGTTTCGTTTCATATATTTTCATAAAGTGTAATAAATGATTTAAAATAAAATAAGTAAATCGATAGGAATGAGGGGATTCCTATTCTGATATTCCTTTTCTTACAAGACGGAAAACGGTTTTTCCATTTTATCCTCTTCAAATGATGAATTTTTCGAAGAGCCTTTGGGTTTGTTCCCGAATCCGGTTGATATCTCGGTAATGCGCATTCAAAAAGCGTTTCAGAAAAGAGTATTCCTTTTTTATAAATTACCCTACGACTCGTTCGCACTCTCTAATGTCCCCCGGCCTATCTGTCCCAATTCCTCCCCGACAATGCCACCGCCGATTATAAATCACTATAGCGACAACACCTAACTCCGCTGTACAGGAGAGAGGCCAACTTAATTACACGGCTGCGGCATAAAAATTCGGAAGCCCTCACATTTGATAAGCTCTCCTTCCAGTCCCCCTTAAGTGGGAAGGAAGACTAATGTATTCACGAAAATCTTCCCATTCTGTTTTTTTCGCAGTCCGAACCGAAAAAATATAGTTTCTTTCCGCTCGTCTTTTATTAGATTGCCTACAGTATTCATGTAATGTAAAGTTCGTCCAGTTTATAAACTAAACAAACAGCATAAAATCAACATTAAAATTTGAATATAATTATACGATTTTTTGTTCAATCGATGAAATTAACGTGATAGAAAATGTACGAAGGCGAAATGTCCGCAGTGGAAAAAGTTAAGTGTTCTTATACACCGTATCGGTGTAGGATCCATTCTTACGCTGCCAAAACGGCTTCAGCGAGTGTTTAGCCACCTCGGAGGTCGAACGTGCGTGATGTCAGCGCGATTTTAACCGCGTTTGACCGGCGACGCCGGAGGTTTATCCCGTACGAGGGGTCGGTTAGGGGGTGATCAGGGCGGCTATTGTTCCGAGTGGACTGGATACGAGTTCGAGGATTCCGCACGCCTTCCTCCCGTCTACAACACCGACCCAGTTCGGTAGGATAGCGCCAACATCATTTCAGAAACTGCGATTCCAAATGCGGATAAATTGAAAACCTCCCATCGATATTAAATAGTTCATTAGTTAATAGTTTATTGGATGCTTAAAGCAGTATACTCATTCATAAGACAATATATATATATATATATATATATATATATATATATATATATATATATATATATTGATATGTATAGAAAACAAGCTTAGAATCATTTTAAATTCCATTAATCATAATCTTGAAAGATATTAAAGCTAGTATTTTGTGGTTTTCAATTATTTATTTAATAATAATTCACTATTATTCATTAGGGAAAACGGTTATTGTTTGTTGCACTGAGTTTTTTCCGAGCGCCCGTCTCGACCCAGAAAACTTAACTTCGCACTCGGAGCCGCATTCATGAATTCAACATCGTGTAATATTTTTAACTTCCTCGAACTGTTCCCAGATAGCATGAATATATCCATAGCAGGGCCAACCGGGGAAAAGTTGGTGTACACCACCGAGTGCAGTCCGTTTCCTCCGTCTTAGGACGCCTATTAGGGATGACATTATTTTTAACTAGCTTTACCCAGAAATTAATTCGATCGTGTATTTTATAATAATTGTGGTTACTCCATACACCGTTGCCTGATGCTAAAACTGCATTTCTAAGTGTCAGATCTGGATTACATCCTACCGAAATGTATAGTTTTAGTAGCGGTTTTGCGGAACTGAAAGTCGATCCGAAAGAATCTTTACGCATCTTATGTTTCTTCTAAACGCCGATACGAGGCCGAAGGCGAGTTCCGAACATTACCAGTCGCCGGTGTTTATGCAGATTGTCGGCAGAGCATGTGGGTGGGAGGTGGGTTCGGGTAGTGTGTGCCGCCTATATTAATGCGGGGCGGGGTGGTGGTAGTTGGGGGAGAGTCGGGATGTATTTGACGGTGTAGCGGTGCGGCAGTAGCTCACCGCGGGGGCGGCGGGGGCGGCAGCGACTGGAGGTGACGCGTACAACGGGCCCGGCCCCGGCAATTCAAACCACACGCCGCCCCCCGCTGACTGATGGCAGGGACAAGAGCGGCTGTCCCTCCTCTGCCGCCGCCCCCGCCCCCGGCCCCCTCGTCGCCGGCTCGACCCGATCCTCGAAAAACTGTTACAACAAGCCCAAACAGCGCCCACTTAACGCTCGGTGCGACAGAGCGCCCTCCCGCCGCCCGTCCGCCACATGTACGCCGACAGCTGTAAACTCACTCGCGATACAATTAAATGTAGCGTTATCGTTTCGGACAAAATAAAGCGTCGGAATAACAATGGAGGGACGGCAATTCATTTTAAACAGAGCTGTATAATCGTTGAGGGATACATTAAAATTACCAGTTACTTTACTCGTCAGAATCGAAGATAAAACCCTTCGTATAACTGAATAATTTTTACAATGTAAGAATTAATTTTTTCGACAATAATAAAGAAATTCGTTTAGATCCAACCATTTTTGTAGAACATGGAACAATATCTCCTAGCTAACGCCTCTTATGTTTCTGTTGCAGGTATGCCGATAACATTTACTACTGAAGCGGTCCAGTAAAGAGTAATTAGTAATATGAAAGATCCGACTCATTAGGCGTCTCGAACTAATGTACGTATTCCGTGTAATGTATCGACCGTCAAATTTGTGCGGTTGGCATTTCTGGCATAATTGTTGCAATAATTCCACGTTGTTCAAAGTTCCCATATTTTATTTCGAGATCGTGTAAAGGAAAATACGCGGCAAGAGTGCAATATCGTTTCAAGGATGGAGTCAACTCGGACGAATCGACAGCAGTTTCAAGCAGTCTGCGGTGGGAATTTTCGTGTTTCAGCCGGCCGTGCATCTCATTCTTGGACTAGGTGAACGCCCTCACTCTTCAACAGTTCGGTCTCGCGGCCTGATGCCCGCCTTCAAAATTCAGTCGAATATTTCCAGCGATCGAATAAATTGCGCTCGATGTTCAGCTGTTATCCCACAAAACTTGAATTAACCGCCAATTTTTTTTAAATTAGGAAACTTACAAATTAAGGAGCTTTCTAAGATATGATTGTATTATTTTAATACATAACATAACAGAATATATATCGCGCTTTGTGGTTTTAAATTTGAACTTCAATATCGAGAAATCGGGCTGTAATTTATACGACCTACTGCTATCAATGCTTCTACATATCGAGCATAAATAACGTCTGGTTTATTGGTCTGGGATATCTCTTTGTATTCGACCTAAATGAAAAAATTTATATAGCGCAACTGAAACACCTTAGCTCGGGATCGGGGCATTTGTCTTGTAAAGAGACTTGAACCGACTCAATACGACCGATTTCTAGTTGTCAAAGCGGAGTGTTTTATAGGGTTCTCAATAATAGCTCGGACAAAGCTATCGGACAAATAGAAGGTCAGTGTGTTCGCAATTTCAAGCGTTCACTGTGTCCAACATCGAGGGGTTTTCATTGAAAATTTCGTCCAAAAATCTCAGCGGTAAATGTTAAAGGTCGAATAATTGTATCATCTCCTATATTAACAATAATTATGAAAATGATTCGAGAATATATTCAAAATCGCATTAGTGGCTTATTTGTCCGATGAGGGAGATGTTACCTATAAATACTTTCCGATGCAAAAAAAGTTTAGATGGAAATTATATTTACAAATGCGATTGTAAAATTTATTTTAATAGGCCTACGTGTAAGCCCTCCCAAGGTTTTTTTTATTCCGCCATCCGGCTAGTAGGCACTCTGCAATCATTATGTTAATGAGCTCCTGTCAATGTTTTAGTCGTTGTGGCAAATTATGCGTAGAAATATGTTCGGTTCGTAACAAACACAGTCATAATTCACCTCCGTACGTGCAGGGCTTACCGAGGCCTTCTGTCGTCCTCTCGCAAATCTAAGCACGCCTTTCATTGTCCGAAGGACCCGAAACCGGTGTTTGCGCATACCAACCGATCCGGAGTAAAAGCGTCAACACGGCCCGAACTATAGATCGAGGGAGGACAATGCCTCCCCCCCCCCTCTCGCTCCTCTAGCCCCTACCGTCGCCGCCCCTAAGCAACCTCCTACACCTGATTCGTTGCATTCTGGGCCCCGGGAGGCGAACAATGGTGCATGAGTGTGCGTGAGAAAAAGCTCTGCCGGAGAGAGAGAGAGAGAGAGAGAGAGAAGGAAGTGGGAGAGTTAGAATGTGGACGGAGCGGAGGGTTAGGAGGAGGAAGGGAAGGGAAAGGAATGGAAGGGAAGGGAAGGGAACGGTGTAACTGTACAGGGCAGCCCCGCCTCTGGCTTCCCACATCGGACGGGGAGACACGTTACGGGGAGTGTCAGTAAACCCGCCGACTTGGAAGGCCCACGCGCCACTCGGCTTGGCTCGCATTTATTAATCTCCACCGCGTTATCGAGCAGTCCACTGCGATTGTCTCCCATCGACTTCGACTCTTGACTTAACGGGCCCGTCTCGTGTTTAGCAGAGTGCGACAGCTGGCCTTTATTGAATGACCCCCCCCCCACAATTGACTCAAAGAAAGAGAGTCGCCCCGATGTAATATATATATGGGTTTACTTACTAAACGACCAGTACCAATCTCGTGCATACAGTGCATACTCGATGAGTCGGTTTCACTTTCCATTTAGAGGAGCGCGGAAGATCACACACTGTGAAAAAGATTTGACGAGAAAAATCAAACGGCACATCTCACTGGACCTGTAATTATATTCAACCAGTATTGAATCTATTGTATTTTCTGTAAATTTTGGGGTGTCTTTAGGCACCGAGGCAATCTTCATATTTTTTCGCGAATATTTGAACCGGTATATTATTTAGGAAGATTTATACGGTTTAGACGCGTACATAAAACAGTGACTAGCTTAGTAATGAGTCTTATTTTTATATTCGATGGATACGGTCCGACAGAAATATGCGATACGATTTAATATATTAATAGATTTCGAAGTAAAATTCCTAGCCATTCTTGGTAGAACTGTTTTCTGAAATACGTTCCACTAATTATCCACTGCCGTATTGAAACATATTGCTGATTGGATGGTGTAACTGCTAGATTAGTTAGGCCTATCGGTCGGTCTGAGTCCCGTTGTCAGCGGGCGTCACTGCCTGTCCGAGCGGCCCACGCTTCCAGCGCAGTTCTCGCTCGGCTGACATTTAACGAAAGGTGCCTCTTATATAATTACTGAAACCTTCATTTTTTTCCCCGCGCCACCACTTGGCCTACGCGCTTCGATTGTGACTATTTGTGAACGATTGCATTTTAAAATACAATTCCACTTTCGTACCGATTTTCCTTTGCCAAACCGGCTCAAAACCTTGTATCGTATACATACCGGTCTTTCTTTGTCTTCGCGCTGCCCTCTGCTTCACTACCGTAGTCAGTACGATTCCGTTAGTGTTACAGCGACCCCGTATGGAACTGATCCAGATAGCACGGAAATGATAATATTCTGAGCCTTCGAGGCTACGCCCATACCTATATTTCTTTCTTTTGCAGAGGCAATTACAGACAGGTTTACGAATATTTAAGCACCGGCTTACTAAGCACTTTTCATACTCTGAATTCTTTCACAGTTCATATAATTCTTACGGTTTACGGCCACTTAAATATTACTTTTCCTCTTATATTTACAGTATGTGAATTAAGTTTATTAAAACAAGCACCGGAGAAATTACGAATACAGTAATTCAATTAGTAATTGATGTCCAAAGTATAAGAAATATTTGGCGATTGTTGTGTAATATGAATGGATCCGTAAATTATTATTACGAATATTTAATATCGTACAAAGTAACTTTTCCTACTATATATTAATCATTTTATTGGAAGAGATTTCCCAATCCACTTGAAACCACTGATACTAAAAATTAAACTTTGTGTCTTAAGTGGATCTATCGGGGAATGTTTTGAAGCGAAGATTTTCAATCTCTTAGTCGTAACTCGGTTGGACAAATAGAAAAGAAGTCTCCGTTGAGGCTCGGAGCAAAAATAAGCTCGGGACAAATATTTGCGACCAGATATTCCTCCAGAAGTTCAGTGTTTGCACATTGCTGACTGAATTGCTTATCGCAGTTCATACTTAAATGAGCAAAAACTCGGGCGGATTAAAGGTCGCAACAACACCTTGGTCACTGCGACGCCGCTAGTCAGCCGGTGTGTAGTTTCCTGAATTTAACTTATAGGTTTTATCCTTATATTTTTGTCCGGGTTTTCCGATCTCTTCCGTTAGGGTGGCATTAGGTCGGAGGGTTTATGTACCATATCCGATTCCTTAGGTAGATGTGCAACGGTCTTGTCTTTCAAAATTAATTTTCTTTTTTATTTAATTGTTGATTTTATTTAGTCTGTAATGCTCGACTTTTAGAACATACTCTCGGGGTGTTTTTATTTAAAGATATTTTTTTCTAACCGAAAATGG
The DNA here is from genome assembly GCA_019843655.1 of Lethocerus indicus. Taxonomy (NCBI): domain Eukaryota; kingdom Metazoa; phylum Arthropoda; class Insecta; order Hemiptera; family Belostomatidae; genus Lethocerus; species Lethocerus indicus. Next base: position 20,305,600 of record JACDQD010000006.1, read on the forward strand.
AAGGGACAATTTATCGGCAGGCTAATTCTATCTGTAAATGGAAGCAAACCGAAAACGGCTTAGCACGGAGCGAATGGGAGAAATAAATTCCTTCCGGTTGACGATTAAAGTGTCCCTTCAGCCGGCAAAATTTAACTGAATACAGTTACTTACATAATAATATAAGTCGGACAGCAAACAAGAGGGAGGAGGACTCGAATCCACGGCGTTATCGGCACCGCCGTTAACGGCCTATTAAACGTGACTAAAAGCAATTTAATAATTTCTCGAACGAGTGTTTAACAAAAGGAGAACCAATTTAAGTTAGTGGCGGCCCGCTCGCCCGCCCGCCAATATCACTAACAATTATTACGGGAATTTCAGTTTATACCGACCCGCTTCATTAAAGTTCGAATCCATTTTACCGTCAACCCCCTCCCCGTTATCCGCTTACCGCTGAACTCGGTAATTTTTATCAGTCCAATTTAGTTAACCGTATAAATGATATTGGGAGTGAAATTAATTAAATACAGGAAACTGAGCTGTGGACCGTGTAAAATGAAGACTTGCCGGCCAAACCGCGAATGTTTCCGGCCGACGTTTTCCAAAATATATTTCATTCCGATTCATTACGCTGATTGATTTACAGTTTCGTATCCCTGCCGTACTAGTTTATGCAGTCCGTCGTCGATGGTGGGATGTACGGGCTGGATTTATGCCGGGGTTCGGAGATGGAGAACGACACTTGATGACGACTGTATTTCAGAGTGACGAGTTTATTAGTTCCGAACCGCTCTCATAATGTGGAGCCCGGCCGCACGGTCCTACGCATTTTCCACCCGATTTACGCGTTTTCGGATTCCAAGTTCGCATCAATTACGTATAGTGCGTTTCGACAATTCCACTCACACTTTTATGGAATTTTATTTAATCGTTTTCCGATTTATAATTGTTTCGAATTATAGCGTAAATACAGTGTCTGTTTTGTCTTGAACGGGTTATCAATCCATGACTATACAAATTACGTTATTTTGTAAGTTGGACTATGTGATACCTGTACCCCCTACCTATCTCTCTTGGAATTTGTCAGTACCCCAACACAAATTCCTTTCGTTATTTTCACCATTTCTACCACTTTTTCGTCTATTTTCTGTCACTGTACCGACAACTAGTAGGTAGTATTAGTAGATCATACATAATTTATCTTGTTATTACTTATTGTGATACCACCTGTGGCAGTGTGTTATGACCACTCATGTGATTCATAGGGCGTGCCCAAGACCCAGTACGGCTTGTCCACGGGGACTTTTAAGGCTGCTGGAAGGCCTCTTTTTTATTGATAGTATTTCCAACGGTGCGGAAATACTAGAAACAGTCAATTAACACTGGACTAAACATACATTTTTTTCTGCAATATTTTGAAATAGCTTGAGCTTATTTTCACTCATAATTGAAAATAACGCAGGACCTCCTGTTCTGAAATGTTTTTCGAATCGCAGACTCTTAAAATGACTTCGTGGAAAACCTAGGGCCGGGCGAAACGGTGACAATGCCGGTTCATTATGAAGCTCTGCCCGCCATTTATTTCTAAGCCGTGTCCTGTAAATTTGTTTTCCAGAAACTGCTTCATGACATCATTATTTTTCGCTATTCCCATTCAAAATTCATGAAACGACTGTACAATGTCATCGCAAATAATATATTCTGGTGAACTAAATTGTCAAATTTCCCGTCTCCAGGCTGCCGTAGAACAAGGAACCATGTACGTAATTATAAAAAGGTCCAAACTCAAAATGAACCGAATGTTCAGAAATAAAAAATAAATAATTGAACAAAATAATTCAAATTTGGCGAATTACTATAGCTATAAAAGCACGTGATATCACAGGCGAGTCCCGCACCAAGTAAAATAGGCGCTAAGTAAATATAATAAATTGAATTTTTAACAACACGAATTTTACAGATTGGGTGAAATTGAATAAAAACGTTATCTATGTATATATATGCATATATTGAAAAAAAAAACAGTTTTCCGTTAATATTTTTCCGACGGTTTTCTAATAAACAGTTGAAGTATAAAACAAGTCCGACTCTCACCGTTCTAATTAAAACTCTGAACTAGGTCAGCAGATTGCTAGAAAAAATATAAAAAAGAAAAAACCGAGTTTTTTGCAATGGTTATTTTATTAGAGCGAAACTGGGGCCCTTTCTGAATAATTCAGGAATATGCCACGTCGATTTGATTATATATATATATATATATATATATATATATATATATATATATATATTGCTTATCTTTCCTCTTCTCTTTTATATCTCTGGCCAATTATTGAGGATTCAGGTAGAGTAAGAAAAACATTATCTGAATTGGATCAAATATACAGTTTAGATTTTATCAACCCCTACGGATGTACTTCGTACTAATTTAAATTACTGCAATGGGGGCTAGGCATATATTGAAAATATACAGTATTCTAGGTTTAGAAGATATAGTTTCCGGACGGTGTCAATGAAGATTATTGGAAATTTTCGGGTATACAGTATCGGCTGTGAAATAATCTCATTTTCACGGATATCTAACAAAAATAATTCGTGGATAATTGAGCTATAAAGAAGCCAAGAATAGATATAAATATAACTGATGTGAAAAAAAATTCATCGAATATTCCGTACAACGGACGTTATATCAGTGATATAAGACGATTTCGATAAGCGATTTGCTATTTCTTGGAATTATTTTAGTATAGACGCACTTCAAAAAGTTCTCACATGTTCGCGCATAGATATAAGGAATGGGTACACATCGCTCGCCTGTATTTGTTTAGTTTTGAAAAAAATATCTCTGGTTAAACAGGAAAAGTTAATGGAAAAAAATAAATATTATACAACGATTATACTGACGATGATATTGCAACTCGCTGCAGGTTTATATTCGTATTTCGTCAGTTTGTTACCCTCTCAACACATTTCGTCCGCAATTATTCGCTCACTGGTCGCTCAAATAATCCGAAGTACAGTCCGAACTAATGTACAACCAACGTGATATATGACGAGTCGAGCCAACCGTATAAGTCGAGATTGTTGAAACAGAGAGCTCGGAAAGGCCCTGGGCCAAAGACGGGTCCACTTGGAGCACAAATGTAAGTGAAAGGAGCGTGTATTCCCGGCAGAGAGGCTACTCCATCATTTTGGACTTGTTTTCCCCTTCGCGACAAAATTTACAGTCCCCCGACTAATCTCGGATCTTATATCCCAAAAATATCATTTACCCGTAAATAGTACCACATGAAGGGTTTTCAATCGTGTGATTTATATTAACCAATTTATGATTCTACAGGAGGTTTATAGAAAAATCGAATATTAATACCTCTAAGACAGAGTATATAGTTTGGCAGAAATAATAATTAACCGTTACAGATCTGGAATCGCTTTGACATTATCAGATGCCAAGTCGCAAGTACATTAACGATTACACGAAACCAACAAGTGTACCACCCATAGATCCAGATCGTGAGCAGAAACTCGAACGCTCGACTACAGTGTAGTACAAGATTCGCTGGGAAATAGAAGTAAATTAGCGACGAATGAAATAAATCCTCAATCCCCCCACACTGCACTTATACAATCGAGAGGGCCGGAAGTCCAATTGTGAACTTGAAGCCGGGCAATAGCATAGTCGTTACTGTCACTTTTCGATGACGAATAACGGTCGAAATTGAGTTCGCGAGATTGTAGCGATTTATAACACGACTGAGTGAATGAGAAATTTGCAATTTGAAATGAGGAAAAAGGCAAATGGCGCGAAGAACGGGAAGCGGCGTACGCAGGCCGCATTCAAAGCGCCATTTCCAAGTTTAAAACAATTGGAAACGAGACCAATTTCTCCGGTTGGGCTGCCATTAGGAGCAATGAGGAAGTCGTTAATATCCAGAAAGGAATCGCTCCTTGAGGACAAACAGAGGGCAAATTAACTTATCACCCAATTTAATTTCGTTCCTCCAGACGCCAATTAGTTACTAACGGAGCCATTAAGGATTATCTTTATGGCCATTTTTCTCTCCCTCTCTCTCTTCCATAGAATACGGCCGTATTTAATATCTAGTCAGTTTGCGAGAAGCAATTAAAAATAATTAGGTGACGACATTATCGTCGTTGGGTCATCCGAACAATTTGCAAATTCTTCATAAATAACATATAGATTAGTTCACATTTCACAGCCTCACATCACAGCTAGTTGCTTGAGGGTGGTTCCGGCAATGTGCTAGTTAATTCGTCTCTGAATATAAAATTCATCAACCTTGTTATTGTCCTCAGAACAGTGTTAGGTGAATATTCGGTCTAGCTATTACTGAGTCTACACTTTTTAGATCTACAGTACACATGTATACAGTAACATGCTACATATCAGGCAATAGCTATTATATATTCTAGACTCTATGATTAATACTCTTTTTATGTGAATCACTGTTTCGCTTAATTCACAACCCGCCCGGTTAATTTTTCCGTCCAGCCTGTTGAAAGGCTATAATTTTTTTAATAGTCCGGCTTCAAAATTTGACATCGGCGCGTATTTTAATTAGGCCGGGGCGTCGTTCCACTGGGAATGGGCCGTGCGAGGCCCCGATTGTTCATGAAATTACTGATCCGTCTAATGAGACGTCCGCGTAATGAATGCTAACAACGCGCTATCGTTCAATCCGCCCCCCCCCGGGGCACCCCGCCGGGCCACGCTTCCCCCTTCATTTTATATGCAGCCCGCGGAAAGCTCAAACCCCACCCCGACTGCTACTGCCAAGGTCCGGGAAAATCCAATTTTACTGTCGAAATTCAATAATCGGTCGAGTGCATTCGGATTCATTAAAATTGTATACCCCACAGAAAAAAAAAGTCAAACCTCTTGGCGTTCCGTTATCGGAAATCGTCCCCGCCCGATTTTTGGAGGATTGCTAAATTCTGACGTTACCAAGAGCAGTAATAATGCTTATATAGGTACGATTGATTAAATATCCCGAGAAATTCCACCTCAAAGTCAAAAGATCGAAGATTACAATCGACCGTCACGATATATGCCTCGATAATATTCTATACCATCCATCCGTTTCCAAATCACTCCCGAAAGATGAATATTACATAAGATCCGGACTAATAATTTGTTCCGGCTCCCCCGGGATACGGAGAGCAATTTCTCAATACCGTCCACTCGTCTGTGTCCAGGATGATGGTGATGGGGGGGGGGTGAGGAAACCTGTAAACAAGTTCCATTCTCATAACGGCAAAGGGTGACGGGCAGGGTTGAAACTTATTTCTATACGGCGAAATCAGTTGTCGGAAGTTACCTTCTGTGGACGGACTGACATCGAAGTTTCTTGGAAGAGAGCGAATTGAGAAAAAAGAAAAAAATATATATATATAGTATACTAACATATAGTTATATATCGATATCGTGAATATGTTTTTCACGATATTTTTAACATTTTCTTCAATCATACTCTCAGCCAAAGGAAAAACTATTCATTTTTACAGTTCTGCCGACGAAAATGTCGGTTTCGGTAAGCGTGAAAAGGGATAGCCCATTGTTCGACCCCCCCACACCGTTTATACCATTATCATTTTTCGCCCGTTTCGGTTTCTTTACCGATGTTCTTTTTATTTTTCAATCAAATTTCCGTTCAAATTGAAGGAATTATTTAACCGTCGATGACCTCAAATAATTTTAATAAAATCGATTAACGTCTAGCTGTAAATCTTACTCGTAAACAGGAGTAGTAATTTACAGGGATTTATTTCCTCTCAAACTACCTGGCAACTGATTCTTTAAAATTAATACATATGATAAACATATGTGTCGCTTTCTGACTACAAATCTTGGTCCATCAAGCAAGGATAAGGATCGAGTGTTCTCAAGAATACTTTGTCCTAATAGGGTTCTCAATTCCGAAAAAGTTTGAGCAGGGCTAATTCAAGCCGGGTTTCAAGCGCCCAAACGCGCTTGGATAACTCCTGGTTATAGGTACAGGTACAGGTGCAGGACGGAAACGTCTCACTATTTAATGTTGAACAAAGATGTTGGAATAGGATGTATGATCTCGTCGGACTCGGAGTGCCGCCTATAGCTAATATGGCGTTTCCTCGCGCCCACCGGAATGCATAAACGGAGCGGTCCCAACCGGCAATTTACATTTATTACGCACGTGTCAACAGAAAACCAGCCACCGTCACGAGAGCCATAGACCCGCCCGTTAATTACCTCAGTCACGGTCTACGGCAAAATATCGGCTGAATAAATTCCCATCCCTCTCACGAAATTATGTTAAAATGTCCCATATTAGAATGACTGTACATATATCTGCTTTTCCTCATCGTCAGTACCATTACATTAAAAAATACTAAAGTAATCGTCTCTAATACAGATGTATACAACAATAGTAGTAGAACAAACATTGCAAAGGATCAAACAAGTGGTGATGGTTAGTGAGGATATTCCCCAAACAACAGGGTGATTGATTAATCAAAATCATTCGTAAGAATATATGTATTTGACAGTGTAACAAAATGACTACAGAATTTAAAATTGAAAGTCACGGGGAATGTGCTACCAGTTACTACCTTAGGGTAACCACAATTTTGGAGGCGACTTCAACTCGGAGTATACCGCAAGTGTTGGCCCACCGAAGCGTCTCATATTTCAACCGGCAAAAAATATTGTTGGCTAAAAAAAATGTACGTCAAAACAAAAAAAATAAATACAAAATGTACAAAACTTACGAACTGTGGAATTGAAATTTCAACAAAGTGACGAATAATATAACACGATTTTAGACAAGAATTGAACTGTTCTTAGATAAACCATTGCGAGCTGCGGAACCAGTCTTATCTTATATTTTTTCGTATGACTTATTCATATCATTTCCAGGAAATTTTATCTGGATACGCCCTCGGGGATAGCTGCGCATTTGGAGTGGGGAGGATGGGGGAAGGCAGGGCTCTATCTGACTGGGTGGGCCAGATAGCCTTTGGCCCTCGCAGGAAATACGCAATAAGAGGCAGCCACTAATGTGTTGGGCGGACATTTTTTATTTTCACGACTGCTCGTTATATCTGTTATAATCGGTTATTTATTCGTCCGGTCGGATCTAGAATTGTCAGGTTTTATAAAAAAAGTAACTGCTCGTTAGGAAATCCTTGTGGTAGCCACTTATTGGTGGTACGATAACTGACGTAACAATTGCATATTCCTGCGATGAGGGATAGGGAGCCATTCCCGTATTCGAGGAAAGTATGCCTAACTAAGAACCCACGATGAAGAGGAAATAATTTAGTAAATTACTAGTCCTGTTTACGAGTAAGATTTACGGGTATAAATTAATCGATGTTATTATTAAAATGATTTCATCGTCATCGGCGGTTAAATAATTCCTTCAATTTGGACGGAAATTTGATTGAAAAATAAAAAGAGCATCGGTAAAGAAACCGAAACGGGCGAAAAATGATAATGGTATAAACGGTGTGGGGGGGTTGAACAATGGGCTATCCCTTTTCACGTTTACCGAAACCGATATTTGAGAACACTCGATCGTAATCCTTGCTTGGTGGACCAGGATTTGTAGTTAGAAAGCAACACATTTCCATATGTTTATCATATGTATAAATTTTAAGAATCAGTTGCCAGGCAGTTTGAGAGGAAATAATTTAGTAAATTACTAGTCCTGTTTACGAGTAAGATTTACAGCTAGACATTAATCGATTTTATTAAAATTATTTTATTGTCATCGACAGTTAAATAATTCCTTCAATTTGGACGGAAATTTGATTGAAAAATAAAAAGAGCATCGGTAAAGAAACCGAAACGGGCGAAAAATGATAATGGTATAAACGGTGTGGGGGGGTCGAACAATGGGCTATCCCTTTTCACGTTTACCGAAACCGATATTTTCGTCGGCAGAACTGTAAAAATGAATAGTTTTTCCGTTGGCTGAGAGTGTGATTGATGGCGGGGATTATTGCCCTGCCGGTTCACGGGCCAATCGACACCAGGTGCGCCCGTCGGAGCCTGCAGAACAGAGAAATATATCGCGACAGAGGGCGTGGAACCCAGCCACCTCAAGATATTTTCTCGAGAAGGTACGACATTCCGGCATCAATCCTCGGTTAATATCGGTCGGAAATCGAAATCGAACCGGCACCGTTCAATCAGTAAATTGCATCGTTTAGGAATAGTCTGTATTTACATATCCGCTATTTTATTTGATAATAACACCGATATTTCCTCTGCGGCTTAGAGAACCTGGCAGGAATTGAGAAAATATCGGTCCGATACCAAAATCGAATGGGCCGCATTAAATCAAGAATATTTTTGAGCGTATTAATATTCAGTATTGACGAGGAAAATCGTTTTAACGTGGGTTTAGAACATATAATTTCCGGACGGTGGCACAACCCGGTGTCAATGAAGATTATTGAAAATTTTCTGTATATACAGTAACGGCTGTGAAATAATCTTTTTCACGGATATCTAACAAAACCATTGAACTTGAACATGAAGCCATTTATTATGAAGCGAAAGGCTATTTTATGCGTAGTGGAAAACTCAGGATATTTTTCCTCGATGTAAAAAGTTATTTTGTGATACCCGAAAGAGGAATCTTGGTTGACTCCTGTGTCGGATGGTTTATTTTGGAAACGAATTTTAGAGACGGCCGTTGCGGAAACGTTAACGGATCCGCTTCGACAGTGACATTTCCCTCCGTGCTAAAGAGCGTTTAAAAATACCCCGTAGGAGGACTGGGCTAGAGCCATTTGGTGGCGACGACGCCCGACGCTCGGGGCCGTCTTTTACGTCGAGGTAAAGAAAAGGGATGTTAAAAAGAATACAGGGTGCCGGATAGTGAGGGAGGAAGCCAATACCGGGGCGGGTTTTAAAAGCGCTGTGCCGCCCCCCAACAAGCCCCATTAGCCGGGGGGCGGCCCGCCAGCCACCGACAATTAGAATGGAAAAGGGGGCGACACAGAAAGAGAAGAAGAAAAAAAAACTGGACCGACGACGTTTAAAACGCCGGCAGTAATAAGATGTGCACAACTGCCTGTGCATTAACCCCGCCCTCAGCCCTCAGCCGCCCCAACTTCCCCCTCGTCGACCCCAATCGTTAAAAACGGTAATTATTGCGTACATAACCCGCGATCATTAGCCCCGCTATGGGTTCTGAAACCTTTTAAGGTACTCGGTTTGTTTTTTCCACTTGTAAGCGTTAGTCACCGACGCCGTCGGCCCTATTAATAGTACAATTGTATTTGACGGAAGAAACGAGCAATTAATAGGATTGTTATGAGATTTTATATATTTCCGCGATAATTACGTGCAATTATTGGCAGTCACTTGGGTGAATGTGGTGGCGTCCAGACTCGCGGAAGTCACCGACTACCGTGTTGATCTATTTATACCTGACCGGAGTACGGTCTCATTACCTCCCATCGAAATGCTACCCACTCTCCGTGTTGAGAGCGTGCAAGATAAATGCTGACCTCCTGTCATTAGAATTAACAATTATTATAAGCTAATTTCATTAAATAATAGCCGGGAATATATTAGTATTGAAGAATTATACATAGACATAGTTCCTGAAACATAACATTTTATTTTAAAGAAAAATATTTCAAAACAAGAAATCGTAAGAATGAAGAATTACAATTTGTTTCGTATTATTCAGAATTGCAAACAGTTGAATGCATAAAATTATGAACGGTTGAATAATTCGTGGTAACCTTAACTTAATACACATGTTCACCTTGCAGGGCCATCGCGCAATAATCCTATTGGTCAAAGAAGCCTGTCCTGTTGGTTCAGATTAAAGTGGTATATTTTGTTGCGGCTGATTTTAATTTATATTTATTTATTTTCGACAAGTTGCAGTAGTATCGGGGCTAACGGATGGACCCCACGACCGTTGTCGAAAGGGGGCCCCTGGAAAAAGTGGCGGTTGTTTTTCGGCGCGTCAGAAGTTTCTTGATGTTATCAATTTCCTTTATTGTATAACTTGTTTCGACAGGCCGGCTGTCGTCCAGGCGGTGGCGGCGGCAGCTCTGTGACGTTTCCAAGTTGGACGGCAATTGCATTATCATTTGTCTACTTCGGACGTTCCACTTCCATCAATTGGAAAGAGCCGGCCAGAAAAGTTCTTGGAAATTGCCCGCTTCTGTTTCGCAACTGACACTGTGTTCATTGGGGGAAGTCTGATATTAGTTTATATATATATATATATATATATATATATATATATATATATATGTCAATACTTTATATCTAAAGTTACTTTTTCTAATGACTGTATTGAAGTTATATCGGCTGCATTCGCAATCAATTCAAATTGTATTTGAAGGAAAGTAAAAACATGAACTGTTCAGCGATGTTCAGGCGGCAAACTGAATGAATCTTTTCCTTCAATCACAAACTTGAATTAAAATTTCTATTAAATTAGATGCCGCTCAAATGAGGTAATTTGTCAAATTGTAAATATAAAATTGTTACACTGCAGTATTAAGCAGATTCTAAAATATTAATTAATTATTTTTGATTATTTCGCTAAATTTTGCATACAAGTTCTGAAACTTATCTAATGGAAAAATGTTGGTGTCAAATGGAAATTGATCGCGAAATTCTGGAGCTCAAAATTTATGTTTTATTTTTTCTATTATTGCAAAATCAAGTAGTAGTATTAAACCGATTCAATACGGTGGGTTAATAGTATTATTTGTATAAAGTACGCGTCAAAATGTCCCCTCGACTGATGAAATTCTCATGATCCTCGTTTGGGGCAAAATTAGAATGCACAAATGAGCCGCGGGCTAATTCGGTTTGAGTGGCCGCTAATACCTGGCCGTGCGTACGGGAATCCGCCCCCCGTTTGTCACATGGCGGTGGCCGACCCCCGCCCCCGCCCTTAATTAGTCGTCAGTTAGTAGGGCGGCGCCCTAATACCGCCTCTCTCGCCACGGCCCGGGCTAATACAGTTTTCTGCTTTGCCGAAGTTATTACCATTCAGGCGCGGCATGAAATTGCCCTGTTGGAAGTCCGGCCGCGGACAATGGGCGGGCCCCCGGGGTGGGCTTCGCACAGCGCGCTCGCTCATCCCGCATCGGCGTTAAACCCGGGCCCCGCCTGAAAAGCCTTTCTACCGTTCCATCAACTTCTCAATGGGCTAATGGAGATTTAATTGAATGACCGGCGAAAATGCAGTGCCCCCATTTGACGCATTCAATACCCTTCGGGTTGACCGTCCTCTACGAGCTGCCAATAACATTTTTCGGTTATATTTAATATTTATATTTATATTAAATATCGCGAAAGTGATGTTATTAAAAATCCCGGCTGATCACTAGAGGGGCGTGTTATTAATTAATTATAAAAAATCCTTATATAGTTTCATCCCAACCAGAAAGTTCTGAATAGGGCGAAGTACGCTCGTGTCCCGCGAAGTTATTCTGCGCATTCGGTAACTGTATTGTGGAGTCGGCTGGACGGTCGAAGTAGAAGCTGAGCGGGCCGAGAAGTTCTTTATCGGAGCGGTTAATCGGGTCGGTAGGCCTGTAGTGAGTGAGAGGATGGCGGTGGGGTGGATCCTCTGGGGGATGGCCCAACCAAACTTGGCCAACTCGTCCGGTCCGGTCATTGTCGCTCCTCCAAGTTGAGCCGCCCACTGGAGCGACGCCCCGCCTCGATAATTCCCCAAGTGCTGAGCGGACAACAATGACCATTGTCTTCCGGACCCGACATCCCTCCTTCCCAGTTGTTCTACCGCCAACTCTCCGCGTACCCGTTCTTGCCTTCCCCCGCCAACTTTACCACCGACTCCGTCCTACTCCGGTCCGGTCCACCGAGCACTTGACACTTCTACAGGAAAAAAGGCAAAATTTACTTATTAAAAAAAATGTAAAAAAACGGCATGTAAAATGCCGCAGTTCTGGGTCGAACTGTTATTCCTTCAGAATCAATCTGTACATACGTATACAAGTAAACATCATCTTGAACTATACTAAGAAAAATAACTAACGCACACTACCTGTCCCTACATAGAGATCTTAATGCCCCGTTGCAAGTGTTAATAACGCTCATTAATTAATCCTGGAACCATAGTTAAATTTCAGTAGTTACTGTACGGTAGATATTTGTTGGCTATTGAAAGGCGGAGCTCAGACCAACTGCGAGTGACGGAGGTTAGATTCGAAACGCTAGTTCGAAGTTTTAATTGTTCAACCGGAACAGTGATTCGAGAGCTTGGACTAGGTACGTTTTTTAACGATGGTAGGACGGACGGCGTTCCGTAATGGTTGGTCGCCGAGTGGTTAATCGAGGGAGGAGACGATCCGGGGTCCCCAGTATTCGAGTAGCACCTTGATTCATTACCGGGCCCGGAGTGAGGCCGGCGCTCTGTGAGGGGACCGCGGACGAAATTTTCATTAATCTAAGTCCGCCCCCCCTGGAATAAAACGGGCCGCGCCCGCTCCACTGACAAATGGCGGTGCCTGTTTTGTAAAACGGCCAGCCCTTCAATACCGCCCGTTGAATGCCGCAGAATAAACCGGGGAGAAATCGCTTTTGAAAAGCTTCCTCGGCCTAAGTAGTGTTTCCCGGGAACGTCAGATACCTATGTTGGAACTCGACATTCGAAATTCCTGGGTCTGTTATAACAGTTGACTGACAACCCATCTATGAATATAGAGACAAAATATATTCCAACCGCCGCAATATAACCACCCTACCAAGTTCTGGCCTATCAGTATCAGAAACATGTTAAACCTTCATTATCCTGCTATATAGAACTCGAGAGTATTTTTAATTGAATAAATGAATATCGAGTTTTTTAAACCCATTTTGAAACATGATCGAGGCTCGATATCCGGTGATACTGTGTCCAAAATCAGTTGTTCCGTGTTTGGCACTGATTGTTTTCTAAGTGAAGTTTTCCTGTTGACGAGGCGGGCCCGGCTCTTCCTTCCCGGGCCAAATGCCCGGGGGGAAGGCCTCTTTACCTTTCAAGGAACGGCATAATTCCGACCGACTTATCTGCTCGCTCGTCTGTCGTATACTTGCAATGTTAGTTAGCTTATCCTTCGTTGGAACGAATTATATCTACTTTCGGAATGAATTAAATTTAAATTAACACAGAATTATGTTAAATTTGAATTCCTTCCTAATTTTATGAACGGTTTTAATTGCATCCGGTTTGTTTAGGTTCGGTTAGTAAATGAGCGATATATTTTAATAGGGTATAGGCGGTTTCCCGCAATGTGTTGTTTAGTGTGGGGAGGGCGGGGGAGGCGTAAAATATGGGCGGCGGGCCCCAAATTCAGTGGCGGTCCACGGCCGCAGCCTTTAAGTGATCCCTAAAGTAGCTGTATAAATTAATTGATAATCGTAAGCAGCCGGGCCAGAAGGGTTCATTCCAAATTTAATAATCCTACCAATTAACTCGGCCAATAATACTGGTTAACGTAATTGGAGAAAATTCGCACTGGAACAACCCTAATCCGGACGACTGATCGTATTCTTTCCAGATAGGCTTATCGTGCTCTTATCGTGAGTTTTTCCTTGCCAGAAAGGCGTAAGGTACCATAAGAATGGCCGAGATGAGCAAAAGAAATCACGTATCTACATTGATATATAACGGTATTAGTTGGAATAAAATTATTTAAATAAGACAAATACAGGTGAAAATTTAAATTATACGATTAATTTTGTCAAGTCTCTTGTTCTTCTAGTTAGTTGTACAAATATAATTAAGGAATTTCCGTCAGTTCTGTACAAAGTTTGCAACTGGTATAGGATCCACGATTTGTCGCATTGTTAAAAAGCAGTCTCCGGCCGACTTGGCCCATCTCCAGAGAGAGGGTTTACCGCAGTAACCCCCCGGTCAGAGAGTGACTTCTCAAGCGAGCGCCTCCCCCTTCTTCTTCACAACAAAACCGCTCGACGATCGGCTCCGAAATGATAACCAAACTGTAATTACGCGGTTGATTTACAACGAGTGAGAAGGGGCGGCGCCCGTTGTTAAGTTTGGCAATATAACATAGATTGTGGCGCATAACAACACAAACAGTGGGGGCGGCCTAGAACCGACCTCACCCCCTCCCCAACCCCTTTTGAATTAAGATGGCGATCAATAACCGGAGGGGTGAGTAAGAGAGCAGGTGAAGGACATCCATTATTTAGAATATTATACCGCCCGACCCTGATATACGGCCACCCGATATACAAATTTCGCCAATTTGATGCCACAGGGGCCCAATTTGAAAGGGAAATATCATACGTTGTCTTCTGCCCTCTAAAGTTTCTTACAGCGATATTATCCTAAAAGAACATTACGCGAACTTAATATATGCCGCCTATATGTAAATATCGAAACTTAATACGGGACATAATGTTTTTGAAGCTGCCATTGTAAGTGAGCACAAATTGAAACTTATCTGCGATGCCTATACATTTCCAGTCTGAATAACGTCCTTCATAATTCCTTGCTATATAATTACAGATACATGACCCTCCCTTTAACATTACCAAATTATATTACTATTATGATATAAGAAAATTAACGATTACATGACCATTTATTTTAATCATTAATTTAAGACACCTGTCAGGTAGACCACGTGGGTCTTGAATAAAATTTATTTACTTATTAGTTATTTTTTTTGCGATACACTTAATTTTTTCGCCACTATTATTCTGATGACACAAAACATTTTATCGTTTAACATACCAGCATGATGTTATTGCACCGTTTTGACCTAAATTAATTCAAATTCGTATCACATTTGGATCTTACATCAGTGTTCTAATACTTTTGAACATTCCGTCTAAAGAAAAATTGACGTTTACTCGCTCAAAACCATTTATCTAAACAATTGTTATATTTCTTGCATAGCGAAATACGATTTATTTGCCGTGTGATAAATTCACCAGTTTATATTAATCCCCGGGGATGGACTCTTGTGTGAATATTGCTATGTGTGCATTCTGCCATCGAAGTAGTATTAACAAGAACGATCTTACGATCCCTATTAACAAGAACGATCTTACGGTCCCTATTGACAAGAACGATCTTACGATCCCTATTAACAAGAACGATCTTACCATCCCCAACGGGAGGGGGTCGTAACCGTGAGACGGATTGTCGCATTTTATATTTCGTACGCCAGATGAACCAGCGTTTCATGAATTATGTTTGAAGACATGATATCCCGGGGTTGATTTCTTTTTTCACCAACAAATGATACGGAGCATGATGCTGGAAAAACTTTACAACTTAGATTATTCAGTATCCTCGGTACATCCGCCTCTAGGCTATCTTGGTGGCGGTGGCCGCCTAACGAGGAACCGTAAAGTAGGTGCCCCCGGAGGGTCGGGACCAGGATTACTTCTGCAGGGGTCGTATTATTGTCCCCAGGATCATTTGTCTGTTTACGATGATGAGGATTCGGCGGGCCGGGAAGTTAAGTTAGGACGAGATGCGGAACGAGAAAGATGACGAGAGTACACGCCCGAAACCGAGTTCTGATGGAAATCCCGAAGGAGCGATATTAAATTTGTGGGAGGAGGGGGCGGAGCCGCGCCGGAATTAAATTTAGATCCGTCGAGCGTTGTTGTCGTAGTGCCTGAGTTGAAATTGATTGGTGATCTACTACCTCCCAAACCCCACGCACTAATAGCAACGGTATTTAGCCGGTAGTTGGCCGTTGTGCTAGCCTCTACGTGTGATTAGATTTGGTCGTGCGTTTTGTCTTCAATTAATGAACTTGCACGCCTTTGTTCCGGCCGGAACATGGCCTCGCAGCGTAACGAGCCCCCCCGTTTCACCCCCAAACCGGACCCCTATTCTATTAATATCCCCTGTATTATTGACAGTGCGCAGCGCTTTTATCAGTCCAGACTGTAAATATTGGAACGTTATTGGCTTTGGCCGTCAACTGGGTACAGGTAACAATCGCCGAAGTGACCTTTAATGTACGTGCGAATATAATATTAATTGAGGATTGAGATATTAGTAAGTGTGATATCAGTTGATCTTAGATTGCTGTAACAATTGTGCAAGCGTTCAAATATGTTGCGGCTATATATACATACACACTCATATACAATTAGTTATTCCGAGGAGTGAGCGGTTTTACAGAGTAGCCTCTGAAATAAAGGTTCGTTGTTTGTTCAGTCGGCTGTTTTTTTTTATGATTTTAGCCTATTTGATGTTACGCTTTTTAATTCTGACCCCCCTTCGGTATCTTTTATTCTCTGGTGGTAATTTTCCAGCCGATCTACCCGACCTCTCCTCTATTATTTCGGTCAATGGGACCAGTTAGCTCTAGGGGTGGGTGAGAAATGTCATGCTCCAGTTAGTTACTTTTATTCCGGCCCTCGTATTTTGCCGCCGCTCGTTTGTCGACGATCAAGTACTCTCTCCTGCCAATCAAAGTCTTTACAAGTTGTTGATTGACTGCCGGTATTGTGTATTTTCGAGTTTTGTTAAATTTTTATACGGTTTGGTTCACTTTTATTGCTTTGTGCCTTTCAAAACGTCCCCTGTTATTGTAAAATAGAATTGAATAATCCTATCCGATTTATTGCCTCATATACTGGTTCCGGTGCTCCCTACGATACTTCGGATGATGAAGTGTTCATCCGAGGATCAGGATGGATCCCAGACCCGAGTCTTGATTTGAGGTCGGACGCCCGGCACGCGTTTCCGACGGCGAAATTTAATTTAGGCCGAAACGTTAAACAGTTCAATAAAAATACGTTTCTGCTTTCTCGGGTGGGGCCGGAATACATTTGTCTAGAAATTTGAAATGGAAATCGGTTGGCGGGTATGGGGCTGGATGCGGGACGCGGCGTTCTAGTGGGCGTAGTTCCACCCCCTCCCTCCATCATCCCCCTTCGTAGCCCTCAAATTCCCGGCCAAATAGTGCACGGCTAACCCCCACAAATATTTTTTAACCAGAAACTAAAATCTTGTACTGGTTCTATAACCGGTTTAGCGAAAGGCCAAACAAGCGGGAGGAAACGGATGATCGAGAGAAAACTGCGGTTTTCCAAAGCCCCGCCTCAAAACGGATAATCCAAACTGATTTTCTTTCAGTTTCAGGCGGGGCCTGTGGCCGATTATGCAATTGCTCTAGCGGCCGGATGTATTCAATGAAAAGTAACTGGGAGCGGAAAACGAGCTTCAGAAATATAACCATTTTTCTGTCTGTGTGTGTGCAATGGCGGGGAGGCGGTGTTTTGAAAGGGTGGGTTCCCCCCCAGCCATCAGCCACTCGACTCTTTGTACTTCCTGGAATTTATTAAATTTCCCTCCTCCCTCCGTCTCACCGTTCTGTATGGTGGATTTTTTGTTTCGCGTCGGCGACGACATATTGAATGGGCGTATTATTTTTGGATCCACGTAAAGGATTCCACGCCCGTTTTTAAATATATCGAGGGAAGTTCGCTTCTATTTTTAAACCGGGCCCGTATTTACATGCACGATTGTTTATTTCCGACTATTTTTAAAATATTTTTAAACATACTACTTTTTTACAAGGCTTATATGCAAACTATGGTGTATTTGTGATATTAACAAGTGGTTCTTTTCATTTTGTCATCATTTTATTTAGGCAGTTTTTCAAAATATTCGTCGGTAGTAAACATGAAGAATCGAACCAGATACGTATATTATTTAAAATTGTATTTCTATCTCTCGAGTTTACTGATTTGTCCATTGTCTTCCCTATTTGAGTTTCATAGTTATCCATAAAACGAAATAGAGTCATAATGTGACAAAAGTCAAGTCATAGGCATCACGATAGGTCCTGTTCGACGATAGGATCGTATGCCAATGGTACAATCGGACGAGTCAGTGAACAAGAGGTGAATGGGGCCGAGGGCGAGATATCTCGTGGGGTGGGGGGGTTGGGCTGTCACCAGGGGAGGTAGCCCTTATCTGGGCTTGCGGAATTGTCCTCCGATAAAGCTTCCTCGCCCTGTCCCGCTTTTTTTTTCCAGCCCCGCAACCGACGCCGGAAGGCCCGCTACCCGAGTTCATTTTTCATCGGGCGGAGGCCTGGCTTTTGTAAAAACTGGAAATTATCTAGCTTTACCTTTCCCACTCCCCGCCGGTCCGTCGGTTATCGGCGGTAACTTCCCAATAATTATGTGCCGTCCCCATCCCCCCCTCCCCGTTGCCACTGTGCGTGAGGCGGGGGCCAGAGTTAACCCTCGGTGAACTGCCGAATTTGAATTCAGTGCCCGTCGTCCTACCGCCACCGCCCTCCCGAAGGTGAATAATTATGTTAATCGCGCCACCGGGTCTATACGCCGCAGTCGCACCCTCCCCTCGTATAATGGAAGAAGCGCGTATGTTGACTCTTCGTGCTGGAAATACACCTTGAAATTCCCAGTAGGGAGTAAAAATTGATTCCCCGAATTTAAATTCCGATAAAGCATTACCTTGTTGCGGACGGAATCTCGGAGGCACTATTATTGCTCCGGAAGAGGTGGAGACAATTGCTATCGGACCGTACAGCATAGAAGATTTTCAATTCCACTGACAACTTTTAGACAACTGATATTTTAAATTTTTCTTTTAAAGTATTATTTATTATTAATGATATGTCGAATATTCGTTTTTTGAAAACTCGCCCTCGGCAACGGTTTAAGAAATACAGTGTATAAACACTATTTTCCGTGATATCTGTGACACACGTTTATGAACACACTTATCAACATAACCGGTAGGTAATGGAGGTGTGTTTTATGACTAGAGCGCTCACCTGAATAGTTGGTGTTTTCTTTCATAAAGGCGAAGCACAAAATCTGGCGTGGACTTGGGGATTATTCCGCCTCCGCCACCACCCTCTACACACATCCCCCTTGCGCCGAATAAGCCGGCCTAGAAACGGATTTACGCGTTTGTATTGTATCACAGAAACAGGGACCGAGGGTGAAATTCCATTTGTGCGTCTGAGAGAGAGAGCGTGTATGCTCAGCAGAACCTGAATGGAGAACCGCCAAATAAGCCATTGAATTGGTACTGGCCTATAATGAAACGCTATTGGTTTCCGCCCGGAAATCGGCTGCAGAGAACTAACTCCTGGATTCGTTGTGAAACGCCGTCTTTCAAAATAGGCGCCACTGTTTAGGCATTAACCATGATTCTGGCTCAGTACAAATATCGGCTTATAACATTTGGGCGTTTCACTATAGCATGGACATTGGTGAATGGTAAATTTGATGGCTCTTGAGTTTACATTTACCCATTTACATCCCTTTCATTGTATGTGGGAGTATCTGCTAAGCTGATCAGTAGCACATTAAATCCATACGCATGCATATGATGAGAAATATTATTTACATAATGATACCACATGATATGCCATTTTATCATACTTTCTATGAGCTGTGGCTTAGTCATTTTTTATTATTATCTACTTATTTAAACATTTTCATTTCATCACACATACACATTCACAAACACACAAACATGAGATGGCATTACGTGGCTAAATGATTATAATACGAGGTATTTGTTAATACCTATTTCACGGTTTCTAATTTAGGGTTCCTGTAATATATTAGACAGGAAGGTAGTCTTTTTCTTTGCGGTTTTTCAAAAGTTAATTCCTCCCAAATAAACCCCGGGGAGTGTATTTTTCTCGGTGGTCCGTTGCCTTTTCAGCGGTTTCCTTTCCCCGATCCCGGTCTTATTGTTCTCGTCGAGATAACTTTTGGAATGACACCTTGTGCCTTCGTCTTCCCTTTTTTCCTAGCCCTTTCCTCCTACCACCAGCACCACTATTGTTTGCAAATGTTCGTCACTGAAAAGTTGCAGGAGCCCCTCAGTGGGACGCACTTTTTAATAAAAAGTTCAAAATTAGAACCCCCCCTTTCAACCCCCTTCCTTTTCGTTTTCCTTTCCGGTCTCTCTCTTTCTCTATGCCTCTCTCTGTCTCTTCCCTCCCCTCTGTGAATCTCACGGTTTCTGTCTTTCGGCGAGGGTGTTTAAACGAAATGAAATATTTTTAATATGTGAAAAACGCTGTCTCGGATTTCGGTATATAAGTTTTCGCGGAAGTTTCCCCACGCTTTCTGTAGGTTTTATTGAAACAATTTTTCTTGCCTTAGCGTTCACATTTCTTAAGTCAGAGGTCCCCAAAAATTTCAGGAGGAGGACTACGTCACTAATTCTGGCAACAAGCATTTTGGACATTACAAAACAGTGTTGTACGTTAATTTTGGTGTCTAATATGATTTTAATAACCTTGATCAGTTTTAACAACCTTAAATATTTACTGAAAACTATCCAGTATTTTAGTTATAGTAAAAAAGTATCTATATTTCTCATATACTCGTTTACAGAAAGCTACATTAGATGAACGTTTAATCTATAGCACGATAAAAAATGCGAAGAGAAAAACACACACAAACCAAAAATGTGTTTATTTTTCACACTACCGCCCCTATAAAGAAACCCCAGCCGAGACTGAATGGAAATGTAACTTCCCCCTCCTTGTATGCCGGGTCAGGGATGACTTTAAACGTATCCCCACAATGTTTCTGCTGATAACGTAGTATATTAAATTCCCATTTTTCTGAAATCTCATTTCCCGGTTTCGTTCCCGTCCGAAACAAATTTTCACAGAGACGGCCGGTAGTTGTTGAAGACGGCGTGAAAACCGAATGGAAAGCGAGCCGACCATTCTTCGGGAGCCGGCCCCGGCCCGGGGGTGGATTCGAACAAATCCGGTCCGGTAATGTAAAATGTTTTAAACATTGACTAGCCCCGAATCAAGGAGGCATAAGGGATGAATAATTTAGGTTTTATAGAAGGACGTCGGAGCGAGGACTGGCGGGATCGTGATGGCGATGCTCCGCTACCAGGCGTCTAAATTGAATAATCCCGAGTGGGAGAGACACGGAGATATCTTTTCTAGACAACTCGACCCAGTTCTAGTGTTACCCGACATATACCAACCTTTCTTACGAATAAAATACCCCCGAAGAAAATTTGTTCAAATTAAATTTGTTCCGTCAATATATTCAGCTATGTTTATTTCTTAAAAGCAATTTCACTTTTATATTTTCATGCCACAAATAAAATACTTTTGTCCATCAAGAACTATGAAATTTCGCATTCAGCCTCAGCTCACCGGCACGACGATTCTGTACCAACCTCCTAGTGTTTCACGCCAACCTAATCTCGTTATCCCGGTAATTTTTACGGCTCCTCCGAGCGGTAGTATTTCTCCAGATTATTCCCGAACAATCGGTTCTTCACGGCGACCGTAAATTAGAATCGGGGCCCCGACGAATCGGTCAAAAGTTTCTCGACAGGATATTTGAGTTCCATAATTACTAGACTGGAAATCGCGTCTGCCGCTATCCGGGACACGTGTTTTAGGTTCTAAATTTTTCCCCGGCTCCCGGTTTAGTTCACGGCCGTCCCCCGAAGCGGGCGGAATGCGACGGAGGGACCGGCAGAAGGAAAAAAATTAGCGCATTCCGAGACCGACCTTTAGCGACCGAATCATGCTCCTCTAAACCGGCGGTGTGGACTGCGGAAATGTAATTAGTGGTGAACAGGCGGCTCCGTTTGTCCGATCGTTAACCTTTTTTCGAAGTTGGCTGGACGGGGGCGCGCCCTTTGTCCCCACTGTGCTGACACCGCCGCCTCCGCCCGGACGCTCTCCGCCACACACGGTCTAATCGGTTTCCGCCTATCGGACTCAAAGACGGGCCCCCGACCGTTATTCCCGCCGCGAGTATTTCAAAGGGATTAAACAACGCTGTCGGGTTCAAACGAGATGCTGAGTCAAATGCTCGACCTAATAAAATGGGCGGGACCGAAAAAAATCCTACACTGTTCATTTGTCCGTTGCCGATCCCATTTACATTCATTTATGATCGGCATCATAAAAGTTTATATATTATATCATAGCATTCTCGTTTCTTACATTATTCGGTGTTGGCGTATAAATACGTAACTAAGACGATACCCAGTGGCATTGTTTACGGACTGCAAAATATAATAATGCATCGAATTTGTTGAATACCTCTGTTCGTATCATCGAAGTTTTGATCTTTCTAATCGATGGCACAAATTCAACGGCTACAAATGAGCCCGTAGAAGTAATACGTAACGGGTAGCATTTTTACAGTATGATAGGTTGAATGAATACCGGAAACAGAATAATCGTCATTATTGTATCATGTATTTGTAAATTATAAGCAGTAATTATTTGTATCATTCTCTAGAATAATGGTGCCGATCTACAAGCTCGAATGCATTCCGGACATTCCATCTTTTGAATGAAAGCAGTATAACTGTCCTTATAATCTTGAAACGAAACTCTCCCTGTTGCCCGCTGTCTTCTTTAGCCTCAATTTACTCCAATCCCCCTAATTATGTCTGCAGTGTTATCGCTTCTCAAATTGTCCGGGCCGTTTTTAAGCGTTCCGCGCTATTAGCTGTAAATGGAAAGCACGAACCGACGCTTAGGGCCGCGGGATTCAACTTATTTCTTTTTTCCTGCAAATTTTCATTGTCTCCATTAGTGTACATCGCAAGCGAGTAAGAGGATTAACTGTAAAGAGAAGTTTTTAAGCCTAAAGACCAGAGTCGACTGCCCGCCCCCGTCCCCGCCCCATTTAACTGTAAAGAACTGGAAGCCTTCCTTATTTTCAAGCCGGCCCCGGGGATTTTGCATGAAAACATCCCCCGACATTAAACAAAAAATAATGAATTAAATATTCACGAAGCACTATTAGCTTTAGCTTTTCCTTGACTTGCAAATTAATTAGCCTTGCAAATTCTGACTACTCCTAATATATACCTTCTATCTATATTTTCTAATATACACTTACAGTTGTAGGGCGTACTGCATTGATTTTTACTTGATTTTCCTTACAAGGTTCGGGAGTCGTCGCGCCTTTCGGTTGTGATATTATACATTCATGTTCAGCACTTGCTGATTGATCCTTTAAGTGCTAGTGGTTGGGGATGACAGGTTGAAGTACCCCCCCCCCCAGCATACCAACAAACCTGTTCCCCATTTCCATTTCACGAGTCACGCATTGGCATTTGGCGCATTCGGTGTCTTCTCAGCGCCGTTCAAATCGGCCGGCCTGCGCCGAAATGTTTTTATAGTTGTGATAACACTAGTCGTGTCAAGATACCACATCTCCTAAATCTACTATTGGGGGCGCAATATTGTTATTATGGGATCTAACCAGATGAAGGAGTTTCAAGATGGAGTTTTTTGTCAGTGCCTAATAAAATTAACGCTTGTTGAATGACTACATAAAATCGTACTTGTGCAACACAATTTTAAATTTTTTGTCCTTTCATATTGTGAAATGTTCTGATTTCGAGTTATTGTGCCTTTTAATTGAATTGTAATTTAATCGGTCCGGGTTTGAGAAAATTGCTGTACCGCTATTAAGGATTTAGGCGACATAGAGGTTTCTTTTTCGTTCTTGCTGCGCCATTTTTCGTTCTTTTATTTTTTTTGTTCACGATTTAATATTGTTTCCTGAATTGCAGTCTCTAATGGAGGAAGGGAGGAAGGATTGAAGGAGGCGCCCTGTAATGAACCCTTCTTTTCCAATTGTAAGGTGATTTATACCTCCGCTCGTTGGCGGTGATTGCGGATGATTATTCGGATGTGCCCCGGAGCCCTTTTGGGGCCGTTCTCTCTTTTGCCCTTCAAAGGGTCTCTCCTTTTCTTCCATTTCTCTTTCTATCTGGCCCTCTTTTTCTTTCCCTCCATTATTGCCGGGTTCTTATTGCGAGGACAAATCGCGGCTCGACTCCTTTTCTTAAGCCTTCCACCGCCAGTAATTAAATTCTCCGTCGAAGCCCAATTCTCGATTACTTATCATTGCCCACTTTTAAATTACACGCCATGGAATACTGATTGACCGGCTTCCTACTGCGTTACATGTCGAAATTTCTTCGGTTAATTCTATAACACAGAACGAAAGGTTCTGTTATTATTCCTCATCATTTGTCATTCACTTTTTATTGTTTGTAATTTGTAGTCGAGTAAGTAACATGTGGTAGTGACTACATGGAGCTCGTATGTTATCCCGTCCGTGACTGTAGCATTGAAGAAAATTGGACTGAGGTCAACTAAGGTGACTGGAAAGGAAATTAAATTTGAAAATGTATTTATTTTTTGCCCGCTGAAATAAATTCATCAATTTTCGCGAATCTAGGCAGGTATTCTCGGAGTATTGGGCAAAAATTGTCTGCTTTCTGACTTGAATGCCGAGTCGACATACCGAAGATGATTTGCAGGACAATGAAATTTGAAATGCGTTGTGTGCAATGAAATTTCTCTCATAGTCCCCTTCGCCCAGCCCCTGCCCTTACCAACTAACTAACCTAATAATAACTTTTATGCCAGTCGAATGTCTTTGAGTGGTTTTGTCCCTCTCTCCCTTGTCTCGCAATGACGGTGGCTCAACTTCGCCTTAACCCTAAAGCAGATCAAGCTTAGTGTCTTGTTTCTCCCGCTAATCTGTTTCATAAGTGCTCGGCCGGGAGCATTGTTATATCGCTTGTAACTTCTCCCACTTACCTCGGATAACTTTCGGATGTATTGAGACCCCGGCTGGATTCCCCAATCAAACCGTGCTCCGAATAACTTATACTTTTAGGGTACTGCGATTTTACTTTATAGCGGCCGTATTCAAACAATAAATAAACTAATACGATACATTTCATAAATAAAATTGTTCAATGTATGCGTCTTGAAATTGGTATAGCTGTAAATACGGCGGGACAACAGTAACATGGTGTGACATCAAACCTAATTTCTTCTGATCAAAAACTTATATTTGGAACCGACCAAACAAATATTAAATTGACATTTAATACTCATCAAAGTAAAAATGGTACAATTCTTGTATTTTCACATTTCAAGGTATTCAAAGTAACGACATGTAGAATTTTTTCTTATTAAACTGTACGTATATTCCATTCAAGCATATCTTGCAATTTCTACAATGTATCGAACACATCACTGCGGAAATATTAAATTTACCAGCTGGATTTTAAAGATATTGTTATTTTGTTATTCTTTCCTTTTATTCAATGTATCGGTGGGAAAAATACGGGAATTTATTACATCGGTAGCAGTGAAATCTTTACATAAGTCAATATTTTAAGAGGAATTTGGGAAAATAACCCCTCCGGTGTATTTATCTAAATTCGAGTGCATTCGACTTTCCGGAAAGCCGATTGGGACGCGACGTTTTTTGATGAAAAAGAACGGCAGCTTTTAAAACGACGAGTGAAGGAGGAATTTCGGCATTACGGTAACAAATCGTCGAAAGAATTCAGGGGGATATGGCCCGGGTAGGCGGCCGGTATTTATATTCGGGAAATGAATCGGTGTCATTTATCGCGTCGCCTCGTATTTTGTCCGCCCGCTCATTTTGCCCGGCTTTTATTTCAGCGGTATCGGCGGCCCCCAATGGATGGGCCACCTAAATGTGAATCTCCGCTAAAAGCCAATTGCCCCAAAACGTTGTCGGCAGTTTTCAGCGTGGCCGGTGGCGGAAAAATGGAATTAGAATGAATTCGTCGGCCGATTTGACGGGTCGCGGGTACGCAGTTGCAATCGTAAATTCCCTGATTCGTGTTTGTACCTTTCCTCCGGATTTATTTAAAATATGCGACAATCCGAACATTTATTGAAGGCACAGAGCCCTCCCTACTCTGTCCTACTCTTGTTTATTGTTAAGTGTATCTGTACAAATCTAAATAAATCAAAATGTTTCTAAATATAATAGGAAGCATATACCAATATCTGCAAACTGATTTCTTGTAGGATTTAATTCTATCGAATAACTCGGAGATTATACACACGGCCGGTAGGACCGTGCGGGCTTTAAAGGGAAACAATTCTTTGAATAGCAGGATGTGCAGGAGGCGGAAGTGTGCGAATCTATCACCGGCGGCGCCTCTTCCTAATCGGAGATCGCATGTCGATTCCGGCCGGATGCCCTTTCATAAAAACTAACGGGAGCCACCGGCTGCTCGGATACGGCGAGCCGTTGTCTAATTGCGCCTAGAATCACCGGTACTGTAATTGCCGCCGCGCTTATATTAAGCCGTCAGTTCTGTTTGAATTTGCAGTGTTTAAATTGAATGCCCAACGGTTCAGCGGTGATTTTTCCGTGACTTTTTATAGCGGCGGCGGCGGCGGCGGCAGTGGAGGAAACATTTAGCGCCAAGTGTCCTCCGGGAGGAACGACCCCCACTGCAATTAACGCATAGTTCTCATAACCTTAACTGTACCTTCGATTAATGCCTTAACGGCATCGCTAATTAGTGTTATTTTTTTCCGAGCATAATTAAACGTTCGTTCTGTTCAGCCTCAGTGGGCAAAATGACGAAAGAATTTAATAATTGAACTGAAACTGGTTAGGATGACCATTCACTGAATTCGTTGTTCAATTTGAGTATTTCTGTTCCCGAAACTGTTAGTAACTAGGCTCGGACAAATAATAGCTGTAAACAGTTTAAATACGCTACACTTCTTCTTAGTGCCATACCGCGAGATATTTATGATACTTAATTTCATAGTTGACTTTCCGTGCGATAAATGCCGCGGACGGTGGCCCCGAGCTGTGTACCGTTATGTTTGCACGTGTGACAGGTTTTGTTAAGTGTTGTAAGTCGGCGTGTAATTGTTTTCCGTATGCAGTGTGCAGATAATGTGTGTCGTCGGTGCACCCTTCGTGTCTACTAAACGGCGGTGAGATTATCTTTATTTATATATTATTAGCCGCAGAACGGTAGTATTTTCTCACTACCGCCGGTCCGATTTCTACGTTCGAGTATTTGGTTTTTATTATCCGAGGTAATTTTCCCGAGTTCTGAAACCAAAGTGTAGAGGCGGCACCCAGGCGCGACTCGAGACAACAAGTCATCGCAGTTCAATACTAAGGGCGGTCTGGGAATGGAATGCGGCTTAGCTCGTTCGCATCGACCCCTCTGAATACGGGGGCCGCTCCCTCATTTCCACCCCGTCGAAATAATTATCGAATTTGTCCGTTGTCCCCTGAAATTGCCCCTAGGCTGCCAATTTTCCAGGGTCCGGCCTTTAGAGCCCTCGCCCTGCGGTTTATCCCTCGAGGAGAGCCATGGCCGGCTCTGTCTGAATACCCGCCCGCTCATCACTCCGCCCGCAATTCCCATTGTTTTAACCGACCGGGCGTTCACAGTCTACTATAAAGAGCGAATTTTCACCGCTCTCACAGCCGGCATTCTTACGGTGCCTTGTCTATAGCACTCTCTCTATTCGTCGCCCCACAATTCGATAGACTACAATTTCAACTCATCGCCGTTAAGAATAGGGCCTTCAATATTGCCAGTTTTTCAGTTCCATACTTCCCTTTCAAGCTCTCATGTTCTCTTTAATGTGCACACGATAAAAATATATACATAAATTTATTACGCTCTAAAAGTGTATAACTGTTTAATTTATAAGGCGATAATTTGAGAAGATTGTGTCCTATACAATTCCCATGTCCATATCCCCTCTTCGTGGATATTATTTTGCTAGTTTCTTACGCCCAATTCATATAGCGTAAGGCAGTTTTATAACGCCTACCTAAAGACCGATGGTAATTAAGAAAATCGTTTTTATACACTCTAATAACCCCCCCACCTTCCCTACCTCCTGTGGATTTACTTCACTTTAAATTATTCATTTCAACTTACTGAAAGTAATTTATAAAACTTGAACTTTAAATAAGTCGTTCCATTTGATGTTAGTAGATGCTTCATCTGATTAGAAGTTTAATAGCCTGTAGGGCAGAGCGGTTATTACAACTCCGTCGCTCCCCGTAGATAAAACACATTGTCTGGCTAAAATTATGTTTTCCAGTACTTAATATTCTTCGGTATCCTTTGTATTGTTTACGTCTGAACCCGAGAATCGTGACAACCATAATTTATGTCATCCACTATTTTATTTTTCAGTTGTATTTCTTTGTAAATTCAAATTTATACTTTTAAATTTATATTAAATTAGAGGAATCTATAGTTTACAGGGTGATCAAAGGTACTGTAGTTTGCGATGACTGCGTATTTTAATTTACAATATTCATACCTGGAAGAGATTAAAATAGTTTTGTAATTTGCGATTTTGTGAATACGTGTACTCTGTAGGTATGCATGAAGAAATCCCGAATATTAGGGCGTTAGGGCGAAGCCTTTCTCTGATCCCGGTTGTTCTTATTCTTTTTTTTTTTTTTTAATATTCAGACTTCTTATTTGGGTCGTCCCATCAAAGGGAACAAAGGGCTTGCGGTGGTCCCTCGCCCTCCGGCCTGCATTACATAATTACGGCCACGTGCGGCTGTTTCTTTCTCTCCACTCTCCTGCTGTCTTTGCAGTTGAATAGGGGCCGGGTGGGGATATTATCAGGGGAGTCCTCTTAGAAAACTAGTATAATTGCAACTGGCTGGTTTCGCTTCAAAAGGTTATGCGGGATCATCTAAATATCCTTATGAAATAAATTCTGCGCACACATATTTGAACATACATATCTGTACGTACATATTTCAAATTATAGTGAAATGCTTTCATTTCTCTAAGTAACGCTTGGAAAATCATGTACTGTTGCACCTTCATGAACCACGTTTCAAAATATCACGCTTCAAATTCCGCGGTTCGTGAATTCTATACTGAAGAACCATCTGAAACAATGTACTCCGTTTTATTCTTGGAATAGAATGATGCCTTTCTTTCAATGATTGGGTGTTATTTATTCGTTGAATTAGATCCGTTTTTTACAGACGGCGGATACGCAGGCAAATATAAATTTATAGTTCCAGATAATTCCAGCGAGTGCCGAAAAACGTTATCTCACTCGTTAGGTATTGCCGGAGTTATGGCAGAGATAGGGAAATACCGGCTTCAAAAATTATGTCACCCGCGTAAAGGCTACACGTCACAGTCGGTGGCGAAACTGGTTGTGAATCGGTTACTCTACGATGGTCAAGATTTTTCAGCGCGTGTTAGGAACAACTAAATATGGCTCTGATGGGCCCGTCGTTAAAAATACACAGGGTTTTGGCGAGGTTTCTATAAATAACCAATGCACTGGGATTTCGGACGCGCTCGTAGTCGTGCTGTTTACATCGATTACTCGCTATTTGTAAATTCTGATTGCTATTATTTCACTTAGTCGAAATTGAATCATTTTTATGCGATAGTTCAGTTGAAAAATTAAACGCTTTCTGGTAAAAGTTCGTGGAATGCAATTTAACGCAATACTAACAGCCAGTTTCTTTGTTTAAATAAAAACAAAATGGTTTTTAAA
This sequence comes from Lethocerus indicus, assembly GCA_019843655.1. Classification (NCBI taxonomy): domain Eukaryota; kingdom Metazoa; phylum Arthropoda; class Insecta; order Hemiptera; family Belostomatidae; genus Lethocerus; species Lethocerus indicus. Next base: position 20,334,940 of record JACDQD010000006.1, read on the forward strand.
CTATCAGTCCCTTCTCCGCAGGGCTCCAGCTATCGACCCAGCAATCAGTTATCATTATTCCATTTCATAACTACACAAAAGAAAAACGTGATAAATAAAAATTCGATGTATCGGTATTGTGTTTCGGAGGCAGTTTGAATCTGTGAGACTTAGTAAGGCCACAATCCTGCTCAGTAAAACGGAGCATGAAATTGCCATGGTCATGCCACAAAGAGAGCCGGTGTGATGGACTCGTGGCATGTTGTACCGACATTTAATTACAAACGAGAGCGGACCGGACAAAAGCGGTTTCTACACATTATGTCAGCGTCAATCGTGTACAGCGAAATCAGTTATTGCCATATTCGTTTGAAAGCGCAAAATACTTGGAATTATTTAGAATGGAGTTTAATTTTGAAAATTGAACCCAGCAATCCTTAATTACCGTTTCGTCCGAATAAAATCCGTCTGGAAAGCGACGTTGATTAATTACCCCGCCCGATTATTTATCGAATTTTCCTTCAATGAACCGTTATCGCCTAATTAACATAATCTTATTAATTAAGACAGGAAAGGTTTAAGTTATAACCTTTGGTCTTCGTTAATGTTTCATTTTGTGCCGATTTTCTCGGTATTTGTCGAAAACCGATAGGCGATGAAGACAGTTTGAATTTTGTTCGAACTAAGGGGTAACCTCACCCTTAGGGAATTTGTTGTGTGTATGTTTATGTATATATATATATATATATATATATATATATATATATATCTGTTCCAAATAATATTTTTTGTACGCAAAACGAGACAGGAGAGACAGCTTTGCCGGCTGTCGTTTAAGCAAGCGTGGGCGGATTCTACTCCCAAAACTTATAAATAGGCCGGTCTATTTTGGAACCGGGAATGACCTCGAATGGATCGAAACGTTGAGTGACCATAAGGATTCTTTATGTCCAGGCCAAACAGACGAGCGGGGAACTGAAACTAATTTTAAACATATATTGGACGATATATTTAGGCTGCATGCAACGAATGGCATCATCCGTAAAAATCGTGTTCGTGTCATCTTTATTTGCGTATTTTCATATCACAGAAAACACTGCAGCTCAAATTATTTGAGATTATTGATTATTTGAAACGCGCTTAGTCCATCCAGAATAAATCCCTAAATAATATTACAGGGCGTCGTATATTTCATCGGCCTCGTCATTAATTAATCCGTTCAGGAATTTCGGAAATGAGATAATATGAGGTAAAGAAGATAAGGTCTGATGTGAAAGTATTGCCTTATAACTTGTTAAAGTCGAGGCGGAAATTATGAAACTCAATTGCCAGGAATCGTTCCCAATTCGTCGGGGAATTTTTTTTTCTTTCCACTTCCATTTACTGTCCGAAGTCTGTCAATTCTGCCGAGCGTCGAGTGAACGGACTTCCGCCGGTCGGTAGATAACCAAATTGCGTGGCCCAACATCCTGTATGCAATTATTCAGGTGAAAACACTCAACCGGCCCCGTTCACGCCTTTCGGTTTTTCAACGCTGCAGCGTTTCACTTTTTACCGGCTTTTCACCGCGCTCTATTTGCGGTTTTTATCGCAGTCAAGTCCGTTTTACCTGCAACGCCCTCCACGTTTCCCGTCCAGTGGGACTGTCTGCGAAATGTAACTTTATCCAGATGTGAGCTTTACTTGAGTGTAAAATTGTAATCGCGGAAAGCCGGAGTCCACCTTGGCTGAGACTCCAGTCGATGGGAGTTCGTTGGAATGTGACGCAAGGGAAAAATCAACGTCACCCCCCATTTCGGAAGGCCGATTGCCCCATCCGCGAATGAGGAAATCTCCTTCATTTCCATTGTTCACAGCCAATAATGGACGAAGCTACCTGCAGTGATTTTGTAACGAGTGTGCGTGCATTAATATCCCTTAAAAGTCGTGACATAAGACCCATTTTGTGAGCAGGTCGTTCGGAAATTAATTGTCGAGAAATTGAAAACTGTATATTGTACATCCCTTCATTCAGGAATGATATACCTTTCAGTATGCACTTTCAGTCACAGAACATCTGTAATAACTATAAGAGGCAAGCAGAAGTATAAATCAGAAGGTATATTGCAATTTGTAAATCTCCCAAATTAACTGCCCCAAAAAACTAGACTAAAACTAGATCAACGTAGCACATTTCTCTCACCCGAAGTCTCTGCGTAGTGTACTGCTATTGCCCCTTCGGTGTTTATATTTTTGCTTGTGGCAGTCAAAAGTAGAGGGGGCAAAAGCGGGGGGGCCTATTTTTAAAAATGGACTCGAGTCATTTGAAATCTCGCCACCGAACCCTTTCAGTTTCCGTCATGTTTCCGTCCCATCGACGGCGTATCCGAAAAGTGTTCTCCGATCGTAAAATATTTTACTGGTCCCTTTTCAGGGCCGACTGGCGCTATATTGGTTGTTTGAGTTTCGCGCTCCGCATTCGGAGGAATCTATTTCCGTCCCGCAAATCGCTCGGCTTCGAAATTCGCCCGCGAGTCGATTTTTCGACACAACACGGTTTTGTGTTGTATCTATTTACCCCATCTAATATAGAGAATTCGGCTAAATCACCTTGAGCCATCCTTGAGTTTTTTCTGTGTTTCGACTCGTTGTTTTAAACTAACGCATAATTATAATAATTTTAAGGACAATATTTTGTTGAAAATTGTTAAATTATGCGGAAATTAATCATTTCTTTAGAGATACTGTCAATTTAAATCTGGTTCACAGAGGCGAATTACAGTCTCCATTTACTTGCAACATTAAGTTGGCAAATGGTAGAGAAACCTATTTTTTGCGGTCCCCGATACGATTCCCCCGTTTAACGGCCTTCCTCTCGAGGGGTTTCCTTCAATTTTGGCTCGGACTTGAAATCATGTTTATAATTAATGGTCGGGCTGGGCGGGTTTTTGGGGGAGGGGGTGGCACTTGTGGGTTTGTTGTTGGGGGGTTGTGATGGTGGATATTACCTTATTGCGCCTGAAAGAGACGCGGACGTGATAAATGGGGTAGCCGTGTTCGAGGTGGTAAGAGGGCGGCGTAAGGGAGGGGGAGGGAGAAGGAGCTGGTGTACTTATGACGGGATGACGTTGGCAAAGGCGGGACAGAGGAAATGCATTGGGGCGGCTACCTTAGAAGGCTGAAGGGATGTGCTCTCTCTCTCTTCTCTTTCTCACTGTCTGCTTCTGTACCACTAACAGAAATAGACCGCGAGGAGAGAGGGAGTGAGAGAGAGGGGGAGGGACGGATTCTGAGAGAGAGAGTGAGAGGGAGAGTGCCACAGTCTCGTAAATCATCGGGGAGGAAGAGCGAGAGGAATTGGTTAGTTGTGGTTGGGAGGGGGAGAGTTTCGCAGCTGGAGTCCCGCTAGGAGAAGTGACGCTCCGATAGAGCTTCACGCTCTAGATACGATGTCGAAAAACACGTGAGTTAACGACGAAAAAAAATCATGGAATGGAGCCTATCGGGCACAGCGGTTAGATGTTACCGATTGCAACATTAAAAGTTTAAGATATTTATAGGAAGGTCTGCTTGGATTTGTAATATCGTCTCCACCGACAGTCCTTTAATAATAACCCACCCATATACCGTTGCACTTACCTACTCAGGGCCTTTAAGTGTACGATCGTCTTTGAGATGGTAGCCTCCGTGTGTTTTGCACCCAGGAAAGAAAATAAATTGAAGTAGAGGCAGACGGAAGAAGAGCTGACTACTTCATATAAAGTAGTCTCCATAAGAAGTGATGCGAGAATGAAGAAAATTGAGAGGAATGGGATATAAAAATATAGAGGGCTGTTTTTTTCACCCCAGACCCACTCTATTCAGACGTTCGGATCGAGGGTTTTTCCACTCCTGGAACTGTTTAGAAACCTCAAGTTTCCGAGACTGTGAATGACACTATTCACTCCCTGCGCGTATGCCAAACTACTGAGCCAATTATAGAAATAAATTCATTTCTCTCGATATTCGCTCTCCAGTCTGGATGTATCCTGAGTCTTTATCCTGAGTATTTAAACTAATCCTTCTGGTATATCTATTACCACGTACCACGGTTATGTATATGGATGGAGCTCGTTACGTCATTGGCTCAAGAAAGTATTCCCATATTAAATGATAGTATAGAAACGTTTTAAATATTATTGATTAAACATTGTACCTATTTAGTTTGATGTAATAATGGGTATTGTTGGATATACCTTCCTATTTTATTTATACACATTAGTACAAAATTCTTTTCGTTATATTACCGGTAATTATTTGTTTATCTATCGCTCCTCTTCAATTCGCCTCCCCCCCCTCTTCGGCTTTCTGTCTTCAATTCTGTTTGTTGTCCGGCTGGGGGTATGAAAGGGCGGGATCTCTGTTCGCGGGTAGAAAACACTTTATCACTGAGGGTTTCTCGGCCATCTCGGTCTCTCTCCGGGCCCGGGTATAAATCTGCAGAGCGGGGGTGGGCCACTGTCTGCTCGAGTGCGGCACACACGCCATTTGTTACCCATCGGAGCGCTAACAAAGTCTTTCTCCTCCTCCTCCTCCTCCTCCTCCTCCTCCTTAGAGAAATAGAGGAAAGGAAAAACGGTCACGGGAAAAATGATCCGGCACCTTCTCGAATCGTAATGATTTTTCGTTCTCGATTTTATTGACATTCCTTTTTCATTGCCTTTGACCATTCATTATTAATAACATTCGAATTGTTAACTTAAAACGGTCGGGAAATTAGTGAAAGCTTAATTTAAAAAATGTATTAATACTATTTGTGATCCGTCTACCTCGTTCGTATGAACGGTTCGGGGTATCACTCTTGCTTGCGGTTTTCTATCCAATACAATTACTTGGCCATAACAGACAGATTTTTACTCCATGATCCCCGTGGATAGTGGAATTGTACGAGTAATGTAGTTTCTCGGTGACCGAGAGCACTGTGAAAATGAAATAGGTGATGCATATTTAAGCCATTTTGGGGGATATGCCAGTTTGGCAACTTGTGATTCGCCGAGCAGTATTGAGAGAATGAACTAACAAAAGAACCGTGAGCCTGCTGAGTTAGGTCGTTTTAATTTGATGCTTATTGCGTTCCGGCATAAAAGACTCCAGTCCAATTCCGTCCGAATGTCGTAAAAATTACGGTAAAAATAAATTGCCGGCGTAGCCCTCTTTTTCATATTATCGACGATTATCGGATTAATTTTGGCTTACTCTTAAAGGCCTCATTGTTCGGTATCCTCGGGCGAAGTGGGTGGTGGGAGTGAGGGGAGGGTTTGTCCCTTTGAATTAATGCAATTAATTTAATAGAAGGCAAAATTAAAATTCCCCCTGCCGAATTATTTTTCAGCCCCGGAGTCCTCCCTCTCTCTTTGATATCCCGGTCCGGTGGGGGCGGGAGGGCGGCTTTGGTAGTTTTCCGTTCGGATAAACTTCGCAAAGGCTTCGCAGATCCGAGCGACAAAGTGGGATTCCCTTAAAAAAGGTCTCCATTCCTGCGTAACTAACATAATTACTCCGAATTGACAATTTGGATAAAGATTTCCTCCCCGTCCACCGTTTAGAATTAAACGGATGAATCGATTGCGACCGCTCAGTTTTCTTAAATTCGGTTGGGCCCATTCCCGATGTCTATTCGATGCTTTGCATTGCGGAAGATGGATAATCTTGTAAACGATGTTTGGAAAATGTTAACTGAAATAAGTGTCCCGGTCAGAAGGATTTCTATAAATTACGACTGAGCAGGTGCTCGCAAGTTCTTAATATATGACTTTAATTGGCTCCATAAATTGAACACTTGTTACATATATATCTAGTGTGGGGAATATGATTTTTTTTAGATTTCTTTCGTTAGTACGTATTTTATGTTCTGTATAAATTACTTTCAACTTGCAAGTTTTGGCGGTGGAATTCGGCATCCAAAATATAACAGTCCTCAACTTAAGAAGGGGTGCTTTATTAGTTTTTTAAAATCTGTTATCAACGACTCCCATTTTATTCAAAATAATATTTGTGTAGATATACCATTTCATGTCGATGGAAAATTATTCCTCGCTTTTATCCCGTACCCGAGTTTAAAATATAATTTTTGGTTCTACATTCGTGCGCTTAGGACCTTAATTTCGGAAGCAGGACCTAATGGGAATACTGTAGACGGGCGAAATAACATGTTATACCGAATATATATGGTAGAGTATAAGTGTAGAGTGATATAAAGGGAGGGCTCCTGAAACAAGAAAAATTGGCAGTGAAAAATAACATTATGAACGATAGTTCCCAGTTTCTCTTTATATTTTTGGCAAGGAAAAATGTTTTTTTACTCCAGTTTCCAGGACAGGGGCATTCGAAAAATCCCTTCGTTTAAGGGGGCGTAAAATGTGTGAAGTAATTTGTTGGTGTGTGCATGGGGGGTCGGTCGGGGGCGGTCTCCCGTTGGAGTCAGAATTAATAGAGAGCTCTGCCTGTGTCACACCGTATTACGTTAGGTCCGCGCTTTTAAAACGACCCCTTAACACTTGTCCATTTATTTATGCTTTGCAATCCTATAATTTAGCCGGCAAATGGGATACTCGCCGGCGCTGACGAATCATAGGGCTGACAACATGTCCAGGCGGCGTGCTCAAATTATATTAAAGTCTCTCAAATAGCGAAATTTAGTACGCACAGTACCAACATCAGCGGGGGATATTATCGAAAAAAACGTCCCGTGTTATGACAGTATAAAAGTAATGGATTTTTAAGTGATATAAATGTATAACTGGAATAAGAGCTTTATATAATGCCGTGGAGGAAAATTAATGCAAGAATAAGAAGTTTACATGACAATTAGTAGTTTATTTAGATGGAACATAATGAATTATCATATTATTATTATATTAATAGAATCGATAGATTTAGTAATGATTATTACTTCATTTATTGAGATTCCTTTTCAGTCAATCAGTGAATTGGAATCTGGGATCATATTATCCTTCATATTGATTCTTATCACCTAATATTTGCGCACCATTAACGGCGTATTTGCCCAGAACTGTCGAACATGTGTTTTGCCCATTAGGCATTCCTATTATTCAGGATAATGTGAGCGTTTGTTGACATTCCTGGCGAAACAGAAAGCAGTTTGGGACAGCGGATTTTGGGGCTTTAAGGCCGTCAAGTTTAGAGATGACGCCGGTTGTGGGCTTTCTGACGGCCCATTCATCGTAAACAGGAAGCTCTCCGATGGGACCCGTTGCGTCATCGAACCCTTCGAACCGCCTCTCCCTATATATAGTCATCCCGTGCGGTAAACTGTTCACGCCGTTCACGCACTGCCCAAAATCTCGGCCTCCTACCGGCAATTGTGTAATTCGAACCCTCCCCAACGCGCCTGATACTCAAAGGGGAAAAGTTCAACTTCGGGCAAACAATTCCATTTCGTCCATTCATTGTTATTTGGAGATGTATTCTCAGCAATCATACGCATCACAAATTGCGAATGTGGCTAAATAATCCATCTGAATTTGGATAATTAAATATGATTTTGTTGTTTGAATTTTTAAAACGATGGTTACTTGGCTTCCGTTGTCGAAGTTACGGTATGCTTCTTCGGTGTTTGCTAATAAGTATTTATTTATAAATAATAATTATAATTTGTTATACAAATATTATAAAGTAAATCTACAGTTGAATGGACCAATGGGTCAATGATTTACGTCTATTTTCCATTATTTGTTGATTGAAATTAGGGTTCAATTACTGGTAATGTTAAACACTGATTCTAAACTGGACTTACTTCAATGCGGCGATGCCCATCGCGTATCCATGGCGCCCTCAAGAGATTCATTAGTTGCAATTACTAAAATGTGCGCTTCACAATTCCCTTCCAAATGTATTCGTAACTTTGATGAAGTGCTTGAACTCAGTAGGAACAATATCAACGCATTGTTATTGATTGAGGTAGCGAACTCCGTCGTTATTAATTGCCTCGAACGTCTAAGCTTCATGTTACTTCATGTATTACACACGTTACATGTGTATTGGATACGTAGTAGGCGTCCAAGCCAATAGAAGTTATAACATATGTCTTCAGATTTCCGTTCCACCTCTGGAACTTCGGATTATCGGCCTCGAAACTGTTGGTGTTTTGAACACAAACACCAATGGTAATATTACTTTGAACACTGCCGGCCATGTCGAATGAAACCGAGATAATATCTTATATTCAGCGTCTTCCACGACGTGTGGGAAGTGGGATGAGAGACTTGACATTGTCTAGATTCTTAGTAATTCTCCGAACTAATTAAACCGGCTCCCAATTACTGACTGCTACATAATGTGCGAAACAGAATAAACGGAAAGTGATTCCAATAATATGAACAACCATAAGATAGCAAGAATATATTCTGAAAAATGTATAGACAGTTCATCTTCATCCATATGGCTAGTATACTGACGGAACCCCACTGAATGTGGCGAGAAACCGAAGCAGGTTTAGTATCTGACTAAGTAACAGAGTGGAGACAGATGGACGAATGAATTATATTATTTGATTATTATTACACTGTTTTCATGAAATGAATAGTAATCGGTCTAGAGTTCTACAGATCCACTTAGTTCAATTACATTCAGATTATCAGATATACAGAAGGTATCGTCGTTAACAGGACCTCAGAATTCCCCACAATGGCCCCGATTTCTACAATACTACGAGAAATCGATTCCCTATCTACGGCTTGAGATATTTTCTGTCTATCTGCTGATTCGAATTTGATTGATCCGCGTGGGTCTTTAGATCATTCGACCCTGATTTCGTTCTCGTTACTTCATCGTTATTTGTAAGCGGCAAACAAGTTTATATATAAGATTTCAAACATAAATCTAGTTCAAAAGACCTTGAAAGAGATCACCATAACGAATTCTGAAGAATTATTTTAGATAAAAATTTGAAATTACGTTAAAACTTAAAAATAGTTCTAATAGCACGGTGAGAATAATTATTCTTTTTCGTATTGAGAATTGGATAATTAATTTAATTTTTTCTCTGTTCCAGGTAAAGACATCAAACGATTGTTAACGGCTGAAACCGCCGTTACTTCCGTATAAAAGGATCGGCCGAATTTCTTCATGTGGGTGTAAAGGTATATGAATTTGAAAAAGAATATTGGTTTGCCTACTATCTGATGGAAAAATACGTTTGTAGTTTACCGCGCTGTTTACCCTTCCCGGTTATAAATGTTTACGGGGCACTTGCGGTTTTCATGGTTTTTATTCGGTCCTATAAAACTGGGCGTTTTCTATTGGCCGCCTATATTCTATCTCTACATTGTAGTTACACCCAATAGATTTTTCTGACCGTGGTTCCGGAACCTTTTTCCCGTCGTATACTCCTGCGTGCGATGCATTTCCACCTACGTAGCTCCGACTAGTTCCACTAGTTTTTTACTTGTCCACTAGTAATGGATTGATGGACTGGTTAATTAATTAGGAAGTGCGAAAACATATTGCTGGATAATCCTATGCGAGTTATTACAGCTTAATATTCAAACGAATATTGTGTTATCAATTTGCGATTATTACATCGCCAATGGGCGATGGCGAGAAGCCGAACAAAATTGGAATATTCACGTTTTGGAATACTTACCGTAAGCAGAGATCTGAGTAGATCTGAGTAGAGAGGAGATGGGTAAATTGTAAAGATAAGATGTTACCAAACTGAGTAGTAGAGGTTACCCTCTTCCCTCGGTGGGCCCAATTAATGACTGCCACCCCCCGAAAATGATCGCTGGCCACTCGGCTGCGGCTAAAGCGTATTACCGTCGGGTACAGTTTTTTAACCGGGTCCGAGGGCGGAATAAATCTGCATGCGTTAGGCCCCGGCCCCCAGCTGCCGTCGCTTCGAACCGCCGCGTTCGGTTAACGGTACCTCGTCCGTGCGCGTCACACTCCCCAAGAGTCCGAGTGGGCCCGCTGATTTATTATAAAACCAGCCCGGCTCCCGTCCCCTCTCTATACTGCCCTCCAATTAAATGACTCTCGTGTTCTTAATTAATCGATCCTGTTCCTGTTCCTGTGGAGCGGTCGAAAGGCGATGAAAAACATTTGTCCCGGGCGCGACACACTTGCTGAATTGCTTTCACGTACGGTTGACATCCTTGTGCCGGCTGCGGTCATCGGCGATGCAGACAGAGGCCACTGCCCCGATTCTCTTACATTCCAGCCACCGATTATCTTTTCTTTAAGTTGAAGTATTGAATTTTCTTACCAAGTCCTCCTTTCGGACGGGAAGGGGATTTTATAAGCATATATCTACCGATTGGACCTCCGGGTGGAAAGTAGAAAGGCTGTATCAACCAGAGCCGGCATCACTAATGCCGAGAAGACTTATACAGATTCAATTCTACAAGACGATTACTATGCATTGTTTTATGGTACAAAGAAGTATAGTTTCAAATATTTATTCGAGTATTCATTAACATTTGTATTGTTTCAATTGACTTTTCGTAAGAGTACGGCAATTTAAGCTTTGGTATATTATCGCGACATTCTGTCCCCTCTTCTTTGGAAACAGTTTTATTTTGCAACTGTTATAGAGGGTTGTTCATCTCTATTTTGCCGTAGGTTAAATTTTGAGCGAAAATAAAATATCGCGATAATCTGTTTCTATAACCGGTGTCCTACAAGGGTGGGTAAACAAAAATAGGTCGAGAACAGCCTGCTTTAAACGGGGTTGGACAATCCTTCAATAATAGCCATCCAATTCTAGTATTTTAAGCCATGTTTGGGTCGGGTAATACACCCAGGGAAAAAGTGCGCAATTTGTCTGCTTAATTCCTTCTTGCCGTTAATTTGAAAGTTAAAAAAAAATAATAGAGCCGCCTTTTTTTCTCCCTTATCTTTATCGGAAAATTCCCCCCGTCCAACCTTTCCGTATTTGTGTCAATTGGTTCGTTTGCATAATGGGGACTGGCGCGGGCCAGTCACCCGGGGGGTCGGAAGAAATATCGGTTTATTTTCAGCGCCCCGCCGGTTTTTAAAAATAGTTGTTGACCTTAAACGAAAGACGCGAGGGACAATTGAATCGGGGTACGGCTCTCTAAAAGTGATGCGGCCTCGGGGGTGACTAACCCAGTTTGGAAAAGGCGACCCCGAACGATTAGTTTTGTGTTATTTGAGGAAACGCCCGCGAGGTTTCTGAAACTTAACCACCCGTGTGATTTCCTCGATTCATGCGCTCCTTTGATCCCGGTTTCAGTCAGTAACAGTCCGCTTGCAATATAGAGAGGTACCTGTTTGTCGATCCGCTTGGGTTTGGAATAACATCACTCAAAAATCAAATTTTAGCATGTATATTACTACGTTCTTATTTACTTTTATATTTCCATAAATAGGTTTTAGAATTGGAAATTTAATTTTAATATCGTGGGAATACCGAATAGATATATAAAGAAAATCAAAATAGACGAATTATTATTACGTATTATATTACTAATATTTTACAGTGTAACAAATATAAATATACTCCAGTGTTATTTTCAATCGTTCATTTTTATTTCACATCCTTTTTTATTTATAATAAAGGATTGTTTGCAACAATGTTGTATTCGTAGTTTTGTTCCATAATTTAATCTGCGAAACTCATCTGAACGCAAAGGTCGTTCGAAAGAACTGAAAATTGTTGGTGCTGAAGGAGGACTTGAAATTTGTATTTTATAAACAGGTTCTTGTATGAACTGCTTAATTGCACGATTTCTTTACCGCATAATTTCTTCCCACCAGTCCACTTCGCGTCGGCTTTTGTGAAACAAATGAGAACCATATTTCGGAATATGAGCTCACTTTAAATCCTATAGCGAATTTCTTCATTCCAATTTTTTCTATCGGCCTACTAAACCGACTGCTGCGTTGTTGTTTTTCTGTTTTTCGTTTGTAAATTTATTCATTGCCGTTTAACATTTTTCAGGCCGATTCGCCGTAGGCGTTAGAGCAAAACGGAATAAATGTAACTGTTAATAACCGGATTTTTAAATCATTACTGTTATTCCGATCAGCCGAAGGACGACCGTCGCGACTTCCACCGGTTTATTTTCTTTTTTATCCATTTCTCCATTAGTTCCCAGACGAGTCTTTTTAAGGAATTGTCTCGGTTTGATATTTTTCAAACACGAAAGCCAGAAACGTTTCCCTAATTAAGAGTTAACATTTTGTAGTTGTAAATAACTGTGGCATGAAATCAGCTCCTATCATTGTAATGGATATTGATCTTGCATTCTACGCGTGGGACGGTTTCTGTAGGGCAAAATGTAATTTTCGAAGTGAGATACTTATAAACAAATAACAATACTCGAATACAAGAATTTTGTATTTTCCACGTCGGAACAATGCTTCAGTTAATGAGAGGCGAACAGAGATTAATATTTCATCGTAAAATATTAAATTAGGCCTGATAACGTAAGAAGCTTATATAAATATATTTAATAATTTAATGAGAAAATCGGATAAATACGCTGCATAGATATATGAGTTAAGTGTGTGAGGTCCTTCAAATTTAATTTCTTCGATCAAATCGATCAAAGTATTTTCAGACATTAGAAATCGGCAAATATGGGACCGCTCAGTCATGCAGATGAAATAACTAAGTTAGTACCCAACATTTTCAGTTCGATTTTCCTGTTTTCATGCGTTTATGATTCCATTAAAGTATTAACGAAACTCAGTTTTGAAACAAGTTATTCATTTACACGGACTGGATGTCCACTGGCGATCTCAGGGTCAGTTTGATATGCTAAATACCTATTTAATGGTTTCTGTTTTTCACCCGTACCTATATTCGTCCCACCTGACTCCCCAGCCGCTCCAATTTGAATTTATGGAGAATATAAAGTTAGCGTTGTCAATTAACACCAGATGGAAATGAGCAGATTAATTCTACCTACAGTGTCTTTTATAACTTTAACAACACTGATTTCTCCATTTGTTATTTGATTCTTTTTTTATAATTTGTTCACTAGGAAACCGCAGGAGGCAAGGTTATAATGAATTTAATATTCATTATGAGACCAAGTGTGATTTTCAAAATAAATTTTCTGCAGATAATGAGTATTCTCATGATTGGCCCTCGATCCCGTGTCCTTAGGAATTCTGGCCCGGATTCGATTTCTATTATCTATTTTTCTGCGCATATTTCACTGCGTCTTCCTTTCTTACGCTGGTTATTTCTCGGCTTTATTTCAGCACTCAATATCAAGGAACTATCCCATAAGCTTACAATAGAATGATACGAGGAAGAACGCTCAGATAATGCGCAAATAAGTTGTCGGCAGAACTCAGCGTACAAACCGCGGTCGTCACGGTGGAGGCAAGTTTATGAACTATGTGGCGCTATTTATGAAGGGTGTGGGCAAATTGTTCTTGAAATATGATCAACCCCTTTGATTTTACGCCTCGTTTTTCTTGTTCTTCTCCGTCATATATATTGCACAGCTTCTGGGAAAGGCGGAGGACAAATTGCCGCCTGTGTGTCGCTACACTTATTCCAGTCATATACCAATTTCGTCTCACTCAAAATATTTTGACAAACAGCTTCTGAAATTTCAGTTCATCGGTGAATATGAAATGTTTATATATTCTCTATTATTATCGCGCGGATATACTGAATTCGAGAGAGAAAACGTAAGCGAAAAATAACTATAGTTCGCTTTATTTAATGATATTTAGAGTACTAATTCATTTACGATTCTGCATTTATCACTACCCGTAACGTTTATCACGTTTCAATGTTTTTGAAGTGTTGCCGAGGAGTTGGAGTTCAGTAGTACCGACACATCAAACAAGTTCAGATCGAATTCATAACACTAGCTTTATCAAAAATATAGCTTAGTAATTATTTTTTAATTCTCTTTGTTCCAGGTGCACTAAACTAGGTGTTCCATGAAATGTAATGTTTTTTTTAACTAAAACTGTTCCATGTTGGGCATTAAAAAGGATATTTGGTCACGATGAGTAATAAGAAAACCGAAACGGGAGTAGCGGTTAGGAAGGTGAGGTGAGGGGACGCGGTGAAGTGGTGAGCGGATATCGCAAGGTCGGATCTTAACTGGGCCGGTCGTCTGGGCCGTTTAAAGTGTTGGCGTGATAGAGTGCTCCGTGATCATCCACGAGACGTCGGAGGAAATTGATAAACGGCGAAAAAGAAGGCGGCGGTGAGGGCGAGGGCGGGGCGGGGGAGAGAGAGAAAAGGAATGGAAAAAAGAAGCCGAGGAGCCGCCCCCGAAAGTAGTTAAGTGTATCGAGCGACACGCAAACAGGTGCTCGCTCCGGAACCGCCCACTTTCCGCCCGCCTTTAAGAAAAAAAAAGGAAAAATAAATAATCGAACCCTCCCGGCCTTATAACACTCTGTTCAACCTTCGCGCCCCTTTAGGCCCGAACAACACTGACACTGGAACAGATTAGAAACCGGTTCAAATAGATAAAAAGCGTGAACGGAACCGGTTTGAACCCGCATTGTTGCATATCCGCCACGGGGGACCGGTTGCAACCGCTCCCCGCCCCACCATTTCATATTAGTATGGTTAGTGTAATTAAAAAATAAATAGGGCGCAAGGGCACAAGTATGATGTGTATAAATGTACTTTCAATAGAGCTATATTTATCGATGCGGATTTTATTTCGTAATAGTACGCACTGAAATATGATATTGGGCATATTAACCAACTTTTTGTATTGAAGCGTTCTCATTATTTATTCGATTTCATTTTGTTTATTTATAAAAAAAGTTCTCAATTATTTAACGGATTTATATCTGGCTGGATGTCTTTTACTTTACTGTAGTACACACCAGTCTTGTTAACAATAGACATTCGTTGCTCACACTCGATTATCCCCCGCGAAACATAAAGAGTTTCTGGTAGCAAAAATTCGGGCCGCATTCAACTGCGGTCATTAATAAAAAGTAAACGGCAAAAAAGCCGGTCCCGGCGGACAAACGGCCCTGCGGGTTTTTCGCCCCCGGATTAAATGAGTCGCCCCCCCCAACCCCCACCGCCGCGCTCGTCTCACTTTATGTCGGGACATTGCGCTGGGGCCCGCGATTCTAAATTTATTAGTCATTCGAGGAAAGAAATTGGCCTCCCAAAAAGTGCGCTCAGTCCCTTATTGTGCCCTGGAAAGTTATAATTTATCCGGCGCCATTATTTGTAATGAAAGTTTTCCGCCGCCGGCTGTTTACAAGTGCTCGAAGGTTAGTTTCGGTAGAGAGTCGACCGGTATTCCTCTCTTTGTTTCCGAAGATTGAAGTGAGCACGTTGATTGAGACCGCCTACAAGTCTGAGAGGTCAATTTTTAAAGACATTCATAAAACATTATGTATTTAATTTAACATTCTTAATTTTTTCCCTGTTATTTACTTCAATTCTTTCCTATTGTGATGCCCGGTTAAGACCGAGCCGGTTGTGAAAAAGCGAGAATTCTTCGGTTCCGATCGGTTAAAACGGCGTTAAATTGAGTAACTTCGAACCGATCGAAAACCGAATTCCGGACACAAATTAAACTGGAATCTTATTGGAAGGGAGTTTTCGAAATTTTATTGGGGATCAGGGCCCGACGGGCGCCCTCGGGGGGAAAGGGCCCCGCTGTTGAACAAAAATATCGGGATTTGCCGAGGCGGCCGTAAAATGAAAAGAGGAAAAGCGGAGCCGACTTTCGTAAGTGGACTTAATAATGCCCAGTGACCGAAAAACGGGAGGCAAACAGCCCAGTCACGATTTGGCCCGGGGCTTTTCCATGAAATATATTTTATACACACCCACTATGTGTGTCTGTGTGCATGTTATAACAATATCTCCGAATGTCGAGGCCCGTCAGGAACATCAGGGCCCTTTTCCCTCAGATTATGAAATTAGTTTTTTCAGATAATTCGCTGGCGAATATTTTTTCGAGTTCCTAGAGGTCGCCCCCCTTGAGGGGTTTTCAATGGAATAGAGTTTTGCAGTAAGTTTAGGCAGGTGTGAACGGTCGGCTTTGAAGCTGATTACAGTTTATTGATGTTTTTTCTGAACATCCAGGCATAGTGATGTTATTTCGAACCCCAAGATACATCTCTATACCATGAACTGAACTATAAATTATAAAACGTATTTTCTTGAAAGATAAGTTGGATTTTATTTGTTCTTCAAGTCTTCTGTGGACACATTTTATATTGTTAATTGAAATTAGAGCATGCATAATTTTGGCATATCGTAAGATATGAGATGAATACTTGAATAAATTGTTATTGTTATTAACTACGTGATAATCAGTAACTCCGGATATAATAAAAATTCTCTGCCCATCCTACCGCTCAAAAAAAAATGCATATATTCTGTGACATCAGTTTACAACGCGGCATCGCCGAGATTGGCGGTAAAGTCTCCTGGCGTTATTGCTCTCCGGGGTCTCATAATAACAGTGTTGAGGGGGGGGGAGGGGGGTTGACGCGTTAAAACATAAAACTTATATAAGGGTGGCGCGATAGTGGTTGGCGCGGTTTACGAGGCGCGGCCTCACCAAACCCGCCCCTAACCCCCTTCGCCGTCGAACCCTACTCAACCCACTCATCAAAACTCCATATCGGCATTGTTCGCCGTCCGGCCCCAAATGAAACTTGCCCAATGAGTAACGGCCCTGGCGCCACACTTAGGAGTTTCCCCGGAACGGTAAAGGGCGACCGGGGAGAGAGAGAGAGAGAGACTGAGAAAGTGAGGCAGAAGAGAGGAAGCGTAAGGAAGGGTAAGCGGTAGAAATGGGAGAGGAGTGGCAGGGGCTTAGGAAATGGTTTGATTGGCTCGTTCAATTTTCAATAATCCCCTTTCGCCCCAACCTCCCTCCCTCCCACCCTCCCATCGACAATAAATCGCCCTCCGGTTAGATGTAATTTTAAGATCCGTTTGATAGATTCTCCTCCACCAATCCTTTCCCCCCTGGGATATTGTTGAAGCCGCGTTTAAGACATATTTCATCCCGCGTGATCTCCCCCTCAATACTTACTGGTCGTCCGAAAATTAATTTATAAGCGTTACTGAAAATAAGTGAAACAGACACGAGTAAAGGTTCTATGGTAGAAATGAGTATTTATCGGATACAAGTCGGTACGATAGGGGTCATTCGAACGAAATATTTGGAAGGGAGTACATTGCGGGACCAGTGAACAGGTGGGCTATAAACGGATATGGGCACTCGGTATATATCGTAATTCGTGATGAGCTACACAGATTAGTGTTAGAACAATACATTAACAAATTATGAATATGAGTGAGATCTCCTAACTCAGAGTCCCTTCAGAGTCCCCGCAGTCCCTTCTCCCGACTTTTCGTGTTAAGATCTGACCTCATTAAAAAAATTTTAAAAAGTTTAATCTCTCACTCATGATAGCATATGTTATTTTCCGTATTTCAACTATAGTTTTTAGTTTCCTACAAAGATAAAGAGAATTAATTGCTTTGCGCAATTATGTACAAATTGCTTTCGAGTTGTAAGATTTTGAACTTGAGCGTGTCGCAAAATAGAAAATAATTTCAACCGGTCTACCTTAAAAAGGCTTGAACTTTTTTCTGTCGAATGTATAGTTATTGAATCGCAAGGACTTTATCTGTTCCCCAATCCCGTTTTATTTGAAAGGAATTTCTTAATTCGGACGGATTCATTAGAATTCATTTTCTGCTTTGAACTCCACTCGTCGGAACGTTGGTGGTTTTAATTTCTCACTTTTGAACTATCCAAGGAATATGAAAGGTAATGTTGGAAGTCAGTAATAAGTAAATTGCGACGATTCCGCGATGAAATTTTGGCACGAATAAAAAATTAATTGGTTACATTTCATTAAATATTTTACTGGGGACACAAAATTGTTGGGTTAATTAATTATACACGATTTCTAGACCGAGAGTTGTGCCCAGACCCTGAGTGGCGCTGGAGCTCTGATTGGCCCAGATAATATTCAAATGAATATTTTAATATTATCAGATTTTAATTTTGTGTACACAATGGGGGGCTAACGGAGCATTGTGTACAGAGTGCCGTTAAATGACTATAAACTTACATACCGATAATCATTAGTCACGATATGATCCTGAGCATTGTCCAAGATCCATTCTACCGTAACGTCCCTGTACAGCCCACCGCTACGACCTAACTACAAATGAACAGTGGAGTTAATGATGACTAATCCCACGACTTATAAATTCTTTAGGCGATCGTGCAGTTTGTTCTGAAAGTATATTTCTAACCGTCGATTTGTCTCCAATGTTAATGGCAGAAACACTTGTTTTAAATGCCTCTCATATATCTATAAAATATAAGTAACTTTTTAAAGTTTTATATGTCCAACCATCATTAGTGCTATTACTACCTACTATACTGTCCAATGTGATTGGAATACGACACACTAATTAAAATAGTGTGTACTAAGACACAGTTTATCCCGTGTTAATATTCAACTCAGTGTAAATAAAAAAAAGGAGAATATAAGCCTCGTATAATATAATGCAAGAATCATAATCGTACGAAATCCAGGGACATTTATTATATGTGGACTGGTTTTAAAGCGACCCAGAAACATTTAAAAGCTATTAAATACGTGACGCGAATCTAAAAAACGCCGACTAATAAAATAATGAGGATTCCCGGAAAGGTCGATGGTTGCGGATGCGTGCGGCCGAAGGAAGGACGCGCATAATAAGCAGGAAGTGCCGCCCGTATCCTCTCCATTGACGAAGGACCTCTCCACACTTCCACTATCATCCTCGGCCCGCGTTTCGCCGACATTCCCACAGCCTCCACTCAAAACACGCTTCCGCCGTCCCATTCAATACCGAAACACTTGTTCGGTCTCTTTGTGATTTACAATAAACATTCCTTTTAATGTTGACACGAACCCGAGTCCAGTTGTTAATATTATATTAATGCATTTAAAATTCCTCCTCCCCTCGTTAGCAGAGCATCATGCCGTTTGCAGGAGGAAGAATTAAATAGGACAATATACACGGGCAGGAAGATGCCAATATTGAGATATTTGATGGTACTGAATAAATTGTATTTTATGTTATATTTAACATATTGAATGAAACAGGGTTTAAAGAAGCGTCATAGCGTGACTTGAGTTATTAGAATAAATGAAGCGATTTCTGATGAGCCCAAAAGGTTTAATTTTGTCTTGAGTTGATGAAACAGACTTGGTTATAACATGTTAGTATGTAATAATAACATTAGTTATAAATGAACACCATCTTCATTAGTGATAGTGTATCGGAATAGTTGTGAGTTCCTTCGGATCCACTGCGCCTTCGGTTTTAATTACATTATCGGGTGGTTGACTCCGGCACCGTCCTCAGCTGTTCCTCTCAGTTTGGGCTCCCTCCCTCACTCGTCTAATAGGGAAGTGTGGAATGGAACGCTGCAAATCATGCTAATGGCTCAACACAGAAAGGAGGGTTAAGTCAGAGGTTGAAAATATTTATTAAACTGTGATCAGTGTATTAAACTCGTAGGTGAATTAAAATTAGGGGATGTATGAGATGAACTTGTGAATTAACGAACGCTTTCAGATATCAATAACTAATATTATAGACTCGAACGGAGTAAAGCTAAAATTGAGTAGCACTACAGGAATGCTCAGTTTGGTATTTTAGCCCAAGGAAAATATTTTACGCTGACTCATTACACGATATTAAAAATTCTCGAGAAAATCCGAGTTTTATTTATAGTCATTAATTAAGGAAGATTCCAAAATAATCGTCGGCTTTCAATTTTATCTAATCGGCCCGACAGGTCGGGGTTTAATGTTGCTTCTAAACTTTTATTCATTTTTCTCCCGGTGGTAATCCGCCTCCCGGCGGAAGTTAATCGGCTTTTCTAAATAACAAATCCACGATCGACTAATAACAAGGTTATTGTAAGGGAGTGTAGGACAGTGGCGAGAGGGAGTCACAATCTTCGCCCTAATTAACGTTAGTGAGTTAATTTTCTTGTTAAAACGACTACTCTCTTTACTCAGGCAGACTGTTGGCTCTTCTCTATTCTTGAGGGATTGCTTCAGAATAATTTACCTCTGGAAAGATTTTAGCGACAGGAATTTTTAATTTACGTTCCCCAAGATTTCTTATAACCTAGTTTTATGATTAATGCCATATTGCGGAACCTGTCTCAATGGTGCACATTTGAATTCACCGATAAACTGAAAGGCTAAATAGGCCCACACAAAATATAATAAGCGGCAAGGTTAATAAAACAAATTATGTAGGAAAACAGTATCATTCTCTAATGTAAGAGTTAAGACCTTTTAAAATGCCAATGGAAATAATGATTATTCATTCTAATCAACTAATTGAGCCGGACAGGTTTATTTTTGTTTATTTTTTTCCTAACCGAGAAATAAAATGCGAATTAAAACTATTGCAAAAACATTTTTACCACAATCCATAATTTCTAATGGCTATTAAAAGTCTATCTTAGCATGATTGATTCCTTCGTTATAATCTAATTATTTGAAATCATTTCAACTTAAACGGGAACACAGTTCAACACCTAAGGCAATTCAAAACACAGTAGTACTTGGCAACGGGGTTCTTCGTTCCACGACAATCACTGAAACAGTAAATCGATGTGACAAAGCTCGGGTTATAAAGTAATCGGCTTATATCGGGTTGAAGGAGAGATCGTTCATTCTGTCAATAGTGGATGTCGCGAAGTAGTACATTGTTCACGTAGAACATTCCCAGTACAAATAAAATGGCTTACCTTTACTATAGAATTTTTTTATCTAATTTATATCTTAAATTCTTCAAGTTATTTATGTTTCCAGATTCCTATTTATTTGGAACTTTGTTTTCGTGTCAATACTTATCATTTAATTCAAACTGTCGAAGAAATTATTATACTGGGCCCAGTAAAAATTAAACTGGCTGCATTTGAAACGTGGCGAATTATTGGGCGGACGCTCGTTAGGAGGTCTGGAGCTCGGAAAAAAATTTCAGGACGTGTACTCTATTTTTTGTGTGTCGGGGCGGGCCTCAAAAGAAATTTTGCCCGAGATGTATTGTTTGGATTGTGTCATTAGGCCGCCGAACCATTTTAACCTAACGGTCTCACCTCCGAGTTATTAAAAGCTCGTTAGCTCGACTCCCCCGTACCGACATTAGGGATAGGGCAACCTCCCCCAGCGGATCTCGCCTCGAAAGAGGAGGGTTTTCAATACGGCAAAAAACCGGCAGTTTTCTTTAAATATTGGCGATACCTCTTATTCGTCTGAGAATCACCGCGACCAATTGTTAAAAATTAGGTCTCACGGAAATCGGAATTTGAACATCTACCATTTAAGCGTGAATTTCGGGACCGAATAGGGGATGTAACATTTAGAACATAGATTATTCGAATATTGTAATTGGCTGGGAGGTCCTATTTATAGTTGACAATTAATGTTGGGAATTCGCTTTGCGAAGTAAGGGCAAGGTATATCGATCGCGGGAGGGCGTCCCCTCCGCGAGTTCTCACCTCTAACTTATTAAAAGCTCATTAGCTCGGCCCAGAAGGGTTGCCCGGTAATGAGCGCGGCTTTTTTTTCTACCCCCACGGTCATAAAATAAAATTCGGGGCGCCTTTTTCGTTTCCCACTCCCGGCGTTCCGCTTAAATGCCCCCCGGAGTCCGCCCGTTGGCTTTATCGTTCGGATAAAGTCAACCGGTGTGGAAATTCGTGTTTGTTCCAGCCGGGGTCCCGAAAATAAGTTTTTGTCGTGGCCGCTGCCTAATTAATTCTGCACACTGCCCTCCCGCCCCTCAAACCCCCGGTACAACACGCCCCCACCGCCCCGCCTTCCGGCTTCCTCGCTCGGGAACGGGACGAGCGCGGCTACCGCGACGGGCAAAAAACCAGGGCCGCCTGTCCGTTTCCAGCCACACAGACAACATAACAGAATTACTTTGCGGTCGAATCTCGCCGGAGCCCATCCCCCTCCCTCCCGTCCCGCTTTAATTTAGTTTGACCCACGACTCTACCGTCTCCCTTGGCCTCTGATTTCTTCATTTGGGTGCCCCACTTTTATCGGATCAGTAAGAAAATTCGAGGAGAAACAGATATCCAACCGCCAAACTGAATTTCACCGGCCGTTTGATATAGCGAGGGGGTATCCTAATCCAAATGCGTAATGAAAATTCGAGTAACGTCAGTTTTACAACCAGGAATCCAGGTTACCTGGCATACCTACGTACGGGAGTATTAACCGCATGCCTTTGGCGAATATAAACCGAGTTTTGTTTCGGGCGAAAAATGTATACCAATTGCCTTTAGGATAGCATTAAAAATATCATTATCAATTGAAGTTTGTTTATTCCTCTTCATAAACTCCGCGAGATAGGGCATGAGGTGGTGGCGAAATGTTCCTCGATGTTTTCGTTTATATTCGTAGTCTTAAGTCGGTGTACATTAAGCGTATTTTTTCGGTTTTTTATAGGCGGGGTATTTGCGTCATTTTAGTTACTTCAATTATTACTTTTAATTCGTCCAAGTAACAAGTATTATCGCACTATTGCCAGAAAAATAAATGAATCACCGCTTTGACGAATCATTACGACCGATACGCAATTTAGTTTTGATCCCTCAATTTTCAGTACATCGAGGTTTCCCCTTGATGAATCCGGTCGTGTTTTATGAAATCGGAAGCGGCGTTTGAAGCGTGAGACGGCAAATTAAGCCATCGGGGAGGTTTTCGGGGCGCCGCTGGCTGCCGTTAAAGCGAGCCACGTCGCGAGTAATTAACTGCGGTTTGACTGGAGGATCCCCGCCCGAAGGGGGAGACCTCCCCGCCCTCATCACACAGAATTAACCGGCTCTCAACTTTATAAACCGAAGCACCGTACGATAAAGAGCTCCGCAATCGGGGAATAAACCGACATCCCTCGCGTACAGTAATATCTCTGACGTACCACGCCTATTTCACTTTAATCCCTGTTTGCCAAATGTCTGTTATAATTCGAATCTTTCGTGCAAATCTACAATAATAGTAACTAGATAAATATAATTTAATTGCATTAGTTATAATATAATTTAAATGAAGGAAAACTTCAAGTATAGCACCGGGATAAGAACCGGGATTACGTCTTAATCTTGTTTTTCAACAAAATGCCTATTGAATATTAATAAGTATACTAGTGAACCGCCTTGTTTATCATTAAATGTAGAAATTGTTACCGTCAGTATCACGAAATCGTTCACCCTCCTCTGACTCCCATTTCTATTCTAACCAACTTCTGGTCAAATAATCTGCGTATTTTCTAGTGAGAGAAATTTTGAAGAATGCGCGTCAGCTGCACAGCCCTAGGCTCTGCCGTCTCACCGAAAACCGGTAGCTGGATCGAAGCGAGGTCAGGAGGAAATGCAGCACCGGCGTTGCCATAACAGGCTCCCAACTTAACATAAACCAGTCGGAGGCCTCTTAAGAGTTATGCAACTCATTTCTCGACCCTTTTTTTCCCGTAATTGGAGTGGCCTCACCGGTGCAAGGACGCTCAAAATTATAATTGCCTTCCCGCGATTCCCATTAAATTCAGATTTCTGTTTCGAACGCTCGCCAAGGCCTCGCGGAACTGTAAAGCGCATAAGACAATTTTGTTCCTGTATTGCACCAAAGAAAAAATAGTCAGGGCCTCGAATATGTTCGATTATTTAAATAATTATTCAATCGGAAGGTATTCAGTCCGGTATACATCATTATTTTTTCTATATACAAGTACAATCTATGGCTGCATTAGTTATTTGAAAATAGATCCATTAAAAAGCCATGATGGGACGTTCCTTTCTTCAAAATTTGATCTTTTACGAGAATTGCGTGGTTTAATTGTCGATCTACGGTGAAGCGCCTTGGAGTTATAAAGGTTAAGGCAAACCGGTCTGAAAAGCAAACCTTAGAGGCTTAGCTTGTTTATTCTGATGGGACTTCTTCAAAGAAATCACCTTGACCTCCATTCGAATTTCTACCGACAACAGAGAAAAGCCAAAATCGAAATTTCACGACGGACTGGCTTTATAATTAGCTGTCCAACGTAGGGACATGTTGTTGTCTAGCGGCCAGCGCGTTCTAAACGCTGAACATGCTAAAATCAGCTTCACAAACATTGAAAACAAAAGCCGGGTCCCGAAATTTATGGTCCTGCGTGAAATGTATCCATAGGGCGTAGGAGATAAGCCCCAGGCCCTAGGCTTCTGCATTGTTTACGGGCGAGATTGATTCAAAACACTGTCCTCTTTATTAAACGAAAACAGGAAAAAATCAGGATAAAGTATTCTGCAGCATGCAGATATATATTTAAATTATCGAAACGTACATTTATATATTCGCGTTTATTTACTGTTTCTTCGTTACAAGAACGCAGAAACGGAAAATTCAGCAAAGTCACAAATGAAAACTGGTAGTCTTTCTATACGAAAATACGATAAACAATAACATACCCAATATCAAAATATGCTTCAGTAGAACTCGTTTTGTATTCACTTCTTCCTATAGTATTCCTATGTATTCAATTTCACCAGATTATTCAAATTAAATTGATTCGCAGTACAATGAACCAATATTATTGTAAGATAATTTCCATTAGTTTTTCTTTTATTGTTTAATATTATCGTTTCATTTATATTGCATTGCTATACTAATTGTTATTTTTATAGGTAAATGTGCATGCAGATACAAAAGATTCGAGAAGCTGGATGGACATCTGAATTTGAAAGTGCGGTTTTCCGTTGGGTTCGTAAAAATTAGGAAAATATAAAAATTACAAATGTAAAGAAACATAGATTACCGTTCATACTGAATAATAGGATGGCATTTAAATTAACCAAAATCTAAAATTCCATTATTTAATTTACTAAAAAATGAAAAACTGCTGTCTAGAAAACAAGACTAAGACTTTTCTAAATACTTACCTGAGGTGGAAATAAGCTGCTTCAGATTGAATTCAACAGAGGAAGCAATGATCAAGGGCACCTTTCAATGTTGTACTTGCACACTTTAGAGTAACATATTTGAAATGTTACTTTTCTTGTCAAGAAGGAAGCTAAATATTTTAGGGTCATTCAATGCAGGAAATGTTGTACAAGTTGATCCAGTCCCAACCCAACCCCCTCCGCCAGTCGCCATAGTTGTGTCAGTATACTTCATCAGTTGGCCTACCAGGAACTACTTACCCCTTCATTTTTACAGCCTCTCATTAAACCGGTCATTAATAAAACCTGTTTTACACTCAATTTCGATGCCACTATTAAAACTTTCTATATTACTGTTGCAACTTTGTTAAGTGGATAATAACACATTTTAAGTGGAATCTATAATTTAACACCTATTGAAGTTGGAGTGCCCGGAACTTCATTTTACGGCTCTGGAACCACTCTACCGTTTAAAAACTTTGGTTTCGAGCCCCGGATACCCTCCCTTCGTTACCGCCGCCACCGCCAGTGTCGGCCATTTTGCATTCGGCCTCGCCCGATTAAGTGCGAACTCTGTTAATGCGGAAGTTCAATATACAGCGAAGAAACCTATCCGTGAAATCCCAGGTTAGACTCCGCTTTAGGTGGCATGCATTAAGGACGAGCCCTCAATATACCTCTATTAAAGCGATTGAATTCTCTCACATTATTTTTTTCGAATTTCATCTAAGATATAATCAAGCAAATTAATTTAAGATCAGTGAGGGATAAGAATATCTTATAAATTTCAGTTTGAACTACCAATGTCGCTATGAATTCTACATTTAAATTTTGTTTTACACGCCAAAAAATGTAATTTTTTTTAGTTGATTCCCTCTGAATGAAAGGCAATTTACTGCCGCGACATTTTTAGCATCCACCTCGAGGCCTAGCCCAATCGAGGTCTATAGCCCTCATCAGTTGCAGCCGTGACACATGATCGACATGACCCGTCATACTCAGGAAATTATTTTTATTTTTCGTATCAAAATTGTCATTTTAGCCCTGACACAAAGTTAGAACAACATATTCTGCTTCAAATTTAGAAACTTCAAAAAAATAAAATAGCAAAAATTAAGAGGGGTATTTACTAAATTAACGTATGTCAACAATCTTCGTTACTGCTTTCTGCATTAGTATTTCTGTTTTTTATCATTGGGCCGTGTTTTTATCATTATTCCCTAATATGATATCGTCTCAAATCCATTTCGAATTTTCAACTATATTAATAAATAACTTATTGCCCACATGTAACCGGTTTTCGTATATAAATCGTCGAGCCACTGATGGATGTTTGACAAGCAGCTTGGCCGTTCACCGCGGGCCTATCTTTAATGTTCACAGGACAAGTTAGATTTGCGTCCAAACGATTCATTAAATTTTCCCCTACAAGGCCTCTCTTTCCTAAGGACTAAGTCCAAAGTTCCCCCCCCCCCCGCCGCCGGTCGGTGTTAAATCGGTGACTGCACTTTGTAAAATAAACATTGCATCTGCAATTTAAACCGGGCCGAGGAGGGATGGAGCACTGCAGACAAGTTGTTTGCACTAAAACCGCCTTTGCATATTCAAGGCGGAGCGCCCCAGCCTTCGGACCCTCAGAAACTTTGTTTTATTAAAACATTTTCCTCAAGAAACTGTCTTTATTTGTTTAAATTATTTATCCAGTGTTTGTTCGGTCTCAGGAATTTTATATTGGCCTCTGCATGTCTTTATAACGAAATATTCTTTCCTTTTCTGGCTTTTGAACAATTCCCAATTGGATTAATTAAGTGTAATAAGCAATTTTTAGTAAAGTGCTGAAGTTCT
Organism: Lethocerus indicus; assembly: GCA_019843655.1. Taxonomy (NCBI): domain Eukaryota; kingdom Metazoa; phylum Arthropoda; class Insecta; order Hemiptera; family Belostomatidae; genus Lethocerus; species Lethocerus indicus. Next base: position 20,361,690 of record JACDQD010000006.1, read on the forward strand.
AGTATCTGCTACTGTTCGCCCCCTCGTAAGGCGATGTTGTAAAAGGGACTGGGATTAAGAGACGCTTAGAATCTACTTATTGTATTTTTATTTGTAGTACACTGGTTAACAGACTAATGAAAATTTTATTCAAAGTCGTAGACTAGATTTTGTAAATTAGTTTAATTTTATAGTTCAAATTGGTAGTAGAAAATAAGCTTTGCTACTATAACACTTGAGGATAATCGTTTGACTCTCCCTGCTGGAAATCCAAAGAGGATTATTATCATTTAATTCCCGTAGTTGTCTAGATTAGCCTTTAGGCTACTTGTTACTACAGTAAGAACATTTATAATCGGTGAGAAATTTATAATAAATATTTAGTTTCGTCTAAATTCTTATTCTGTAATGCTATCTTTTTCTACGTATAGAATCCTTATGATCTGAGTTTCTGGGGCGATGGTTTATTTAATTTAGTAAATTTCACATTTAGAATTTTCATTACGGCCCGACAAAAAAAAAGCGGGTGGGGGATTTTTATATTGCTCGTTTACAAGTGACCGAGGGGGTTTCATAAAGTTGACATCCCTTACTGGAAAAGTACTTCTTTTAAAAACAAAAAATAAATAAAAAGGTAGCAAAAAGCTCGGTTTCCGTGTAAAGTATGGTAAGTAAGGGTCGGCAAAAAATGGAAGGGCGGCTCGGACCGAAAAGGTTCAAAGGGACACAAGCAGGGGAGAGGCCGAGATGTAATATTAAATCGCTCCCAACCCGATAGTTGCCTCCGAATCTGAACATAATTTATCCCATTTACTTGGGCCGACGAATCGCCGCCGTAAATCTTTTCTCTTAACAATAAATTTTAAGAGGAGGCGTCTAACGATGCGGCATTTAATAAATCCCACCCCCTGAGGCCCACCAGTCCCACCGCCCGGGCATTCTTTCTCCACGACAGAATAAATGTCTTCGAGTTTAATCTTCCGGCAGATTTCTTTTTTCTTTTTCAAATCGCACCAATTATTCCCGGCATGAAAACCGCGTTTTGTCTAACTGACAAATATTTCTTGAGTAACGTACGTTCGTACTTTACGGCTGCTCAAACCCGATCTCGCCTCTAATGGAGGAGCTTTGTGGCCTTTATTGAATCTAAGTTTCAAACACTATTCGGCTATCCCCGTATAAGTGGGGGGTTCGTTGAATTGGTCGGCGACCTTTGCTCAGGTAGCCCAACAATGCCAGGAACGCGGTCCTCTTTTTCCCACTTTCCGGTCCTCGAATTCTGATTCTGGGAGTGAAGTAGAACGTTACAAGGGCGTCTTGCCCGCAGACTGGTGGAATACCTCAGTTTTACTCCTAACAATCACGATTTCGCCCTAAGCTTTGAGTTTCTCCTTTCTACAGTGGCCAGCTTCGATTATCATTATTGAATAAAGTTTTCCTTAATCAATTCTATCAATTCACAACATTAATTTCACTAAATTGGATTTAATGAAATTTGAATTACAAAAACGAAAGCACACATATAACTCCAAGTTAAAACAAAGTTCTGAGAATTCTAATTTAAGAAGTACATATACTTTTTATCATAACATCAGAATGTTAAGAGCTCTTGCGTAATCTATTAATGAAGCCAGTAAATATAAATTGGATTTTAAGAAATCACATATATAACTTTAGGTTAAAACAAATTTCTGAGAATTCTAATTTAAGTACATACATTTTTGATCATAACATCAGATCGTTCGAAACTCAAATTGAGTGATCGTGCTTAATTTAAGATATCTATATGGTGACCAACATTTTTAAAAGAACTAGTGTTCGCAGGCTACCAATTGGTTGACACCCGTAAGAATAACTGTGAAGTAGATTGAAATTAATTTAGTCATAATGAAAAGGTTCTCCTCGAATTTCATATGATGTTCGAGTACATGTACGGATATACAGTTTGTTTGTATAACGTCGTTATAAATCTGTGTGAGCGTGTGTGAAATAGAGATATTATTTCTGGGCCAGGTGACAAGGAATTTGTCTTATTGAGCCCGTGAAAACGGCCTTATTGCAATAAGAGATGAAAGGGAAATTCTGCCAACCAGAAACTACTGCCTTTTGATGCTACAATTTATTTTGGCCTCTAGTTCGCGTCCGGAGTCCGTCAGCCTTTTGTTTCAACCGACGCTCGCGGCCGTCGAACATCCGGATATTAATTGAACTCGTCGAATAGTCCATAATTGGATAAAAATGAGATCCAAGAAACGGATTTGAAATGAGATAAAAATGTATTTTACTTTGTTTTCTATTGAGGCAATAACACTTTTTTTAACACGACAATACATTACACATATGTATTTCTGAATTTTGATATTAAAAAAATTTGATTTTTTAACGTTTAAAAATATCACTTTATTTAGAATTGTCATAAAATGAATCTTGCGCTTTCGCTTTTATATAGAATGTAGAGACTGGAAAAATAATATGAAGCAGAGTTCATAGGTAGCTCACAGACTGTAGTACTTCACTCTCTTACTAACCAATGTTATTAATCACAGTCAGTAGTAGAAACTGTCCATCCGGCCACCCTAGTTATTCAGTTATATATTACAACAATTATAGAAACCAGGGATGTTAATTTTTAAGTTTATTACTTTTTAATATTCGGATTTGATAAGGGGAGAAGGGTCGGTGGTGTTAGGACGTTCATTAATCACCTCGGCCCGTCCTTAATGAACACATACGTGCCTCGGCACCGGCGAAAGACCCACTCCCCGATAAAACGCCACTAATGAGAAGACACACGAGAGAGAGAGAGAGAGAGAGAGAGAGAGAGAGAGAGAGAGGGAGAGAAGAGTGAGCGGCGGAAAGGAGAAACAAAGAAGAAAAGGACCGTCGAGGAAACGGTTTTCCAGTTAACGCTTCCCGATCATTTGCCGCCTATTTACTTTAATGATTTTGACCCGGCGTTATTCGACCTTCCCCACGGGTTCCATTAGCGCGGAGTCGAGTTAGGGGGACTGTTCTCGGAAGGGCGAGGTAAGGAGGATCAGAACCCGTTTACTCGGTCACTTCGAACCGGAATGAGCCACCGTCAGTTTGAGCCACTCCTAAACTATGCGTCCATATCCGCCGTCTTGCCGTTGTCGCTATAAATAGAGTCCTTGCCCAACCGGGAATACTAACTGGAACACGATTTGAAAGAGAGTCGATCGGTTTAAATTATTCACAAAAATGCTCTAACTGGAATTACAATTTATTTTCATTCATGAACTCACCAAAGCATGACTTTAAAATTAACCTTTATATTTATTCTATAAATATCAATAATATTTTGAAAGGTGCCCCCAGATAATACAACTGGAATTACTCTAATAGTCTTTGCAAATCCATCTTTAAAAGTATAATTAAATTCTTAATGATTAAAGAGAATCGATTCCTTGTGAAAGGTTCCGAGAAGCAACCTGTTAAATCCGGTTGAGTAATTTCTTATTGGACCGATGACCTTCCAACCATTTTTACTCTCACTTGAGCCGAGGCATTCAACCTGAGTCATTCATAGTTTGGCAGTGCGTTATTCTTTTGCGGCATCTCGTTTCCTCATCGTAAAGACTTGGTTTTGTATTTAAGTATTTACAAACTGAGCGAATATTTCAGTAAAAGAAAATGATGTTTTATTAAATACGTACATCGCAAGTGAGATGAAAAGAAAACTGTTCCAGATTTTAAATACTCTTAATGTAATTACACCCAGTGTTTGGCACGAGCAAATATTTTTGTACGGCTTTATTTAAACCGACATCAGAATTATTCGTGTAATATAATCTACGCATGTACGCTCAAATGTAAATATTGGTTTGCGGGTTTTGTTCAGTATTTTTCATTAGCATTTCTGTTACGCCTTACATATAAAAAAAGGTTTTATTTTGGTATCTAAATAATTGGAATGGTGTGTCCGTAAGAATTCAAAATGCCTATTTTAATTCGCCAAAGCAGGAAGTCAGTACCCGAAAGCCAATTTTTGCGTGCTATTGTACACATTCAAATAAATTTTTGGTGTTACGAATACTTTATGAATATTTACGTTACCTATCTAGCAGAATAGAATATCAACTAATTAAGTTAAAGAATAAACGTACTGTTTATTTTTTGTGTGTTTGTCGGACAAAACAAGTGGAAGGGCCGGAACACGCACCTCTATGTTGTTATTAATGTTATGTTTTCACGCATTATTACTCATTGAAAACTGTAAATCAAATAAAAGCAACATCGCCGTAAAATTGCGGCCGCTGAAAATTCTCCCCATAAATTACCGCACTGATTACGGGCAATTAACGGTTGTACGATATCAATAGCGAAGTGTAATTTAAAATCAACGGCCAATTGCCCCTAAAGTAATTGCCTAAGGGTGTTTTATTTTTACACGAGATTTTTCTCAAAATTAGCCTCCAATTAATTCCAAAGGACACTCTGAAATCCCGTCGCACGTTTTTATCCGCCCAGAGTTACAGGTTGGGTTTTAGGGTCGATGGAGGGGACCACCCTCAAACCCTCACCCACCACCCCCACCCCCACCAACACCACCACCACCGCTCTAGTATTCAATTAATTAGACATTCGTTTTAGGACATGGCGAAAAAAGCGGGTTAGGGTGAGTTTGGGGGCGACGGGACTGATAAATTCGCTGGCGGTGACCGTTCGAAAAACTACCCCCCTAAAAACCGTGGCCCTCGGTCCCTCCCCCGTGGTCGCTTCCAAATAAATAATTGCCAGATAAAACTCGGGACCAAATCGAACCTGTCAGTCGACTCGGGCGAGGAACCTCCCAACGCTAAATTCCATCTCCGCCCCGGACTAACCCCTTTATATAATTATCCCTTTTTATTTGTGCTTCTATTATGCTGACGAAGAGGGGATTTACTACAGTAATCGCAAAGAAACAATATATAAAATTAGGCCACAATTAAAGTCTGATAATTATTGGTAGCATAACTATTAAAATATGTATTCATAATACCGTCTCGCTTACTAGGGACTGGCACAATAAGTAGGTTCTGCAGATTTCTTGAAATGATTATGAGACCACTATTTATTAGCACTCGCTTTTCTCAATTAATCGAATAATGAATTTTAAATAGTTAATTTTATTTAGAAACCTCTCTTGACCCTCTGTACAAGAATCCGTTATAGATAAATCAATTAGTGTAACGACCTAATAAGGCCCATGTCTCCAAAATTATAAAGATCCGTATGGTACAAACGTTCCACTCAAATTACAAGAAACGTTTCGAAGAAATAGTTTTTTTCTCGCGCCCCCTGCCGCCCCCGCTTGGGGCCGCCGTTAATTTCTGCCTTCGTGTTCCAATTGAACGAAAATTATTATTCATTTATCAGGGCTGCCGGAGTGCGGGACAGAAGTTGGCTTCTTGCAGCTTGGGGCAGGTCCCGTCGGGCGATTTAACAGCGGTTAGGGCAATGGTGGGCGGTCAAACGTGAATTTCCGGCGTATCCGTGGCCCATTTCCCGACCGCGCTCAAGGTCGGGCCCGGTCAAGTGTTAACCGGTAATCCCCCGTTCGGTCTGTCGCTAATCGATTTATGGATTTAGCCGCCGCCGCCTCTTGCCGCTATGAGCTAGAGGCCACAAACACCGCCCCCACCATCACCACAATCTTCTTCGTGTTCTTCGGCGAGTTAGAATCACAATAATTAAGTTTAAACTTATTATTATACTTAATATGGTTATAATTTAAAATTAAAATTTTAACTAATTAAACCTACTGTGATGGCAAGCCGATAATCTTAAATTGTGTGTTTCATATAATTAAGCGTCGAAAAATTTGCATAATGTTATTTCTGGTTGGCGTTAAATCGACTTCTCTCTCTTTCTAGCAACCCGCCAGGGTGGCTCTCGGTGTAGCAAATTGGCCGGGTCGTCTGTATCGCGGCTCTCTCGGAAATTGGGTCGAGCTCGACGCCAATTTCAGAGCGTCGTTCAACGTGTTAATGCCGATGCCGTGTACTGTTCTCAAGTTTGCGGCGGTCGGAGGGCCTCGGTTAAAAGGGAACGGCCCGCCTGGGCCCGACGTTGGCCACTTTCCATCCGCTTTGACGCCCGAGCCCAGTCATCGGGCTCACACCCCCCCCAGCCGTTCCCGTTTCCCTCTAACAGCCCAAAGTTTTAATGGTTCTCTGCCCTCCGCCTCTCGGTTCGTCGGATTCCCCTTCCCCACCCAGCAACGGTCCGGGAGCCATAATTTCATTAAAAATAGTCCCCCTAACCGACCACCAACTGCACGCGTTAATTGTGCAGTCCCTACTCTACTGCCTGATCGATCCGACAAAAATTAAACCTTAGTCGTTTTGCTTTAGTTAACGAGTATTTACACATTTTCTCCGGCCCTTTCGAACATCCCGTTCTCACATTAAACACAGGACAGCTGTAGACGCGAAAATTTTTTTATGCTATTCCGATCTGAATTTTTCTGATGGCAATAATCGGTGGTGAATTGACCCTAATTCGTTCGCCTACTTTAATGGGAAAATATCGACCTAGATAAATTCAAAAAGACTCATCTCTTTGTTTCCGGTAATACGATTATTGGTGGGAATGGAGGCTGTCGTAAGGGGCTGTTACTCGTAAGAAATATTTATTGTACATGCTGTAAATGGGAATGGGGAATATCACACATAAAGTTCCATCTTGTGAAAAGATATTAGCGCCTCTCACATGTTTCATCGGATAATCTCCAGTAAGCAGAATTTAAATCGTAAGTGTTATATGTGTGTTCAAAGTAAGATATAAACAAAAATGTAATTTAACAACATTAATTCCGCTAAATATTTTCGTAATTCTCAATTTATTTCAGGTATCCCACGGCGGGAGAAATACTGAAAATACAATTGGTATTAGAGGTCTGGGCGTAATATAAACGTTAACGGGTTGAAAGAGCCTCCTACCGAGTGGTGTTTGCGCCTGGCAAATTATCAGTGTTGGTAGCGATGACGCCTGTTTAGAGGGGCATTGTAGGCGTGAAGAGTGCTTGTGGGTGGGCCACTCGAGCTCTGTCGGGGCTAAGCCGATTAATTAGGGCCGCAGGATTGTCAGCCCGCGATAAGATTGACGGTCTCCACCAGTTGAAGACCGCTGTCGGTGGGAAGGGGCCGCCCTCCCACGGAAGTTAACCAGGGTTAGGCGGTTAGGGCCCTAAAGTTCATAATTATTCCCGTTATGAAATTATTGCCCATAATTTAGTTGTGAACACCGTTCGGTGTGAAAAACAAAGTGCGATGTTTAAACGGGTACGTGGGACAAACTTTTCTTTGTGATCGTATATCTCAAGCTAATTTTCGCACCCGTAAATAAGCTACCTCCCCGAGAAGGGGTTGCCTGTCGTCTAATGATATTAAGAATACCTTTAATCGGTAGAAAGTAAACTGAAAGAATAGAAAAAACGTATAAACGTAATTAATGAATGAAGACCTTCTGGTAAGACTCCATTCTGGTAGTATTCGAACCCGTCACTGCCTTCAAATAGGTGCCTCCTGTTTTGTTCAGACTGATTTTTCGATTCCTCGCGTTTCAATAGTTCGTTCGTTTATAACTACGACACCCCCATTCAACAGCCACGGAACAGAGAAAGAGAGTGCTAGTACATTGGGGAATCCGAATTGGGTCGAATTTTTCAGGGAACGCCAGAGGTCGTTCGGAGGTCGCCCGGTCACGTAGGTCTCCGTTTAACTGTTGATGTTTGTCCCCGTCAGTATCTGTTTTCGTTCCTGTGAATAGAGTTAATAAATTTAAAGAAAGGTACCTCAATCTTACTTTATTAATCTAAAAAGTCCTCGAAATGACGTAATTACGATTTTTGACCTCCACTCGCAGTAGGTATATATCAGGATAAATTCGTTTTTCAGCTGGGGATGATGATTCGCGTCACTGTGTTATTGCTGTTGCTGCACTATTGCTGCAGTTGTGTTTTGATATGATTTCCTAAGGTCCTGCATACTACCGTCCGGGAACAGAGAACATAAATACGCTTCGTACCCCTCAGACCACCAACTGAAATTACCTGGTGCTTGAATCCGAACGTATTCGTTGTTTTATTAATATGGCCCAGCCATGTCATAAAGCCAAAATCGAACACGCATTTATTTAGATTCGTAAAAATTTGAAGTACAGGAATTGAGAAAAAGGAAAGATTCGCGAACAGACAAGTGATGGTCTACCACGATCATTTGCTTAATACACTAAAATGTACAGAATTAATTTGGAACTGATTATTATTAACTGGAAATGATAGATTATTGTTATTCATAGCTCCTAGACCCTCCCTAGACCCTTTCATTTATTACTTCAAATAGTATGCCTCCCCAGCGAACGAAAAGCATTTCACGCCATAAGTCTAGCTATTGGAATCCTTTCGGAAATTTGCGAGGCACTGCACTGTGTCGGCTGTGGAGGAATTGAATAGCGGTTGAGCGAGCAAGTTGAGCCGGCTCCTAACGGCCAAATTTAAATTTTCAAACGGCGATCTCCGATTGGCCGTGACGTCAGAGCGAGCGTCCGTTGGCTGACGACTGTTTTACCAGCGGGACAAAACTGGTTAGCAGTTCACCGCCAATTTACCGCTCCGAATGCCCTTCCCCATCCCATCTTCTCGAGCCCGACCGATGAAACCTTGACCCCGTCAATTGTCAAGCGCGGCCTTGATTTTCAACCGCTGTTGGCGGTTATATCCGCCAACTGGAGTACTGCTGGACGCCACCCTCGGTGTAATCTGCAATAAAATACGTACGATAAATCTCAAAGATAAATAACAGTATTTTGTTAATGTCAGATTAGCGGCCACCTGTCTCGGCGGTCCAGTATTAGCTACCAGAGAATACTTACGTAATAGTCATGACTTGTCAAGATCGAGTTGTCAATTCTTTAAATAACTATTAAATTATAGTTTAGAATACCTGTTTAGACGGTACAAGTGAGAGTGACAGTGCAGTGAGGATGCCAAAAAAAACATCCAAAGTGCCAAAAGTGACTAAAAGCGCTACTGAAGATGGCGAGCGGCCGAAACCAATCTAGCAAAAGACCAAATCAGCGAGAGGAGACAAAAACAGGAAATCCACGCCATAAAATTAATTGTATGGAAGTTTTCGACGCTATTTTCTATGTAAATAGTGTTATTATATAGGTAAAATACTGGGAATTTAACGTAAGCATTTACCTGAAGACAATTTTATTTATTTTATAATAAATTCGTGAGTCAAATAGCGCATGATAATCGATTGTTCTATTGAACTTTTGTGACGAAATATAAGGCCCTGTTGAAACTGTTTTTTGGACATAATTAGAGTTTGGCAGGGAGAAATATCTGAGTTGGCAAATGGGCATGTTTGCGGGTGAAGAAGACGGTTGGGACAGTCGGCTCGTACCCCATCTGGGACGCCCACATCCGAAGCCCGCCGCGCATTCTTCGGCCTCCGTTTCTTGCGTTTTCCTTCTTCATCAACTCGCTTTCTAATTCCGACCGGGTACCGAATCTAAGTTTCGTTGTCGTCGGCCGGGATTGCGCAGGCGGTTGCGCCACACCGCGAGCGTTTCTTTCTCAATCTCGTCGATTACGCCGCAGAAGAAAAATGGCTTCTCGGACACCGTAAGGCCGGATTTTTTTTTTCGACGGGGCATTGTGAGCGTTAAAAGTAGGGCTAAATGGGAACCGGAGACCCCTTATTTTTCGTTTCCACGAGCGCAGGTCAGGTGGCCCAGAAAGAAAATATTGCCGCAGCTAAATTATCTGATACCGACCGCAGACTTCATTATTCCTGTAGGGTTTTTCTTGGCCCCGTCCTAACGCCTTTATTACCGTGACCTGTGTTTCGAGACAAATTAAGTTAAATATGCAGTGAGATCGGCGTTAATTTTTGCTCTGTAGAGCTATTGAATTCCGTACTTGCAATTGGGTTCAAAATCCAATGAACGGCTTTCAAATCGTGGTATCGTTAGTATCGAGGTAATTTTGACAATATTTCATCAAAAATATGTGTTAGAAGCTGGGTTGTTTAAAATATAAATGGACTTTAAATGTTAACAGGTATTTTGAATTCACAACGCGTAAAGCTTTCTGCAGAAGGTACTTCGTAACTGTTCTTCTTACTTGCCCTCTGTGAGCACGTCACACTCCTTATGTTTATGGGAGCGATACGGTACCGTGTATTCTCGATTATACCTGCACGTGTATTTTTTGTCTCCTCGAATTTATCAAATTTACTTTTGGTCGTATCGGGAGCGTTTAATAACGCCCTGAGGGGCCGGTTTGATTATTTTAGGGAAAAAGCCCCGGGGCGGAGTGGAGCCGAATAAAAGTGTTTCGCTTTATTGAAGAATCAATCCTTCCTCGCCGGCTCCTTCCTGGGAGGAAAAGAACAGTTTTACGATTCCCCACGATATTACTTCTCGCCAAGTATACACCGCGCCCTCCCTAACTCGCGACAAAATACAGCCCTACCAGAAAAAGCGAAACTCCGGTTATATTCGCTGGAGCGGCGGCACATTTTTCAGCCGTTTTTAGGATATTGCGTGTCAATTGAACGAAGAATTATGTCGGATTAGGTAGGTTTTATTTTTTGACAATTTATAGTCATTGCGTCTCCAGGCAGGGAGTTTCTCCCGTAATTAAAATTTAAAAAATGCGTTTTTATACATATCAGAATTCAGTTTCTACTTTGGAAGATAAAACTACGGTATTTAGTTTTTCATTAGGCCCTTGTTATGAATATTGCTACTTTTTTTAAAAGATCGCGGATAAATATAAAACCCCTTTCTATTTTAATTATTTTCGTAGCACCTGGCGGACATTTCAGTTAAATATCGCCTTAATTTTTCTCCTTTCATAGGCCGGTCGGTCACCAGAAGTAACAAATTATTTGTCGGATTTTAAAATTTGCATTATAGATATAATTAGGTCGGCAGTTATAGGAGAAACAAGTGGAACATTTTTTGCCATTAAAAAACATATCTCTGTTTCATTCATTCCGGTCGGAAAATGTCGTACCGTACCTTATTTAGAATGAATTAAATAAATGAAATGATAGTAACTGAAAATTCCCTTCGGGGCACTTTCGGTCATTACATTTGTCGTCCTCCCCGGAAAAAAATATATCTCGGATGTTAGAGTCCGAAGGGAGGGAACATTTTTCAAGCGTTTTTAGGATATTGCGTGTCAATTGAACGACCGTCGGAACGAAGAAATATGTCGGATTAGGCCGGCTACCATCTTTATTATTCCCCGTTTCCCACCCCCGAACCCTTTTCCGTCCGCCCCGGGGGGAATTGTTATTCGGGTGCGACTCCCGGAATAAATGGAATAGGCTCGGCATTGTACAGGTGCATCCGATGCATAAATGGAAATTCCCGAGACATACAATGCTCGTCCAATGGACTCCGGAGGACAATGGACGACAATGGTTTCGACTCTGAGAACCCGAATTATTATGTTGATCGGATCGAAAAAGTGGGCGCAGTTATTTGCAGAGTAACACACCTCCCCGTCCACCATTTATAAATGGAATAGAGCCATTGCGCATTGTGAATCTGTGTCAGTCGCCAAAATTGAAATTCGCTTTGTGCCTTTAAACGTCAATTGACTCTACACCGGAGGACAATTGGCTTGCCCCAGTTTAAACGGGATCATATTAATATGATTTGGGACAGATCGCGGTTCAGTACCCTGCACAATTATATGAATGGAACATTGTTTACTGAATTGATCTGTTTACTATGTAAGCGTAAATATATTTCTTGTCGCCCATTGTCCTCTTCGGTCCTGTTTAAACCTTGGACTTGCAACACAAATTCTATTGTGTGCAGATATAGCAAATTATGATTTAACTCATTGTATCCGCTTTCAACTTCTTTTTCAATTGGGAGTCCTGTTTGTCCTCAACACGGATAATGCGGAAAGCGAAATTCCTGTTCCCAGTGGACAAGAGGACCTTGGAAAATCGGTCACATTTGATTTCAATTATGCAACGGAGCGGGTTAAGTCTTGCAGGTGTCCAGTTCCGAAGGTCGGACGGAAACCAATTAACCGGTGTGTTCCGGCCAAAGGGGGGTCCCTTCTAAAAGGGTGTGCTAATACTCCACTGACTGGCGTAACGTGAACTAATATCACTAACGTGTTATTACCCTGTAATACTATCAAAATCATTTATGTATAAATATCAAATCATTAAGTACGCAAATTATAGCGTTGTTGAAGTAATATATTGTGGACGAAGTACTTTGATCATCTAAGCCATCTAATAAAATGCATTACAGCTTCAATATATTTGTTAAAAATTCTATTGAATGTTAGAGACTGAAAACCCTTCGTGAAATTTGTCAATGCGAATAATATGCTTGACTGGCGACCCGGCTTAATTTACTCTCGGGTTATCGCTACAGACTTGACAGCGAATCTCGGGGCTCCACCTGAACTCGATTAAGATGAAGACGGGCTTGATTTGTCATCGCCAATAACTTTCATCTTCACTCATTTTCTGTGTAGAAGCGCCCGTTTAATTAAGAACCTCTCTATCGAACCAAATCGAAAACTCACTCCCTTCAATAAAAGATGGGGCAAGTTAACTTTGGACTTCCATGATGTTGATTCAATTCGAGATTATATCGTTATCTGTTTTTTGCTCTTTTTAAGCAATACCTCTTTATTACTCCGCGATTTCTTATATAACGGCTGTACTCTTCTCTATGTTAATATTAACTCCAAGTAATTTTTATTTTGTACCATTTACTGCCACAAATGCTATAACAAATACCAACAAGGCGGCGTTCACAAAGTTATTAAACCGGCAAATGTATATATTCATATATATTGGATAGACGAACGACCAGAAACATGTCTGACAGGTTCAAGGAACACTTGAAACGCCATTAAATATAATAGCATAGAATCAATGTACGCCAACCACATCATTCACTTCGATCACGAAGCGGAAAGCTTGAAAAACACTCCACTTGATAGAGTTTTTTTTCGTAGTTGATTCTCTCTTATGTGTGACATGTGTGAAAGTTTTGCTCTCAATACTGCCCGGACACTCGCTTTTTTAACCTTAACTTCTGAACTTATTTATTTTCCTTCCTCGAGGGCAAATTCTGTATAAACTGATAATAAATAAATATGTCTTATTTTCATACACATTATTTTCCGTGGTATACATCTACAAAAGAATAAACTATTTAAACGGAAACCGTCATTTTCAATTTCGGGCCAACATTACATGAAAATAACATGCGTTTGTTGTATTGAGGGATAGAATAACTTGAAAACTGAAGGGGTCTGGTGTATTGAGGGATAGCATAAACGGTATGCGTTCTCTGTCTGCCATTTCTGAAACGCTGTACTTCATACAGCCAACCAGAAATCTAAATCAATGGTCATATGGGAGAATACATTGAAGAACAAGCAAAGGATAAACACCCCACTGATCGGTCTTAATATGAAGAAGCGGACTACCTGCAACTTACTGGATGACAAAAACTTACTGGCTTTGACCAAACGCCAATCGATGTTGGCAATATGCCCTGACCGAAAGCGAAACAGAAATGTAAATTACATGACGAGAACAGAATATACTCATATATAACCTTAAGAACAAAATACAATGAAATATGAAAAATTTAACTGTTTAACTCTTTAAGGATATCAAATACAATCTTAGTTAACAGTAACATCAGGCTGTTTTGTATTATGATAGAAACAGAGCCTGCAATGTGACTATTATTCTGTTCAATATATATATATATATATATATATATATATATATATATATACATTTTTTAGGATAACTAATGCATTTATCATTCACTTCCCTTCAATATTCCTTTAAATATATGAGTTTTGATTATCCCTCACACATATTTTACCGTTAACGGTGGTTTCGTTATAATTGCCTTTTCGCATATTCACGAAAGTGGGTTTCATAATTAACTCTATTTTAAACAGGGGATGTTTCAGATTCCATCGTGGCCGCCGCGGGACGTTTATCTACTTATTTTAACGGGGAAAATGTAGGCCTCACATATTCAGAATATTTATTGGATTCCTGTCCCTTCCCTGTGGTCGGGAATTATATAAAATAATAAACTGCAACAAATTCGAGAGTTTAACTAACACCGTATCCAGTAAACGATAAGAATATGAAAATTTGTTCTTATTTACATTCTTTATTGAACTGAATGTTGGGATTGTTTTCAATGTATTCAATGAAGTAATGTTCTCTTATCCACCTCGCATGCCTCACCATCGGCATTATGTTTCTTAAGTAATTATTAGTAAATGTATCATTGAGAAAAAAGTCTTGTTCTCGATGTCGTATAAATTTGTCTCGAGTAACACATTTACTTATACTGTCATGTGTGCTGTAAATTATGGCTTCTTACGAGAAGCCACTAAAAAGTTTACAAGAGACCGATAATCATTATGAATATATTTTCCCCGGAAAAATGAACAGGATAAAAGACTGAAATGTGTACGTATTAGATATTGCAGTTGGGAAGGTTCCTTGCAGGTTCCGTCTCACCGGAGCTACCGAAGGCGGTAAGTTATTCTGGTCGACAGTTTAGCGGACATCCGACGGGAAATCATCGATCGATTCGGTGCATAAATTAGGACGAGGGTGCGGGGTTTCGATTTTCAGAAAGGCCCCGTTGCGGTGTGTGCGCGGCCGCCAACGGGCCCTGGATTTATACCCCGGGTGGCCCCTGTTGGACCGATTCCACGCCGTTGAGAACAATCGGGCCGGCCGGGGATTGCTCGAGAGCGCGGTTATTGTCCCCGGTCTGGGCCACTTCAACCGCCGCCCCGTCTGAATTAACGGCAGCCCCTCCAGGACCTGCCCACGTCCCTCTTGCCCCGCCCTGGCCGACATCCATTTATCGCTCTAAGATTGTCGCTGCCGGTACGCCAAGATAGGGGAAGCGGGATGGGAAATAAACACACCGTGATTTTACCAAAACATAACGTTGATTGTACAATAAAAATGGTTTAAAAAATAAGAAAGAAAAACAAAATGATTACACGCCTACTCATATCAAGAAACAGTCCGCCGTCACGACTACTAAGCCATGAAAGTGCACAACTCACAGATATAGCAGGTAGGGCACACCACAAAGAATTCGATATTTTGTATATGTCAACCGTGCAGCTAATAATTTAAACAATCCCGTTTGCGCTCGCATTAATTAAAATCGGGCCGAAGGTAGGCAGAGAATCCATTGCGAGGACATTTCGAATGAATCAAGGAAACTCTCGTTTTAGATATTTGTAAGTTCGGAATGCCCGAGCTTGGTACGCGGTATTCTGGGAATTTCTGATTATCCGGCCGGCTTTAATAAACCCGGCGTATTTGTTCTGCAGCGGTTGTGAGCCGCCGTTTCGTGTCGTCGTGCGTGTCGACGTTCGAATGGCGTTGCAGTAGCTGAACAGGGGTTGGTGATGGGGTGGCGGGCGGCGGTAGAATCCCCGAGCGGACCTAATTCAGGGCCGCCATTTAAATCCATAAATAGACTGCGGACCCGATCTGTTTTCGCCGCCCGTTCCGCTCCTGTTTCTGGTCAACCTTTGTCACGATTAATTATAGGACCGCCAAATTGAACCGCCGCCCCGACGGCTCAAATTCTACACACTCCCCAACCTCCCCGCAGGCAAAAATTATAGAAATTACTTCTATATACCCAGACGGATTTGGTTTGGTTTTTATCTGTGAATTTTATAAAAATCGAATAACACTATGAAAACTGTTATTGTACAATAATAGCGGAATGATAAAATTAAAACTAATAAGAACACTCAACATGTAGGCTACCACAGTGTGGGATTGTACACAATCGGTAGCAGTTGTAAAAAACATTACGATTAGCAACATCTGTAAAGAAATTATGTCGAGCCGTAGGTTCGTGAATCAATGACCCTAATCAACCAAAAGTTGACTCTTAAGATTGTAACTTGACAATGAAATCTTGAAATGAAATTTATTAGAAATCATAAATCCAGACTACTTTAAGGTTGGATTGAATTCATCTGCTATTGATTGGTGTAAAACGGAAAACTGTCTAGGAATGTACTTGACCCGTCACTGCCGAGATCGATACTGGAAAAGCGTTCCACATTTATGCTGACGTTGACATTCGGGTCCAAACGAAATAAATAAAACGAATGAAAATATTTCCGATTGAATCTAGTCATTGGTCAGCACGCAAAGAACACATATCTTCGTTTTCATTCAATTTAAAAATTGTGATCGAGTTTCAGTAACTCTTGATTACTCGAGTAGACTAAATGTTTATAACAGTTCATTTCTTGTTGCAGGTAAATTGCATTTAATTGGAATTCGTATTTAGAACTGAGGACAGAACTGGAAGAGCGTTTTTATTAAAGAGAGGTAAGGTATAAAAATTGGATTAACTATTAGAAATTATTGCTTATTATAATTAAATGGCTTCTTCGGTTTTATGATTTAAAAAATTTAACCTAAAAAACAAGACAAACAACTGGATTCGAATTACCACCTTTTTAGTTTATTGCGGTATTTATGAAATACTAGTATCTATTGGAGCGGAACATTGGCTGCGGAGAATGTTCTCAGTAGCCGGACTTCAAAGTGGACACACAATCAGACCAGACAGGGTCGGAAGGTCGGGTTACGCACTTGATTTCTCTGAAGTGTGCCCTAGGACCTCTGAGCGCAGCTTGTGTTGTAGCTCAAACGAGCCACCCCCGCCCCCACGCCCGTCCCCGCCCCCGCCCCCTGCCGCTAGTCCTTACATCATATTCCGAATGGACGTCCTCAAGCTTGTTATCCGATAATATTCGAAGCCCTCACAGTCTACTTGAATATCCCGTCTTGTCCCTACCAAAACCCATCATCCGTAAAGCAGCACTGAATCAGAACGACCCACTTAACATTGTAATTAAATTAATTTAACCGGTTCTGTACTAAATTGTATAATTAATGAAATTGTGGATACACATTGAATGGGTACGTAAATCTATTTACTTCGTAAGAAGTTTCAATTTTCGAGTCATTTTTCATTGGAGCAGGTGAGAGATTCTTCCAACCATTTTTATAAAATGTTGAAACAGACAAAAATCAAAGCCAATTAAATATATTTGTAGACAGAAACTAATAGGTCATGAAGTACACTGTCCACCGTTAATCAGGGTAACGCGTTACTTGGGTAGATAAAGTATTAAGTCAATTTCATGATAACAAACATGAAAACTAAGAGATTATTTAAAAATTAGATCATTTTATCTGTTTTTATTTACATCTCTGATGAACTGTTTATACGTATGTACAATATATAATACATATATAATAATGTAGCATAATCTAACAATCATTTTTTATTACATTCCAAGGAAACTCCTGTATGGACATATTTATTAAAAAAACATAATAATTCGAAACAGAAATAATACGAAAGTTTGTTATTGTACTCAGGGATCTCCAATGGAATGTACAAGCAGGTATGTATTCCACTTAACTTAATGATGCATGAGTTCGCTTGTGTTGCCCCAGTAGTCTTTATGAATTTTAATGTTTAATTTTGAATCCTTTTCAATATATAAAAATGTTATCAATCTTTTAGACCAATTACTACGACACATGACAGAATTTCCACGTGGCGCATGACCACCGCGAACTGTGTACACACACACTCGGGGTGTGGTCCAACTCGTTGCGAAGTAATCAAGGCAAATGCGACCGGAAAATTCAATCCGGGGATTATTGGGGCAGCTCCTCGGGCCAAATTATCGGTTGTCTGGGCTGCGAGGAACGGCCCAATGGGATTTTGGGCCCTCGCTGGCATGTTGGCTTTATCAACGCACACACAGAGCCTCCACCACGGCCCATTATCATTACTCTTCTGGCCACAGCCGCCCGCCCGATTGCATCAACAGGTTTTCTCCCCAACCCCAGATTTAAAATTGAATCCAACGACCTGTGCCTTGAAACTGAACAAATAAGACGCGCTTAAACTTTGTTTTTGACAAAGTTACATTTCATCCCAAATCGAATGTCTCGTTGATGAATGAGCGCGTAGAATCACATTTTATTCCAATTCTAAAGTAGATATTCCGCCGCAGATTCGCCTACAAAAGAGCCCCAAGACCGAAAATTCAGAAGAAAACAATTATCCTTTCTAGTTGAAGTATTACTTCCCCCTCGAATATAGGGACCACCTGGGGGTCCGGTCCCTGGGCTAAAAATCAATTTTCATTCTTTACGATCTTCAAGGTAGGGGGAGTGGTGGCTACGTGCCCCGTCTCTGAACATATTTCAGGTGTTCCGCTCGACCCGAAGCTTTGATTGGACCGATATTTCTCCCGGACTCTTTCATATTTTTCCGGTCGCGACACGCCGTTCCGTGGGGGGTGGCACCCTCTACCGTACACCGAAATAGGAATTAAAGCGAACGTTCCTGTTTACCGTTCCTGTTATACGGGGTGGCGTCCATATATTTTTCCTTTGTGAAATTTCCGCACATTCGGGGGGTTGAAAGGGCCCGGTAAAATTAGCCCTAGAAATACAGGAACAAAATTTAGTTTGAACTTATGATACCGTGGATTTCGTGTTCTTCTGTCTCCTGTCTTCAGTAGCAGAGTTAGTCACTTTGACACGTTGGATGCATGGATACTTATTTCGCAGTACGAGTGAAATGACTGATTAAGTGCAAATCAGAATGGCCCACAACGAGCATCCGACGTGACTTGGGGTTAACACGATTGTTCCGGCGGTAATGAAGTAACGATTGGGAGACGGAGCGAGAAAGTAATGGTTTCGAATTGGGCGTTTGTTGTCGAAAGTGTTGTTGAGTGAGTGTGTGCGTTGGCCGGTGTTGGGTTAGTGGCCTGGATGACGGTTGGTGGCCCCGGGCCCTGTTGTAGCCTTGGCCTTGGACTCACCGAAAGCCTTCCGCATAGCCTCGGCCTCTCTCTTTCTTTCTTCCTTGCACTCTTCTCCTCCACTGTCTTCCCACTCCCTCTCTCTCTCTCCCTCTCCCTCTCCCCGTACCCATTAGCCTCTCCTCCTCGCACCTACCTACCTGTCTCGGCAGCTTCCACTTGTTCTCACCCGGTTCACACTCTCCTTCCAGCCGACCTTTGGGCGACCCCTCCCCCATTCATCGCCCCGCACATTGCCGATCGTCCGATTGTCCCTACCGTTTTCGATGTTTTATTACTTTCGGTATCTTATAAATTCATCACAATGTCGATTACCTTATCTATCCTAAGCCTTCTTATATATCAGGAGTTAAAACCACAGTCATCTTACCATTTTCTTCCGGCAGTCCCCCCGACTAGCGAATCCCGATATTTCATTCAGCCTCCTGATCGATCATTGTCGTTATATTTAATTATTTATTAGTTCAGTATAGTTAAGTCGCTACGGTAATGGCGGTATTCAACTTGCCTAGGATTGTATCATAGTCACCATTTTCGTTCCATTCCACCAAGTTCAATATAAAACACGCTATTTGTTATTTATGCGATTTCTTCCTTTAAGGTAATTAATCCTTCTCGCCAATTATCTGTATTATTTTGTATTCGTGTAGCTGTCGTTAAAAACAATTTGGGTTTTTTTTTATAGATATTATGTCCGTACTGCATTTACTTCAGGAGTCGGGTTTCTATTTGGAACGGTAATAAACGCCGAAGCAGTTAGGCATAGATCGGATCAGTATTCGTGATATAGTGCTTTCGCTGGTTTGAAAGCTCGCTTAAACATGCTTGATCTGTCAGTATCTTCTTAAACAACGAGCAGGTTCTCTGCTCGTAATTTTTCCAGGCCAATAAAACTGTTTCACAAACCTAAATAAGGCTGTTACTAATTTTTATTCCGATTTACTCCGATTAAAAAGCTATTTCCTCAGATTCTAGTGGAATTATCTACAATCTATTAGTTAATTTACAATCTATTAATGGTGACACTATACGCTCATTTTATAATCGGCGTTATTTTTATTCGACTAATATTATTACTTATATTCATATGTGGAGTTAATTTATTGCTTTATGCTAATCCACATATCTAATGCAGTGGCCGAATTGCCCAGTTGATTAAAATATTGATTTGTGCCAATCGTGAAGTACTTATAATTATTAGGCTTGCCGTTAAATAGTTCCACATATTTGCTTTCGAATAAATTTTAGAGCATGTGAACCTAACGATAACTCCCTCCTTGCCGCTCTGACTAGGGTCATATTGCTATTGAATAGCCCGCTAATCCACCTTGGCCCCGGGGGGTGTAATCCACTCGGAAAGGTTTAATATGAATGGCGCTGTACAACTCTAATTCCATTGTCGTTCCCTGGTAATCGGGCAAACTTTTCATCCTCCACCCAATTAGCCATTGTAAGACAATGGGCTTTGTTTGGAGTCCAATATTTTAACTGACCCGTGTAGTTTACCGAACAATCCCGGGATCGATCTGCCAGCCGGATTTAAGAGGTTTTCTTAACCCTCCCGTCGCCGACGAGCACTGCGTCTTTTGCGAACAAAACTTTCCCTCTGAGCGAGCTTTGATGTTTTAAATGGAAAGTGAAAATCTAATTTAACTAAGTGTATCGCTGTTTTCTAATATGATTAACTTTTGTTTCGAGAAAGCGCTCCTACGACTAACGAGACAGGTCTACTAAAGACGTAACTACCCGGATTGTACTAATTATTAATATTAGTTTAATTATTCTCACACTTAAGCCGATTTGTTCATACGCTGGACCGGTTTCGGTTTTACCCCATCGTCAGCAGCATTCCGTAGGTAAATTAATGAGTTACCCACGCATATCGGTTGCCGATACTATTAATGTAGTGATACTAATAATAATTGTAACGATTATTGCGTGTCGCTTTCGAGGTTAAAAGTAATAGCCACGACCTATCCATTTCGCGAAATCGCAATCGGATTTAAAAAAATGGTATCCCGTTTCCAGCCGGAGCCCATCACCATTAGAATTTACGATCGGACATGTATTAGGTTGTGATATATAGCGACCGGTAGCGGATACGCGGAGTGATTCTCGGGTCAAAAATAAAAAGGTTTGGAATCGGATAGTGTGATGAATCGTCGGTCGGGTGGCCGGACGGGCAGTTCAGGTGAGAGTCAGTCTGTCGACAATGTTTTATGTTACTCCAGTCTTGGGGTCGGCAACCTCCCTCCCTCCCTCCCTCCCTCCCTCCATCTCTCTCTCACTCCATCCCTCTCTCACGCTGTGTTCTCTAACCAGTCCCAGACACTCCAAACTCTGTAAACCAAACGGTCATCGCCCGAATTTTAGCCGGACTCTTTACAAAGAAGTCTTAGATGGTATAATTTTATAAAAATCGAGGGTTGAAAGGTGGAGTTTAAGTTTTCGCTTGTGCATCCCTGAGAATCTGAAGGTTCTGAGACCTAGCTTGCCCTAGATTTCCGCTGAATACTGCTTTATAAGGTAAACTTATTATTATAGGTTTTCTATTCATTCCCCATTCTTCGGGTCTTTTCAGTTAATTTCCTTACTACTTGTGAGGGGTGTTGTTTAATTTCGTAATTTGCGTCTATGTTTTGTGAATACAGGACGATTGGTTAATTTAGTTTCCAATGTCGATATTCAGAACTGAATTACATTCAGGAGCTTTAATATCTAGTCGCCTTCGTCTAATACCCACACCGCTCCTTTGACGTAATTCAAAGCCGGTTTTATGGTCCTTCACTATTTAAACCGACATTAAGTACCGCTTTCTAAAGTGGTACACCGGTGAACTCGAACATGTTTTATATCCTGCGGTTTATAACCGCATGGTTAATTTCACAGCTATAGAGGCCCTACCGGAGGCTGGGAGAAAAGGTTATTCGAGCTACGTTCCATTTAAACGGAAGACGGTGCGCCGCCGTTAGAACGTAAAGATTCGTGTTTCTCACATACATAAATCACGGATAAATCCTGTTACACAGGACAGTCTCATTAATAAACAAATGTAGCTAAGATTGGGCTCAACCGAGCGCTACGACCGCTCTTATTGCGAGGATAAATCCCGTACAATGGAAACTGTATTCCCTGAAAATCCTGTCGTATGACAACTCTATGATATCCCCACCCGTTGACTGCAGAAACTTTGTCAGGAGGAATTTCAAAACTGTTCCTTCTTTGAACGTTCACTGCTAACGGCCAATCTCTTTTTACTCACTCTTTCTTGAGCGTGACAAATATGTATATAGAATTCGGGTTTAAAATATCCTTTGAACGATTAACATCATCTTAATCTTTATGTGTTTTGAGTGATCCGTAAGGAAAACTCCAGGCATACATTTTCTCTATTCATTAACGCGATTTACACTTGAAGAGTTGTGAATTTTTCAGGGTTTAGAATGTGCTAACGTAATTGACCTGACGTACACGAGCATTAGGAAGCCGGAGTCAGTAGGATTTTCAGGAAGGCCACGGTGATTGTGAGTTCTAAAAGTTTTTGTCCTGGTAAGGGAAGGCCCGGCTTCTTCCGAGCGCTGGCCCCAATGGAAACCGCTCATCAAGGCAAGGAAGAACGATGAAAGAGGAGGAATTAATGGGCTACAATGGGAAGACGGTTCAAAGCAAAAATCTACGTCTTGATCGAAAGTCAAGCGTAATCCTTTGGTCGGAAGCGTGACGGACTGAGGGGAACAAAGCAGAAGTGAACACTGAAAAAAAATACAGAAAGAACACTGGTGTTCGAGAAACAACGGAAGTGTAAAATTCCACGATTTGTTGGTATACTTAAAATTGTAATAATTTGGAAGAAGAAAAAACCAGCTTTTAAATTCCTATACAGGATTCGGATATATACAGCCAGCTTTGCGGCTATTCAGATCGAACAACTGACAGAATGCATTAGCGAAGGCGAATGGCCAAGTGTGAAATGTCGATTCATGCGAGAAAAAATATAGCATTAAAGTTATATGGAGCGGGACAGTGGCGGTGACCGAAACCAGAATGCGACCACATCCTCCCTTGGCCATCATATCTTTTTTTTATCCCTATTCTAAGTGTACCAAACTTACCCTCGTTCACATTTGCCGTATGTATATATGGACGATAAGAATTCTAAAGTTTCGTTCAATTGACAATATTCAATTCGCAAATTCTTATTCCAAATTTGTGATCCAGTGGGATGTCACAACACAATGAAGTAATTCACAAATTCTCGAGCCTCGCTAATCACCCGCAAAACAATCCCATTAAACCTCGGGCGGTTCGTTGCTAATTTTGGTCTAATTCATTATTGGCCCTGAGGGTCTGATTGGTCCTATAGTTCATCAATCCCGGACCCGGGTTCATTCCTGGGCCCGGCGGGCTGGTCGAACTCGAATAAATTACCCAGCCCGGTAATCTCGTCGGTAATTTCCGGCCCACCGTAAAATAACGCTGCCGTATGAAATTAATGAGCCGATATTCATCGGCTGGGAGCGATATTCGTTTCTGACGACCGGCAGAAAATTTCATTCCCGAGAGATAGATCGAGCGAAAATAAATATTTATTTTTCCTCCAGATTCCTTCTTCTTTTTTTTGCCCGCGCCTAGAATTCACGCCCGGTGATGAATTTTCCCTCGACCTCTTTTTCGATGATGAATGTTCGCTGTGGGGCGGCCACGGGGCCCCGGTGTCACTGCCAAAAATGTTGCGCCAACTATTCTCGCTAAAGGGAGAAGAAACGAGGAATGAATCAAAACTAATTTCAAATCGACCGCCGACCAATTGCTTTATGACGAAAGGCTTTTCGATAAACCGGTTTTATTTCTTTTTATATATTTAGTAACATAAAGCTGGAAATATATCGGGTACTATTGAACTACGAATTCTACGTTGTATAACAGTTACAGTTAACAGGTTAATATATTATATATTGTTTTATAAAAAAAGATAAATAAGAGAACTTTCATTCTTTTTTAAATAATCACTATAGAAAAAATAGTGTGCCGGGAAAAAACTTTCATGATCTCATATTTGAAAGAGTCGACCTTGTCTGAGTGATATGTTATTTTCGTCCAGGTGACTCACGCTTGTTGCACGCGTTCCAATAACGGTAGAATATTTCCCGCATTAGGAAATGGAAAAACATGCACTGCTCTGGGCTAAGATAACCGCTCTGCTGTAACCTTTAAACAAATATTTTCCAGGTAAAAGGATTATCTATCGTGTTCAATGTTGAGGTCAAATTCCAACATTTCGTTCGATAGATATTAATTAAAAGGTTTACAGATTGTTAGGCGTGTATCGGGCGTCATTTTGTGAAATCTAGTAAAAGAACAAAAACATTATGGAAACTCATAATAATTTAAATACTTTTACCTTCTTGTATAACAAGCTTAGTATCAACGGTACGGCCATTAACAGAAACTGGGATATTTGAATTTTTTTCTTTCGAATGTATTATTTATCAGTATCCTTAATTTTTATTTACGCATTAGCGGGAAGTTATTTTAGACGCTAAAAGCCGGAGGGTCGTACGGGAGGATTTTATTAAAATTTATTAAACATATTTGAAATGGGGATGGAAATCTGTGCTCATAACAAGCGGAAAAATATTCCGACATTTTCTTGTCCGCGCTAAAAAGGCTGGGAACACGGACGAGCGGTTTTTAGTTAATCATCGCGATGAAACCGTTCCCCCGTTTCCCTCGTCGGGAACGTTCCGATTCTTAAGATTTTCCGCGTTCCGCCTTAGCGAACAGCCGGGCCGCATACAGAAACAGCTCGCGTCGTCGTCGCCGGTCCGAGAGGAGTTAGACGCCCTCCCGCGCTCGGGGGGGGGGGCGGAGAGGAGAAAAAAAACATTCTTCCATTGCGACCATACGGGGAGGGGAAACGAACGGAGTAGGCTGACAAAAAAAGAGAGTGGCGTGGAGAGAGAGAGAGAGGGAGGGAGAGTGAGTGAGGTTGAGTGGTGCAGTGAGCGAGAGAGAGATAGAATGAGGGTTCGGAGGGGAATAGGGAGAAAATGAAGGCAGTAGATGGGAGGGCGCCCGGTCCGGGCTCCCCCATTGTCGAGTTTTACAGTCCGCCAGTTTTCATCTTCGGCTTTTGAATCTCCCGAGAGTCGCCCAACAACAATGCACGGCCCCGGAACAACGCCGCCGCGGATTGTCCCACCCAGAAAAATTATATGTCGCTACATGAAACTGGCGGCCCTTCTATGCTCACCTACGGGGCCCTTATTGTTAGCACCGATTCCGGCTCCCTAATCGGTATTAAAAGAAGGTCGAACTTGTCAAAACAACAGCTTATATTTTAATATTCACACCGCAGTGTGAACCTCTGGGGTTTGAAAATGTTCTGACAATTAGGTATTCCGGAGAGGTGATTTTCTGTCTTCACTCACTTATTTCGAGAAATTCGGTATCAAATGATACTCTCAGCCTTCTTTGGGGATCTCATTTTCAGAGTATGCACTCTACACCCCTCGAACATTTCCTTTTATTTCCTGCACTTTCAGACCGATAATTAACACTTTAAGGTTTTAAAGGCAATCTATTATGCTGATCAAATACCTCGGTTTGAACCGTTCACATTATTATTACTCCACTGTAGCGCATTAGCATTTATTCTCTTTATCGTTGCTAATGTTATCCTGTTTATCCGTTTCTGTGGTCAAGTCGTCATTGCCAGTTCTTATACATCTCACTTGTGTTTTAGTTTAACGGAAACTATTGTTATTTTACGTCAGAACTAAATTAAATAAGTCAGTAATTATCTTCTTACTTCTACGTGGTCTGTATTAGCGATGCACAGTACCGATTCTATTCATTATTTTAAACCAATTTCTTCAGATAACCAACTTTCTGTAGCACATTGGGCATTTTATATTTCCGTAGGATGTATATATGATCATGTATGAAATGTTTCAGTCGTAGATTTACTGTAGGTTATTTCTCTATATCGTAGGTTACGTGTGGTATCTGTACTGTTTCTTTATAGTCCCCCACTCTGGAGAAATGTCGGAGTGTCTATTCCTACATAAAATGTATTTCTGCAGTTCTATTACGGGCTATTTTAAAAAATGTATTTATCGTCGTTAAAGAAAAGAGTGAGTTTTCATTAAATTAACAGCACTGTATATTCTTATTAAATATCATTGAAACGAAAGGCAAAACTCTGTATCAGCCTGTAACGGGGAGGCTGGCGGCCGGTGCTCGAAAATTACCCGCTAATCCCGTTCTATTAAATTGAATTGATTTCTATTCAATGACTCGGATATAATTTGAAACCGGATACTGTTTCAATCGGGAAACATACATTTGCATACAAATTGTGTTCGGAATCGGCTTACGGTCGTTTTCCTCGCTCGAAATTCTTTGATTACCTATTTGCCGTTAGTTGAGTAGGTGATTCCGCTACGGACCGATGTGCAACGCCCACGGTCGTATGATTTTACTGTAATTACCTGTCGGGTTGACGCATCGACCTGTTTACAATAGAAAGTATTTATTTTATCCACAGCAGAAGTGAACAGCACTTTTTAAAGTCATTACTAAAGTAATGACTTACTTACTAAGTAAGTCACTCTAACTTCAGATACTTATATACTTATGCATTAATTTTGTTTATAACCAATATTACAGTTGTTTTAAATGTCGACAAAATGTAAAATTTCTGCACTGTGTTTTTATTTGTCAGTATCTTTTAGGACTTCTCTAATATCTACGGCTGCCCCCAAAAAATATTCAATTTGTCTGTGTTTACGTACGGGTTAGGCGTGGCCCTATGTTTTTAAACCTCGTCCGACACATCTGGGCGCTATTCAGTCGCGGAGTTTTGAGACGGTTACAACTGGAGGGACTTGAAGACCCCGGATATTAAAGCAGCATTGTTCCCAGAGCGACGTAATAGAGCGGGAGACGATGAAAGAGTGGGCCACTCTTTTTCATTCTGGGTCCTGCCCTCTCTAGTATTTCCAAATGTATTTAAAGACTCGAAAGAGAGAGAGAGAAATAAGAGAGAAAGAGGAAGAGGGAGGGGAAGAAAGAGAGTGAGGGGTTGGAGGGAAGTTGAAGTTGAATGATTTGAATGAACATTTAAATTTAGGCCAGTAAGACGCTAAGGATTTTTCGATTACTTATAATTATTTATAGTTTACAGTATATGTATATACATATTTTATTTGTCAGCTTAGTACATATTCCTGTGATGTGTTTGTATATTGCAGAATATGTTAGGGTTATATTATTACGTATACAAAAACCTTACACCACATTATTCATTATTCATTCTAATAAAATTACTTCACCTATGTTTCGAAGGTAGCACAAATACCAAAACATTGGCGTGAATTTATTGAAACTGGGAATACGTTTTCGTCGTAATTTTGTGCGATTATAAAAAAATCTTTTAATATTTTTTTCAAATATACGTTATTACAACGCCTAGGAAAAAAACTCATTTATCGATATTTATAGAAGAAGCTGTCGTTTGTGAAACGTTCCGTTCCTCACGATGTTAGTTTACTTAGGAGTTCAAGGAAATTTCTTTTTGCTAGATCAGAAACGTCCTCATTGGCTGAGTTTAAATTCATTTTACCAGAGAGGATTTTTTTTATTTTTCTTCTGCAGTGTATTTTCTTTGAATCTATCCGCTCGTAGAATTTCCGGAAAAAATTATCCGAGCAAAATTCAATTTCAAAACTTCCTTTTCGGTGGCTATTAAATTTTCGTGGACGACGAGGGAAATATTAAAGCTCACCTCGGGCACGAAAAGCATAACCGAGTGATTAATTTCTGTCGGCGGGGGAAGGAGCAAAAATTCTTCGGGAGATCTTTTGCGTTTATATTTCTTCATTTTAATTACGCCATTAAAGTGAAATTAAGCCCGGAAAGGGCGGCCCCGGGGGTGCCCCTCCTAGAGACATATTTTTTCAAATTAATAGCAGTCTCTCTGCCGCACGAGAGAGATGCGGAAGTTTATCACGTTTCGCCGGCTTGAAGCGGGGAAAGGGAAGTGCCAGTGTTTATGAAAAGAAATAAACGGTGTGCTGTTTCTAGACCAAGCGGTTGATTCAGTCCAAACTGAACAGAATCAGTATGAAAGCCAGATTACATTTGGGTTACGAATAATGAAAATATTGAGAACTAATTTTCAGGAATTGTCAATATAGTCAATATACAAATAATAATAGAGGTTATAAATGAAAATAATAATAACAATCGAGCGTATGTTTTAATGGGCAACACATTGTGCCCCTCTAAAGCGAAAACGAAAAGGAATTTGATAAGCAGCGAAATTCAGAACGAGGAATTCGTGAAAATATTGGCTTATAATATGCTATCATATACACTATATACGCTGATAGCAGCTGTTTATTATTAATCTATTCTTTATTCCGTAACCAAAATGTTGGATATTGATTCTTTAACCGGTCAATTTAAGTAGATATATGAAAAATACACGGGGCGAACCCACCGCCCTCTTGGGGCAGAATAATTTATTTCCCACCGACATGTCGAGAGCTCAATGCATACACTTAAGAAACGATTTGTTTTGCAAATTAGAAGTGCAGGAGACGTTTTGAACTAGTCCACAGGGGGTAGGAAAGAAATTCGCGAGGATTCTTTAACCCTTGAACTTTTGAAAAAGGAATTTTTTTGTCTCCAAATGCCAACCCTTCGGCAGGCTCATGAATATTGTCCGCGGAAAATTTCCATAAATTTTCGAATGGAATTACAAACTTGGACCGGGTCCACGCGGCCGTGCTAATAAGCTAAAGGGAGGCTTTATTAGGCCCATCGGCCCTCCAGTCGGCCCTCTGTACGGTTGTTGCGTGTGAATGGGGGAAATCATAATGGCGTTTTAACTCTAATAATATCGCCCGTCGTTTAAAATGATCAATTTTGTTCTTTCACGAAACATCGGTCAATCGAGTTATGCATATCGGAGCATAGTTCGTTCTCAATTCTATCTCCGAATTTCGTCCTTTTTCATCATTTGATTGTTACATCACGCCCATACACTTCATAATTATAAAATATTGGAAATACTAGGAAACGCTATGGATTTTTCCGGATCTTCATCTTGCCGGTCCGTACTGTGGGAGATTCGAGTTATTTGGTTTTTGCCGCACAAATTAATTTGATTTCGGAAAGATAATTGTAAATAAACGTTCGCCCCGGGGATGGGAATTCAACCGACTGTTTTAAATTTAAACGAATAATGGAGATTAATTGAAATGCCTGGGCGGATAATGCCGGTCGTAGATTTGGTAGCCGTTTCAATTATGTGTGGGAGTGAGGGTTTTGAAGGGGGAGTCTAACCGAGATTTTCCGTTTCCCGTTTGTTTAACTGCAACCCGCTTTTCCCGATTTAGCGATTCGGCCGAAATTAATCTCCACCTAATTGTTTCGTTATGCAAAATCCGAAATTACGGTATTATACGAGTTTTTAAAAAAATATATCAACTCATTCACCCTTCTGGCTGGCATTAATGAATGTTTTCCTGGCAGTACTGAAGTGGTCGAATTGAATTATTAAGAATGATCGTATTTAATCCAAACAGAATAACATAAGGGATAACTGCATATATAACAGTAAGTCATTTTATAATTATTTTATATAAAAAAATATTATTCTAATACTTCTGATCTGGTTTACTCTGTATATGTTGTGTAGCACTTCCAAATTACGATATTTTCAAACTAGAAAGAATTATATGGAATGCATCGATTATTAATACTTTAATAATAGGTAGAATATAAAACTTAGTGTTCAGCTAAATAAATTGGGCGGTACAGTGATTGAACGATCAGTTCTATTTGCCGTATCCGGCCTATCGGTGTCTTTACAATATTGGTTTTCCAGTCCAGTAAAATCAGGTGTTAGTTTCAATATTGGTGGAGGCCCAATCGGCCGGTAAAGCCAGCGATGTGTGGGCCCATTGTGCCCCGGTATCGGTTTACATTGGTTTCGACCGGCCCGGTATTGTCAGAGCTCATCTATTGAGCGCTCGAGGGTGAACTTCCGGCCTCGGGTAATTCAAGTAGCAGGTGCCCCGCCCCTGCCAACTTCCTTTCCCACTAACTATATATAGTATCCCCCCTTGTTTTTGTAATATTCCGCGGCGCCAATTCCATATTTCTGAAATTCGCCCAATCTTAACACTTTCGCTACGGCGGTCCCCGCCGCGGAATGGCTTGCGTGGAACGGAGCACCGTGCCGAAAGTGCGAACATTAAGCGCGCACAGTCTTTAACATTCGGAGCCAAGACTTTTGTCTCAAAAACGACTTTGTAACATTATAATTTTACTTTGTAATTTAAAATGATTATACCACAATTTACAATATTTATATAAATTTACTGCAGTTTTATCACGTATAGGTGTCGTTCCTATCTTCTGACGCATTCAAATTACGACTAACTATTATTATACATTCGAGTGCCAGAGGCCAATGACAAAGCACTGTCGAAAGAAATAAACATTGCAATAGCGCTTGCAATTGTTTGCGAACTGAAAAAATCGAGTAGATAGCATCTACCTTGATTTTTGGCTCCATTTCTGTAAGAGATGCGGCGTCGTGTATAAGCGGCGTTTTCTGCCGGGTGACTATAGTCACCCGTCGTCTCCATGCGGCGTTTTGAGGCGGGTGACTATAGTCACCCGAAAGGGTTAAATGCAGAAATCCCTCCTTGCACGAGTGGTTTATTTAATCTCTCAAGAGTGGAAAAACTTTCAAGCTCAATATTTCTTTGGTTTGAACGAATCGCCCCGACGAAACCTCTGTCGGACATTCGCTCTCTCTTATCGATAAAATTTTCTGTTTTTCTAGAACATTAAGCTGTACGCCTTCATGGGTTATGAGGGTAAAGAAGGGGCCCAGCCTTTTGATACACATACTGTCGTTAATAGTAATGCTTGTACATATAGTCATAAAATGTATGACATTTCCATGGCTACCAGCTGCCTGGAAAGAGATAGGAGTTGAAACAAATGAGATGTGATTCATAACGCGTCACTTAGCTGCTTGTGAGATGAGCGGATGACTCACTTGTACGTATAAGGCAAAGTGTTGCGGCAACTGGGAACTACCGCCTGTCCGCCATTGAGAGAGTTATCTGCTAAATTAAGTAGAAAAATGATGTTACTTCTTCGATATTAAAACTTAGAGAACGACTGTTAACCCGTCACGCACTACGAGGTACAACACTAATGTTTAGATTGGGAATTCTGAAAGTAAGGGTCCCATTACTTACTATACCTCCGGCAATTCTGGTCATCTCGAGTGGTGAGTAATGATAGAGCAGTTCCTAATTGGAGTAGTAAGTTCGATGAGAGAGGGTTAGATGAGGGGTTTATTATAGCAAATTAGACGGTTGGGCACCGTCTAATCGGAGCGTTAATGGCCATCATTTATCGGAAATGCACTTGGTGTTGATCACAAAAACTTGTTTCATTAAAGGGACAGTCAGTCTTCCGTATACGATGAATGGAGGGAAGGCCGCCATCGCCGGCAGTATTCAGTTAAAATCTATTTATTGTATTAGCCACTTTGAAGTACTTACCGCCTAAATTTGAAACATTGTCGTTTCTATATTCTTCTCCGCCATCTAACAATTTACAAATTTAAAAAATGGATAAAAATTTCATTTATATGGTGCTATTATGCCCCTCCTGGAAAATCCATTTAATGATGTAATGATGATATAAAAGAGCAAAAATTATGAAATTCGATTACTCGAAAACATTTCCCTTAATTGTTGCTTAAAATATATTAAACGATAAGATGTTGCCATATTTTGTATTCCGGTGTATTATTATAAAGGAGCGTTTTACAATCGTTCACTTATTTTAGATATATAGTAAATGCGCTAAAAATTATTATGTCTAAAGGAAAAAAAATACCTCACCCGCAAGCAGTAGCTCTGTGGGTCATCTTGTTCACAATTGGAGACGAACGCGTTTAAATTCGGTAAAGGAGATCGCGTAAAGACAGCCCTCGGCCAAGTGTACAATAGGATGGGATCGGAGAAAGCAATTGTGTTTCCTTGCCGGTTACGGAATCGGGATCAAAGCGTTGCCGACGGTTTGTCGGGGCGTGCGCACAAACAAAGGGGCGCTGGCTGGCCGCCTCGGGGGCCCTGTTTGTTCAGTATCAGTCACACAAGTGATATTTACAGGCGGAAGTCGCTAAGCCCACTTAAAAGGGGCGATCCGACCCCCCGCCCCCCCCCCACCTCGGTGTTTCTTCTGTTAATTGTTTGTAAGTCGTTCCACCGGCAGGGTGCCTTGTCAACAAGGAATGTTGGCCTGCATTCAAGAGAAAGGGAAACTGGTGGCCCCCGGGCCTCTCCTTCTACTAGCCGGCAATTAAACCAGAAGAATAGGTTGGGTCGACAAGCTAGAAAGCGGTGGGGGGCGGAAGCGGGGGTGAGAGGACGTAAAGCAAATATTGACACTTTATTTCCGCGCGCGTTGCCGGCGAGTTCTCCTTTTATATTTTTTTATTTTGTATGAAATTCGGTCCTAACTCTGTCTCTAACGTGTTTTAACGAGATACATTGTTGTTGGTTATAATTAGCGTGACGAAGTTTCGTGGAGTTAACATTCACAAATAAAAAAGCTAACGGGGTTGTTATAATTTTTTATCTTTGTATTATTGATCTTAAGATTTATCCGGATTAATTCTGCTTCGTCTAGTAGAGGTCTGCCATCTATTTTGATTATTATCACTGATCTCTTACCGATTAATTCCGTCTATTTCAGTTATCCTTCGTCAATACTAATCTGTTACTATGACAGTGCCCCAACGCATGTATTTAGGATGTCCCGAAATAAGTCTAATCTGTGCGTATTGTTTGAACAATTAAGCTTTCATTGGTGACCTTAATTCCCCGGGTGGGAGACTTAGTGATCGCTGGATTAAATTTGTAGCGCGCCCGGGCGCGAATCTCCGTTTAAACAGGAATTGATTGCAAAAGCGACGAGCATTATTTATTCATAGTGCGCACCGTATTTTATCAGCTGTACCACTTTTAGTGGTGGGGGGGGGTGAGCCGTCAGGGTTTTATTGTTTTACGACTTGGCCTGGTTTTATTTATGGCGCTTATTATGGCTGTTTACGAGGGCAACTCCTAACACCAAAACTGTCCCGTATTCAGATCATATCGCTTCCCTTTACACAAACACTCGCATATATCTGTATATATACATATATATATATATATATATATATATATATATATATATATATATATATATATGTATATCTTTATATTGGGAATGTCATGTTGTTTTTCTCCCTTTTATTGCCAATGTAAGCAACACATACGCACACATCAGGGTTTAGAAAAGTTTGAATATCATTAATTTGAATAATTTGAATTTCATTAACAAAGATTAGGTACAAAACGTCGTAAACTTGAGATGCGTCGGTGCGCTCAATACTATATTGATTATAAATAACGGCCACAATCTTCATAACTGGGAAACTTCATTCATAATTAATGATAAATGGAACATAATTTTGTCTTTATAACATAGTTTTTCCTTTTCGTCTCTGCATTGATTAAATTGGATCAAGTTTCGGATTGTACTGTAATGCCAGTAACGGAATAACTTGTTCTCCAGGGGTTATGGTTGAGGAGAATTAAGGATATTATTCCTGAATAACTTTCGGTCGATAGGAGGCTGCGGATTAAGTCGTCCAGTTTAATCAAAGTCGCGATTTCCAATTATTTAACGGTTCTTTTTATTTGTGCCGAGTTGGGGGAGAGCTTATAACATGCGGCTATTTTTAACCTCGATATTTTTAATTCCACTCCAAGTCGGATTGATTCAGTTACCTTTACATAAATAAATCAGATCCACTTGAATCTGTAAGCCCCGTTTGAATTCATAGGCGGCTGGCCCGCCCTGGGATTAGTCAAAAGGTGGGGGCGGGGGGAGGATCCTCAATTATATAACGGACCGCTTTTAATTTATCTCAATTAATAAAGATATCAATTACAAGGGGGGGGGATGCAAGAGAGGAAATAAATCCGCTCCGCCAACCGGGTGGGTGGAGCTAGGATAATGTTCCTGAAAAAGGCTTTCACTGAATAGATTTTGAGCACCCACAATATTTTCGGATCCCGAATGATTTTCGTTATTTTCTTAGTTATAAAATCTCAAGTGTCTTTCCTCGAGAGAGGGGGGCGGAGAGAAAGGCTGGTACCGCAATACCAACAGTCTATTTACCTTATTTAAAACGATTACACCGTTTATCTATATTGAAAAATTTATTTAGGCCGTATTTCTCGTTGTACACGGTAGCGATAATATTTGTGGAAATTTGACAGCGTAACGAATTGTAATAAAAAATGT
This sequence comes from Lethocerus indicus, assembly GCA_019843655.1. Lineage (NCBI taxonomy): Eukaryota > Metazoa > Arthropoda > Insecta > Hemiptera > Belostomatidae > Lethocerus > Lethocerus indicus. The sequence continues at coordinate 20,396,017 of JACDQD010000006.1, forward strand.
TGTTAGTTAATTGAACATTCATTCTATAACAATTCAAAATCGGGTAAAAAATTGTTGTTGCACTTGATTCCATTATTATTTGCGATAGCTAGAGTCTGCATAATACTCTCCATTATATTGTAGAGTGTCCAGCCGGGTTGGAATTAGTGCTTGTGCCCGATTCACGTTGTTGAACCCATTCATTTTGGTCGAGCCCTTCTGTCGCTGTTGGGTTTCTCTGCACGGCGTAAGCCTACCACTCCCCCCCCCGCCGGCCACCCTTTCCCATTCTCCTGGAAATTAATTCAAATTAGAACCGGCTTTAGATAAAGGGCCTCGGCCCATCTATCTTTCCTAAGGATTTAAGAACTGTAATGGAGAAATATTGCGTGTCTTGTCCGCCGAGTAACGATAGGCTAGGGCTAATCCCTCGGAGAAATACTGTGAGCCTGCAAGCGATCGAGGCTTTTACAGTTTTTCCTATATCGAATAGAATTGAGGATTGTAATTCACCTACAAAATAAAAATAACTTTTAATAATGACTGAGGCCTAGTGTGGAATTTAATATGCGTTGCAACAAATCACGAAAAAAGTCGCAATATATCTGATATAAATACTAAATTCGTGGATGCAATATTTGCATCTTTGCCGTTAGACACTAATTAAAAATCTAAGTAACTAATAATTTTCTGTATCAATTTATATGTATCAATTTGAACAATTCTTTTTCGTGGTTTGCCCTACAAGGACTCTTGATAATTTACATATTTGAACTATTGCAATACTTACTTTTTGTGAAGCGAGCCTCTGGTTTACTTTTAGGATTATTTTACTCGTTTTCAGTTTCCAGGGGGGGGTGGTGAAGAGAGGAGAGAACGAGTCGACTTTAAAAGGTACCACCTTTGACTCGACCTGTCCCTCCGCCCCTCGCCCCTCCACCCTGTGCAAACACTTTCATCGCATTATCCTCGCCAACTTTGTCAAAGTTAAACTGCACTTGACGCCTAAAAATTATATTATTACCGGTCCGCTTCAAGGGACAATTAGCCGAGGCCCCGGACGTTTTACATTGTTAGCGGCGGGGACGTACCCCCCGCCCCTCCCTCACTCTATTTCAGCCCTCTCTTTAAAAGCGGGGAACGTGTCGGGCCCATTGTAACCTCCCTCCTGGTCCCGTCAGTGCTCTCTCTCTCTCTCTCTCTCTCTCTCTCTCTCTCTCTCTCTCTCTCTCTCTCTCTCTCTCTCTCTCTCTCTCTCTCTCTCTCTCTCTCTCTCTCTCTCTCTCTCTCTCTCTCTCTCTCTCGCTCTCCCGCCTGTTTTTGCACGTTAACTTGGGCTGTAAATTAATCCCGGAAAACCTTTTCAAACTTGAAAAGCGATGCCCGACGCCTATTGAAGATGCGCTTCAATTAAACTGCATGACAGAAGTAAGTTAGATCAAGTTCCTGCAGAACCGATCGATAGCCGAAGCTGGGAAAATGGTGGTAATATGCCCTTATTTAAATAAATAATAAATATTCGTGTTACGAAATAAATAAAAAAAGTACTGTGACGAACTCACAAGTATATTATGTATATAGAGAATGTGCGTAGAGAGGAGAATAAGAAAATGAAGTATATTATACTCAGTAGTACAAAGCGCAAGTTTAAAAGAGGATGGGGGTCCAGTTGCAAGGCCGGAATGGCATGAAGAGGTATTTGTCGGGAGGAAACAATTCTGTATTAAGGGCGCCGAGGGTCCAAACGCTATTTCAATAACAATATCATCAACCGACGGCCGTGTGTTTAATTAGGACCGAATGCGGCGTCGTTTTTTGCCCGCCGTTGTCGGATAATAATATATGACTTATTCGGGGGTAAGGGAGCACTCAAGGCAAAGGGATAGGGGGTGAGGAGCAGAGGGAGGGGGGGAGGCCACTGTTTGAAGTGGAACTAGTAATTAAACCGGCGCAAATATTTATATTCGTATCGGACCGAGTCAATTTCGAATTCCGCATCGCTCCCGACCCCTCTCCCCTTGGCGGTCGATTTGAAATTCCTGGTTAGGTGCCCCCTTTTTTTTCCTATTTGCCCTGGTGGGGCCCTTCCCGGATGGGCCCCGTCCCTGCCCGAATTCGGCGAAACATCCATTTCACCGCCTCCCGGTTTCGCTATTTCAATTATTCTAATGTATGTATTAATCGGGACGTTGTTCGGAGATTGACTTTCTCGGAGTTCGAGTGGTCGTCCCCCCTCTCTCTCTCTTTGCCCGATGGTAAAGCTGGGAAATGCTAATGGCCGAGCGTAGGCGTGTTTACTATAGGAAATGGTTCTTATTTTTCGATGAATAATTAAGTTGCGTGAAAAAATATTCTTCCTTTTGAATGTAATCTCTATTAAATGCCCGCGGATTGTTGAAATTCATTTTGCTGATTTAATATGGTTGAATTGATAGAAACCACGAGTATTATTTTCAGGCGGTTTATTAATTCTAAGAAATTATATTCAGGGAATGAGAATATTCGCAATAAATTGAAAAACTGTAGGGACATGTTGCAAACGTACAAGAAAAACTATGCACGCGGGCTCACTGTCGTCTGGTGGTAAAGTAAAACTAAATATGTATTTTCTAAGTACGTAAAATACATTAGACAATAATACTTGGCCCTGAAACCACATCCTTCGACGTCATTTTCGTTACTCCAAAAAGAAATTTAATTTTGAGGCGGGGGTGGGCTTTTTTTTCCTTGGTACAATCCCGAGTAACACCCCCTCCAGGACTTAAGCGATAATCCTCTTTATGGGCGATACTTTGGAGTGTACGGGCCTAAAGAAGCACTACTGGGCGGCCGGTCTCTCAATGGCGTCGGACCCTTTCCCTTTGACCGGGGCCGCGGCTCCCTTTTCCCGGTCACTCAACGATAAAAGCGGCGAGATTGACGGGGTTTCGAGGCCGGCTCGGATTTATGCCCGCGACGATTGATCCGTATCCCGGCGACTTTACGGCGCTTCCAATTGTACGGCGGTAAGCGGGCCTTACTTCCTCGGTGCTTGCCGACCAAACTACACCTTCGGTCGAATTTATAGCACCCCAGTATTATATCTGAAATATCGGATGCCTCCTGTATTTTAAACCGGGATAGGGTTTTTTCCCCCAGCGGTTATTTATTGCAGGGGTCTTGTATGTGTTAATATAAAAGGCTTCGGTAAAAAGCACCCCTAAATTCTGGTCGGGCGAATCGATCCGGAATAAATGGAAATCCAGAAATTTCTGGCGTGGTCATTTGACCAAATTTGATGGAAAATATATTTCGTATCCTGACAGGGTCGCAGTATTCTTGAGTGGAAATAATAACGAATAAACTCCTTACATATCATTCTTAAAGGGGTGGCCTAAGGTACTTGGCTAACAGAATGCTATTTATAGGACCAAACAAGCGATACGATTCAAAAGAATCGAAATACCAATAAAAAACAAATTTACACTTGCTGTTACAATTATTTATTTCAGCGGACGAGCTTGCCCCTTTCCCATACGTACAGACCAGGATCTACCGGAAATGTGGAGGATGATATTGCGTAGGGGCGGGCAAAGAAAATAATTTCAATTCACACCCTCCTCCGCCCATTCTTAACGGGGTTCAATACACTTTTCGATGAAATCTTCGCCCCCGTCAACCCATTAGACCCCGTTGTTTATTTAATACCCGACTCCGTATTTCTTTGGGATGCGAGGGTTTGGGGGCGCGAGAGCGTATCGAGTAATAACGGGGCGTCGGAGGGATTCATCGGATATGACGCCGAGTTTGAGGGGGGTAGAGTCAATGCGAGCCGGTTCAACCAATGGTGCCGAGCAGCGGGCCGTGAAAGTGTTTCAAAATATCCGGCAGTTAGAAATCTGAAAGGAGGAGCGCTTTCAGATTGGGGCGCCTATTGTTCACCCCCTACAACCCCCGGGCCCGTATTCACCGTCTCACTCCTCAGTGCATATCTCAAATATAGTGAGTTTCCCTCGCTCTTTCCAATCCCGCCCCCAGTCAGTGTCGCAATATCTTCATTACCGACGCAGCTTTTTTAACCTCTCGGGTGCCTTTTAAAGACGCCTGTATCTTAGAATTCGTATTCCTCGCTTTCGAGCTCGCCCGTCACACATTGTATTGACGCAGCGATAAAAGGTGAAATGCGAATTATTTACAGGACTTAAATAAATAAGTCGTATTATTAATCAGACCCTTTCTCGGTTTGAAGCTAGAATGAATAATATGATAATATTATCATATTATCATATGATAATATTAACATCATGATAATTATCTTATCATTATCTCATCTTATTAAATACTCATGATAATTATGAGTATTTAAACATTACAATGTTTAAATTAGTTAACCAGTTTTGCGATTTCCAGACTCCCTGTGAAGCCAACAGCCTTTGCGACAATAACCTGTCGATCAGGGGGCTGCACGGGAAGGTCCGTGGGAATAACTAATTCCAGTGATGAAAGGGAGAAACCGAAACCCATTACGGCGTAGGGCCAAACACAGACGAGGCAAAATCGGAGGCGCGATGCCTATTGGAAGTCTGTAGGGAACAGATAAATCACTCGTAACGAAAAGCATATGATCTCGTACCTAGTTGCGCTGATTGAGTATAAAACTGGACAAAACCTCCGTAGTGTCCTCTATGTAATAAAATACTACCCATCTCTTTGTAGATGAATACGTAGCGACGAATCGATTAATACAATTTTGCGACGCAAATGAGGAGACCATTACGGTCTACTGTGTTAATTGCAGGTATGGCCATTCCTCTATATAACGATCGGCAAATGACTAACCATAAATATGTGATATTTGCCTGACACCGCAATGAACTCGTGTTTACTTTTAATTTAACTATAATTAAATTCAAATAATTTCAAATTCCAAATAATTAACTCGAAGTATGTTTAGGGGTTCATTTTATTTCGCATTCAATGGCTAACAGGTGAACGCGTACAGTATCGATTCTCAGACTTTTCTTCATGAAACCAAAATTTTATTTAATTTCAACTGTTCCTAGCGATTATACTGATATATGTATGTAGGTGCGTGTTTATGTAACGGATATATATATATATATATATATATATATATATATATATATATATATATACACACACACCAATACTCGATGTCTATTTACAGGAGGGACTATCTATATTGTAGGATTGTGGCTGTCCTCTGTAAGTTGAGGGCGAGGGCCGAGCTAAATGTTTAAAGTTATTCAAGAGCCAACTGATTTTAACCGGGCCAAGTTTGAGCAATAAAACTCGGCCCCATTGTTCCTCGTTCAATCGAATCTGCATAGCTATTTGTCCGAGGACAGGGAGGGCGGACAGAATAAAAAAAAAATTCAAACTGTTTACCCCGGGGCAAAAATACAGAAGTTTTTTCTCTTCTCCGGTTCTCATGAAACATTCATTGTTAAACAAGCCCTCTGTACCCTGTCGCGAGGCCTGGATGAAATTCGAAACTCGGCCCCGATTGTGGAAACTTGGCCTTTTCCATCCCGCGGAAGGGATCCGAAAAAAATGTTTAAAAAAAGGATAAGAAATACCTCAACATAACTGTAACGATTCGTTAATTGAAAAGGAGAGTGTCAATTTTTAGTGAGATATAGAAATATATTTTTATTCCGATAACCTGGTAATTCTCAAGGTGATATAGCGAGGTTATAAACCTAGTGTATAACATGTTCCAAATATCAATTATATATAAAACAATATTGACATAAACATTTCAGATTTACAGGCGCTTGAACTTATAGTATAACTGTTTTCATTGTAATTCATACTGTCAAATCCGCTCAAATAATTCATTATTATCGATAGCAACCAGTACAATTATACATGTAATAAGCTTCACGCGGCTACCAACTCTTATATAGAACCTGAAACGGGAATTCATTAGTATAAACAGTTTTGGGTTAATTAAACAGTACGCTCAATTTACCTCAATCTATTACCGTAAAAACATTCCGAGATGTCGTTCTCCTATTCACAGTAAACCAAATGCGAATCACGAAAAAGACACAGATTATGAGAAATGTATTCTCAACCCGTTTTAAACGAAGCTTCGGTAATTATTATTATTCACTTACCTCACTGACCGTACTGACAGTGTATTGTCTTCATTAAACCTTGGCGGATTTCCAATGAGATGGGTCTTACCCGATCGCATTGGAAATCCGCCTTCTCCAGATGTGTTGTCTTAAGGCGCTCAGAATTCAGGATCAATGAGCGGCCACGGGCGAAACCCCGGCGAACGCCGAACAGAATAGCAAGGAATAAAAAAACATCTCTCGCTCCCTCAGGCCAAATAAATTATGGACCGCGTTCGGTTATTCAATATTAACGTGGCCCAGATTAGGGCCGAGTTTTGCTCAGACCTTCCTGTTTTTTTTTACCCCGCGCAAATCTCAAAAATATCATGTTGAGGAAGAATTGTTGCCGGTACGGTTTTAACTCGAATTTAGAAAAATAAATTAGTCATAACTTCGTATCGGCGTTAATAGAATATGAAACAATTCTATGAGCTCCCGTTCTTGTTAGTTACGTGTTCTATATACATTTAGAATAGTTTTAATTTAATTGAAAATAACTAGACAAAAAGCAGGACAAAAAAACAGAATATTTTGATAGAATATATCTGGATGATATAAATGACCGATTCCAGCTCGTAAGAGTGTATCCACCGGAGGATGAATAATGAATATGACTAATTTTTTCGTGATTTTCTATTTTAACTGCTATATCGTTTTTGTGATGAATTCAGCTTTTTATTGTCTATCCCCTTCGTTTTTTCTTACGTTAATTTTACAGATCGCCCATCCCGCAGATACTCAGAGATAATTTCAGGCGCTAAAGGGACACGCAAGGGGTATTATATTTGAAATTCCGCGGAAAAACACTTTCTTTTTTCATCCTTTTACTTTTTGTTTCGCCTAAGCACAAATTTCGCCGGAGCCCACCTCCGGGACGTCAGAAAGACAATGCAAACAGGGATTTAAAAAAACGGCCGTCATGTTTTACAGCCTTCTCTAGGGCATTAAAATTGTACCGCGTATCTCCCAACAACGTGCAAAACAGAAGCGCGCAAAAAATCTAATTTATCCGTCCGTGACAGATAAACAAGTGAATAACATCCAGTCGTATTTTCATATTTTTTTCTAAACTCGATATTCACCTGCAATGTCCTAGTTGTTACCTTATTCTCATATATAATAGCGTCTCCCTGACAATTACATTACGGATATATGTTCGAGTGTCCTTTAACTTTCGATTCGTGCACATAGACATTCTGAAATTTTCCGCCGGTGACCAATTTTATGTGCACAGCAGTAAACGTTTACGATACGCCGACATTGGAACTGTTATAATACAGTTAGCAATTTATTCCATAGCGATCGAGCTAAAACGTGCCGAAGTTAAATGAGCGCTCGAAATCGTGCCTTAACTACGTCGGCCGCAACTAAAGCGGGGGGGTTGAGCTAACTGATTTAATCGAAACAAATTTTTCATCATTCCTCTATCGAGCCAACTGTTCAAGCCTCAACTGCTCGTGTTCTACATATTTTCTTCATAGACGTATTCCAGTGAAAAATAACATTTAACATCGTGCAGTATTACATCTTATCTTTAATACCCAGTAAAAATATCAGTAATGGAACTTGAGGTTAAAGGGGACATAGAAATAATGTGGAACACTTTTAGTCAGTCATTTGTCCTGTAAATTGCCGTTGAAATTGAAGAATTCTTTTAAGGAGCTATGTTTCTTCATGAATTGTTCAAGGAATTTATATTGAAATTTATCGGTTTATTTTATCTTGTGATGCGAGTTTCGCCTTTTTTATATTATTACTGACTTTACATTTTTGCTGCCCATTTTTTTCAAGACGGGCAAAATCGCATCTGTGTTAATATAATTGGGAAATTAATGTCTACGCTAATTTTGGATCCCCGCTTTTCCATTTGCTTTATTCGCTCCGAACGCTACGCTATTATTGCATTAATCGCACGTGGCAGCCGGTTTAAGTCCTTTGTTGTTCCAATACGTTGTATTGGACACGGGACATATTCCTTTAATGAATTCCGTTCAAATTTTCTGCCGCCCCTATATTTTAATGAAAACTGGCAGGTATGACGCTGACCGTGCATGTTTAAATGGCCCTTTGTGCCGGGAATAATTTATTTCGGAAACAAATCAAATTTGGAAAAACTGTTCTTCCATTCATAATTGGTGCTGATTACGGGCGCACGCATAAGCGTATATGTAGTTTAATATTAGTTTTGTTCATTGGAAATTTTTTTTATGCTACCCACAACCAAGTTAGGATAACATGGATAAGATTGAAAGGAGAATATGATGGTTATTTTAAATAAGAGTTAAAGGAATATTTATGAATATCAACTCGTGTCTGAAACGGCTGTCTTATTTCGAATAAACCCTTGTTTGATGGAATATTTCGATCACACTACAAGCGAAATCAGGAGGCAGGAATATATCGAATTGGTTGAAAATGTTCTCAAAATCTGTTATTCGTAGATCCCGTGATTTGTATTCGGGTCGGTGTGGCGTATTAATATAAAAGCTGGGCCCGTAGGGAGCGGAGTTGTTTAAATGTTAAAATGAGAAAAGGGGTGGTAGGGATTCGGGGCTAACAAACCCCATCCACCCCCGGTTTCCTTTTCTTCGTTTGTCCCGTTCCTGTTTCCTCAGAGGACGCCCTGCCCTCGTTTCGCCCCCCCACCACCGAAGGACCTAACAGTTTTGCCCTTCTTTGTCCTGCCCACTTCGACCTCACAAATTGCCGTCCTGGCGCCCTCAGTCGGTTAGACCCTGAGGAATTCACGAGAATCGCAATCTGCGCCCGGACTTTTCGAAACTATCGACCTACGAACATGTTCGAATCAGAAATTTTAATCGCGATTTGATCTATCGCCGGAGTGTGGGATAAATTAACCGCAATAAATATGATTCCTACCTGAAATACCGACGAAAACGGTCCCTCTGCAATCATTAAATTCAGGACAACATTAAAATAATACATAAATATTACTTGTAATTAATTTTCATAACAGACTGGTAGATGAAAATTAACGCAAATTGCGCAAAGATAATAGTCGAAAACAAATTTCCTACCTTATACGTTATTACTCATTATAATATTATTACTTATATTGCGAGGAACAATGCAGTTCCCTTATATAGATGACAATTAATAGAACGTAATTAGAGGATAATACATAGGGGCTCAATCTAATAGGAGTAGTCCAACCGCTTTAATCATTGATCGCGGAGTTGTCTACTCCGGTGACACGGATTCGATCCTAATTTTCATTCAGTTCTAAATTTGAATTTATCGTGGGTGGATTCCATCTAATTATAGTACACTATGTGCATGCATTATTCGCAATTATATGTACATTCATTAAATATGTCCATAGTCATTAATCATCGGAATGGATGGAATGCAAAATGAATACATTTTTAAATAGTAAAAAAAGATACCTCATAATGAGTTTTCTTATAATTGGTAATTGCTTATAGATTGTATTGTTATATTCGTATTATTAACTTGTTAGATATGAAATATAGGTTAGTCGATGACGGAGAACAAATTTTTAACGTAACTTGAAAACAGGAAAGTAAATTCCAACAGGTATTGGCCCATCGGCGAAGTGTGGGTTCGTTTAAATGTGTGCCAAGGCTCATGAATAATGAACGGTGGCTCCGAATGAAACTTAACTTGTTGACTAAAGATGAAGAGCTTCGTGAATAAGTGATCCCCTCCTCCTGTCTTGCACAACCCCGTCGCCGGGCCTCGTTCCCAGACGACACTTCGCAATCGGCTACGATTACACCAAGAATGGTATAACGATTTTTGCCCAGTCACAAAATTTCGATGTTTTTACCATACCCACGTTTTGTACGTCTATTGTACCCACCTGTGTTTCTCCGCACGTCCTGAAAACTTTTCGGAATTCCCGATAAACCGCTGGCAAATTGTTGGCGAAATTCGGCTTATCATCGACTGCCCATTCAGATTCCACGGTCAGATTTCCACTTGAAAAGGATTCTAAAAGAATGAGAGGAACGATTTACCTCTCCCTTATTGTGCATTTCAATTGAAGTAAGCACCCGAACGGCTCCCCACTTCTTTTCCATTCACTTTCCATCCTGCAGTACCGTGAGAGCTGATAACTTTTTAAACTTCGTATTTGAATAACATTTTATATATTTGATTATCGACATAAACCGAAACGAATTTTTATATATACTTCTTTTAAAGTTTACTGATTTAACGAATATATATACGAATATATATGTAAAGCTCCAATTGTATAATTCTAATGTTGTGAAATAAAGTTATGACAAATTAAATTTAAAAATAATTTTCTCCAGCTTAAATGCTATTAATTTCCGTTCATATATGTTATTGATTGCGACCGGGCCGTTAGTTTGCTATTTTATAGCGGCCACTAATGCGCTAGTCTGTTTATAGTTAAATAAGGAGGAAGAATTCCATTTACCATTATGATCGGGGGGTAAACGGTAGTGGTCGGCCCAGGGAATAATGCCCGGAGGTTATAGGGGTAGGATGGGCCGCCCCCATCTCCTCGCCCACCCACTTATAACTTACCATTAATGGGCCAGGTCATTTTAACGAACCCGGATCGAGTAAATATATGTCCAAGGTTGAAGCCAAGGGTTAAGGTGGATTATTGAAATCCTATTTTAAGAGATAGCAAACAGGAGAATATTGAATTTGTACTTAGCCAATATTGAATACTCGTGTTGAGAGGATTATCGGAGATTTTAAATCCGAACAGATTTCAGTTTAATAGCAGTCATCTCAGACTGATTTCGGAATAATTTTTCGGAAATTATTTATTCCCAGTTCATTTCATTCATTTCAATTCGGTCACAAACAAATGACTAAAATTATAAAACAGAAATGTGTGTATTAGAACACTGAAAGGTGTCCGAGAAGATTTATGCAAAACTAGTATGCATTGAAAACAAATATATTCAAAATATACAAAAAAAAGTATTCATTTATTGAAATGAAGCTTATTGAAAAAAGCGTGGACCCGCGTTGAAGAAACTGGCCCGGGTTCGATGCCAAATATTCACTCGGCGACAAATCTCAATTGTAACCAACAAGATTGGCGAAGAAGTTGTTCAATCAAAGGGTTTCTAAAGTTCTAGTCTCCTCTCATCCCACGTAAATCCCCTTGTTGTGTCCTCCTCTTCCCGGCCAACAACCCCTAAATCCACAGCAGTTATACCTCTTGCTCCTGGATTTTCGGTCATTCGTGGGCTACATCTCTGCTGTACGACTTATTCCATCGTGTCTAAGAAACGCGTTCTTGAATATCCTTTTCTTATTGTTCGCGGAAATGTCAATAGAAATTTAAAAAATAACGAACTTCATTAATTGATGATTTTATTTGATAAAGCTGGCTCGTACACATAATTATAACAGCTTTTACTCGTATCTATTGATTCCGAGAGTGGAGTATATTTAACGAAGGCGGGTAATTGGGTTTTTTTTGTGAATCGTTAAAATTGAAATGGAACTTTTCCCGGCTCGCCTTCTCAATTCTCTTTTTCTTTAGGATCTCTCTCCCTCTCTCTCTTTTGTAAGCCGGTTGCACAAACGAGGTAGGTACCTTCATTTTGGAGGTATCTCTACCTCTCTCTTTGCAAACTACGGCCGAGTCATCGCTAACAGCTGCCACTCAATTGAAGAAAGGGGGTGGCGGGGGCGGGGCGGGCGGTGGGTTTCGGGGACGGTTGAACGCGCCGGCTCTCGCGTAACGGATACTTTCAAGAATACTTTTATAAAATGCCGGTGCTCACGCCGAAAAAAACCGAGGAAAAACTGGAGAGGAGCGAGGGGAGCTTTTTCAAATTCAATTGCGGCACAACCCACTAGACTTCTGTCCCGGAGAATCCGCCTTTGCATGTCTCAATGATTCTTCGCTGCACGTTTTAAAACCCCGACAGCGTTTAGAGTTTAAAATTCAGAAAACTGTACCGAGCGCTATTTATTATAGCGCTTATAATTCCGTGAATTGCATAAAATTAATCGAATGTGCCCGTTTGACGTTTTATATATTTGGAAAAAAATGTGTTTGTCCTCCTACGAAGGGTTTTGGAAAAATTTAAATTAGCAATAATACATTATTGCACCGGATGAAAATGTGGTTGTAGAATTAATTCCTTTACAAGGTGATGAGTATATTTGTATTTTGACCTCGACTTGAGCCGCGAATGGATTTCTGTAGCCGGGAATAGTGTCGGGGACGAAAGGAAGTCCGATAACTAGGTGGGTGGGTGGCAACCCCCTTAAGTTCTGTCCAATCAAAGGGGTTGCAAACTCTCTCTCTCTCTCTCTCTCTCTCTCTCTCTCTCTCTCTCTCTCTCTCTCTCTCTCTCTCTCCGGCCGGACCTTTCCGTCTCCGTAAGGCCGTTTCTCTCCGAGGTCCACTCCACCACCTCCTCCCTCTCTCTCTCTCTCTCTCTCTCTAATCGCGTTCCTCTCAATTACAATGGTCACTTAGTTACCAGAACTGCCCCACTGTAATTATGCCGATCGAACGCAGTCTCGGCTTGTACAATCGGCAAGGGCGACAGCTATTTCGGCTTCCGACATTTTCTCGTTTTCAAATATTTACCGGCTGGTCAATAAAAATAGAATCGACACTGTGATTCTACGCAATTGAACCGTGCGTACTTTCTCAATTGTAAATACAATTTCTCTGCCTAAATACAGAGAGCGTAATCCGAAACTAAAATTTGGCTACCGATTATTACATTATTACAAAATAATACCATCAAATAATATTCATATAGAATTAATTATGTGTTCCTGTTCAATAAAGTCTGCAGAACGGGATGCACAATTTTCCCAATTTCCCCTGCGCCCTTTTTTATTATCTCATGGTATTATAGTGGAAACAATCTCCCTAATAGGAGTTCCCTGGGTGACGGGGGTGTGATGAAAACGTAAGATAGATTTATGATTATCGCTTAGATCCAGGATCGGGCCGCGTGAAGGCGCCGCTTTGATACGGTTTCCAGTCACGCCGATTTTCCCAGCACCACTTTCCACTTTCACCAAGTTTTCGGACGGTCGGACGAGCAATTTTTTTTCTCCCATTTCCGTGAAAGTTAATCAAGGAAGAGACTGACTGCTTTCATTTTATATCTGCTGTGTGACCGTATTTTAACTTTCATTCTAGAAAGTATTGATACTGTAAATGGAGACGCCGAGACGATTTTTTGTCATAATTCGGCTCGCTACGCTCAATTAGAAGGTACAGAGGCGGACGGGAAGCCCGCGAATTTGAATTCTAGAATGGCGTCTTTAATAAATAATGCTGATGATTGCCTCCTCACGGCGGCTGTTCGGTCCTATGGTAGACTGGTTTCGGCTTCCTCGGCGCCATTAGCATTCCGTCAGTAAAGCTGACAGCTTCTGAAGCATGTTTACTGTCAATGAACCATCCCTTTACCGCTACACTGTTATTCAATACAGTTATGTGCTAAATGGTTCTACTGGGATATTAATGCGCCGTCTTTGCTCATAACCCGAGACTCGCACATTAATTGATCCCATGGTGCCACAAACGGTTATCTCGAACGCGTGTTGAAATTAAGAATAATGATTTATTTCACTAATTTAGGCACGGGCGGACTAAATAAAAAGGATCTAGCGTTTCTCCGCCTGTTAACTGCAGACGTTGGGTGTAGTTGGGTGGAGCGGATGGCGGTAATCGATAATTGGATCGCTGGCATTATATATTTTTCATATCGCTCGTCAGTGTTCGGTGTTCGGAGGAGTGAGGGAGGTGGGGGGCGCTAATTTACGAGCTCTCTGACCCAATTGTAAGTCGGACGATGGGTTTTGGTGGCTGGTCGGATGTGGGGGGTGGGCGGGGGACGGAGGGAGCAAACTCATCCGTGTCATTGCCAAATATCTGAAATTTCCGTTTTCATCCGACCAATATTCAATTGCGGCTTTATGAATTTATACTGGGGGTGGCCCGAGGCCGTGTAACCCGCACCAGCACAGTCCCCGCCCACCACAATAAATATCGACGCGACGTATTTATCCGGCAGATCGAATTTATACGGCATAGGACACCCCCCTCCTCGCTACCATCCCCCCTTTCTCTCTTTCACAGTTGAAAAACGTTAACTCGCCGCCAATAAAACCATTATTTGACAGTTGGAAATGCTCGCGGCCTCTCTATTGGCTACAACCTTCGAAGCAGTTGGCTTCGGACTCTGAACTCCTTAAGCTGTGTCGGTAATAATGATTCGATATCTCGATAATTATTGAGGGCGCTACCTACAAACACTCGGGAGATATTCAGTATCTTCTCATTTTTCTCGTCATAAAGTTTCGTTTAGGCCAATAACAATTCCTCCAGTAATGTAAGATTCTTACAAATGGTTAGCAGCCGAAATTATAGTTCTCATTAGAACTCATTCCCGGATACTTAAATATAATAGAATAATAGTAATACAAATTTTATTATTCTAATGTATTGATGTTTTTTGTGTTGCAGGTTAGTATTTGACAATATTATTGCAGTATTCTCCGACACAAATTGAGAGGTAAGCCATCTTCAAATCAAAACATTCCATTATCTGCCATCATGCAAGATGAAAACGAGTCGATAATTATGTTGGTGATTTATGACGTTACGACCTGATCTTAGCGTAATGTAAATGATTGATTAGTGAATTTTAGGGATGTTTATTACAATTAAATAACATAATATAATTGGGATTAGCGGAGTGTGTACTTTAGTTGGTAAGTGGAGGGAAGCTGGGGAACGGTGATGGAGGCGTATTGAACATGCAATTACTTAAAAATCCCCCACCCCCCGCAACCCCTTTCCCAGTTTGAACGCCGACGGGGAGATGGGTCGAGCCGCCCCTCGAGACGACCTAATTGAGTTTTAATACGAGCCCTCTTGAGTCCACCTAACTAAAAATACACCGTTTAATTGGTCTGTGTTTTAATGTTATTAGCTGGTCCGTCTTGATTTACATTCAAACATAAAAACAATAATTGTTTCAAAACCGTGATGTCAAATTTGTATTTAGTTAGTATAAATTGAATATTTGTGTTTGTACTTTTATTTAATCTTTATGAATAAGTTAAGGTAAGTACGAATTAATTATACACGCGAATATAAAGGACCAAAAGAATTAATTGATACTGCATCAAAATAGAGTGTCTTTTTGAATTTCCCCTTACTGAATCAGGATTCAGGTTAGAAACCACTGGATGAAATAAAAATATGAATTCTGATTGTTCATACTGCTGGTGAGAATGTTTAGTTGAATATCGAAACTCCCCTGATCCGACTATCGGCGACGATTCTTTGATCAATAAACTGCTTTATTTCAAACAAATAAATAGTTGGGAAACTCGAGAAGGCACTATTTGAACTGGTTGCCGAATTTCGAAGCGTTTTCTGGAATTTATTCATCTACAAATGCAATGAACTAAAATTTACAATTCACTCACAAGCAACGAAGTAAGAACTGCATGCCGCGGTGGGGTTCGCGTGTCTTTGATTATATTGACGATGGGGAACTCTTTAATTTTCTGTCATTTGTTCAGATAATTCCAGATAACTCTTCAGAATTCAAGATACCTGTTACAAACCTCGTCATTGTCTGTAGGAAAGTTATTCTGTGTTTGTACGTTGGAAGCGCCCTAATGTAACACTTATATCGCGTGTCGACACTAGTTTGTCGGGCTCCTAACTAGAGTTAATGGAATACAGTGCCAGATGACAGCGTACATTCATTTAATTTTGTTAATGCAACGGTTACCTTTGTTCGTGTGTCAATATTCTATTATATATTACCATATTGAAGGGGTTTAGCCACTGAAACCTGGTCTCTGGACCGTCAATTCTAGGTACACAGATAGGGATCTTTTTCCGGCTGGTCGAAGGTAAAAGAATCATAAATAGTACATGGAGGTTTTTAATAACTTTACTACTAAACGACCTTTGTTGTTGCTGAAGCCAATATCAGGTTATTAATTGATCGAACTTTACGTGCCATCGCTTTTACCCTGCATTATTCACAAGTACGCTCTGGTTCATTGGTTGTGGGGTGAACACGGCAGATGATGCGATTGAAACTGAGCCTGTATCAGTAACAAAGGTTCTAGTACGTTTTGTAAATAATCCTGTACTGTGCAAAACGTCATTAAATTATTATCTGACTTGTCCATTTCACAACGTAATGGGACAACCTGTAATCTAACTGTAAATTGTCCCTCTGTAGGTGTCTACTGGAAAGGATTAGTGTACTTATATAATAGTAAATGATTGATTGTAAGGGCCTTGCTAATCTACTAATAGAATTAGGAGGCGTAAAGCCGAAATTGGAAAAAGTTGATCACAACATCGTGTTTAATGTTTTTATTACAAAAAACAGGTTTTTGGCAAAGAATTAAAAACAATATTTTTCCAATATCGCTTAGAACAGTGTAGCGGGCTGTTTGGTTGTATTTATGAGACACTAGTCTCTCGCGTTTAGCTCTTTCGCATCCACTTCCACCGAGTATTCCGAGTTGCTACCAAATATAGAAGATAGAATTCTGCAGAAAAGAGGCCCAGGAAAAGGCGAATAATATGAAAGACCGCCGTTCTAGCTGTCACCCGGTTCCCTAAACGGTGGGTGGCTTCTCGGAAAATGGAGATCGATTTGACGATTCCCGAGGGTAGAACGGGCGTCCTAAATCTGTGGGCGAATAAATTCTGGAAACAGTTTCTACGTTGGGGCAAGACTCCCTAAAGGTAGTGGCAGGCGCCCCCCTTCTTAACGGTCTATATTGCACACATCCACGCTCCTAGCCAATTTTCCGACTACACTTGCGTCCTGACTTCCAACCTAAATCCTACCAGTCTATATCAAGTAACTTAAAGGACCACTGAAATATAATAAATTATAGGGGTACGAAATTACGCATAAAAATAATTTAATTTTAAATCTCCTTTGTCAGCCTCACGCTTCACCACCATGAATGCGCTCCAATATAGCAACATCCCGATAAAACCAATGAATCGGGCTCGCCTACACTGAGATAAAGATCGGAATCCACTATTCCAACTTTTCTTCTGCAGAGACGCTCAGAATTATGCTTTAAAAACAACAAAATCGTGTACAAACCACTACGGAGAGCTAGCTATAGGGCGGAACTGTGGATCTGGGCCAAGAATTTCAGAAGAGATTTGGCCCGAAGGATATTCGTTGGATACAGAACGTATCATTGCCTACAATAATAGTTTTGATTTAATAAATGAAAACAAAATCTTTGCCCGGTATGGGAGTCCGGCTGAGGTTGGGCGCTAAACGGCTCTCATGAATGTTTCGGCTCACGCTTCTCCTCTCCTCTCTTCCCGACTGAATTTGTTGAAATTCGAACCAACTTGTATTTGACAAGTTTTAGCCCAGGGCCCTAATTCGTATTCAAGGAGGTGAATACCAACCCCAAGCTCCGCCTCCACGGCTGACTTACCCTGGAACAACTTCCAACCGCTGTTGTCGCACCGAACCAACGGCCCGTGCACGGTTCATGCTTTGAATTGTGTTGCCGATAAAAAATTATAATAATTCCTTCCTGCGTATAGAAATGGGTCGGTGTTCCCGCCATCTAGAGATAACTAATTCTAGATAGCTTAGGCCGTGAAACTGGCCTAAGAAATCGGTTGAACAATAATCTGAACCGTGTGCAATACAGAACGATTGTACTTCAGTTGTAGCAGCGGCATTATGACGGTGTACATGAGTATCTTATTCAGGTTGCTGTACACATATTGTCCAACAACGAGCGGTAATAATTTATCCATTGGAATTTTGCTGGGCATACATTAGGTTATAATTTAAGGAAATTTCGTTGGCAAATTCGCCGCTTAGTACAACTTAACCCTTCATTCGGGTCTTATGTCGCGGCTTTGCGGGCAAAGTATGTTAACGTTCCGTCAACAGAGGGTGAGCCACCCCCGCACGATAAATATTGGGTGTCTGAGGCGACTATGTTTGCCCGTGTACGCTCAAGTCTGTGAGCGTGTCTGTTTGCGTGTACGTGTGTGTGGGCCCTCGGTTTGTTCGGGCGGGCTCCTCCCTGTGGAGAGGCCCTTCCCGCACACGAGAAGACGATTTTGGCCCCGTTCAACCCTTGGAACACAACCGAATTGAATCGAACAGAGAACCCTCGCATATGTCTCGGGAACGTGCCGTCGAGTGCTTCGAGACTTAGTGTCTGTGAGATCTCACAAACCGCCGACTCCCTTAAGGCTCACCCTGCCCTAATGGAAACGTTTTTATAGAAAAACAAAATAACTCGGACTCGCATATTAGCGGATGTGCAAAGAGTGCAGTTCATCATCATTAGCAGCTTCTTCTGCCCGCGAATGTCGTCGCCCCTTTAAGTAGTGGCACCCTTAAGTAGTAAGTTCCTTGTTAGAGGCCACCTTCATAATGTAGTCTCGCCTCCTATATCGTCGGTATGGTAAATTTTAAGTATTAATATAGAAAAAAACTTTATTCTTTAAATGCGCCTAAAACCCACCGACTAATTCTTGTATTTTTATTGATTTATATTATCTTTCAACGAACATTCTACTGGGATATTGTACCTTTCCTGCTATTCCCAATACTATACATCTTGTACCCAGTACACGGTCATGAATGCAATATTCACATTTAATGTCATTTTCATTAATAATACTATATTAATAGGCCCCGATCCCTATTGGGACGTTCTCGGGTCCCTAAGACGATTAGAACGGGAGCAATCTTCTTTTCTCGGCCATCAGAACACGACAATGTATATTTCAGATATAAAGCTTCCACCCTTTCGTAGACCCATACTTTCTGGAACATTGTTCTAGTCGTTGGATGGTTTAAACAGCTAAATTTCCTTGTCCACTAATGTTTACGGTCTCAAGTTGTTCATCGTGTTGTTTCATTTCATCTTAGCCTAGAAGGTAGTACGGTCACACCAGCATCGGTTAAATACGCGATAGGTTTAACAAATAGAATAACGGAAATGTACAAAGCTTCGAGAATACTGTACGACAATTCCTACTGAATAAATCCTGCTCTCTGATTGGAGTTCCATTGTTGTTCGTTTTACAATAAAATTGAAAACGCGATGGAAGGCCGCCGTAGAGGGGTTTGTCCGTTTTCAATTCCGTTTCCACTGTCACCAGAACAGTAATTAACAGTGATTTCCCATCGGGAACGGCGCGAGGCTCCGTTCGTGTGTGGGCCGGGGCGCGGCGATGGGCTTCCAAAGCCGCAATCAGTCACAGACTGCGTCCCTTTTAAACTCTTTTCCCCGGCTTTAAACCACCCCCTACCCCTCCCCGCCACAGGAGAAGTCATTGGCGCCCCGCTATGAAAGGGACCGCCGGTGTTAAGCGCAGATGCTTTCGGCCTCTTTTGTCGGGTCCAACTCTTTGTGGAGAGAAAAAGGGTAGTGAGAAAGGAAAGGGGGGGGGGAAGGGCTCTGCGTGAGTGTGGCCGTGGGCGGGGTGGGAGGGGGTTGGTAGTTAGAATTGAAAAACGTATTGATCCGGGTATGAGGGTAAAGAAGGTGGAATATTGTTATGGTTTGAAGGGGTGGCCCACGCACAGATCGCACGACCCTGTACTGGGTAATTTTCATCTTATTCTCTTCGAACTTTAATTAGCAGACTTCGGTTTCTCGGTAGAAAATCTATTCCAGTAGGCATCCTTAAGCCAAACTGATGAACATTTATCAAATCACGAATCACAGAATCAATATAGAATTCAGTCAGAACGGAAAGTAGTTATAGTGGCCAATATCCAAAATAAACGTTAATAGTCCACCTTTTTCAGGATCTGAGATTAAAAGGAACAAGTAATTTTAATTTAGTAGTTTAGTTATTGACATTGATTTATTACGTTTTGAACACCAATTTCACGGCTGTGCACGACTGAAACTTTTTCTTTTACACTTGCCTTAGTTAAACTAGAAAGTCGGTTAATAAATAATAAAATGAAATAAGCGTAAACTAGATCCCGGTTGAGGATATTGTTGGACAAGTATAATGCAGTTTAATATTTCCCTTTAGACAACAGTCAATTTTACTTCATCTTAATTAGAAGTGACGATGCGAACTTTATTAAACGGCCTATAGGAGGAGCCACTCAAGAAGTTATGTCGGGGGGAGGGGAAGGGAATCAACGCTTTAAAACAGTGGTTTCATTAGTTGTTGAGTTGTTGAGCCTCACACGCTTCTCAGATTAAATTACAAATTTAATGCCCCCGATTACGTTACTCGATAATGAATGGAAGTCGGGAGAGAAACGTTATTAAACGGCGGGACTTAAACCAATAATAGAGGTCATTATAATTAGATTTAAAGTTGTTACAAGTGTCCGGGGGTGTGGCCACCGACTGATTATTCGGTCGAACCCCTATCCGCACTCCCAACACACGCAGTTCGCCAGCTGTATAGTGATCGGGTCCGGCTTAGTCCGGAAATATAACTCGAATAGAACGGATAAAGAAGAATTCTTTTCTGGCAAAATTTTAGTTTTTTAAAAACTGACCCCGAAGTGAAAATAATTAATAATCAATGATAATCTGAAGCACTCTGATTTGCATATTACCAATCAAAAGATAACAGGTGGTTAGTGTCGAATCCATGAACTGATCGATACCTCGGAAAATCATTCTTACTCTAATCGGTGGCGAGAATTCGGAACCATTGCCCTAACCAGCGAGAAAATCTCATGAAATTCTAGCGAACCTCCAAACAGATTGTCTAAAACCTACTGCAGTAACGCTCGATATATTGGTGGAAATTTTAAAAATCGGAGGTAAAATTACTTGTTCACTCATGAATAACGCTCCCCGAACAATATTTCGATCCAGATTACTGGCCGTATCTCACAGTTACCTGCGCTGTTGGGGTAAACGATCGATCGCACTTTTCTTTAAATTAAGGGCCCGGCGCGGCGGTCCAAATTGCCCAACGGAGATAACGAGATCGCCTATTTAGGCGGATATATCAGTTTTAGCCGCAGTTAAAATTTAAACGCGCGCACGTAGAACGCGTAATACGCTGCACGATAAAAACAAAGGAGAAATAAAGTGCCGTTAAACCGCCGGCACCTTTAACCTTTCGCAGGGATTATTGGGTTGATCGGGGCGGGTATCGTGGGCGGTCGCCGGACGACGGGAATAATTCGCAATTCGGGGCCCCGCGTTTAATGGCAGCGGGTAGGCCGAGTTGTTTAGCGAGCCCGGGGGACTCGTATTTCAGTATGTACAATAAGTCAAACTAACTACCCCCTACCGCCCCCACGGCCGGCTATAATAGAATGCGGAATTTGCGGAAATATGCCAGTCCTACTGCGGATAAAAATTGCCCGCTAAGGGCCAACCCTGGGACTGCGGATACCGGGAGAGCAAGACTACCTTGTAGCATGTAGCCGTGTGGTATCGTTCTGGGAATTTTATATTCCTTTTATTTTATATCGAAGAATATACTAATTAAGGAATTACACGGTAAATAATGTAGTACTCGGTTATACAGTATTTTCTTTTTAACAGTTACAAATTAATATTTCACTATTAAAGTCAAGCAATAATCGCCGTTACAAATTACACGATAAAAGAACCAAACTAGGACTCAGCCTTTCTGCGTTTATTTAACTAATAGAAGTTAAATAATAAAAGAACAGGAGAAATAATAAAGCAACGGTAATATTAATTAATATTAAAAAAGGATTCAATCCTTTCCTTACAGACTACTATTTAAACTTATCCACCTACCACATATCCCAGCAAGTCGTTGGACAGAAAAATTGGTTATTTTCATTTAATTAACTCCGGCGGGTTTTTGTTTTTATTTTCAGGTCTTTTACGGACGAGGATGAAGTGTATAAAATATATATTTTTAGGCCAGGCGTAAAATTCAGCGTATTCGCCATAAATTTCTGTTACTTTATTGGCTGGTAACCGAGGCCCTCCCTTCGCCTAGTTTATGTATCGCCGGTCGAGGAACGTACGACTTTTCCATACCTAAAAACCGAGGCGCGTAGACTCGAGGATATATTATGAAATACGTATGTCCATGAGCGCATATTTTAAATAATAGATTTATTCGTTTTCTAAATACCGGATTTTCATGTCGTTCAAAACTAGGGAAACTATGGAACCAACCATTCCTGTCTAGAGTTACAGACATCTAGCATTTTTAATAAATAATGTAATTTTCAAATAGATAAAGACTGTTAACGTACCTCATTCGGGACTCCACCCAGGTATATTCTTAAGGTTGTTGAATGTCGATCCACTGTGCCCGACGTTTTCAATCCATCCACAAATTTTAAAATGATCGGCCCACAAATGTGCCGGAATAAATATTCCGTTGAAGATTTCATGTACTCGATACTCTCATTCGGTTATACACGGGGCAGGTAGAATTTTGCAAGAAAAAAGGGGAGGGGGCGGTACGTGCTGGCAAATAAATACGGTTCTGTTTTATTTCTTTTTTTCGAGGGGGTCGAAACTGATTCTGAGTGCAAAAAAAGGAGCGGTCAAGTGGCCTGGAGAAGTGGGGGGTTGGTGGGGATGGGGTCGTCAGTATTCCTTGTTAGAACAATTTGCCTCGGCCGAGGTATAATAATAGTGTTTTTGGGGCCGGGGGCGGCCACTTGTCTCCAGCCTTGCACGGGATTTCTCGCTCTGTTCCTCGACCATTCATTAAAATTCAGAATCTTCTGTCCGCTCTACCGTACGCACCTTCTTCTTCCGCAGCCCTCGCAGGCCCCTTTCAGTCCGACTTATGATAACTTTGTTAATGGCTTCAGCGCATCGTTCTGTTATACTGTTGAAGTATCGGGCCGTTGAATAGCCCATAAGAGAACAATTATTTAAAAACATTGTAAACAATGTTTATGATCTTGATGTTATAATATTGAGAAACACTCTCAATGCACTAGAAGTTATATTATATTGTTCAAAATAATGAGATGAAATCGTAATATATATTTGTCTAAATACCTTATTATTATTATTAAGAAACTTTAAACCGATGTTTAATATAGTTTATTGTCAATTTATTCATTGTTTTAGATTGTTTCCTACATACTTACAGTGATTATGTGTACTGAGAAATAGTGTTTGAATTGATTGCTAGTGCAACTCATTAGAATTGATGTTATTAAAGCAGTTTAACGCCATTATATTATCTTTACATGTACGGATGTTTGAAATTTCGGGTCTCTTAGGACATATTTTACGCCTTTATTAAGAGAAAAAAGGGAGGTTTATATGCCGCCGAATGGAAGCTATTTATTCGGTTATTACAGTAATGAACCGGAACGTGAAACCAATATCCAGAGTGAGGGCGGGGAGAACCGAAGTCGTGACCTGTGGCCCCTCGTTTTTCTAGAGCGCGAAGCCGCCCCTCGCTTGGCAACGGTCGTGTAATGGCCGAAACCCTATCCGGCGTAAAGAAACCATTTTCCGAAGTCGGCGGTGGATGGGGAGTGGAGTGGAGGTTGTGGGTTAGGGTTGCTACGGCACAAGTTTCAGTGCCGCAGTTCGAAATTCAATCAGTCGCAGACGAAATAAGTCGGCAAAAATGCGGCTCCGATATCGTCGGGACGAATGTATCATCTTGCTTTTTCGGTTTGTGTCCCGGCCAAATAGGGACCCGGATAACCTCGTCGGGCTTTTTTCCAGAGAGGGAGCACATTGCTGTAACAATACTATAACCTGTTATGTCCAAATAACCTGATTGACTTGAATGGGTAATGTTAATTTTAACTGGAAAGTAATTAGCCACTATTTAATAAACAACATTATGCTTCTGATAAATATTATTTAATGTACGTTACTATTAATTCTATATCGTTCACGATATTTTAGTTCAATGTAGGTAATACTAGTATTAATAATTAGGTATAATTTATAGGCTTTTAAGATTTATATCATAGACGGTTAATTCATTAATGTATTGAAATATATTCACCAAGAATGTTTGAAGGACAGAAATATGTGACAATTTTCACCAGAGGCTTCACTAAAGATCTAAGCATTAATTTTGTAAAGGAAATTTGCGAATAGATACAGTTTGAGAAGGACCGAGTGAAATGATTACGGCGCCTCGATTAGGCAAGACCCGTGTTACACGGGAGTCTCACTCTTTTAGTATCGGTACGCCGACTCGGCGCAACAAATCCTCGAGGGGATCCGTTTTGTTCCACGTTCTTTCTCCTGACCCTAACCTTTGACAAATATAGAGTTGAAGACGGATTTAATTTGTTCCCTTGTGGTCACCCTACCAGCAGAGCCGGATCAAATGTTTTTAGAACTGCCTGCAATTTGAGAAAGTCTCAAGACACACTTCCATCGCAGCATTATACTGCAATAAAAAATTATATTTATTATTTACACATGCCGGAAATTTATTTTTCACCATGATTGATTATAGACACGAAAAACATTCCTATTTTCTGCACTGCAAGCTAAATATACCGTAATTGCGAAAATATTTTTACCTTCCAAGTTTGGAACAATCTACGAAGCTGAATTTATTCCGGTAGCGGTGGGCCAAAGTAAACTTTACAGCATCGAAATTCCGATTCCAAATTGTGTTCCATTATATTAGCGACCGTTTTGTAGCCGGGGAAACTTTGATCTATATAGTGCTGCCCGCCCACGCCAGTTCCGACCTACTTTTAGAAAAAGTTTTTTTCAAGAAAAAGCGTATAGAAAATATTATTCGGAGTGGGATAGAGAGTGGCGGTCGGCGGGTGCTTTTTCCCTTAAATCCGTCTTCGATAAGTGCCGCCACCGCTGTTGGAAAAATTTTGTAAACATTTTAGTTTTCAGTGGGGGATACGAGAGGGAATTTAATCACGCCCCCATCATCAAGCGACGGCCGGCATTCACCGTGGGAGGATACAAAGTAGTTGATATAGATGGTATTTATATTAATTAAATAATACATATATATACCGAGTTCGATTTTTTAACGTGTTTAATTTTCGTCTTTATTTCAAATAGAGATATTTTTAAAACATTCCGGATAGAATATTAGGATGTTATTATTAGTGAAATGGCTCTTTTAAAATAATTGACAGAATAGCGATGTCTCAAACGTTTTTCCTAATAGACAAGTCGTTAAGACCGAGAAAAGTTCCGCCGATTCCCGACTCCCAATTAACATTTAAAACCCGGGCCGAACCCGCGGCCCCGTTAGGTTTATCGCCTAATTGCAATCGTGAAATTTCAACGAGCGATTGCTCCAAATTAAGAAATATTGTGCTCGAAGCGTTCATTTGTCGAGTGGCTGGAAGGAAGTGGGGGCGCAATTTTCTGTGAGGGTTGGTGGCTGGTGTTTAGGGGCGGGTTGGGTGGGTGGGGGCGACAAAATACGCGGTGCCTCTATAGAGGCGGCTGAAGGGTTTGGGGTGGAGGGGACGCTAATGAATTTCTGGGTGGGCGGGAGCGGGGCCTGATTATAAATTGAACTCGCTGGCGGTACCATCTACCCCCCGCCACCACAGGTGCGACATTGTCCCTCGGCAAGTCGGCGCGACGGGGCTGTTTATTAACGAAGTGGTGGGTGAGGCGTTATTAGTTGTGGCGGTGTGTGTATGTGTGAGTGTGTACTGGGTGGTGGTTAGATGAAAAGGATTTTTCTTTTAATTCCATGCTCGACTGCCTTGTTAGTCTCTATTGGACGTGCGGCTGTACCATACGAAATATTTAAGGATTACCGTAGACTTCGCGTGTTTCCGTCTCCTCTCGCTGGTTCGGTCTTTTGCTAGACCGGTTTCGGCACACAAAATGAGTGGGACCCCCAAAAAAGTGGGATTTTGTGTGCCAAAAGTGACTAACACAGCTACTGAAGATGGTGAGCAGCCGAAACCGGTCTAGCAAAAGACCGAACCGGCGAGAGGAGACAGAAACACACGGTCTATGGTATTCCAACTATTTAAGGATTAGTATCACGGGCTGTTAGGACTTTTTCATTTTAATAAACTAGATATAATTTAAACGGAACATTTAAATTTTAAAATCAGCGGCAAACAAAAGGCATCTTCTTTCACGTAACGCGGTGATGCCATTTCTTCCGTTTTTCCATCGCCTTCACTTTGCCGTCACACTTCCTTATTGGGAAGTGAATACGGGCCGTACAGGCATGCGAGAATGAGACATAAAACGATATCGTCTACGAGGCGGGAGATTGAAAAAAGGGGGTGGGAAAGAGCGGAGGGGAGTGGGCGGGTTATGGGGCGAGTGCTATGGGGATTATAGAGAGCCGCGGAGGA
Source organism: Lethocerus indicus (assembly GCA_019843655.1). Taxonomy (NCBI): domain Eukaryota; kingdom Metazoa; phylum Arthropoda; class Insecta; order Hemiptera; family Belostomatidae; genus Lethocerus; species Lethocerus indicus. The sequence continues at coordinate 20,422,388 of JACDQD010000006.1, forward strand.
GGAATGCGGGTGAGAGAGGGGAATTTTGATGGAGAGAGGAGCCGGCGGGGCCATACCTGGTGGGGGCGGGGAGTGGGGAGAGAAAGAGGGAGAGGAAAGGGATTGCCGGATAATGAGAGGTGTTTGTAGTCCAGGTGAGTGCTCGGAGGGAGTCCCGTGCAATGAATGAGCCCGAGGAAATAAGTGATTTTCGAGGGGCGGAAAAGGAGGTCATGGAAAGTGGATACCGGGAAATGGGGGAGCGTCGCCCCGCCTGCAAAGATCACTTTGCTTTTGAGATTTTCCATTGTGCCCCGGTAAGAATAATCAGGAGGCGTTTCACTGTCGGTCGATCGTAAACGATGGGGCCAATGAAGGGGTTCCTGACAAAACGCACGCGGGGAATATAGAGCGGCTTGAAGGAAACCTACAGCCTAATGGAAATCTGAAAATAATACTGGATGGACTATTTAAAATAGTTGTTCTTCGAATCTTACAAATTTTTATTATGTAAATAAGTACCATTTCTTGTGGTGAGAATATAAATTAATTTTCTCCAGAAATTACGGTAAAGTGAATCTTGGTAATGGTGACAGCGAATATACGAAGACCGTGGTAGTATAGTAAGAGTGATGATGAAACACGATTGCTGAGGTGCCGAAATTAATCATAACCGGTGTATTGGACTGTGGCTCGGGCTAACGCGACCACTAATTCACCGGCTTCCTCCCCTTCACCGCGCTCCCCCCCCCCCGTGTCATCCCTTGTATTACCGGTATTATCAGCGCCCGCCCTATTGTTGCTTTAGCCTGTTTTTTGATTAAACCTCCCTACATTTTTGGACGCCGGAGCTTTTTCTTGTTTTATATTTTTCTGTCGCTCTTTGAATGTCAAATCATCCTTTCGGAGAGTTGATTTCACGGCCGGAATCGGGACCCGATCGAGGTTTTTCATCTCCGTCGGAAGGGAGACCAGCTCTAATTTGGCGGGAATAAACAATGGGCGGACTGCAGATGAATCGTTTCTTTCAATTTCCAGCCGGGAAACCGCTGGCAGGAATTCGATGAATAGCACTGCGGGAAAAATACTACAGAATTATAATCACCTAAAGTTATTTGTACATGGTATAATAGTTGGCATGGTAATACATTAATAAACACGTAAAGTACCTGTACTATTAAAACGAGTTTGTATTCATGCTACCAGCCTCGCATACCGATAAGTAAGTCTTCACGACGAAGGATTAACAGCCTAACAATGAAAGTTTCCTTTAGTTTCAATATTGTAAATTTTACATATTGATTAGACAGAATGACAGAATAGTCATTGCAGATATATAAAAGTGCCTATTTACAGTATAACAGGCATCTCTACATTTATACGAATGAGTGTTGGCACATTCCGATTTCTAACAACCAGCAAACATAATGGAATTAGAGCCCCAAAACCTGTATGTCGGCAGGTGTATTTGAAAATTACCTCGGGTCCTACTAAAAATTGATGAAATACTAAAGTGTTCACTGAGAATTATTGAACTGCTGTCGTGGTCGCTTTATAGCCAGAGGCATCGATGCACCTCCGTGGACCTGCGAAGCTGCACATCTCCGATCTGAAACCAGACAACGGTACGATGTTCCGAGCCGTAAAAGAGAGACGCGACGCAAGAAAAAAAATGCAGGCGGAAAAAACAAGAAACCAAATCAATGTTGCTTCCTGTGGGCCCGCCAGTTTCAGGACCAGAACGGGATGTAGCTCGTTGAGAGGCATTTGACGAGGCAATTTGGCAAATTGACGCCCGTTGCAATTTTCCAATTGAAGGGGGACCCGAGGAGTCCCGGTCAACGGTGGCCCTTACCTTACCTTATCCTGCTCCTTTGGCTCTGTCAAAATCAGGTACAATCTTGTCGCCCTCGAAGTGTGCACCTCGACCAACAACCAAAAAAGTAGTATTATAAAAATTAGTGTGAAGACAAACAGTTAAATATTTAATTGGAAATCCATAGTGGTAGACCTCGTTTCGAAGCACACTGTGTAATTGTAATGAAGTTAATAGATTTCAGTTTAGATTAGACTAATAATACTCATTAGCATTGCATTTGAGGTTGTCGTTTGGGGGGTGGGCGTGAGGGCTGGTTTCCCGCCGCCACGCCACATCAAACGTTTTCGGAACAATTTTCATTTTCCTTTTTTTTTTTTTTTACCGGAATCGACTTCGCGTGAGAAAAAGCCGCCTTAGATAAGCATCTCTGAGTGGACGGGCCTTCGTTCGGTCGGGCGCAGGGCCCCCGAAATATTTTCCTCTCTCTCGGGAAAATTCAGGACGGGAGCCGCGGCTGTTTTTATTTTCTGTTTTTTTTTCTTTTTATTCTCGGTTTCTGTAAAGTCTCCTCGGGCTAAACTGGCCCTAAAATACGGCCCTTCCCAAACCGGACAGATTTGCATAACAGGTGGGAAAAGACGTCCAGAAGCTTTCCAATTGAATTGAACCGTCCTCGAGTATTGTTCTTACGCAAACATTTGTATTATGGCGTCCCGGACAGAAAAACAAAAGAAATAAACTCCGGTAATTACACAGTTTTCCTGAACTGAAAAAAAACTGTACCAAGCATTTGCATCTGTTTACAATTGTAATTTATGCATATTGTGTTTGGGCCGGTATTTGCGGTACAGAAAAAATTCCATTATCCGATACTGAAACCTTTAATTTCAATAATAAGAGGGGACACGCTCGTAAAATTTGTTGACGTTTATTGTCAAAAAACGGAAAATAGATTTCATCTCTTCCATTACTATTATTGGCCTTCGTTAGGAAAAAACCGATCATTTTATGGTTGAAGTTACAAGATATCAACAGTAAAGTCCATGGAGCGAATTGTAAGTATAATGTAGTGTGTTGTACAAGTATCATCCGATAGATTATCTTCAATTTTATTTATTCTTCTTATTTTTACTCTTATTTGATTGTTTATTATACGTTATAGATATGAGATAGTTGATCGGTGATAAAGCACTTGTATATTTATATTAGTATCCATAATGAAGCAATTTGAAGTGAAGTAGACGGGTATTTTTCCGTGATAAGTCCATTAATAACATATCTAGGTTTTTTTTGAATACTATAATTATGTGTGGTACGATATATGTGGCCATGAATATAAATTACTGCGCAGCGTTTCACGAATCGCACCTCCTCCGTGTAGCACTCCTTCTAACTTCTTGAGCATCTACAGAGAATACAAACACAGAGAAAATTAGCGACTTCTGGTCATGAAAAACATTTAGTAGATTTCTTACGGGGATATGTTATTTTGCCAATTATTTCAGCCGAATGTTGCCAAATCTAGAGTTATACTTGAAATTGGTTTATTACCTCTATTTATAAAAACTCTACCGTGTAGACTTGGTTTGCTTGTGCTCAAACAGCGGAATTCAGAATTGGTGAATTATTCGATTGTATATTGTATCGACGAATCATGTAAATGTATACGCGTACAGGTCAGCATTTTCGGAATTGGGCTCGACGCAACTGGGATTATTCGAGCGTCAAATTGCTTTTGTTAATTCATTTGTTTGCGCCAGGTCTCATCGGCGTTCGGGCCGGAATTATATGACTGTAATTGGCTAAATGGGGGATCGGAAATTCCAATACCCTCGGTGTAGTTTACCTAACAATCGCTGCGTAAATTGGGCGTGCTAATCGGCAACCGCCAATACGCCCCGCTAAGCAACAGCTCCAGTCAATCAATGGGTGAACATCCCCTACTCGGCCTACAAATCACGGCCGATATTCTTTGCCAGTTATTTTCAAGCCTCAAAGTTTAAGTTCTCAGTAGCGTATGGTTTAGTTTCCCTAGTCAAGTCAGTGGCCATCGACGGAGTCCTTTTGCAGATGAAAAGAAACAGAAACCTGTCTAGAGTAAGCGTGCGTTCTCAAAATCAGCGAGCCGAAACATAGTAGGTATGGATTAGGATATTTTTATTTGTTATGAATTACAAAGCATACGTTTATAGCTTACATCAAAGAATGTGAAAATGACTTTTAATTAAATGTTGCAACAACGGTAAATAAAAAAAAAAAAACGATCTCTTAAATTAATTACTCGAAAATTAATCTAATTTATATTTTCGTTAATTTAATAAATGAATGAATTTGAAATGATTAAATTCGTGTTTCGCGAATATACAATAAATACATTATATTAATGCGATATACAATATCGAATTAAAATAATTAATGTATTTGTTTGCGCATTCGGCTTAATGCGCTTAAATTTTCATTTATTTTCGGCCAAACTCATATTTTCGGTTATTTTCGTTCCCCGAGGAGTTATAAAATGCGTCATTTTTTTTTCTCTCCGCCGGGACATTGGGTAAAATTGAAACTGAGGGCCGGCTAAAAATCGGTGGAAATACCAGTGAGAGCTCACATATTCCTGCCGGTGGGGGTGGCTCGGGTCGACCCCAGGTTATTGAAAGGTGACCGTTTTCCCTCCCCCTCTCTCTCTCTCTCTCTCTCTCTCTCTCTCTCTCTCTCTCTCTCCGAGAGTCCCATTCCCGCATCCCGTTCTAGCTCTGTCTCTCTCGCTCCCGTGCCAAATTACCGACGGGTTTAATCTGGCTCGGGCCGCGGGCGGATTCATCACTCTCGATTTTTCTCTAGTTACTTACTTGAACCACCACCGCCAACAACGGGAGATCTGTTCGATTCCACCGGATATTCTTCCAATTAGAGACGGTAGGATGGGACCGATTACCTTTTTTTTACCGCCGCTTAAAATAGGATTTAAGATTAAATCTTTCGAAAAGCGGTTTGGTTAGGGGATTGTCTAAATTTGCGAATAGAGCCGAGTACGGCCTCCTGCGTGTCACCGGCTCGAACTGCTTGACATCCGATTTCCGGGTGATTCGAAATTATCGCACTGCACACGCACACGCAAAGCTCAGAGCATTAGGACTTCATTGAGAGCTTTGGGTTCATCAGGCCCCGGCTGAAAACATCAAAGGGGCGGCGCGCCTCTTTGATGATGGTCGCAGATGTCAGAGCGCCAGCCGAGAATTTAGCATCATCCGAGCCCTCTCAACCCTCTCTGATTTTCTCGTCATTTGTTTGATCTGCGGTTAGGCCCAGGTTCAGCTTTCGGTCGCGTCCCCTTTATCAGTTTTCTCTTCTCTGAGCATCCGGGCAGTTGAGACACGGTAACTCGGTATTTGGAACGTGGAATGTTAAACGAACAATTTAAGTAGCAGTCTTACATGGAAGAGATTAGGTTCTAGTCCAGTTCAAGAGATCTAAGAGACCGTAACATTGAAAGGTAATTACAAAGTTATAATTATAGACATTATTAAGGTATTTTAGTTCACCAAATACAATTTAGCCGGGAGGGAAAAGTGTCAGAAACTAACACCTCATTGCTGATAATTCAGAGCACATTTAAGTGGCCTGCTTATTAGCTGTTTTGAGATAGTCGTGTACATAGCTTGGCAAAGCATCGTACGACTTCTTATTAAAATATTATTCCAAGTTGAAATGGTCCCCTTGAAAGTAGTTTTAGGAGCACCAGGGAAAAGCGCTTGCATGAACTTTTCAGAACCGCTAATATGTCGATCTTACCGATAAAGGTCAATTTTGTCCGGTAAGCCCGGAGAAAATGAACTCCTTGTTCATTCTTTTAAAATTCCATAAATTAATTCCGCCACCGATATGTTGGTTTTATAAGTGGACCCCATTCATAATATTGCGTGAACTTAATATTCACAAAAATCAAAAAAATAAATTAACCTCGTCAGCGTTATACAATTAACGAGGCACGATTTAATCGCTAAGTAAAAAAAAAAAGAAATAATATTCTCATGATATGTTTTTCATATTTTTATTACGTCGATAAGACGGATAAGTACTGAATAGTTTAAACCTATATTTGCATAAAATTTATACCGCATTTTCTGCTATTATAAAATTAGCGTTTTTATTGAAGAATTTACTGTCGAAATTATTGATGTCATTTTTGAATCGTCTAGATTATCATTCAATATTACTGTAACACTAGGCACATAACCAAAAGACAAGTAGTCTGTACTGGTAAATGCCTGATTTATTTACCTGTATTTATTTCTCTCGAATGTTAGTTTCGTGGATTATTGTAGTTTATTTGGTTTCTCGATGAATCCTCAATTTATCGCATTAAATTTCACTCGGATGCTTCTCTCTAAAAAAAACTCCCTTCCCTCTAAAGACAGCTCACTTCTGCATGATAAATATCGAGATTTTTTCACGTTCACAGGACACGGGTTCGATTGAACTTAAAACTCTCGCCGACATTATGGCCGTGTGTGTATATATACAGGGAGTATGGTACCTCAAATATTATAGTAAATATTAGATAATCTCCAGTCAGCGATTCGGGCGAGACAATCGTAGGGGCGAATATATGTGTTTTAATATCTGGGCATACTGTTGGGAAGGAGGAGGCCGGGTCGGGAGCCGGGTTGGGCGAGGCCCAGTCGTTAAGGTTGTTTATCCCGCTCGGACTAGAGGATAACGATCCTGCAGAGATTCTTAGCGCGCCACTAGTCCCCATTTAGCCCGCTCCTACCCCTTCACCAAATATTCAAAAACTCCGAGATTAGGAAATTGGAATTATACAGTTCAGGCTACCCAAATACAATAATAATGTACAATATCTTTATGCTCGGATTTGTACCCTATATTTATATTTCTGTTATGTTCAAAGTGGATGCCGTAGTTGTGATATTATTCTAATTGCGATTTTGTTTTAATTTTAAAAGCAGTATGATATTACTCCCAAGATATGTGAAACGATCAATTAGTTATTTAATTTATGATACTTGATAGGGTGTTTGGAATATTCTTGCGATCTTCTGTCTCCACTCGCTGATTTGGTCCTATAGTACAGTTGTTCATCAGTTGAAATTACTATAGATTAATACAGGAATAGATTTGAAATTTATGGCTTATTTAATTTATCATATCCAACTCCTGTTTAATCATATAAATGAACATGATTCACCGGATTAAGTACAGCACGATACTAAAAAACTTAAGGAACGTTCTTTATACAGCAAACGTTAATTTCCATAGGTATTATTTTTTAATGAGCTACGTGCCAGATACGCGTATCCATAGAAATCATATATGCGTTACTCAATGTACATATTGCGGTTGTTCCGTAAATGATTCTTGGTTTTATTATCAGTCACGAGCCGTTTCGGTTATGGATGTGCGGCGAAACAACATTCTGAATATTGAAATTGATTTCCAAAATTCTAAATTCAAACGAACCCATAAAGTCATCCATATGCGACTACCTTCCGACTTCCGCTGTAACATGAGACAGACATGTGCTCCATTGGCCGACTGCAAAACAGTTGTCCCCCCGTTCGAGTGTTCAGATTGAGTTGGATAGACTGTTTTTTTTTATTATGTGCGACCTGCCGAGGAAAAGCCGGGGGAATTCGTTCAGCGGAGTAAAATACAATTGAGTTAATTCTTCCCCTGTTTAAGGATTAAACAGGGAAAATCTTAGTGTTTACTCCAACAACAAACGCTGTATGAATAATTGAAATGTTTTACGTCTCGAATGAAACGGCATGGAATGATAATTTTACTAAATATACTACGGCGATGGTCGTGTATTTTTCTCTGCCTCATAATTTAAACATTGAAGTAGTGCTGCACAATTATTTCAACCGGAAAGTGAAAAATTATTAGTGCGAATGACGTGTAAACTAAATGTTACCACTTCAGTGCAATTTCAGACGGTCAGATGTACCATAGTGTGGTGATCTTTTTTTTTATTTCACCTGGTTGGTACCTCAGTGAAAATGTTGCTCATACAAAAAATACCTGGGGGTCTGTTTCGCACTCTGGCTGCGAAGCGAAAAATTAAAATGAATCAGAGCGAAAATGATATCGGAATATACGAAATATCAATTTATAAATATGCAGGAATTAATGACTATTTTTACATGGATGATGTCGCTTTCATCATACACGTACAGAATCCGGTTGAGGTTTGTTTCGCGGAATTCGTACGTCTTACTTAGGCGCTCACTGTTGTGGGAGAATATTATACTATTCGGAATGAAATCTGTATATAATATTTATATCTATATATAAATGCAGCGGAGGGATGGTCGGATATTTTTCGTTTTGCGGGTCGGCAAAGAGGGTAACTGGGTCAGGTGAGGCACGTGGTGGGTCGGTGACGTCAGAGTGTTGCTCGGGTGACGTCACGGCTATTGACGCGGCGCTCAGCCCGGGGGGACCCCCCAATTAGCGGTCTGCGGACAATTCCAGGCCTGCCCAAACCCCAAGAAAACCGGTCTAGAATTTTTGCATACCCATTATATTCGTAGGATTTCGAACTGCCGGCTATTGCACAAGTCCGACACGCGAACTGACATTATCCCCAAGATATTTTCCGAAGGAATTCGGTATTATCCTAGTCCCGGACAGAACACCTACAAATATTTATTTTCTCTTAGAATTTAACGATTCAGAATCAGTTCCTTTACTTTATTTAACGTTCAATTCCAAATTTACTCCGCGGTCAAAACAAGTGGAATTATTTATTCGTAAATGTGGATTCACGTCCACTTCGACTCTCTTGTCCGTATATATATGTTTCATTCCGTAATTTCGAAATACGTCAAAAGAAAATTGTCGCTCACCAGGTTACGTTTCAAGTACGTTCTCTTTAATTTTCGAAAACTCCCATACATCGTCCTACCATAATGATATATGAATTATAGAAAACGAATCAAAATATTAACTAGTGGGATTTACAATTTTTATTGGTCAATTCGTTTGACTCCTTTGAAACCCCTGTTGTCGCTAACGTTCAACGAAATATCGCCCGCGTTCCCTTTGAAAATGAACACGGCTTTAGTCATGTATTCCATTACATGGTTTACACGTTATAACGGTTTTGAACGCGCGATTGACAGGAGGTTAGCCAAAGTTTTGGAACCCTTTTGCTATTCATTGGCCTCTCTCTCTCTCTCATGCACAAGTATTCAGTCAACTTTCACCTATTTCGGTTAAATTTAACACAAATTTTATATCCATATTCTATACTGAATTCTATGGACTCGAGCTTACCTTAAATTTCACCAAGTCATCTCAGACATCTCTAGTCGTTTCTCGCACATTTTCAATAAATATAACGCTAAATTTAATATCGAACCACATATTAGTGAGAAGCGTGCACATCGCCGCAGTTTTGTAAAAGTTATACACGTTTATGAGACACTGAAGGTTTTATTAACTTTTTAATAATGCAGCGATGAACGCGCTGTTTCGATTGTTTGCAATTTAAGCAGCCTCAATAAAGCGAAAGCCCATCCAACTACCGGTCTTCTCCCCTCTTTGTAAATTGTTCCGCCGCGCGTTTCAACCGCAATAAAGCCAAAGACGGAAACTCCTGTTATGCGAGCGCTGTAATCAGGGTTCGAGACTCTGGTACAGTTGTACGGCTTGAAAATAATGCTTGACCGACAATTGAGCGCTTTGTGCTTATGCACGACATAGAGACATGTACCGTGTTCTCTCGGCGTCCGTTTAATTGGGAAACAGTGGACTGGAGGGGGCCTAGGATGGCTATCGGCCGGCCGCTAGCTCCATATTATTGGTTAAATTAATTAATAAGCACGCCCCCATCAGTGCTCCGCCTACACCTAAGCGCTGAATTCAAGATGGAGCCCACAAATGGAATAACTAACAGAACGGCCGGCGGAACATTTTGTGTCCACTAATTCGTTACTTACCCAGCGCCAAGTAGATTGTACACCATCTAACTGTTTTATAAAATAGCTTTTATTAATGCGATCCACTACTTTCAAATTAGTTAGCGACATTGAATCTCTGTGGGCTTCCTCGGGGAATAGTAAATGGGATTTTAAATATTTCGGACTAATTGATTCCCAACAAATGACAGAAACTTGTGGCTGACATTGCCGTGTAAAAAAGAAGGACCTAATGAAAGCCTGAAAATAATTATGGAACTCATTATATTTTAATATACTGCATAACTCGATAGCACGGCGTATGCGATGGCAATATCATCAACTACCTGATGTCATTAACTTGAATTTCCTCACGGAAATTTCAGCACTAAACGGTTTAGCCGCGGAAAACAGTGTAGTTTGGTACAGTAGAATAAGCACATATCTTTAAATAGTCGGTTTTCTAATTATTTCAATAATATGCTACATTAATTACTTGTTTAAAATAATAAGGTTAACATTTTACAAGGTAACTGTTATTAACTGTGTAATTTTCAGTTTCCTATCGCTTTAAACCCTGCGGGGCTATGAAAGGTGCTGGAAATTACATTCGGTGTTTTGCCATCTATTGTTATTAATATTATTTATTTCCGAATTTATCGATAATGTGCCTAATAACGTTCATTTATTTACCATTCACCTCTGAACTGACAATGTTATTGACTAGATTAATCTGAATTTAAAATAACGGAGAAACATCTCCAATTTGTGGGGCCATAAAGCACGGATTCCGAAGTCCGTGCTCATCGGGCAGCATCGTTAAGCCGGGCTTAATCCACTTCAATATCTTGGTCAGCTCGGTGGGCATTATGCTCGTTTTCGGTTCGCCGTTCTGTGAGCGTTATCAGATTGCCAAAATTGATTGCCCCTCGGCTCCCCACACACCCCGGGCCCTTCAGTCTGCGGCCGACCTAATTTCCCTTGAACATCACAGCTAAATACTTCTGGCATGACCCACCCTACCCTTTTATGCCAAATTGGGCACAATTCAGGCTTAAAACATTTGCCCACGATTTCCGAGCGATTTGGGAACCCCGCATAACTAAGCCAAAGGCATAAATTTTGCGTACGCATACGTTTGAAAATCTGTATTCTGGCTTTGAACTCGTTCTCCCTTAACAATTTGAAAACATTTGTTACCATCGGATAATTCTGCACGCGAAAAGTTTACATCTTGTTTAAATGTCGGCTTGAAGTCAGGACTAGAATTAGAGCCAACAGAATGGAATGAATGGAAAAAAATACTAATATTATAACAAAAGAATATTATATAGTTAGATGAATCTAATATCGGGACAGAATAATTAAAAATTAATTGCTCCATACATATCCGTACTTACACCGTTGTAACGGACCTAACCATTCAACGTCCTATAAGTCAGGAAAACCCTCAGTTATTTTGATTATAACACTGCGTATTGATAAATATAAAATATTTAAAAATCATAAAATGATAGAGGCGAATTTTGGGATCTTTCGGAGAGAGGCGAAATCATTTTTGCGCCCCACTCCACCGGGGCTATCCTCAGCGCAATATAGCCAATCCCCCGAGATTATCATTTCTTGATAACAAGGAAGTAATGAAGTCTTATACAGTTTTGATTACCGCCCCCAGGTCCCATTCCGCCCACTTATTGCAATTCAAATATCCGAGGACCCCCCCACCCACCTCCTGTCGCTACCCCGCTCAATTTCCTGGTTTTGTTTCTTACTAATCTCGGCCCTGCCCAACGCCAACTAACCCAAATAATAATTATTGGACTTTGAGCTCGTTTGCATCCGAGAAATCGATGCTACTGTCGATGACCGACTATTCTATATTGTCGGTTGGAATTAAGATGTAACACTTCTTATTCTATAAGAAGCTGGTTACCGACAAGTGGTCATACTCGCTGTTTGGCATACAGCTAGATTTTAGTTATTACTAACGGATAATGTTGACTATTGATTATCAAGAAGATTATCATTCTACCCATTGTGTTGTCAGTAATTAGTCTTACTAACGTAATGCAATTATAGCAGCGATTCAGTATGTTATATACTAAATAATTATGTAGAGGTTCTATCTACGGTATCTTCAAAATTTCATTAAGATATCTATTCGTACGGCAAACACTGGCGTAGTTTAAAAATTGCAGCCAACTGAAGTGTCATTCTTAATATATTCGATAAAGCAGAGGTACGGAAGAAACTAGTGGGGCACTAACAGAATTATATCGGGAGTAAATCCTTTTACTCTGTTTCTTGTATAAATCTTTCGCCGCTGTCCGGGCGTTAAGCGTCAGCCAATAAAAGAGAGGTTGCGGAGGGGACGTCGAGATTTTATCTTAAAAAGCGGGCTGTTCGGTTGGCGGAATGAATCGGACACATGTGAAGCCTCCCGGTAATGGGAACCAGCCACGCCAAGCCCGCCCCCGCCCCTAATCGGCTCCATCGCCCGAACCACGAGCATCCCCAACCAGAGGGTGGGGGCTTTGTTTATTTTTCTTACTTTTTTTCCCCCCTAGTATCCCTACGCCGGGCGAAAATTATCAGATTCTCTGTTGACCCAGCTAGGCGCCCCCCACTATAAAGCGGAGGAAATCAGTCTAAATTAAGCCTCATCTTTACCACGATGAAATTATTCGGATTGCGACGTCGTCCCGAAGGTTTCTACCCTGTTGTGAAACCTGTGTGCCATTAAACCCTCTCCTCTATAATGATTATAATTTAAAAATTACTACATTAACAAACTATAATGAATCTGTTATTACAAATAGTAATATCGCCCTGACTAGTCATTTTCCCCGAGTATTTCGATTTTGCCTTAACAATTTTGAATTTGAAGGTGTAACGCGTGTATATTCAAATTTTAAACTGATTGAAAAGTCATACGGTTCGTATAAACTCTACAATTGAATTGGTACAACTCTATAACTCTCGAGCATGGATTGATGGAAATTGGTTCTCAAACTTAATTCTTGAAGTACAAAAATCAATTTGTTTATTCTGTATGTTGCAGGTATGTTGTTGGCCGGTTCCCGCGTTGAATCTGTAGTACTGTTCTCACACCGATCCGGTTTGAAATCGAGGCGAAGGTACAGTATTCGATTAATTATAGATGTTTGATTTAAACGTTAATGACCTGAATTTAGTTTGTATCTTCTAGATTTATTTTTAGAAAAAGCATTCAACAAATAGGAAGCGGCCATGTAGTTTCTTTTTTAGTTACCGCGTGCGAACAGAAAATAAACTGCCGGTAACCTGTTGGGCGATGATTGTTTCTCGCGTTCAACAGGCACAGACGCCTCTGCTCGAGGAACAAAGGCTTAAGGGTTTTCCCTTTCCATTGGAATTTCCGTGGGCTCACTAAAAGGTCGACTTCCAGACTTGAAATTTTTACTGCCTTTAATTTCACCAATGAAATTCTTTCGGCGTTTGTCAAATTCAGCATTTATATAACAGGCCAGTAACTGGTGGAGCAATAGAGTTTAGTAAGAAAAGTTTTATTATAAATGTCAATCTAAATAATACTTAAGACGGTCCCTGAGAACTCTACTTCTTGTTAACTACCAATCGGTGTTCCTGAACAACAAGTTTTCCAGTGGTTTAGTTTGTGTATAAACTTACCCGTTTTGTCTTTTTCATTCTTATCCAGTGCTTGGCAATAATTTTCTCAAAAATCCGCAAACTTCCCTCCACGCCTCCTTCAACTTTAGTTTCATCTCAATTGCTTCACAAGCTCTACAATCAACCTACTACATCGTATTTGAATGACTTCGTACTTAACGTGTTAATTAGACTGGGTCAAGTGGTTTGAAATTATAAAATCACCCGGTACCCCCACGAGAGAAATTTGGGTGTATATTGATGGGTATCGCCGAAGGGTGGGGCACGATTTCTCGAGGGATGAAATTTGCGAACCTACGAAATGCCAGTAGTAAACGCTCTTGCACGTTGATTTGCGGCGTAAATATATTTCAGTTCGTATTTCTATGTATGTAGAATCCCGTTTGAATTTTCAGAAGCTGGAAGATCATGGATAAGGTACGTAAACTTCAATTCCACTTTCGTAGAATTAAAATTGTTCCTAGACCTCTATTTTACACGGCATGATAGAGTGCGCCATACCCCGTACATCAGATTGGTCGGAGGACTTCAGATGTGGAAGTGGGGTTGGGAAAAAACTATATACGCGTTTTTATTTCCATGGCCTATTATAATTATTTGATTATAGAGATTTTCAAAATCTTCCATTTGTTTAACCCGGTCGTAGTGTGCAGTACAATTGCCAGTCTTGAGCAGCGCCATTGCGGCGTATATAATTTGCTCGAAGTTATATTGGGGAGCTATAATCCCGGCTAAAGTTTCCCCGTGTATATTTCGGATGGAGGGCGGCTCGATTGTTATTAATCGTAATTACCGTGAGGATTGGGTTGGGTGGCTGGTGCCAATCTGTTACTGGCGGCCAAAAGACTAATGCCCGCCGTTTAACCGTTCCAATCGATGAAGAACCGCTTTGCCCCCCCCCTCGACTCAGGGCTCCCTTAACGTCCCCGATCCCTCAAGACGTCCGAAATTCAATTCGGGCCCTCGGGGGGAAGAGAGGCCGAGGCCGGAGGACACCGCTAGCCTTTTATATTATATTGACCTTTATCCCCCTAGCGGACTGCCCACCAGGTTAAGTCTCAGACATCATCCGAGGATGATTCATATTCTTATTCAATAATTAGGCCTGTACATTTCTCTATTGTACAAGAAGGTTAACCTACCATTTTTGATAAATGATAATTAAAAAGCGGAGCAAATGAATTCCAGGTTGTACTATTAGTTCACGATAGATGCTTATTTGCGCTGAATATGCCTTCTGGTAATTGCAGACGATTGTTTCTGTTGTATAAACAAAGTATTGTAGTAGAAATGAACGAAAGACTGAAGACATTTTTTCGGACACGTATTTTATCAAAACGAAAACTAAGTTTAATAACAATCGCGCGGATGACACTTCTTAATTTCGAGTTCATTCAGGGTGTGCTACTGGGGGTAATCTTTATGTTGTTCGGTACTTCAGATAAAGTAGGTGAGCGTGAGACGCGGGGTCCAGGGGATGTGTTATACCTTTTGGTTACTCGAAAGATGGATCGGTAGGATTGGTGGGCGAAGGGGCCGTAACTCCTTGAAGCGGCCCATCCATCCGGCCCGAGTGATGTCCGCTCGGTTTCAAAGCAGTAGTAACACTTCCAGTGAATTTCTCACCGACGTTTTTGTTTCTCCTTCTCGCCGGACCTTTCTCTGCCCGGGCCTAATTCCATTCGTTTGCGGGATTGATTTTCCGTTTGAAACGAATGGAAAATAATGCGGCCGAAACAGGCAACACAATTTAGGATTTAAATGTAAGGAGCTGACGCCTCGGCTCATTCTGAAACTCCGCTTACTAAGTTTCCAACTTCTGTTCACGTATTTTCGCGAAGAATGGAAGTTTGCGAACTTCCCAGTTAATTTCAATAAAATGTTTACTCCCCGGCTCTCGGAGTAGGCAAATGATATCGTCGTGAGAAATTTCACTTTCAGGCGAAATTGAATTGGCATATTATTCTTCTGTCTCATTTGAAAAGACCTTAATTTACATTTTATAAACTTTTTTAAACATAAATTGGTAAACTACCCTTCAATAACAAGGAAGTGTAAGAGCTCTCAAATTTCCGTGGAGTGAATTTCCGTTATTCGAGTGAAAACGTCATATTAGATAACGTTACATTTTTACGATTCACAATAATTAACCGTTTAGCATTTTGTTTTTAAAACATTTAGTTTTTATAGAAAGAAAGCCCGTGTAATTAAAACACTATACCGGCATTATGTAAACGAAGAAGCAAATTAGCAATTATTTTATATTGTATATTATTTACTGTACTGACTATGGTTGATTGATTTTACAATGGTAATTTTTCTAGAACAATCGACCATCTAAAACGTCAGAATTAAATGCATTACACTCGTGTCAACAATAGATTTAGATATTCCAAATGCCTAAGCGAAACCTAAGGACAGATTCATGGTGAAGCGCTTTATTTACCCGGAGGATTGTAGGACAAAAATTCAAGGGAAATTGTTTCAGAGGAATTCCCGTTATTGTTTTCTATACCTTTGTCCAATTTCAGTCCTCCCCACTTTGTATTTCATTACTGAGAAAGAGAGAGAGAAAAAAAAGATGTGCCTCGGCCCGTTTTCCGGATTTTTGTACCGAACCAAATATATGAGGGCTCCCATAATGCGATGAATTTCCCTTCTAACGTCCCTTGTGCGTCTATGAAAAGGGATTTTTCCGCCGTCCGTCCGTTATTGCTGCATTCCATTTAATCCCGGCATTAGGTCGGAATAAGCTTCCATACGTAAAAACGAGGTCTTCGAGGATTTAAAAATATATTTGTACCCGGCCGCCTGACAAAAATGTCCAAATGGAAAATGTACGAAGAACCCCGGCGATTTGACTCTCGTGAAGATATTCTCGTGAAAATTTTATCAAATTAACTGATAATAACTGTTTTAATAATTTCTAAAGATTCACCCCTGGTATACGTGCACTCTTAACAGAGAATACACCACGAATGAAAGGATATGTGTATTACTTACAATTTTCTGATAGTGCAGACAGAATACTCAGTGATTATGAAACTGAAACCGGTCTAGTATAGAACCAGATGAGTTATAACTAACAATATTCGCTGCTGATGATTGCGATTGTTGGAAACCGGACGAAACATGCTGGAGAAAACAATATATCAGACGGGTAATGTTGGCTTTTAGTCTCTGTAACGATTTGAAAATTATAGGTCGCTGTTTGTTTCGCCGAACGGTGAAGTTAGCGCGCGAGCCGTTCTACAAGCGGCCTTTTCATAAATCAGTTATTTTATAATTCGCATGGGGGATATCTAAATGTAAATGAGTCCTAGTAAGCGTTATCTCGACGTCAGGACCTCCCGGTCCATCTCATTTGTCACGGTTATCGTCTCGTCTATGTAAATTGGGAGGAGGGA
Organism: Lethocerus indicus; assembly: GCA_019843655.1. Taxonomy (NCBI): domain Eukaryota; kingdom Metazoa; phylum Arthropoda; class Insecta; order Hemiptera; family Belostomatidae; genus Lethocerus; species Lethocerus indicus. The sequence continues at coordinate 20,439,187 of JACDQD010000006.1, forward strand.
GCTGGGATCGCGCCCTGTTTGTACCGGCGACCCCGCTTTCCCGCATGTACGTCCACTGGTTGTATTCGGTCTCCGAATATATATATTTATTTATCGGCCCGATCCGATAGGGCTCCAAATTTCACAGAATAATATCCCCTCCAAGGGACATTTCGCCGGTTCGAGAGGGGTGGCTTTATATCTGCACTAAAGTAGCATTCGTCCTATTTATTCAGTTTCAAATTCAAACAAATCAGACATGCGGACATAGAGAGTCGTATAGATCAGACTAGAATTCCCGGGATCGAGACATTTTCTTGGCGAAATTCGTTATTCCTGTGCAAATTTAATAAATTGAAACTGGACAACAGAGAGATGGGAAAAACCCTCGACCCGAATTAAAATCGAAATGAATTTTTGATGGAAAAAAAACCAGTTTCCGACAGTATTATTCGGTAGTGCGATACCGAAATACCGCCGAGCCCGAAATCCCATCTTTATTTGTTTTGTCTCTACATCAATCGGAGTTTTTACATCGCGGGAGTTTACAGATCCCGCCTACCAATTTACGGACACTCACACTTCCGGAACAAAGTTTTTTGGCCTCGCGATAGAGAAACGATTGTAGGACACTGGGAGGGAGAGTGAGTGAACAGTGCAAGGAGGTTGTAGAGCACGTCAAATCGGCAGTCATCCATCATCAAAAGGTGAAAACAGTGTTGGCGTTTTATCAGGATTGGACATGGCCAGGGCCACCCAACCGGGGCCGAGTAGGACGTTTACCTCCGCCCTCCGGTGATGACGGTAGGGGCCTCTGTTTGTCGGTTAAACATTTTTCTGCGCGCAGCTATCAGCAGGTTAACATTTTTTTATCGGTAAACATTTTTACTTAACTTTAACACTTCTCCGTGTACATTTAAATCTAATTAAGAGTACATTACGAATAATGATGTTGTGTTATACTCATCTGTTGCTGTGTTCATACTATTTATCCCAATAAGGATAATAAGCATTAACTTAAACTCTGGGCTCAAAATTAAGCATCCATAAATTTATTTAATTGCTGTTTTCTCATCTTCTATTTTCTTTATCTTCCAACTCAGAGATGTTATTTGTAATAAGCGACCGATCTCTGGCCAGTCGAAATAAAACGACGACAATCACATTAAGTTACATTTCATACTTCTCATACATTCACACCAAGGCATTTAGAAACATCTTATACCTTATTCAATTATTTATCTAGGAACACGATACCGTAAACATGTATTCTCCCCAGCGATGGCATAGAGCGTTGTAACGAGAGAAACCGTTGAGTGGCATACTAAGTGTAGAAACTTGATCTATCCGGATTGTGTTATAGGAGTGTCATGCACCACACTTTATTGCCGTGTGTCAATATTTATCCTGCTCCCTTTTGACCTTTTTTACCATTTCTCAAGGGTAGCCATTAAATTCTGCCAAGTTCCAGGTTATTAATTTTTCCATTAGTTTCTTTTGTATGTGTACGGTTGTATGAGTGTATGTCGACGGTTCAAAATAAGCTCGTTTATTTTGCGTGAAAATTACGTCCGAAATATCGACGAAGAGGTACCGTTTTTAGCCGTTTTAACAATTTTCCACCGTGCGGCCGAGCCCACGCCTCAATCGATGAACGAACAATACGCGCCCTCTTAACTTGCCCCTGCTTAATTGCTAATTAACAAAATAGCCACTTCAACTGAAAGAAAACCAAGTTTGGGTTCAATACGAACATCAGAACCTGCGAAATGAGAACTTATTTGACTTTCTCGAAAAATTCAACCCTCTATTCGAAATTCAACAGGTTTATTGCATGTCGCGCAGTCGACAGGCTGTGTAAGTTCCATTGCTTAAAATTTTAAAAATCTGAAAAATCTATATTAAAAACCATAAAAATAATTATGGGTTCAAGTTAAAAAAATAGCTGAAATATATTGTTACATTTGAACATTTTTGTAACTTTAGTTAAGTACATTTCCGCACCACACTGAGGGGGGCGCTAGTTAATCGGTGAGCAGCCGAAACCGGTCTAGCAAAAGATCAAACCAGCGAGAGGAGACAGAAACACTCGAAATCTACGGTATTGTTTGTTTCATACAACAGTCGAAAAAACTATCCAATTAATTCAACATATCCTCAACAAAAAGGTCACATTTATAACATGATTCGAAATATAAAACAATTGCGGAAATTAAATTATATAAGGGATAAGCATTGACAATATATAAATACTGAAATAGCGATGCACTGCATTGCAGTGTTGGAACAGGCTGGTACGGGCTTTCATTTTAGTGTTACCCAATTTTTACAGGTCGAGACTGTTGTCCCGTTACCGTTACCAACTCGGCGAGTGTATTAATCAATAATTTTATTTAATGGATTTAATGGACACCTTAAAGTAAAATGAGCCTAATGACACGGTGCGCGCTCAGATGTTTGCCAATTGACACTAAATTAAACCAGGGGCGATATTGATATTTCCAAAGGCATAAATCATATTTTATCAATCCAAGTTGTAGCCGGGACAAACATTAAACTCTTATCAGATTGTGTATCCGCAACAGGATGAAGTGTATCTTTTCAGACCGGCTTCGCCGTCCTAAGTTCGATGATTGAACATGTTTTATAAACGGAATAATGTAAACAGATAAGTTCCGGAGAAAATGTTTTACGAGCCCCCTATTTCTCTCCGTTATTATAATACTATATTCTAGCCTTTCTTCCATTTCCTGTCTGTCATCTTCATTAATTTATGACTAGAAGAAGTTTTCCCTCTGAGTAGAAAACTTTGTTCTCCGTAATAAGCTATTGCGCCTTAAAATTTAACCCGCTTGTTATTATTAAGAAGTTTCGGTACCGAGGAAGAATTGTAAATCATGCTGATTAATAAAGTTGTATTTGTATATTTATATAAATCGCGACCGAACATGCAAGATTACTGAAGGAACAAAAAAGTGATTTTATTCGTTAATAAATCCCCTCTATTTTGCTTCTCCGAATTTAACAAATGCGAACAATTAATTTTAGTTTATGAAGACGTACATTTGAAAATTACTAGCGCTAGATAAACAGGCATAACAATTTGAAGTGAATTAAACTAAAAGTTTAAATAATTTCGAAAGTAATTCCAGTTTCTTAACTGCATAATGGTAAGGTCTGACTAGCTAGGTTACCTAGTTTCATGAGTACCTTCCCTCGTATTTTTATTTTATTTAAAATAACAGCGGGACGAAAAAGGGAGTTCAACGGTTGCTGTTGTCCAGATGGAGGACTTTTATTCAAAGATACTTCGAGAATATCCCGTTTTCAGGACGTCAGATGCAAAAGTAAAGAAATAACTCTCTTTATCCCAAATATCGAAAAAGTCCGGAAGCGCTGAATAAAAAAAAAATAAATAGAAGGGCGTATCGTAAATAAATGGAAGTCCGACGTTGTTCGTCATATTTCCAATTTGATCGGTTGGTGGTGTTGGAGCGGGGGTGGGACCTTTTGTATCGGCGATATTGAAAAAGCCGTCTGATGTCCGCTTTATTAATACGGGGCCGTTTATTTAGCGGCCGGGGACGCCAAATTTATTCCCGCTCCGATGCCAAAGGGAGCCGACGCCAGCAAACCTCCCCCGGCAATCCCGGAATACAACAATAATTGTAAATATCCATGAACCGGTTTCAATCCCCCCACCCCCCCCCCTTTCATGTACCACGACCGGACGGAAAAATGGCGTTAGCGCGGATTATTTGCCCTATTTCTGGTTTAGAACTTATTGAAATCAAAGGTGGGCCCAGATTCTATTCCAAAGGTAAGCATTGGACACGATTCGTAAGTTAATTATCCACATATTATATTTAACCACTAAACTACACTAAACATTAAAATACGTACAACGATATATTCGTAACGTCATAAACATAAATGCAAATAGTGTAGGTAAATTTATTTAAGGATAGTGATGGGGAGGACTACAGTAATGTCCTTAAATCTGATCACGATCATTACGATTATTATTTAGACCATCATTATTGTCTATTCAACCCTCTGCCAGTAGGTTCGCTTACCTTCCCGTTTAAATTACAAACAATTCGAGGAAGGATTCCTGAAACACGTTTTTGCTTTTCTAAATTTAAGTATCACTTTACTTTAGATAAAGGGAACCAGCGGTATTCCCTATTCCGCGGAAAAATGGAGGCCTACGTAATGGGGAAACGTCGAAATCGATATCAGTTTTAGTGGGCGCAAAACTCCGAGCACGAAATAAGACTCCCAGTGGCCCACTGACATAGAAATGTCATTCGCAAAAGTCTGATCGTATTATTCAATTCGTTGTGTTTTTCTGGAAGCCCGACGGCCGACTGGGTTGGCCTGGAATATTTTTAAGGATCGGGACAAAAAAATTATACCGTAGGCAGTGGGTGCTAGATGATTCTTGCCGTCTGTGCCGTCCACTAGAAATGATCATACTGCTGAAATGAAATTCATTTCATCCGGGAATAGTGTCGACGGTATGAGATTTGACATTTCAACTTTTCAAGCTGTCGACACCAGCGAACGCATTTGAGTTTGCTACAAGAGAGACAAATCCAAGGCGTAATACGCAACACCTTTCTTTTTGAAACTTGTTTAAATCTCCCGGATGTTCAATCCCCGAAATGGCTTTCCTAGTTTCAATTACTTGAACGATACCTATTATTGCAAATGTATTATCAATTGCTTTAATTAGTACAAAGGTATTTGTTCATCCCTTAACGGCGATTCCAGAAACGAGTTGTAAATCCTCGGGGAGCAATTGCATTTTATCATACCCAATTGGACCTCCGAATCCATTGCGGCTTAAAATATAATTTCGATCTGAATATGTGCGACTCACCCCCGAACAGGGTCCAGGCCGGTCTTCGTCCCAAGTGGCCTACAAGCCCACGCTGGCTTATTGAAATGGGCCCACAAGTGATATCATTTCTGTGGCCATGTTAATAACCGAGATTATTAATTTCGTTAAGTATATTATTGGCGTTAAGTGGTACTTAATGCTACGAGTCCAAACCGAGTCTCAAAGAATTTATATTGTAGGCTGTTTAGTTTCTAACTGCAATGTTAAAGTCGGCAGGAATGTAGATGACACCGCGACGTTAATACTTGATAATTTAAATTCGAAAATAGTTTTTAAACGATTATCCCCCCCCCCCGCGCTTAATTTATAAATAGTGGCCGTACCGCATTTCCGACGGCAGCGACTCGAAAATATTATTTGTTTTTCCGAGAAGTGTTCGCCGCGTTTTATCCAGGGGCGAAATAGCCGACAAAGGAAGGCTTCCGACCGCTCGATGTAAAGGGGAGTGTTCGAAAAAAAGGCCGAACACAAACAATAATATTTTGGCTTCGGTCGGCGCGTTTTTGGAGGAGCCCGCACAACTCCGCGGTCGGGCAAACCGGCATTTCAATTCGCTCCCGGCGCCTCCTACAACCGGCTCCCTGCTCAGCTCAGCTAATCTGATCGAACCCCTCGTACACGATTTGATGAAAATCGAATACAATTTTATGCTGCGAAAAAATTTACGTATAATATGGCCGCAACAAAATTTTGGTTGTATTCATTATAATTTCATCGCTCCCGGTTTTTGTTCGCCAATCTGATAAATAACTGAATTCTCCGCTGTTAACGTCTCATTTAATATTTAAATTTTATATATATAACTTTTTGAAGTACGTTTCTTTCCCCCGTAATATTCAGTGTCAACATTGTAGCGGCAATTTCAGGTAGTCACGAATGATGAATATTAATAAGTTAATTAAAATATGATTGTCAGGAAGTGAAACAAATATACTGCCGAATCTATAGAAAAAAGAACAGCGCTGTCTGTTGAATGTTTGTAATCTGATAATAATATCCGAGGTTGCTTGTTGTTTGTCTCTAAAATTAAATCCAGTTCGTGGAAACCCGACGATGGGAGGGTGGGGGTTGAAACTTCCTTGAAAACGCTATTGATGTTCTCCCCCCGGCCCCTCTTGTTAATTAGTTCGTATAACTTAAGAGCATCCGAGTGTACATACGTTTACGGTAAGATTGACTTGGCAGGGCCGATCATCTTGGCTCGTTTGGTGGGTGTGGTTTGGGGGGAGGGGGTGGATAAATTTAGGCCTAAATGCACTCTCGAAGTACTAGGTCGTGCTGTTCGCCGGGTTCTAAACACCGCAATTTGATACCACCGGTTGACAGTAACCGGTTATTTTAGTTTCAGATTGCTGCAGAATTTCTCTTCCGCCAATTCTACCTTTCTATACAAGAATACAATAAGCCCGTTTTATTCATTTTTTGACGAATTAATGTTGAAAATATGTTAATATACAAAAGAATTGTAACATCCACCTATTATTTTAGTTACTCGAAAATTTATATTTCCACTTACTTGTATTTACCGGTAAAAATTGGTTCAGTTAAACATTAGTGAAATAATTTTTTGTATTGAATTATTCGCTTTGAATAATTTTTTTGGTAGGAAGTACTTATATACTAGTACATAGACTAGTTGGCGATTATCCTCCCATCCACCCATCGCTTTTGTAGTTATATGCACTGTTGTCTAATGCATTTCCGACAGGTTTCCAAATTGGGATCCTTAAACTGCGATAATTTGACTTGTACTGCGGAGTGGGACCAGTTACGGCAGACTCTCGTTAGTCGTTTCGCCCCCTTCTATGGAATCTAATCCCTCGTGTTTCCGTATTTCCCTATACCAGTGGCGGTATTTTCCTAACCTTTCCCCCCCTCCTCCCACCTCCCGCGGCATCTTTTTAATGAACCCTCCAACCCTGGCGGGAGGGTGGCTGGTTTATTTGTTAAGAAAACTCGTGAAGACGGAAACGTACAATACGTTCCAGAAACCGGTTTCGGTACTCACTTCCCTCCACCATTTTGTTTGAGGGTAAATATATGCGTACCTTCCAGACGAGTGTAGACAGTCGTTGGAAATGTTAACTAAACACGCCTAATTTAAACGTCCGGACAATATATTCGTAATGGCGAGTTTTCATACTTTAACAACTCCACGAAATCGTACGTGTAAAAATTCAAATTTCATCTCCGTATATAGCAAATTCCAAAATAATTCAATTGCGACACGGTTACGATAAATTGGAAAAATGGGTTTCTAGTCTTACTATATATAAATCCTGTGCTTATAATTAAGTCCATAAATACGTACTATATTTTTTTTATTCTAATTATTCCTACGGCCCCCCTTACATTGATTCGAATACCCGGTTGCGGGTCTTGTCGGTTGTACTGTTACGTCCCAAATTGCCGAAACGCACGATATACATCCGAACCCACGATATATCCACTCGGCGTATATTTACGACGTTTAGTATTCAGCGGGCGAAATCTCGAATGCGGCCGAAGGAACCCCGCACAGCCGTTTTCTGAAAAGTTCCCCCGAAGTGGGAATAAGATATGACTCGTAAGGGTTGGACTCTCGACTAGGGGCCGGGGAACGGTTAAACGGGTCGTTAGGGGGGATGAAGGGAAGGGAATGGAAGGGGATCCTTGGGGTCGCGGGGATGTGAGAGGGCGGCGTCAGTTGCAGGGGCGGGGATTCTGGCGCTGAGGATTTGAGCGGTGGACGCCAATATTAATTGTGCCCTCCTCTCTAGCGGCGTGGCGACACCTCCTCTCTAACACTGACACGTTTATTCGCCGGTCGGACGGAAATTTACGAGCGCCGGTGACGTTTTGAAATGTGCCGCCGGTGCTGAAAAACCCCGCCTGGGGCCCGCTACTCTCATTTTCGATATTGCCTCCGCTGAAATGAGAGCCAGTTTGGATGAACAAGTTTAAGAAATAACTCTCCGCGACTTGGGGAGCGTTACTATAATTTGATCACGCGTGACAGTTGTCACGTAGAAACTTCGTATTGTGACTTTTTCCTATGCTTATGCAGGTTTTCCTATTGCTAAAATAAAGAAATGAATGACTTATGCACCCAGATATCCTCCAAAGATAAACATAGAAGTCTACATTTATGATTTTTAGAGGTATTTTTTCCATTTTTGTCGGTTCTGATCATTGGATATTAATGGAACACAAGAGTTCCTCCGTATTTTGAATCATTATCGACAAATTAATTTACTCTTCCGTTAACGCAATTGGAGGTCAGGAATTCGCAGATTTTAGAATATCGCACATTTGCGCTCAGTACGCATGTATGTATGTGATATTTTGAACAAAATAAAAGGGGTATATTAGGGGGGAATATTTTCAGAAAACTAATTTAACGCCTGCATCGAGGCGGATTGCGAGACGCACAGTTTCTATTTTCATTGGGGGATATCAGTCATCGCTGTTGTAATGGAATATCAACTACTTTGTCTTTTGTTTTGATGGCTTTAAGTACCGAGAAACTTCGTTAACGAGACTAACTAAGGGGAGTTCGAAATTGGAATGGCTGAGAACGCTTTGTTAGAAGATAGACAACGTACGGAGGTGCCTTGATATCTCCTTACGGGCTCTTAAACCTTTGAAGAATGCCAGTAACCGTTTCTCTTGTCACAGTATACCTTTATCCTATTCGGATTCCAGGCGATAAATAATTTAAGCGGTTCTTCGTAAGACGGCGTTTTCCGAAAGAAAACCGCTCCTTCGAATACTCGCACAACAACCAGTTTTAGTTCAAATTTACTGTGAAAACCAATTAGATCAGTATCTGTGATGTACACTATTTCTACTACAACTGGTAATAAGTTATAGTTTATGATCAGAACTCGAATGATAATTATAAATCAGTTTGGTAGTTTGTTCCGTGTTAATTGCTTCCTAAACGCAAATAAAACTGCAGTTATGAGACCGCCGTTGTCGAACGCAGAGTGGCGAGATGCCCACATGTAATGATGTCTAATTGACGTAGTCACTTTTTATTATCGTCTTTAATACTTTATTACGAGTTTTTTTATGAATCATGGAAAAATGATACCGGGTGATACATAAACTATGATACGGACGAGCGTATTAGCCAGACTAATAGCTCGGTATTCCATTCTTGGTTATATAACCAAGATATTCGCAGGGAACGGGTATTAGCCGATAATGGGCCGTGGGTCTGGTGTCTGTCCCCAGTAATAAAGACGAATTGCCTCAGCTGACATAAACCACCCCAGCTTTATTCACAACTAAATGGGCCGCCGCTACCTTCCAGCTGGCGGTCGTTTCACACTTTTACGCAACGGACAAATTAGTTAATTTTAAAGGTGTTAAAAAATAATTTACTTCGCCCGAAATCCATGTCCCGGTTTAGTGATTTTTAGAAAACAAAAAGAAGAGATTCGTTGATGGGGCTCGAAGTTTTAATTTTTTTAACCTATAAATTATTAACTGAATTGCACTGACTATGACGGGGAGACACCGAAATCGATCTATTGTACCAAATCTGCATGGCAAAATCGCACGGATATAAATACATAACAAGAATACATAAAATAATACATAAGTGTAACTATACGTTTAAACAAATATCTGATCTGTTAGTCAAAATTAATTAAAACAAAATAACCTTCCAGCTGTATAATCCTTGGTTAGGAAATGTTGCGTACATTTTTAGGAAACGCGGAAGAGGAAATTCAAATTGTAGATAATATATTGTAGGTTCTTAAAACTGCAGTATATCACAAGCTGACGCCATCGTTATATACGGCGGAGGCGCGCTTTTAAAACCTCGCTCGTAAGCGTTCGTCAAGTTTCGGACCGTCGGAAACAACGTAGTACCGCAAAATTACAATATCGGAACCTCGGTGCGATGGGAGGCGGTGGCGGCAGGGTGGTGGGGGGACGGGGGAATTAATGCGTTTATTTATGGGTGAAGACGTTGTAGCATCGGCGGATAAACATGTCGGTTAGTAGATATTAATTAGGAACATAGTGCGTTCGGTGTCCCTCGCTGCGCGCTGCTGTTCCGCCCCCCAACAAACTTCCTTCTCCTCCCCGTACTACATCTTCCCTCCCGGCCCCAACCCGACCTTACATCGCCCCGCTCCCTTTCAGCCCCGTCTTCCCTAAGTAATTGAACGTCCCGCTCTTGCCCCACTCCGAACAGGAAACGAAAAACCTGACACTGGCTCATTTAGTTCCGATAGATCGGGGGAAATATTTACCCGGTAACACTGACGAGAGGCAGCTTCAAGCTGTACAGTGAGAAGCTAAACCGGTCTTGCATAAGACAGAAAAATTTAATTAATTATATAATGTGACCAGGATATAGCGGCTATTTTGTCCTGTTACACACCAAATTATATATTCTTAATTTCTTCGTTAAATTAAAAATTTTGTTTCCCGTAAATAATAATGTCGATATAATTTGGACATTTTTTTAATGCCGACCCCAGCACTGGTTATCTACTCCCAATTTATATATCCGTTTTAGTTCCACGCAGCGCGATCGCGCTCTTTGCCTACTGTGGTGAACCGTCTCGCTCTTTTTGGTCACGATCGTCAATTCGCAACGCACTCGGTTCAGAATGTATCTCAGAGTTTCCTCTCGTAATTACAAATTTTCTTTCAAATAATCGTAAACAACCTGCATAATTAGCTGTCTTTCTTTAAGACATTAAGATGCAAAAGTACATTTCTCGGAGATAAACGAAGGAAGCGCTATCGCGCTTCATGGCACAATCCGACACGGATTTTTATAAACCCCTGGCACTAAAACGGTTAAGTGAGAACTGTGTTGTCTTTGTATAAAGTAGAACTGTATCTCTCGACTGATTGCAGAGCGTGCATTCCGCCCGTTCGGTTGGAACCGATATTATTAGTCTAGCGCCAGCGGAGATAGTTGGAACACGCGAGCGTGGTGACATTCCATCAGTGGGACCGAGATAATTCATGGCCGCTGTGATAGAGCATTCTGCGGCATCTGCTGGCTGAAAGCACTTGTCTGTCGGCCCGCCAACCGATTGCCGGCTATGGAGGCGGACGGAAACTATTTCAAAGACGGATCAGCCGAACGCGTACGGTTCAATTGCGTAACTTTCGGCCCCCGCCCGCCTGCCTCAGTTGCAATTTCGATTCGCCCGGATTACTATTGATTTTTACGAAATTTGTGTATAAATTACGTGTTCATTACCAATTTAGCAGTTGGAAGAAAAACACTCCACAAGAACTAAAGTTTTTTTAAATTTTGAAGATACCAAGTGGTTTCAGATCAAGTTCTATCATCAGGATTGAGGGAGGTTAATATTTGCACAAGCTAATATTTCTCACAGTGAAAACATTAAATGTGTATGTTTCTGTACTTTTTTATTTTTACCGTATCCATTAAGTTTGGAACCTCGAATTTCAATACTGTAGGACGCTTTGATTTATTTGATTGTACATGAGCAGTTTGCTTTCAGGTGTTTCGACCGAGTCCCCGTGTCCGGATTCAATGTAACACTTTCAGCTGCGCGTTTACTCCGCATCATCGGTTGTAGGTAAGAGAAATTGCGGGTGGTGGACGTCGTTTCCTACCGACGTGGGTTTCTAATTATTATTTCCAATCCGCTTTCTAATTGTTTTTCTCCCTTTCTTGGTTTGGAACAGAACATCAATTTAAGATGCCCGTTTTGGGCCCCCAAAGGTGTAATTTCACCACTCTTACGGTATCCAATCGCACCAATTTATTTCGTCCTATACTAGAGTGGTCAATATTCTCGAAATAAAGCAATGGGTCACTTATGCATTGAGGATGCCGATGAAGCGTCTTCTCTGGACTGTTACTGTCTCTCCGGAGGGCCTAAAACGCTGCAGGGGTTGTGGAGAAGCCTATACATACTAGTCTAGTATATGTCCGAAGCAAAAATCAGATTTATTATATTAATTACTATAATAATTGCTATAATTAATGGCCCTGAGTTAGACTACGTTTCTTTTATCAGTATCATTAAGTTATCTTGTACTGCAACAGCCGGTATTTAGCTGTAAGTGCTTCAGCACATTACTATCGGAACGCTACCGACAACGGTTGGAGGCAGAAAATCGAACCGGCGATGATAGCGGTGACTATTTATTCGAACGAAATTTTTTTTTTGTAATTCGCTACAGAAAAATAAAGCGGCCGCCGTCTGTCCGGGTATCGTTCGATTAGTTGGACCGGTCGGATGGGCCTGGGGCCTCGCCCCAATATCAAATATTTATCGAGAGCCCCCCGAGAATGGCCCCAACCACCCCACGTGGGGGGGCGGGAGGGGGCGCTCCCCGCGGGAGCGTTTTTATTATTGGGCAGGATTCCCCTCTGTTAGGCCCATTCCATTATTCGGATCCGCTACCGATTCCGAGGCGGAAGAAAGAAATTGTCCGAAAGGGTTTTACAGTGCGACCCGGCTCCGGCTCACTATTTTCTGGCCCCTTTATTGTTCTGGAATTTCTCGATAGCGTATTTAAATTAGCGCCGGTTTGTTCAATGGATTTCGGGTGTTAACGGGTGAGACACGTTCTTTGTATATACCTTGAAATATAATTTTTACTTTAGTTATTATTATTCTAATTCGAAGATGATATTTCTACATTTAGTATATGTACGTTAAATGCAATATTTATTTCTACATTTTATTTCCCGGAGGAGTTCCTTTTCCTTTATCTTGCTACTCAACTTTAATAATTGTTAACAGAGTTAATACATGTTTAATTTAATAATAGAGGTCGATTAGTGGTTGCAAGTTGGTTTATATAAGCATTATTTGAGACCCTGTCAATCCCAGTCAATGCAGCTAACCTGTATAGGGTTCAAACTTTTACTTGGTACAAATTATAACATTGCTAGTCTTATCAGTGGATATCTTTTTGGGGGCGTTGGTTCTCTGGACCTGTAAAGCAGGAAGAAATAATACACCCACAGTCTCCTAAAAGGTAATCATCTTCGACGGAAAACACAATATTTGGATTAGCTTCTAATAAAAACAGAAGCGATATCTGAAAAACCGCAGGCCCCTTATTCCCGTATTATTTTTATTCTTACACCGAAACCTCCTCATTCCCCAATATCGGGCGAAATACTATCTTATTTTGATCCTCCGGTAAATTCTAATAAAAACCCTAATAAGGTTCCTCGATTACTTTATCGGCAACGCTTTGGTGAATGTTATTTAGTGTTTACAGTATTTCCGATTATTCTATTTTTGTTTATTTAATTCGAATTTCTAACGACATTTGTACATTCAGAGAGTACGATGGATGTATTGCAAGTGGAAACGATATCAATTCCAAAGGATCCCTATTCTTTTCGTACTCTAATTTAATTAGCACATAGTAGCACAACGGTCGGACGGTGGCCGTTACTTGAGGATTCGGCGTAGGGCAATCACGGTGTTGAGGATGGATGCGTGATTTTTACGCGTAGTATCCTCCCTCCGGCGAGGTCTAAAAACCGTTCCGATAGTCGGCGGGTAATTCCTCGGACAAAGGGCTTTAGAATTGAACTGTTGTGGCTGGTCGGAGGGTTGAGGCGCCTCCCAAACGCTACTTAGGAGCCCATTCTTCCCGGATCACTTCCCTCGCGCGCTTTTATCTCTTCCAGGGCTTGGTGTGCTCAAACCGGCCGCCCGGATACTCCCCCTCCCCCTAATACCTTAATAATGCCCCGGGAGCAGTGGGGGTACCTTATCGGAAAAGGAAATATTGTTTTTTTTTTGTTTTTTTCTTTCGGCCCGACCCTTCGCCGTTTTATTGGCCCCCGGATTTTCCGGTCGGTCGACCCCGCGGACTTCATAACGGCGGCTACTCTGGGCGGTACTCGAAATTGGGGATATTTAGTCTATAGAGGGTGAACGGTGGTGAATGGACCAGGTATTTCTTGAGACAATTAGACGGCCGGTTAGTGGTTAGTGATGGTGGAACAATTCGGCAATTAGCCGTCGTCAGGATGTCGCCTTAGTGTACATCCTTTTAGCGCTATGACTATCATTGTACATCGGTAGTATCTGTAGGTTCATAATGGCCAGAATAACCACGGGCCGCAGTGGAAGTCATAGTATTAATGGCGGTGAACTTCAAGTGAACTCACTGCATCAATCCCAACAATTGAAATTGTTAAATGAGTGAATTGGATGAGTGTAACTTAACTCCTAGAGTGTTTTGTTATTTCCTCAATTATTAATATACAGGTAGCAGGCCGCAGTTAGCAAATCCTTAAGAAGGAAACATTTCCTGATACACAATGATAAGTTAAATATGACCAGTGTACAGTAGGAAGTACCGTACTACAAACTATTAATTTCTATTTAATTCCGAAGCCCACCCACTAATTTTCATATCCTAAATGTGGCTAATTGTGACATTGGCGGATAGGGCGAATGACAGTATAAATCATGTATTTCATATTACGTAGAATACCAGGGATGTATAGAATTGTTGGAAATAATTCATCTACCAGGAGACATCACTCGCAGTTACTTCTTTGCATATCGTGTATTGTAGATGTATGTAAATGTACATTGCCCTAAGGTATAGAAAATGTCGATTTTCTGTTGCTGACGGCAAATACTGCGAAACCCCGAACCTCCAACTGCGTTACTCAGCGGTTGGAACTTTTCGGGAGCGTTCCGCTTGAACTGAGCCAGCTGTTCCGATTCCTGTACTGCCAAGGATGGAAAAATGCAGGTCATCGAATTCAATTTTTCTGGGTATGTTTTCTTCCCAGTTATTCAGTTTACGTTAGCATTTTCCGCGCCGGGGATGAGCGTGTGGGAACGGGCGCTATTCCCATACGCAACAGACAAACGTTATTGTGAAATAGCCAGTACTCTTTCTAAATGTTGGAAATATTTGTATCAATGCCAATTTGAAACTATTATAAACCTTTCCTTATTATAAACTTTTTAGAATTTTCCCACTGATTACAATATTACATTAACTAAATTATGTTGGATTGAATATATTTCATCGTGCCGTCTAAAATATAATTTTTCGACAATGCCAGATACATGCATTTGTAAAGGTAAGGTGAAAGCTCAGTTATTAAGGAGAGCCATAATTTATAATAATTTAACGGGCCGGGATTTGTAGACATTTGAGGGCGAGGCCGGGTTTCATGGCTGTCAGGATTATGTCCTCTCGGGAGATCCTGTCCGAGCGGTTTCGGCCCGAGAGGATTTCTCTCCCGTTGGAATTGTACGTCGGAGGACGATTTGAATTAATGTTCGGGAAACATGGAAAGCGGTGTAGTCCGGTGTTCCTCGGCGGGCACGTGTGGTCCGTAGGTGGTTCCCGTACACGACTTACGCGCTCCAAATCTGGTACCCGCCCTATTCCACTTAACGGTAAACGCTCCGCCGGCAAAGAATGTCCTAATTCCATGCTGATTTCGGTATACAATTCATGCCAACCGCCTCTTGTAGTAGGTAGACAGTATTCATAATTTGTATGATGTCATTTGCACAAATCATTGTTGAAAGAATATAAACATCAAAAGTATTAAGAAAGAAGGTAAAAGAGAAATTATTTCAATTTACACAGGTTCAATTTCAATGTTGTTGATTTAACGGAATCCTACTATCGACAAAATGATCCTTAAACATGATTTTATATCTGTGTATATCCCGGGTTTGGTTATAATTACATTTTCCACTTTTTATTCAAGTGCTCCATCAAATTACACCACATTGGTGTACGCACAGAAAAATGTGTTTAATACGCCAAGCAGTCTTCTACAAACTTTTAATTTTATCGGACTACCGGTCGCCAGTTTTTATTATAATCTGACCAGTTCAGAATATTTTGTGAAATAGGGGCTTACTTTGCAACAAACATAGCGGAGCGAGAAATCTGCCTCGTCCTATCGGCTTATTTTCCGGAATTTCGTTTCTGCTCCCGGCCCAGGGTGTCAGCGGGGTGGAGGGGCTTGACGAATACCGTGGGGGAGGGATTGTGTCGGATTGTAAATTTTACGTCGTTCATCTGTCGTCCCCCAGCGCGGTTTTCCAACCGAATCCATTCGAACGTATCATTCATTCGCGACTGGGTCCGGGTCGGGAAACGGCAAACGAAGTGCTCAGTCTGAGAAAGAAAATTTACCACGAGATAAGATAATTCTTTGTTGTATTGATCAACATCCGCGTATGCGCTTTTGATTTCGCGAATCGCAAGTCACAAAAAATTTTGTTGGTCCGTAAATTTCGTTGCATTAGCAAAAGTTCGATTAATATGTTGCGTCACATTAAACCCATATGTCCCCGAAGTCAGATTTTTTTTATTATTTACGCGACTACATTTTTAGGCTGATATGTGCTGTTTAAAGACTACATAAACTGTGTAGATGATAAAGTGTATTTGTTACTGATGCATTGGGAAATATAATAATACTATATTAGAATAAGAAGAATTGATTCATATTTAAATGTAATATTGAACAAACCCATAATTATACCGCTCTTGTATATTTGAACCCTGAATTGATTAGTGTACTACAAATTAATTTTACGTTTATTAACGTTGTGATTATGACCAGTTCAGCTGAAAAGAATTGGAAAATTTGTATTCCTCTACTGATGGTTTTCCGTAATTGTCTAGTTTGGGGGATATATAGTATGGGGTGAGAATTGCCATCTCTGCATATATCCAGTGGCCTGAAGTGGAATCGAACCAGCGACCAACAATGGCCGGAACGGTCCTGTCGATAGCGCTACCGGGGCGGCACACCTAAAATTCGAAAATATGGAAATATGGGCGTAGCCTGTAAGTCATAAACCAGGGCCCAATCCGAACTGCACCGTCGTACTCCTTTACCGATTTAAGGCCCGACGCTGGGAGCTATAAATACGATTTATTTATTTCGTTGGGTCTGTGTTGTGTCCCGCCGCCCCTTATAAAGATTATCGAGAGTGGCCATAGAGGGGCGTTTTTAGCGCGGACAAGTTATATCTGCCCTTGACCAGATGCGTCCAGATTTACCGACTCCGTTCAAACACGCTCGAAAACAAAAAAGTGAGCCACATATTCGGCCGGGACCAATCCCTCCAGCATTGTTTAATGTCGCGTTTGATTTATACCTTTGGGAGTAAATCCCGCTGGGGAGGGTCCTCAGTGGGAATTTTGAATATGGATACTATAATCTCTCCTTCTTTATCTCACTCCCCGCAATAATTTTCGAAAGAAAACGTAAAATATCTTCAGTTGAATTATAATTAAAGCGTGGCTAGTGGTTTGCCCCAATAGAATAAAAATATGTAAGCAGCTTTAGATGTTTGGAATACCATCAGTCTCCCTGATTTTTAATTACAATATTATATCAGTTAAAGTTCCTGTACATATGACTTCCAAGCCCAGTATTTGTTTAATGAATCGTGGATCAATGAGTCGCTGTATGAATACGTCATTTATGTACATTTAAGATAATAATGTGATTATTCTATGAAAGTTAGATCTTCCCTCACGTAGATGAAAATTTGATAGAGGTGTCCTCCCTCCCGAGGTGTTGACTTCCGACCTAACGACTCAACGATGGTGGAAGCCGCGTTATACCAGACTCGGCCGCCGGCCTTTTCTAGACGGTCAACTCGGTTATGTAAATCCTTAGTGCGCTTCGACTGCTAAATAATTCATATAAAAAGCCTCCTGAGCCCCTCCTCCAACTTTCCGGCCATTTCGTCCCGATTTTGTTTTACTTCCGACCGCTACACATTCGTCTTAAGCCAGCTCTTTTTCGAGGGCGTCGGGCGCGAATCTAGCCGAAGATCGAGCCGCTGGCTAGACCGGACTCTGAATAAATCCCAGTAAAATATTACTGGGAATGCATTGCATCAAAACATTTGGGATCTTTTTTATCATCAGTTTAGGCTCGATGGGGATGAAGCACCCCGTCAGTATCTGCACTGTGCTGTTAGTAAAATAAAATCGGTTAATGTAGTTCAACCTCAGAAAATGTAATATATTATATAATAATATGACTTATGTTATTTATCATTGAGTGGAGAGAGTTGACCGATGATTGATGATAGTCCAAACCTTCCCGGACCCCTTAACTGGTATTTTAAATCGTTCTCCTATCATTAGTTAGTACAATTATATGGGCGATACTTTACCAGACAAGGAAACTCCTGTAACACAAGTTTCTTGCCAAATCATATATTGATACTAAAATCAACCGTGAGAGGCAATATACCGTATGCATTTTTTCCGAAGAAAATATATGACTCTAAAACTAGTGGCCCCCGCATACGCCAATAAGTATTGATAGATGTATAATGTAGTGGCCTTCGGGGGCTCGTCCATTCTGAACTTAATGGATCTATTGTGGCCCCCATCCGAGATTTAGTGGTCCCTCTCTATCACCGTTCTTTTAACTAGTCCCTAAATCATCGACCTATACTCTTCGACAGTTGTGGTGCGGCGACTCCTTCCCAGTTTTAGGAATCTTCACCCATACATTTGCAGCGATTCAGAAGCTGCATTCAAACATTTGATATCCCTCCCTCCCGGTTTGGGAGACCCCACTCATCTATCAAAGAGAAATCGGGGCTCGGGTAGAAGGCCGAATAGATATTTATTTGGTAATATATTTGACTATAATCGGCTTTAGTGGGAAGCCCGACGACGGACGAATTTGCGGGGTTTGATAGTCTGATTTCTCTCCTACTTGCCGTCTCCGGTTTCACGGACTACGGTTTCATGTCGCTCTCGAACTGTGATCGGGCCCGAGAGGTTTATAGATAAATTATAAATGAATGGGATGCCTTGAATAAATATCTTTCTACTAACAGAAGTGACGAATATGAGCGGAATTGGTGTGATTCCAAGAGCCCCGAAAAGATGGTTTAATCATTCGTACAGTACTAAAAAAGAGAAGAATTTTATTTAAATATTCTATTTTATATACATTAAATATATATTAAATTTTATTTAAATATTTCAGTACTAAAATATTACCATCACCATGTGAGCCGGAATAATTCTTGATAAAATATTCAATCCCCAAATAATTGATTTTCATAGCATCGTATTAAGCACCAACTTCCTTAAATGTTCTGTAAAGTCCTCGAAAATTTCCGATTATTTTCTTTTACTCTAAATTTCAGTAGAGATACTTTTTTAAATTGGCCGTTCAACGAGGGCGACTACCTACTATATTTAATTGCCCATTTCATTCCAGCCGACGATGAATCGCATTACCTGACAAAATATGGGAGTGCAGGCTTAAGCCAGAGAACCGTAAATTCAATTCAATAATTCCTTTTGCCCTTCGCGACCTTCTTACGCTAAAAAAGAATACGATGAAATAATTAGAAAATTTCCCGTCTTGGAAATCAGTGTAATTGGAATTTTATATTGGTGTCATTTCAGATTAAATAAATTAGCCTTGTGTATTTTGAAATAAATAGTAAGTTTTATTGTATTATATCAACTATTCTATTCGTTATATTTAGCGTATTTTTTACTTATATTTGGACCAAATTAAGCACTCCACCGGACTCCATCGCTTGAAATTACATCTTATTTCATGATGTTCAAGCAGAACATTCAAACGTTTTTAGAAAGAGTCAAATAGCTATAAGTATATTAAAAAAATCTTCCTGTTTCATAAAATATAAGTATATCCAAGATCAATTTTTATTACATTAACATTATTATATTATGTTTTAATTTCACTGTACTCGTTTTCGACCTGCCGTTTATAGGGCACACATTGGGACCGCTGTGGACGGAATATGGGATCGATCGGGGCAATTTCCAATCACTGTTTTTGTCAACGTACAATATTAACTTTCAAAGTTGAATTTTCAAGACAATTCGAGTCAAATTTTTGGAGCTGGCCATAATTGAAGCGGGACGGGCGTTCGGCGGCAAATTGGACTCGGGCAATTAATACTAATTATGTTGTGTGATAATGTGAGAAGTAAATTGTAAAGGGCGGACCTTTCGCATCGTTAAACGGAATGCATAATTTATTCGCTCTATTGTTCTCCGTTAAATGGCCGAAATGTTGAATTGGGCAAAACGTGCGCCAACAATGCCGGATGGCTTATTTTTTAATAAATGTATTTCTTTTTTGTCTTTTTATTGCGGCCCAACGCACGGAGTCGGGTTAAATCCCGACCCCGATGAACACATCTCTTGCCGCATAAAAAATGGAAAAGATACGAGCCTTGAACAGAAATGTATAAGTTCAACCCTGGACACGTATGGGCCGTATTTTTCACCGATGAGCGCTTTTTGTGCCCCGATTGTCTCCACTGTTAGTGACCGCTATGTTAAGTGGGAATCTGTATCCGAATTTACAGTCTGTAAATCTCCATTATGGATCAAACCAAATATCGTCGATGAAGTATGTAAATCGCATTACGATTTATTATGACGATTCAAATAATTAAGAACAAATTATATTGTTTATATAAAAATAAGAAATAGTAAAATGCTGAAGTAAATTAGCTGTGAGAGAGTCTAGAACAAGAGGGATTTCCTGTGCGTCACACTGTGCGCTCTGGAACCTCCTGTATTATACTGAATTAAAAATATATACGACAAGTTATAATAAATTGAAACGAAACGATATAAATAAAAATGGCACGTCTCATAGCACGTTGGAAGCTTGAGTTCCAAACTCTACAAAAGACAGTCACTAGCTTGTTTCCAGTTTTGATTTAAATTTTTAATAGGTGAAGCCATCGAAAAACGGCCTATAGATATTTCTTCACAGATTTAATAAGTGTGTGATTTCGCTCCTCTTATCCGCTTTTCACATACGGTTAAGCCTTCCTTTATCCACCACGATGCAAGTTATTGTAGCAATAAATAATAATTAATAATAATTGCATTAACGTTTAGACTAGAGACCGGGAACAATGAATGTTGGGATACATTTTTTTTTAAAGGGAAGGGGCTTTAAATTATTTCAGCGTCGACTCAGCGCTGGAAATTGCTAGTTTTAATTAATCGAGAGGTAAGTTGGTCCATTGCGTTATATGCCCCCGATATAATATGATTTACGGGGGAAGGGGTTCCATTACCCATAATTGTGGTAACTTTCGACTGTGCACCGGGAAATTGCAAGGAAAGAGGACTGTTGGGTTTTATACGGTTAGGCACACTGTGTCATCCCACCACGGAGTTAGGTTAATACTCCTAAACCCCCCCCCCCTCCTCCTTCTCGCCCTTCCCCAAGAGCACACCCTTTGCCTCCGATACCCCCGTTCCGCTTTAAGGCTCAAAGCTTTTCCGAAATCGAGTGACGTCCTAATTAATTGGCATAATAAAGGCCCCTCCTTCTCTTCTGGGGATGCCGCTCCGGCGCGGGATTAAGTTATTGGGACAGAAGGATTTTGTTTTAGACCTTTACTCTAACCGTCGTTAAAATAAGGCCGCCTTATTTATATCCGCAGTACCAGATAAATCCGCTATGACGACCCGTTCGCGAAAGAATTAATGTTAACGTTTTGGTCTCTCCAGTTTATTAATTCATCCAACTGGTATCCCAGTGGCCACGTCAGTCATATTTATATAAATATATTAAATATTTAAAGGATTATTACATGATAAAACCTGGGATTTCCAGGTTTTAGCCTTACAAGTTATTTGTAACTGAAGAACTAAGTCTTAGTTGGTTTGTATCAATTTATATGGTTTTATTTCTTCCTGTTTTTAATGCGAAATATTTGTCGCTTAGGCTAAGTCTGTCGTTCGTATCATGAGGTGTTCCGCTGCGGTTTGAATTAAGCAAAAGTCCGATAAATTAGCGATGACTATGTGTGTTGATGGGCTGGGGCACGTACTCGGCTAACTCGGTTCCCCTATTGCTGGACAGAGACATGTACCGGCCTGGGGTCCTTCATTATGATGACCGAACTACCAGCACCATACCGGTAATCCCCACTATAGCTCTCATAATAATTTCACTAATTATACTGCAGTATTATTAAGCTTTTTTAAAATATAAATATGAATAATTTTCTTTTTGATCGCTATTAGGTTCATAAAAACGGGTCATCACTAATGTGTGATTTTAATGCGTAGTTACTATAGAGAACTATAGTGCACCCAACGAACTTTAGTTATATACATTGCCGCACCTTCCTCCTCGGGACTTTTGCCTCCACTGAACTGGAGAATATAATGTGAGTTTATAAGATTTGCAAAACGTCCTCGTGTTCTCTGTAAGAATAAAAACTAATTCGTATACATAAAACACCAAGAAATCCGTTGACAAATAAAATTTAAAAATAAGGTTCAGTAATTGAAATATGGCCACTAATTTTGAAAGGCATTGTACGCCACCTGTAATTAATTATTGTTACAAATGATAAGCTGGAAATATTCGTCCCAGGACAGTGGCTTGGTACGGCGATATCATTACGCTTTGATATAATGCCGGGAAAGGAATAGAAGCCAATTTATCTTAGCAAAAGGTCGCGGAATTCGGTTCTCCGGCGGTGGGGAACGGAGGGATCCGGAGGTAGGGTATTTACCTAGCGGGTAGGAACCCCAACTTCTCTTATGCGGCGGTACGGCAGATGATCTGCTGATGAATGGTTAAGGAAAGGTTAAGGGGACGAAAGGCACCCTCACGCATATTGTGGGATCTTCTGGGAAGGTTCGTTACCTGAGGCGAACCTCTCTTGGTCCTTTGAAGCCTGTCAAATGCGGCCCCTTGTGTCAAGTCAAAACGCTTGACACCGCCCCTGTTCATATACCTCATCCCTGACGGGAACATAATTCCACTTTGTTTTACTTTTTTGTATGTACGTACAACCCATAATCATTTTTTCTTAAATTTTAAACCAGTGTGATCTTACGAGAATGTGGGGTTCATTTAAATTTAAACAGAATCAAAACCTAATTTAAGGTCAGTTTCAAATTAAAATTTGAAATAATACGGGACATATGTTGTATATATAGATATAGATTAGGAGAAGAGAAATCTGGATACGGCGAATTTTCCTAGAGAACGGTAGAGGTCAGTTAGAGGTGCCGGGACAAACATCAATCAGTTAATCGGTGGGCTACGTGGCCGTGCAACCTTCAAATGACCTTTATCGTTCCCCGCTAAACTCGACCCTTCCGGAATATCTCCGTTTGGTCTCGTATGACCCTGTGTTTTGTGATTATGATTGCATTTTTTAATTCCAAACATGACATTTGTATTCGTTGCGAAAAACTCAATGAAAAAAGGGTGGGCACGACGGTATGCTGAAAATTTTGCAAAGAATATATTAACGAAATGCTATATATTTGTATTATGTGCAGAATATTACCTCGATGAAAGTAATGAAGATCCAGCAGTAGTACAAAAATAGAAAACAAGGATCTAAAAAATCTTATTGTTAAAAATGAAATTATATCACAAACTGGTATCACGTTATACCTATGATATAAGCACAAGTAAACCGTTTTCACCGGTCGATATATTTAAGTCTTAATTATTGAGGTCACCGAATAATTATGGAATAATTCTGTACTCAAATCTCCGCCCCGGGCGCGGCGGATATCACGGACCTCATCAAAAATTCATTACGCCGGTTTCTTAAGATGAACGGCTTAATATTTTTTGGGGCCTCCTCCACGTCCGACCTGGCTGTGAGCTGGTGCCCGCAGAATAAACCGGCCTCGGCCTATTACAAGCACCTGTTTAATATTTGCAGGGGCGGGCAGAATTTAATTCTGAGTACATTAAAGAGGGCTGTAGAAATTTAACGCGTTTGCGGTTTAGGGGACTGGGCCAAATAAACGCTAACCTGGCCGTGACGGTCAAGAATGTGCCTTGTAAGGTCATGTTCAAAATAGTGCATAAATGCGTCCTAACTCCGGCTGGGGTCGAGCCCAATTAGGCCGGTTAGATCTATTCAATAATATATAAGTCTAATCACAATATAACATTAAATACAATGATTCCATAAAGCAGAAAGTATTTACTGTTCTATTCCCAATAACTACCATCATAAAGATTTTAGTAGAATGTATTACGCCGATATTATTTATTAAGGCGGCGATAACTAACTAAGAAATAAATAATCCAAACGGGGACTGGCCGATTCTCCGTAATCAATTAATATTTCCCACAGCCATCGAAAAACGATCGAGGCCCAGGTGAATCGGGAGCGGAGGAGCACAAAGGGAACCGGCATCAAAATAACAAGGACCGGCCCTTTATAAGATGACAATCTCGGAAATCATCCCATTTCATCAAAAGGCGGGTCTTTTGTGGGCTCCGGTGATGGTGGGCGGGGACGCCGTGTGTTACTGAAATAGGGATTAAGCGCCCCCCTCCTTCTAAAATATGGCTGTCGAACACTTTTAAATTGCTCCTTTGTGCGTCGGTTTTTTGGCCCGCCTCGGGAATAAATTTGGCCCGGAAACAAAGCCTTCATCTGCAGCGCGAGTAAACGCAACGTTTTTAATGAAAGTTTAAAAATTCTGCCTCTCCTGTCTATTAATATATATCGTCCGCTGTGGATCGAAATAACCAAAAAAAATAACCGTTCGTATGAAATATTTAGAGATTTTTCCAGTCCTCTTGGTAAATTCTGAGTATTTTTTTGTGTGTGATCAATATATTCCACAAATCTAAAGGCACTAAAATACTTTTAATAAAATTTAAAATAAAGTTAATCCTGCAGTCGCTAGTAGTAATGCATTCTGGCAGAAACAATTCCAATGACAGCGTATAATTTTTGAACTTTAAATTCAAATTGACTAATGTTAAATATAGGAAGCATCCATATTTTTAATTAGGGCATTACGTATTTTTCGTTTGTATTGTAGTACAAGTGTAAATAAACAACCGGCATAGAATCTGTCACTTGGTTGTTTTTCAGGTGTTATTTTGTTATTTGTAAATGGTAAAAGGGGTTGGATAGTGGAGGCCAAAGGGGCCGACTAAGCTTCCAATTGTGGGACGACACTAGTCCGACAGGCCTGAGATTTGTGTCCCCTTCAATCCGAGCTTTTTCGAATTCGCGTCCCCGCGCCTCCCGGTAAATACAAACAAGTCGGGGCTTTGTTTTCCCCCCCACGATTTATACCCTTCTGAGAAATGCGTCCCTGCGTTGAAACTTGTGCTTGGAAACTTGTGAAGTTTCCGGTCAACATATTGGTCAGTTATCTGGCGCGAGTTATCGGAGCCGGATCCCTCCATGTCTTAAAAAACAGTGTAAACAAATTAGACGGTATTTTTGAAAGGGAAATGCCTTTGCAAGATACCTTTATATACTGGCAATATCTAGTTTGAAATTTTACCCTTTTTATTTGTTACTCTTCGTGAGATATCTGAATCCATATTTCTTTGTGTGAATTTGACCAGTGATGTTATACCTATGCTTTCAAATGTTCTTTACCGCCGCGAACCGTTTCGAGTCACAGCCTCAAATTATTACACATACCTACTCTTCACCGTAGATGACTTTCCACCTCCTTCAACCGGATATCCGGGTCTCCTTAACACACGGTCTGGTCGTGTGATCTTGGGCCTGGAAAAATCCCCGTCAAATCCCCATTCGAAATATCAACTCTCGACCCGGAACTCCGGCTCTCTTTTTCGGGTCCCTGAATATTTTCCCGGAAACACGTATGGCGAAAGTAATACGGCCGTCGAAAACATATAAATTGGTCCTTTGCGCTCGGGTTCCGTCCGGGAATAAATTAGGCCCCCTCCCCGGAAAACAAAGATATATAGATCGGAAGGGAACGTCGGTTTCGAATTGATTCTCGGGCTCTGTTCAATTTGTATTCTTCCCTCGGCGAACCTTTCCTTTCCTTACCGGGTTTCTAAGGGGAGGGGGAAGATTTCAGTTTCATTCCTACCTTAAATTCGGAGGCGTCCTACCGGAGTTATTAATTCCTTGAATCTGGATATGTTGGCGAATTAACTGCCTACCCCAACCATCATCGAAACCGAACGTACTATTGGGTCTCCAAGGGTGACCGACATTCGGCGGTCTATAAATCTTAACGGAGGAAGCTAATTTTGTTTTTTCCCCGAATACGGTCTTCAGTGATTTCGTCTTGAGAAAATTAGGGGGTTGAGGGCCGTAATATCCGGGACGACTTCCTATTTAAAAAATTACAGCGATTAGATAAATGGATCCAATTGAATTAAGATGAAATATCAGAAGAAGATACCCCCAGTACTTTTCTCCAGGAAAATGAAATAAAAACATTGGCTTTTTGACGCGAAAAGTACTCGATGTTGAATTAAAGAAGAGCTTAATGTTTCTTTTTTTTATTTTTAAAGTTAAACTGTCACGAGTAATTACGGTAAGTGAAATATTAATAGAATTACTGTCTCAGTTACGAGTTGGGAGTTTTATCCCTGTGATGTACTACTCACTGAATTTTTTACCCAGAGAAGACGAGGGAAGGTTTGACAAAGTAAACTTTCATTCACAACAGCAGGAAAGCCGCAATGCCACAATCATTCCCTTTTAAATTATAATACATTAATAGATATAAATTATTAATTTTTTGTACATAAAATAAAATAATAAATCGAAATAATAATATTTAATTTTATCTTTGTGTTTATAACCGAAACGTTGAGCCTTTTCTTTCTTATTTTGTGTGCTGGAGCGTAGTGTGGATATCAGAGAAGTGCAAAAGATTGGTACAACATTGAAACTGAAGGGGTAATTAACTCGTAGGCAGAATCTACATGAAAAATATAACTTATAACATTATAAATTATATATATATATATATATATATATATATATATATATATAACCTTACATTCGAATTTTCAAAATATATACATTTTACTTCACACGGTGAACCTATAAGGAGGAAGAAAACGAAGGGAGGATTATGGGAGGAACTCCTTCTTTCCTTTCTGCATAAATTAAGGGCTTTGATTATTCCTGTTTAATTGATTCCCCATTGTTTTACTTCGGACAATATGTTCGGTTGAAATCCTCGTTCCCCCCTCTCATTGTTGTTTGAAAATTCTCTCAATTACACAAAGAGTGTTAATTGCAGGTGTTTCGCCGTTCGCCCCTCCGCCTTCCATTAGGCCCACAGGCTCGGTTCATCGGGCAGGCCGGTCCGAAACCAGCCTCCGGGGGACGTCTCATTATCTACTGTCTTTTATCTTGTCAAATCAAGACTCTCGGCGTTACACCATTACATTGATTTAACAGACACTCTTAACACGTGTATATTTTGTGTAACTGACGTGCAGCAATTACAGTAACACCGGGCGCATAACACATATCTTGCTTGAAGGCAGATAATTTGTGATTTTATGACAACATGCCATGGTACACTATGGTTCGATAGTAAATTGTTGGCACTCCATATTTGATCTCCTGACAGCCTATTAATAATTTGATATGAACTGTCGGAACTTATTGGGAAAGGAGGAGTGTATAGTACAAGAATATGGAAGTAGGATTCAATAGTTACAAACAAGTGGTTGAGCATGTTTAGTGAGCATGATGCGGCTAGTTTTATTATGTATTTTATAATAACTTTTAAATTAAGTATTAACTCAGTTATATAATATTCAGAATATATCACTAAAGTATCGGATAAAGTACTCTTGTTATTAACCCACTTTACAAACCAATACACGATGTCTTCTGGTTTGAATGCCATAAGGATAAAAGGATTGTATTTTATTCAACGATACGCATATCTTTATTTTGTGTGAGAAAAACGTTGGCCATTAAAAATCATATACTGCGGTAAACAGTGTTTGCAATTCGCTACCTTTCCACCAGGTAGGATGGATGTAGTCCCCACCTTTCCCAGAATATTTCACCGTAGCCTCCCTCGAGAGAAATTTAGTGCGTTGCTCTTGGCATTTAAAATATACCATCGTATAATGCAGGCTTCTTTATTTCTTAAAATTCGTACATTTCGTTGGATCTGAAGGCTACCTTCTTTTTTTAAAGAAATATTGTTTCATTCGATAAATATATATTTGTATAGGGCAACGATAAAATTCCTTTGTTTCGTATTTTATTTTTATCCCCCGAAGGCAAAAATTCCGAGTCGAATAATAGTTTTTCTCTACTCGCTGCTGCTTTATTAGGCACCCCGGGGCGTAGCGGTTTTGTCCGCAATATTTTAACCTGATCATCTGCGTCGGCGAGAACTCGGTACCGTACTCGGGGTCGGAAAGCCATTTTGAGGTAAACAATTAAGACGGAAGATGCCGGCTCTGCGGATGACGTGAGGTGGTGCGATAGGTTAGGAGTGAGCGATACAGTGGGGAAGGGAAGGAGGGTGAGAGGGAAGGAGGGAGGGATGAAGGGAGGGAGGGAGGGAGAGTATCGGAGAGTGGCGTGTAGAGCTAATCCTCCGGTGTTGTCCACCTTTGGAGCTTAATGTTGGGCAACTGAGCCGTGGGTGTGTGATCAATATATAAACAGAGGGTGTAAGGGAGGGGAGGGTAGGCGGCTGCGCAGAGGGGGCCGCGTTACACCCTACTCGGCGAGAGATGGACCGGGCGGCCAGACCACCCTCTGGGCACCTTCTAGTCTGACGCCATGCCCGCTGCTGGCCCTGCCCAACCCACGGTGAGTACACACACCGACCGTACTATAGATATAGACCCCGATATACTAACGCCACGGCCGAGAAATCCCCGTCCGGAGATCGGCCGGAGGGGGGCTGGCTACGGGCGATGCGGTGAGGGCGGCCCACCCGAAGCCGCCGCACCGAACCGGCTCTCGCTCCCTCCCAGTCGATAGTCCCTTTCCGACACGGCCGAATTCCGTCCCCTCCGTATTCTTTCTCGACCGGACAGTGTCCGTCGGTCGCCACCTCGGCGGGCGTGAAACCTATCTCTTACCCGCACCTTTTCTGCAACTACCGGCCGCTCCCTCCCTCGTCGGGGAGGTTTTCCGGTCCGATTTTCGACCCGTCACCGGCGGCTAGGAGGTGAAGAGAGTTATAGACCTGCTTGGTAAAAAGGGACCCCTTACAATAGTACTACATTAGCGGAGAGGGGGGGCGACGACGAGGGGAATCGGGAGGGGAAGCTCGCATTTGTGAGGTTGGCCCCTAGGTGTCGCCCTCCACCCCTCCCGCTCCTCAATGGCTATTCGGGTCATCTTGGATGATAAATTCCTGTCACTCGGCGCCCCCCCCCCCAACCACCTCCACCACTACCCCTCTCCATTACCTATGCCGATGGCCCCCGCCTTCACTCTGTCACGTCCGGTGTAACCTCCGAACGGGATAATACCTCACTTTTATCGATATCTCGTAAAATCGAACGTAAACTTTCGAACCGCGCATTCGGCAGTGGACTTAATCGAATAACGCGTAATGAGGCGTGTCGTAAATTGTTTGTGTTTCGAATAGTTGACGCATTTAAATGGGATCTTTAAGTCGGGTAAACACACCCTTCCACAACTGCCCTTCACGCCTTCGTCTTCGAGAGATCGTCGAAAACAGTGGTGCCTGTAGTATATTATCTTTTGGATCGGCGCGGTTACGGTTTGTCACCCTCCCCGAATAACCTTTCGGTCCCGACGGTAGTGCCGCTCGATACGCGTTCGTTCTCACACGGTACTATACAATCTTCGGTTTCCTTTACCCAGTTAATTCTCCTAGGTCCGTCGACTGAAACCGGAAAACGTAACTTTTTTTTCGCAAAAAGATTCACTCTGTTCTATCTAGAAATATTCCTGGAGACGCGTGTCGTTTGAAATACCGTTCTACCCGTGTACCGAATTCCCAGACGAATCTAGAGAAACCACCGTGTGAGTATTCTACAGCATCTCGGAAGAAAACGGTAGTCATGAATCGGGTTCAGTGCGTGCAGGTAATTCGGAATCTAACTCTAGTCGTGCTTACGATTTATTGGATTGGAAGGGCGAGGCGATAGAAATATGTTATTATGCTTGTTAGTTACTAATAAGTTGTAGGGTGAGGAGCGGTGTTTTGGGCGGGTGGCGGACTGGGCCGCGGTCTCGGAGAGCGGCCCCGGCCCCGGCCCCCGCCCCCGCCACCGCCCCCGCCCTACGGATAACCTCTGCTATTTTTTCGACTGTCCTCAGAGCGGGTTATGGCCACCTGTTTTATGCCGTGTTGTCAGAGGTGTGATCGGTTGGCGCCCCCACCCCCCTTCCTAGGGGCTAAGGTAAACAGGCCGGTGGGGACGCGAGCTCGAACGGCCCGGGACACGCCCATAACCGAGGAAAACTGCTGGGCCCCCGGCGCCCCCCCTGCCCAACTTTCCGCCACCTCATCTCAACTTAAAATACCGCTTTATTATTAGGAATTTTTAAACTGGGGATGATTCAATAAACGGCGTATGGACGGCGATAGTCAAATAACCCTATTCTTATAAGGTTTGCTCCTGAAAATCTCTCTAGTTGTAGTTAAGAGCTAGATATTTCCCGACTCGTATTTATTTTTTAATACAGATCGAGTCGGTGAGAGAGTAGATGTGTTCAGTGAAATTCGAAACTATTTTTCTAGTATTCACCCCAGACAGCAATTAAACTATGCGAACACGCTGATAAACAAAATCAGCAACAACAAAAAAGAATTTTGTAGTTTCGCATTGTTTTAATAATTTTCTGTTATAAAAGCTAATTCATGTCCCTCACGGCATGCTTGCGAGCCTCTTAATTGGCTAATTCATATTTTAGAATATGCCAGTTACTTTAAGATTCAGTTGCTACACTTGCTGTTGGTAATTCTACACAGTGTTTCATGAATAGACAGTGTCACATTGCAAAATTTACACAACGGCAAGTTAAATCGTATTCTTATTTTGTATCGGTGTTTACCTTGAAACCTGTACTCACTTTGGTCGTATTGGATATTGAAATACTGAAGTATATTCTACAGATTTCTTGGTACTTCTCCAACGCTCCAATAAACATTGATTTTCCTAAGACCTTGAATTTTTGATTGGAATGTCGAAGGTATTGATGAAATTCTCGGCTTCTAACCGAAATACCGCAAAATAGTTTTGAGTTAAGTTTTTGTTTCATACTTTGGCTATTTTGCTTCAAATATGATGTGCGGGTCAAATCTGTATATAATATTAATATTTATTAAAGAATATAAAAAAATCACCACTCTTTGTTCCATTTGATAAAGCTTATTGATCAGGTTTTGTTGACAGTTTATGGACAGTAGGAAAACTGAAAATGGGTACCGGTGTTTCCTTAATAGTACCGAATTTTATTGAGTCTTAAACTAATAATTTTTAAAAAACCATTTTTAAAGTAAATATAGTATTTATATATATTTATATTTAGCTTTATATAAATGTAGGGCTATTAAATGTATCGGGTTCTATCGGTTAATTTAATGGATGAGTTAAATAAAGAAATGTACACTAAATGTTAAAATAAAATAGGACAGAGTAACTTTTCTAGTAGAGATAACAAGCTAGTAACAATATTCATTTCACTTGGAGGTTACAAAAGAATTATGAATAAGATATTTTAACATTGAAATATATTTCAGTACATTGGGACCCTAACAACTAGCCATCTCTAGTACTGAAATTACCAAATGCAACGGTATTTTGTTTCACAAAAAAATTATAATTTCATTAATTTCAGTACTCCTGTTTCAGTTGGTTTCCGAAAAAAGGGAACTTTGACTTTGGGTGGAGGGGAGGAGGGACAATGATTAGGTTGGGAGGTGGCCCCGGGCGCATCTGAGTTGTAAATGCAATTCTTTCTTAAAAGAAAACTTTTACCCTTGCATTCGGCTCATGAATAAAACGGAATAAATTGATCCTCGGGCATATGCTGTTCTCCTGAGGCTATGAATTCAGTGCGTACTTTCTACTAAAAGACCCGACACAACCACGCGAAGGGAGCGAATCGGGGTAATCTGGAGTTTTTTGTTATCAGATTTTATGAACTATTTTTGTATCGATAAATTTATTTATTTAATTATATATAAGTATTACATAATCGGGCACTTACGGTCATCATACTGAAGTTAATTCGGCGTATGATATTGTCTGCCGTTCACGTGTTTCCATCAAATATGATACGGCAACTGCCGAAAGACCAGTAAATTACGATTTATGAAGGGAAACGAATGGTCGGTGTTTCTTCCTGTTTTCGAAAATTCTGTAGCGCCCTTAGATAAGTAGCATATGCATGTGATTTTCATTCGGGTCACACCTCAGGGGACCCATCCCATATTCTGTGTCCTACTTCAGCCTACGGTATTTTAAATCGACTCAACCGCCCTTAGATTTAGACTAATTTCTTTTTGTACACTCCTTGATAAATTAATACATATAAATACGATATTTTTTTGTCGCTTCCAAACGTTTCAGAAACCCCTTCGGGTGGTTTGTGAGGTCGTTATTTTTTTGTCTTGTTCCTTCTTTATATAAAGTTTATATGTTCAGCTCCCTGTTTGATTTAATACTTTGATGATTATAATGACTGATGAGAATGATGTCTGTTTGCAGGAAGTGATGAGCGGAGGGGGCGGGGTGGACCACTGACTATGGGCACACAGGGATGGGCATGCCGTTACACCACCATCTAGCTGTCTTCTCCGCCATCTTCATTGCTAACACCATACACAGTAAGTTTTATACTCTATTAGAACTAGTCTGTTTACTAATTCTGTTATAGTTCATTCAATGGCCCGTTTGGGACCTGGTCCACTTTGGGTGCACCAGATTAAGTCTGTTAATCCGCCACCCACTCACTCCCAGCGTTAAGTTCTCCTCAACATCCTCAGCAATCCTGTTTCTTCAACTTGTCATATCTATACCTTCTGGCATATCTCCCATTTGTCTTAATCTACTTTTCTTAATCTGAGCCAGATTATATATCCTGGTAGAGTGGCCGAATTCTATAAGTACAATATCGCCATCATTAATCATGGCAGTTGTCTATCTTATTTTCAGATTTTCAATCCTTTTGAAAATAGAATAATTCAACATGATCCTGTCCTTTCTGGGAATAACCTGTCAAAATTATGGAGTTGTTTAATTCCGTAATTATTTTAAATTGAAATAAAATTTAAAAACATAACAAGGCGAGCTGACTCGAGTAGAAAAATTGTTGGTCATGTACTTCAGACACTAATTAGAAAAGGAGTCTCTTAAATCCTAAAGGGATTTCTTATAATTATCCCTAATAATTGATTAAGATCTTTTAACATTGGTAATGAGAATACATAAGCTCGGTTTATCATATTTAAGGTCTTTGCCAATTTCACCTAAGTAACATTAGGTTCCCAATATTAGTAAATGTATTGTCACGAATCATTGAAAAGTGTCCTTTACGTTCTATCTTTTCGAAATATCCTGACAGTTTCCTTAAGGCCTCGAGGTGAAGATTCCGCCGCTTGTGAAAATACATTTTTCTCTGTCCGTTTTCATTTTGTTCCAAACTTAACGTTGAATTTCATTACAGGGCGGTTCCGAGTCACATCAAAATGTGTCGCATAAATGTATATTCATTTCGCTCGGTTAATATTTCCTCCTTGGTTGGGCCCTACAGAGGAATAAAGTGGTCACTTGAAGCTGTCAGCTTCAATGAGTGCTGTAATCGGAGTTGGGAGAAGGGTTCGATATTAGGCTTTCAAATTGCTGCCGGGTTTTTCCTTTTATTTTGATCAACTTCGTTCGAATACATTTATTTGATATTCCAGCACTTCAATTTTTATTTATGCTCTGTGTCGTTTAATGACTATGAATAATTTCATATAACTCTCGACTGGTTATTCATATTAAATTATCCTATATTCTTGATTTATTTGGAAAATGATAATCTGGCGATAAACTTCTTAATTTTCCTCCTCATGTCCGTTGGATTAAGACATTCCCACGTGGCAAAAAGCGGATGGCTAAATTATTTGTGTGTTATGTAATTATAAACACAATATTTTCAATTTACTATTTTAGAAAAATATATTAAACAGTTTATGTATTATCCTCGAAAACAATAAAGGTTTTGACATATTCTTAGTTTTAGTTTTAGTCTGGAAAATTTCATGGATGAGAATTCGCCTAGTACTGGTTTTGGCATGGACATAAAATAGGTCGACCGGGCGCCTTGTAATGAACTTTCCGAGATCTTATTACTTTTTTCTATATTATTATTTTGCCAATCGGTTTATATATTTATTTGTATTTATTTTAATAAATAAACTAGATTTTCAAAAGTTTTAAGAAAAGTATGTCTTTATTAAGAATTATATACCTAATATCAGCTAGCCTAATCAATCTGTTTGTAATCAATTTATTCATTAATACCTATCTAATAATTATCGATCACCTTTCATTTTCGCACTGCAGGAACCACCTTACAAAGGTCGAATACATTTTCAATTCCATTTAGGGGGTTAGGGAATCAATTTATTTTCGAGAGTGGTACTGCCGAATAACATCCTAAGCTGGAACAATTTCGGCTTTTCGCCAACGTCGAACAGTGCAGTAGCAACACACACCGCTTCGTTCGTACTTAAAACAACACAGTTATATTATATATTATAAAAATTCGATTATCTGGGCTCTGATATGCCCCCTTTTTCTTATGGTATCTCAGGTTGGGTGGAACCCTGGAGTCGAGGTAGTTAGTGAGTACATCCGAAGGGAGTGATGTGCCGCTCAGTAGGTCATTTTGTATTCATTCATTCTCTTTGGCGTACCCCGGTCTTTCGCTTGTGGCCGCCTCTTCAAATCCCCTATCTTCTTAGCGTCCACATCATATTACAGCACATAATTTCATAGTTGGCAGGCCCGCCTCTCGTGTTCGTTAGCCCAGAGGTATGCCCGAACGCGTTCCGCCCGTGAGCCGTCTTATTCTGCAGTCTAAGTGCAGTTCCGGTGCACCCCACCTCCGGCGCCGGCTGCAAAGGTCCAGCTTAGCAGTGCGGAATCAAAGGGGATTTAAAAGGAGCGATTAACACGTGGTCTGGGTCCGACGGCTTTTGGGATTAGCGAAGTGTTGTGAGGAGCGGTGCCGCGGGGCCCACTAGTTTGACCCAGTTAGCGATCGCTTCTTCTCGGACGCAGTGGGCAAACAGCCGGACGCCTAGCACAAACAAATGGTCTTTGAACCGGCTTGTAATCGCGTATTGATTCCTATGGGAAACTATACAGGCTCCTCTGGCCCTGGGGTAATTGTAGCAGCCACCCCACCACCACCACCGCCACCACCGCCACCGCCCTGTATAAAAGGGGCCTTCCGAACGTGCCCTCACTAAGTTCGTCTTCGCCTTCCTGCTCCAATGTTTCGCCCTATTTAATCCCTGTTTGTGTTTACTTAGCGAGAAGTTATCGGCGGTGCGATTTTCTGCCTCTTATCGCTTGTTTGAGCTGCGGCTTTTATACGCCAACAACAGTAAAGCCGAAACTGGTGTTCTCTACACAATCATGAAAATCTTGGAGCGAATAATCGATAATATCCCGAGACTTATTGTTTATAAGATCATAAATTTCCCTTTTACTTTGAGGAAATCTAGGTATTTTGTAAATCGTCTCGAGGCTATATTTTACTTCAAATAGCATAGTGATGGGATACTACACCAGCATATGAAAGTATTTTGTGTCTATTTTGAATTTCTTATGACTATATTACGAGTAGGACGTTAGAGGGAGTGTCACAAGTTAACCTAATCCATGATTCTGGTCTGACCTAGGATAAACCGAGACATGTAGATGGAATCTTACTATTAGTTCGGGACTTGCGCGTTTCTAGTCGATAGTGCCAAATAGTCCGTCTCTAAGAGTCGCTTCTTAACACAGGATGGAGCCTGTTTCTTGAAGGGGAAACAGTAGAAAAGTACGCAGCTTAAGGTTAACATAAGTTACTTAAAGGGAAGAAAAACTAAATCATGGAACAAATTATTCCTGTTATCACTTATAACAATTATCCATTAATTTAAAATAACATGAGACGGTGATATATTACAACTGTTGGGCGTGCAGTGAATTTCATCTTTCTGCACTCGTTTCTTCCATGTTGTCATTAATGCGAAGAGAGAAAGCTACTGTCTTCATTAAATAAATTGAAATAATCCGTAAAGGTATTCGAATAAAACATTTTGTAATTTTATAATAGCACATTCGTGACTAACAATTCTGTTATTTCATTTAACTCCACACTATTAGTGTTAGTAGAAGTGCGTCAAAACACCAAGAATTGTCTGGGGCGGTGGCCACAATTTACTGCACATTATATGTATGTATCTATTAAATTTTCTTTTTACGTATACGACTGTTAACAATAAAACCTCTCCGAATAACTATCGGAATTGTTTGACCGACAATTGTTTCTAGGACAACTGTTTCTAAGCGGTGGCCCACCTTCTGCCACCACTCTCGACTGAGCAGAGGCTGGAGAACACTAGCGCTTCGCTCGATCATCCTGCCAATTTGTGCGGACTTGGGTCATGCCAGAAGATATCGGATCGTTAAGGAAATGTCACGGGCCTCAGACCTTCTAGCAAGGTTATATCCTGTGTATTGGTGACTTACCGCTGTCGCTCGGTTGACGGAGGGAGCGGTAGTTTTTTCTTTCTTGTGCATACTAAACTCGATCCTACTTAGTAGTCCGTGAGATGGATAGCTCTCACAGCTTGGAGAATGCCCACCCGTACCGTACGGCCCTCCTCCCGAAACGCACATTTCGTGGACATTTTCTCTCGTAGATGATTTTCGCATTGTTCGCAGGTGGTTTGAGCGGGTATCAAGATGCAGTGCACATCACCGCCATACTTGGAGAGTCGGTGGTCTTCAACTGCCAGGTGGACTCCCCGCCGGATGACCAAGTGCCGTACGTACTACAGTGGGAGAAGAAGGTAGGCGACACGGTAGGCAACAACACAACACATACCTCTCTCTCTCTCTATCTCTCTCTCTATCTCTCTCTATCTTCTGAAGTGCATTGTGCCCAGTTTGCGCTGCCCTGGTGGTATTCCTTTCGACCGAATTATCCAACCGACCCGCCTAATAAATAACCACCGTTTCAAAATGGTCATCTTTACCCACATTTCAACGATTCTATCCTATGATAATAACGGCTTTAAAGACAGCTAATTATTTATCCTTATTTTAAAAAGAATCATCAAATCATCGTTATAAATAATAACCTGTTTATGAGTTAAAAAGTATCGGTTGTACATTTGTTTTGTTATTTATTATCATATATTCTTGGGTATTTTAATTAATCAAAATTTAAGTTAAGGCGGAATACAATAAGTAGAAAATACAAGTTCTACCTGTCAGTATTTCGGGTATTAGAACCATGTAACCTAGTAATATATAGAAAAATATCATCCCTCATGCGGACCTCCGAAAAAAATATCTTATATTAAAAACAAATAAAAATGTTTAATGCCTTAGAATTAATGCCGAAAGGACATATGTTTTATGATATGATTAATGTATTTCATGATTCAAATTTTTTTTGGTCAAGAAAAACAATTTGTAATTCTCTCAAACGATTTCTTCATTGAAATAATCAATAATTAGTATAAATATTTATTATTAGACAATGAACAGTATCTATATAATGCGTTAATAACGACTTTCTGTAAATCTAAATTCATTGTAAACAAATATGAAAAATTACAGACTGAAAGTAGAGTAAAAGTTGTATGTATTAAGCTGTATAATTGAGAATAATAGTCAGTTGTCATAATGACATTTTATATGTGAATTGACAAATCACTGAATTTCCAGCATGACTAAAATGAATAACTATTTCTAATGATAATGAATCTATCATTATTCACTATTATGCATGACACCTCTTTGATTAAATTGTCCAGATTTTATACAGGTGTCATTATTATATGAATATGCTCTGTAATCATCGCTGTGTACACCAGTTTTTTCAGCATTACATTGAAATACTATCTTCCTGCAAATAAGAATTATTGACATTCCTCTTTACACTTGGAAGTATATATTTTATGAACTAATCAAGAAATTTAAAACACCATCATCAGATTTAGATTATGAGATGTGAATTTTCTGGGATGTAATAATATTCTTTTACGCATAAAAGTTAGTAATATTTTTCACCCTAATGTTGGAATAAGTTTAAAGGAGGACATATTTAATATTATAATAGTTAATCAGACTTTTAGCTCTGTTTAGATTTAGAGATAGTTGAAGAAGGATTTTGTTATTTGATTCCTGATTATTCCTACCTATGTGTACTGGCAGTGGAACAGCCTGGTTACACACAACCACCAGGGGGCAGGGGTGAGGAACCCCCGAATGTAATGGTAATATGAGAAACCAACTCAAGACTTGGTTGCACACGCTTCATTAGCGTTTTCTGTTTTAGAAACTTAATTTTGAGCATTATTGATTACAACAAACCATTTATTTTAGTTATATACATTTCTGTTTTTATTTTCTGTTTTGGGGGGGTACTAAAAAATTATTTGAATTCTGAAATATATGACACCAGAAATATGATTTTTTGTACAAGTGTAGACAAATGTACCACAATATCACTGTTGCCTAATCATTTTTTGCATGTATCATCCTTTTTGTCAGGACAAAAATACTGACTGCAAAGCACATATAATATGTGAGTCAGAGGAGACAGTACCTTTAGTACTGGTATTGCACATTTGTAAACAACCATAGTGGGTAATTGATATTTACATATTACTAAATTGGTTATAATTAATGATGTATGAATGTCATAATCAGTGCAGCAGTACACAGCAAACCACACTGAGCAATAATCATAGGAAATTATGTCTTACCATTAAAAAATAAGAAATACTTTCTGTTTAAATACACAGTACTTCCTCCAAAACATTAATAACAATTAGTTAGACCAATTTTACTTTAAATTTGCCTTTATTATGGCCTTGTTTGTAGCAGTAGATTGTTTATTATTAAAGTAACTGTAATGCTAATATTCTGTAATTTGAAATAATTTTTTTATATACAAAGAAGTGTCAGTATTCCGTCTTAAATAATATTGTGCAGTATTTGGTATTTGGAAACTAATTGTAAATCTCACAAATAATAAGTGATAAGTACAAAATGTTAAGAAAAAATCTTTAAATAATCTGTACAAATGACAAAATATGTTTAACTCTCAGACTTGTATATCACTAATTAAATGGTATGTTGTATCAGTAGGACATTTTACAAGTAAAGTCCATAATTAATTACAAATTATTTCTCAAAAGAAGAAAATTATAAAACTTGAGAGAGATACAAGACTGACACTGACACAACATACATAAAACACAAACACTTTACACTTTATGT
Organism: Lethocerus indicus; assembly: GCA_019843655.1. Lineage (NCBI taxonomy): Eukaryota > Metazoa > Arthropoda > Insecta > Hemiptera > Belostomatidae > Lethocerus > Lethocerus indicus. The sequence continues at coordinate 20,478,315 of JACDQD010000006.1, forward strand.
TATATTTGTTATATGTAGATATTTAGTATTTGTTTTATGGTGTGTTGAATGAATGTCCATGTGCATTATTGCATGATGCTACTGTTAAATGTTTATATTGAAATATATAATATTTATTTTAGTGCATGACACTTTATTTTGTTACATTTATTTAAATAGATGGGTTAATATTGACCATTTAACGTATTAAATAACATTAAAGAAATGTTTTATTTCTTAAATTAAATACAAAATAAATAAAGAAAGTTTATATCTTATCAACACCTGAAAAATATGAAAGAATCCTGTGCTATTGATGCACAAAATTGTAGGAAACCAAAAAAATATAGGACTTAAGTAGTTGCATATTAGGAATAATGGTTTCTTTTGTATTTCTCACACTGTACATAAGTTATAGACACAATTTATCACAATGGTTCCAACGTTATTTGTATAATTGTATGTTTCTCAGAGAATGGTTCTTACACATTATTTGACTGTCTGTGGGCATTAATGCATTTCTAATAATTAACAGAAAGTTTATCCTTTAAATATAAACTAAAATTATTTAATTATTATTATTACCAATAAACACCAAAACATGACATTTGAAAGATGCAGAAATATAGTAGTGTTCATTGGACAGTCAAAGAGATATTTTATATATTAAATGCACTTCCTTTCCCTGGGTAATCTTGTACTTTTATTTAATTATTTCTTCTCTTCTATTCTTAAGTTATAAATTATAAAACAAATCATCATTGATTGAAATTTTAGTAGTTTCTTTTATAAAAACTCACAATTAATGACTTGAAAGGAACACATTTTAGTGATTTTTTCTTACTGTCTTTACCTCTTTGGCATGGACCATTAAAACACATACACCTACTTAAAATTATAATAACTTTAATTAATAATGATAGTTTTATTGTGTTTCACTTCACTCATTAAAGAATTGACAACTGTGCATATTTTTTAACTTGTAAAACTAAATTCTTCTTTGAAGAAATAACTTATGTTATTATAATAAATAATTGGGTTAGTAATACATCTTATATTATATGCATGCTAATGCAATTGCAGTTAGTTTAATTAAATACAGCCCTAAATTTATAAATATCTTAGCATTTAACAGCATACCATATATATTTCAAAAGAATAGTTTAATTTAAACTTACTTAAGTGTTAAATACTTAAAAAAAATACTATTGAAAATTGTATTGTATATTTAATCTATTATACCAATGAGTATAATAGACCACAACAAAGCTGTGTGTGTTGCTTTTGTGTAACCAGGAACTAATAAATAACAAATTAAATTTTCCTTCAGTAACAGTTGTCACTTCTTAATGATATTTTTTAAATTACTATTAGCTTTTAATTTGATAACTTCGATATTAGAATTACAAAATATTTCTATTGAGTTTAATAAGTACTGTTTACTGCAGAATAATATATGTAGAGTCAATCTAACACAATAGTAATGAAATGCTTTTACACATGAAATTGGAAACTTTCTAACTTCACTTCTTAAAATATAATCAATAAACAAATTATTAGAGAAAAAAATTAATTTTTTATTAAACATTTTTTTAATTCTAAATTGACTATGCATAGAATTTTGATTCTGAGTTTGGCATTATTTGAAGTAGTTGTGCAGTATGAATGATTCGTGTTTCAAATGTTGAACTTGCACTTGAATTGTTGATGTTTTGATAAATGTGTAGTTGTGTTTGGTTGAGAGTAAAGTTTTTGTTGCTTGATCCGTCATTGGTGGTAGTGAGTGACCATTCAGTTAGAACAATTTATTATCATTTTGCTTGCAATGAATCAGGGATTGGAGATTCCGATTTACATATGGTACGATGGCTACCCTACACACTCTGGCGAGGGGTATGAGGGAAGAGTCTCAAGGGTTTCACCAGACTCACCCTATGGACTTGCCTCACTCAACTTGACCAACATCCAAGAATCTGACCAAGGCTGGTATGAGTGCAAAGTTGTGTTCCTAAACCGTTCACCAAATTCCTACAAGAAGAATGGCACTTGGTTCCATTTAGATGTACATGGTAAGTTTATATTTTTAATAATTGGCGCAATTTTAATTGATGATCATATATTATATCAAAAATTAGATAATTTTAAATTATTGTTTAATTGGTAAACTCATTAATTTTATTGTTATTAATAACAATAAATAATATAACCATTTGCACTCATCACGTAATTCTGGTGGCAACTTAATTTGATTACAAACTTCGAGACAGTAATGTCTGTAGTATATGGCTCACGTCACCTTCACAATGCGTCGTCAACACTGTCCTAACATATACTTTAATGAGATACCTATTCCCACCTCCGAGCAGGTTCGTTATCTTGGGCTACATCTAGACGACTCACGTGGAATCGCCATACCCAACTCAAAAGAACTGACTTAAATTGTAAACGTGAACTATTAAAACCACTACTAAAACGAAAACAAACAAAAAACCAACGAAAACGAAAACAAAATTAACCTTAGCCAACAAACTTAGAATATACAAAATTATATTAAAACCGACGTGGACATAAGAAATTGAACTATGGGGTTCCACTAAAAAATCCAAAATCGCTGGCATCCAATGATTCCAGTCAGAAGTCCTTCGCACCATCCTTAATGCTCCTTGATATATCTCTAACCAAACAATTCAAAAAGACCTCAACATACCAACAGTTGACGAAGTCGCAAAATCCCGGTTTCTTAAATTCCATTCCGGCCTTTCTCATCATCCAAATTCGCTCGTTCAGTCCCTTTTTTCTTTCACCCATCTATTATCCCCTCCCTAACGTCGATTTAAACGCCACTGGCCAAGAGATTTACGCAGCAGTAAAGGTGGCACCACTGGGTGACTTCTTTTCTCTTTCCAGCCAGGTTAACATAAAACTTACTACATCAATAACTTATAACTTATTACTTATAACTGTAACAGTTGATTGTACAAGGAATAAAACAAAACAAGCATATGGCTGTGCTTTTAGAAACTTGTATCCCCTGTAAAGGAACTTATAGTGCAAAGGGTTAGGATCAGAATGAACTTTCATAACTATACAAAAATCAGGTACTTTACTCATTCATATTCCAATTTGTCTAAAATTGTGTCTTTTTTTAGCACCTCCTAGATTCAGTGTCACACCAGAAGATGTTATTTACGTGAACCTAGGTGATGCAATAATTTTAAATTGCCAAGCTGAAGGTACACCCAATCCAGAAATATTATGGTACAAAGATGCAAACCCAGTAGAACCAGCTGCCACAATAGGTATTTTTAATGATGGTACTGAACTCAGGATATCCAACATAAGGCATGAAGATATTGGAGACTACACATGCATTGCAAGAAATGGAGAAGGACAAATCAGCCATACAGCAAGAGTCATTATTGCTGGTAATTTTATTTAAGTTATTGCAGCAAACATTGCTTTTGATAGAATAGTTAAGAACAATGGTATAGGATATTTTTGTTCTATTAAAAAAAATGATTGCTTTCCATTTAGGAGATACAATAACCATGAGTTCTGATAAATATTAAACACCTTAACAACTTCAGTAATGAATGAATTGAAATTAATAAGTACAATTTCTTAAGCTGATTCTCTTAACTCTAAAATTATTTTAATATCAGGTGGTGCAGTTATTATGGTTCCTCCAATAAATCAAACAAAATTAGAAGGTGAAAAAGTGCAATTTTCATGTGAGGCCAAGGCATTACCAGGAAACGTTACTGTACGGTGGTGGAGAGAAAGTACACCTGTTAAGCAAGTACCTTCATTAGAAACAAGGGTAACTGTTCGAAGAGATGGTTCTTTGGTTATTCATCCTGTAGCTGCTGAAGATACTGGTCAATATACCTGTCAGGTCAGCAATGGGATAGGTGACCCTCAGTCAGCATCAGCATACCTTAGTGTGGAGTGTAAGTAAATGTCTTGGATTTTAGTTCTGTAAATTCATCATTAAATTGAACTTAGTTCTTCACCTATTACAAGAAAGTGTGTGATAGTATATGGTGTATTTGAGCATTGGTTATTATGATAATACCAAAAGTTCTTGTGATTACAGTATTAGCCATTAATGATTGCATACTTAAATTTAATTGTTTTCATGTTTGTGTATTTATTTTAGAAATCCATTTGAATATATTTGATTTCTTTTAATAATTTATAATGATAATTCTGGAGCATAAACTTGTTAGATGAAATGTTGATAAGGTAATAACATTTTAATTCGATAAATAAACAATATTTAATAATTCAGAAACATGAAACACTTGCATGTAACAATATCAGTTGGGTTACAGGAGTTGGGTTACCATTAAAATACATGTGGTGTTGTGCACAATAATATTGGCTCAGTGGAACATTCTATTGTAAACCACCTTCCAGGTCACAACGCATCAAACATTTTTTCTGAATCCAGTATGCAAGAAATGACCACCAGACACTTGAGTAGTTGTAACATAAAAGCATGGAAATGTTTAATTTCACTAAAACAAAATTTTATTTTACATATTTTTAATTGGCTTTATTACATTTAATCATGAATGAGGGTATTGATGTTTGGAAAATAATGTTGTATTTATAAATTTATCACTTTATATTGATGATACTCACTCTTATCTGTAGAATTAGGTTTATTTGTTTTATCCTCTGTATCCTGTCATATAATTTACACAACTAGTAAAATATAGTGGATTCTAGATTATAAAAATGTAATTTTCAATATTTTGTTCTTACATAACAAAAATTTGAACAGTTTATAGTCCTAACAATTTATAAATTATGAATGAATAATTTTATTTCTAGATCCTGCAAAAGTAACTTTTACACCTACAGTTCAGTACCTGCCATTCCGGTTAGCTGGTGTTGTACAGTGCTTTATAAAGGCAAATCCACCTCTTCAGTATGTCACATGGACCAAAGACAAACGCCTTCTTGAGCCTTATCAGACTAAAGATATTGTTATTATGAACAATGGTTCTCTTCTTTTTACTAGGGTATGCTTCATTCCATCATTTATATGTTTCAAGCTAACTTTGTGCATTATGTATTGAGTAAAAACATATACATCTTGTAAATATTATATATATAAAACTTTGTTAGTGTTTCAGGTCTGGTTGAATTCACCTGCCTTGTATAGTTGTGTGAACTGTAAAAAACCATGAATACATATTAAACCTCATATTAAACATTTCAAATGATTTTAAAATTAATATTATTAATTTCTATAAAAACATTAGGAATAAGCATAGAAATATAAAGTTTTAGATTGGTTAAATTTTACCTAAAAGAATGTTTATAACTATTTAATTCTTTTGTTAGTAGTTTGAGGTAAACATTACCTTAAATATTAAAAAACTCTACATTTCTTTTAACTTGTATGATTTAGGTAAATCAGAACCATCAAGGTCGGTACACATGCACACCATACAATGCACAAGGGACTCAAGGGTCTTCAGGCCAGATGGAAGTACTTGTAAGGAAACCTCCTGTCTTCACTGTTGAACCAGAACCTCTATACCAGCGCAAGGTATAACAATAAATAATGTTAAATTCCTTCATATTAATCTGGTAGAAGTTACTGTTTCCTGATATTGATAGTTCTAATTATTTCAGGTTGGAGAAACTGTTGAAATGCACTGTGATGCTCAAGAAGCAGAGGGTACTCAAAAACCAGCAATTCAATGGCAGAGAGTAAGTTTTGTTTTGTCTGCTCATACTTTATTAAGACAAATAATATTTTTTATATAGTGAATAACGATCAGAAAATATTCTTATACTAAAATATAATACATTTTAAGCTAAATTACATTTTTATTAAACAGTTTACAAATTCATAGAACACTATTTCAGTAATTATAAAATAAATTTCTAAATATTATTTTTGTTTTGTTGTACTGTAGATAATAAATATATTTTGACCTTAGTGTGCAATTATGAATGTGTGTATATTTATGTTTCTCTAGGATTTAATTTAACTAATATGAATTATAAATTAACAATACAGATCTGAATTTACTTCATTTCAGAAAGACGGGCAACCTTTGCAACGTAACAGAGTGAGAGTTACTGGTGGCAATATAACTATTGAGAGTCTAAGAAGGTCAGACTTTGGTTTTTACCAGTGTGTGGCAAGTAACGAGGTGGCCACTATTGTCACAGCCACACAGTTAGTTGTTGAAGGGACCCAACCTCATGCTCCTTATAATGTAACTGCAAATGCCAGTCAGTTTGCAGTTACACTGCAGTGGCTTCCTGGTTATAGTGGTGGTCCAGATTATAAGCAAGATTATACAATATGGTTTGTAAATTGATAACACCATTCAACTGCAACAATATATGCATTCATGATTTTTAAATATTTGTTTGTTCTAACTTCTGTTAATTATCTGTTGTACCAAGAATTTTTATTTCATCAGCATAATAAAGTAGAGTTATTAGGGTAAAATATTTCAAAGGTTTTAAAAATCCTATCATATTTAATTTTATATTGTATTATTACTATAATTAATAATATATTCATTTTGTCCTACTTGGTTGAATTTAAAGGTACAGAGAATCTGGTGAATCTGAGTGGTCCACCATTCCAGTAACACCTTCAGGGAGCACACAGGTGACTATCAATAGGCTTCTTCCTGGTACAACTTATGAGTTCCAGGTCATTGGCAAAAATGCCCTTGGAGATGGCATGCTCAGTAAAGTGATCACCGTCCGTACTCAAGGTGTGTAATTGCATTACTTACAATAATCTAAACAATTAGTGTTATATATGTTCTACTACTGAACTTCATAGGCGATAAAAATGGCTAAACAAATTATAAACATTTATTTAAATAATACTGTTTTTAAAAATCTAACAAATATTAATTTATATTGAACTCACCAAGAATGTATTGTTGAAACAAACTGTATTTTCCAACACACATTTTAAAAGTATAGTTATATTAATAAATAAAAAAAACATGATCTCCCTCATCTTTAGAGTAGGAGTTTTTGCACTTTTTTTTGCATTGAATAAGATGTAACTGAATTGGCTAAATATGCTAATTTAAAGTGAATGTCAGAATTTTCAAATGCATCCTAGTGATGTAAGTTCTTCATTAACTTTCTGCTGGTTCATATTGCTTAACTGTAAATAACAAACTAAAACTCAATGCACAGTGGTTTGGGAGCACTCTACAATTTCAGTCTTAATATGTATTTGTATATACCAGAAGCATTGACCAAACAGTATGGATACCCTTTGAGTTTCATGAAACTTTTACATGTATTGTATACTATTGTTATACATCTAGTAGCTCTTCAACTGCTTTGAAATAATGGAATGAAAGTAACATTCTTTTATTGTAGTTCTATGTATTGTAACACATTTACCTCTTAAAAAATAGTACATAGTTAGATTACAAAGTTTCACAAATTATTAATAATGAAGATTCATATACAAAAATTTCTAGTATACTGTATGTTTTTTATCAGACAATATTATGTGTTATATTACATACTCGTAACTATTTGAATTACTTTAAAGCTAAAGCAATAGATATTTAGGCCAGTTAAAATGAAATGTCGAAATAACTAAAAAAAAGTGTTCAACTCAGTTTCCATAGCTGAGGCCTATCTGACCTTCCTTAGGTCAGATTAGTGGACTACTTTTGTTTAAGACAAAAATTAAGAAAATTATATGCAATGTTACTTTATAATGAGTCTAAATGATGAATATTGTGTCTAACAGCCTAATGAAATTTCTTGAGTGTAATGAATACTGCATGAGTTAAAAGCTAGATTATTATCAGATTCAAATTGGTCACATGAAAATTTAATATATCAGAAATAATTCTTCAACCAGTTTTTGAAAAAAATTGGACCTGATTTTTCAGAAATCACACTCGAGATTATTGTCAGATATCCATTATGTGTAAAAACATTTATGTTAAGAAATATTTAAATGCCATGTCCTCATTCCAAGTGAACATACACAAGTTATTTTAAACTATTTAACTGTATTGCAAGAAATAATTCCACCAGTTTTTAACGTAAAGACAAATTTTAAGTTTGAGGAATAATTTATTGCCTATTATAGCATTAAACTTAGAATAAATATCTTACAATAAATGTTGTACAAAATTGAATTCACTTATTTATTAGATTTATAATAATGAAAAAGTACTATAATAGAATTCATACCAAACAACAATTAAATAAATTAATTAGTTATTAATGCATTTCTTGTTACCCTGAAAGATGCACACATCTGACATGAATTAGTAAATGTGTTATGAAAAAGAAGCAATGAATTTGTTGTAATAACAAATCTCTATCTAGTATAAATGAGCTTTTAACACGTGTACGCTACTTGTTGCACCCTATTGTCTGGGTGCAACCTGTCACAGTTTGTTTGGTAACTGTGTGTGTGTTGGCTTGGTAGATGGGATACCTCCTCGCAATGAAGCGGCATCAAAAGAGAAAAACTTCCAGACTGCACCTGATGGTAAGCACTCTTCTGAATGCTTCCCTTTCTACTCTATGAGTGTACAGCATGCCTGCATGGTTGAGCACTTACAGCCTGTGGAGTAGATCTGTGGTTCAGATGTGTTATTTGGGTTTAATACTATAATCTATACTGTAGGGGCTTGTATTCTTAATAACATGTGCATGTTCTGTAGTACAGTCTTAATTTTTCTTATATTTAAGGGAGATTAATAAATAAATATAATTAAATTTAATAACACAACACAAATAAAATAAATTATAAACACATATATATTACATAATATCTTAATGAAACAATACATCACGAATTTAAATAAGATAATAATTAATTTAATTATTGCTTTATTCATCACTGTGAATTTCGCCCATCAAATTGAATAACAGTTGGTAATTAAGGATTCATCTGGAGTATCTTGTCATAACTGAATATTATGAATTATTTATTTATTGTACTAAATGAGAATTAATGAAGTAAAGCTTGAAATGCAACATAAATGTGCCACAAACTAATGGGAGCAGAAATACTTGTTACCATAAAGGAATAATGTAAATTAAAAAGAGATTTACCAATATGCTGAAATTGATTGCCATCCACTGAGTCTCATATAATCCATTTGCATGTTCCGGTTATCAGAGTTTGTAGTTTTACCATTATTTTCTTTTTTTTAACATGAGTTTGCATGTTATTTTGCGTTTTACAGACGTTTATGACGCTAATGTTATGTTCCCGACTGATTCCACGGGCTCAACACTAATCCCTCCAGTGTTCAGGCCAAAAGGTAGGATCACCTATTACTTTAATGAGAGGCCTGTTTATTCAGAGTCATCTCCTATAATTGCTTTTTAGTGACATTATAGCATTCCTTCACTAATGCCAACCTTGAATTTGTAGTTACTAACAAAATTAAGCTGGCTAATTAGAAATTATGGCCCAGCTTTGTTGCTGTTTGACTAATTTATATATATATATATATATATATATATATATATATATATATATATATATATTCTCACAAATGTTAATTTATTAATGAACAATTCAATTCAGTTTATAGAATATATATGGGAAAATATTTCCATTTGTCAATGATAATTTGCACCAGCTTATGTATTTGTCAGTTTTTTTTGCCAATGTGTTATAGCTTTATATGTTATTCAATAGATTAAATTCATTCCTTTATTCCTTTATTTTTATTCATGGCACATTAGGCAGGTAATTCATTTGTTTTGCTCTAGTTGAAACAATAAAAAAAAATTTTATTTATATTTTATTTATTTGTTGGATTCATGTAATTATTTTATGTAGTGGAAATGCTGTTATTTATGTTCACACTTAGTGCAATGAGTAGGTTTAAAACTAAACTTTGGCATAAATTGTCCAGTACCGGTGAAATTAAATAAATCATGAACATTGAAATAATTATATTTGTTCTTGTTTCAGGGCCAAAACCTGGACCTCCAAGAAACTTAACAGTTACAGAAATAAGCAATGGATTTGTTATCACATGGCAAGCTCCAGCAGAACGAGCCAACCTAGTTCAGTATTATACAATCAAATACCGAACTGACGGTCCTTGGAAAACTTTAAATAAGGGCCAGATTCGTCCAGAAGAGACATCATATTTAGGTAAGCATTTTTACCAATTTTCCAAAAAGTATTAATTCATAAATTTCAATTTGTTTGAAATATAACCAATAATATTTAATTTTACTGAAAATTAAATAACTTATTTAGCCTTATGCTCATTTGTACTAACATTACTGTCTGTTACTGGAGGGAATAAATTCCATTATTTTCAACTTCAAACCACTTAAATGTCAGGGTTGCTGAAATATTATATAAATTGTAGCCACACTGTCAAACTAAAATAATATCTGCATTTATAATTTATATGTTACATTTTCAGTAAAAAATCTAGTTGGAGGAAGAACATACCATTTCCGTGTATTGGCAAATTCACTGAAGAGTTATGAGAGTTCTGATGAAGTTAAATTTCCTGTGCCTGCAAGGGTAAAACACAAGGCTATCACTGCAGGAGTTGTAGGAGGAATTCTCTTCTTCATAGTTGCCATCATCCTTTCTATATGTGCTGTCAAAATATGTAATAAACGCAAACGTAGAAAACAAGAAAAAGGTAATTTATATATTTTTTTTTATTCACTGAGCTAATCCATTAAACCATTTAGAATTTATAGTACTATAAAAGTTGTTCAGTTCCACTTGGCATTATTTATTTTTATAAGTCTTTAATAAATATGTTTGGTTGTATGATGTGTGTATTTCAGAGAGGATTCATTGTATCAGGTTTGTACATACTAAAAGCATTAGTGTTAATTCTAGTCCATTATGTGATTAAAATATACATGAAATCAGTGTGACAAAATTATTATTGTAAGTTTTTATGAACTTGTCTGATTAATAATATTTTTATTGATGTTACCATTAATATTTAAAATAATGTTTTTTTATATTTCCCATTTCCATTCAACAAACAATTTATTATGTATCTTAATTAATAAGTAACATCATTTGATTTTTAGAGTACAACATGGTGGCATGTAGAATATCAGACACAAGGAATGGAGGACAAGCTGCTCCAGTCAGCCAAGTGCCTTTGAAGAAGTGAGTATAAAAGAATAATTTTAATTATTCAATTCAACTGTCATTCCTATACTATACCAATATAATATTATGTATTATTTATTATATTATTCCTATGAAAATATGTGTATCATGTTCTATACATATTGTGACCACAAGCATATCTTTTGGCAAGACAAGGTAAATAAAATGAAAAGAAATATTACTTCTTCTTAATTAGAAAGAATTCAGAGCTTGTACTTTCTTTTGATTGTCCTTATAAATTTTGTATTTCTCTCAAAAAGTTCTGATTTGCAAGGTGAACTTATATAATTTTAAGTTACAGATGTTACTTTTCTTACTGAGGAATAAATCATCTCTTCTGCCGCTTAGTATTAAACTTATAGACTAATAAAAGTTAAAGATTAAATATGTTATTATTTTACCTCAAATATATGTTTAATTCTTGTAGGGTTGTTGGATCCTATCGGGATTACAGCCTTGAGTTGCCATAGAAACACCGCAGTAAGCTATGTTCTATTTCTTTGCTCCCTATTTCACTTGAAGCTTGCTAAATTTTGCTTTCACTGTTCCCTGTTTACATAAACAAGTTTTTAACTTGAATGTCACAAGAAATTTTTCAAGTGTTATATTAATTAATGAATTGTTTTTTAAGTTTTGTTCTAACTTAATAATGAAATTAAAATGTTTTTGCAAAATTTGCAAACAGAAATGCTATATATACATGAGATTATTTGTATAAATATTTCTTTTCTTTTTATATGACATTCAAGTTTGAAATATACTTCATTGCTTTCTAGCCACATGTTTTAACAACTAGATGTTCAACAAAATTTCCTAATAACCCTAAGATATATGCTTGTCACTTGTGTTGCTTCTGTGCTGTCACGTGGTTATTTATTTCCCACTAATTATTTTGAACCAACAACTCTACAAGATGGTAAGGACATTTTTTAATTAAGTGAAAAAATGTTTACAGATAAATATCTAAGGCACTTAAAATTTCACAAATTTTAACTGTACTGTAGGGTTCTGATTATCATAAAGATAAATATCAACATTCAAAAAGTCATGTTTTAATAGCTGTTGTGTTTTCACTTGCTGACCATTGCAGGAGGACTAAAGGTGAAGACCTAGCAGTCTGTTGAAGAAACTGGTACAATCACTTAATGCATGACAAAAATTATCACCAAGTTCTTGCACACAAATTTCAATCATTTTATTCTGTGATATATACCTATCAGAACAGATGTAAATTATTTTCTATTTATATTTTAACAAATATCATTCCTGAAGCCATAAATTGCACTCCCAAGAAATGTTTTATTTCTATTCTTCTTATTATTTACAAAATTTTCATAATTATCTGCCAGTTTATTGGAGTACTGTTTCAAGGTAATAATAATTTCCCCTAAATTCATTTGGCTTTTCATTCCTCAAGCAGCTTCGAAAATGCATTCCATTCCAGTCCATGTATATATTATTTAAAGTGAATCATCTGTCTTAATATTTCACTGATACTACTGAAATACTGTAGTGCATTAGATTGCATGTTGTGTTGTGTGTTTTATATTTCTTAGTTCACTGTTATCAATAGATTAATGCATGTCTTAAAGAATAATTTCACTCTAATAGCATAAGTCCTAGTTAATTATTGATCATAACTTGCAAATATTTTTAAATTCAACATTTTATTGTTGTAAAGTTTTCACTATAGCTAAAAGAATACACAGCACATTAAGTTCTCATTAGGTTATATAATTTTTGAATATTCCATAATAATAATAATCATTCTAGTAACTTTATTCTCCTATTAAATATAACCCAGCAATTTTCTGAATGTGCTAACCTTTAAATTTTCTCTAAGTAACATTATATCAATTAAACCTGTATAAATCAACAACATAAATCAAGAGGGAAATGGCATGTCTAGATGAGTAGAGCAAAAAAGGGACATTGATAACAGAATTTTTGGATAAAATTAATAATTATCATTGCAGGCTTCATAACTTAAAAAAAACACTTTTATCTATCATGTAATCATTTTTTGAGAGGGGAATGATGTAAAAACCAATTACATGAAAGTTATTGAACATTGCTTTTTAGTAGAAATATTTCAAATAAATATAGTGCTAATAATTCAAATAAACTGTAATATATTAAAATGATCGTATTAAAGTAATTTTCTGGTGCTAAAATAATTTTAAAATAGTTTTCTGTTGGTATCCATAATACAACATAAACACTACCACCTACTTCGAATTAATAAAAAATTGAACAGAGTAGAAGTTATTCCAATAATTTATGGTTTCTTTTAGTAGTTACTAAAATACTTTTATGTCATTTATAATACAAAATGTATTCCACATCAAATTGTAAGATAGTAACTGCTTTTTAGTTTAGGATTGATAAATTGTGTAATGCTTTTATAGTCTGTAAGATAGAGTCTATGAAATGAAACAGTTTATCACATAAAACTCATATTATTTTGCTTCCTCTTTATACATGTTAAATTAAATTCTTTTCACAATAGGGGTTTTCATAATGCAGCACTCATACGTGCATGTTGTCTACATTTATTATTACCTTCAACGTAACCTTCAATAAGGTGCCTCATTGCGCCACCTACCTAAATAATACGTTTATAATTTTTCCACTAAATAATCAAGATTATTCCATCGTTAAGAATGTCAAATACTTAAATATACCTATTATTTTGTAGATTTGCGTTAGGCCAATATCTATTACTAATAATACTGGATATTTCAAATTTTCAGAGACCACAAAAGCGGAGTACCAGGTATAAACAAACTATGTTGGACTTTCCAAAAGAACAATGCAGAGGTGCAACCGACATGGGAAGGGGATTTTTACCTAGGTGGCAGCCATCACGTCGGAAAGATATCTCGAGATCAAGACGGCCGATTCGTGCTCGTCGATTCCGCAGAAAGCACCATCGGTACTTCCGAAGGCAGCGATTACTTATCTCGACCCGGTTTCAGGAATATAGCTTCTTGGCGCAGGCCTCTAGTCGGATACCCGAGCGATCTCAGTTTAAATTCAACTATAGCCACTCCGCCCTCACCCCACCAACAGTTACCTATCATTTATTCGCCCAAAACGACCCCGTTTATATCGAGTTCGCCGGCGTCGTCTATTCTGCCGCCCGTAACACCGGTCTTATCGCCCCCCTATTTTTCTGACTTGAGCTCGGTGCGGCAGAGCGCCGAACAGACGCTGAGGAGCGTCCACGAACAATACAGCCAAGAGCTGCCTTCGTTGCACGCGATACAAGAGCAGCAGAGGAGGAGGCGATACCTGCCTCGGCACGTCCGCTCGGCACCGGACCTATTCACCGAAACTTCCCCCGAGAGCAGGTCCAGCTCGAGCGGTTTCGGCTCCAAAAACACCTCCTCCCAGCAGAACAGCTCCGGCACCGCCGCCGACTGGAGGTTCCCCTACAGGCCTCCCCCGCTACCTCCGCCTCCGCCCGTCTGGCTGCAGTACACTTCCGCCTTTCCATCGCCCACCCACTCCGAACTCAGTCACAGACCCAGCGTAGACGATCAATACGAATTCGACGTCTACCCGATGTCGCCCACGCCTCCGGAGATATCTCCCGAACTTAAGATTAAGTATGACAACATTGAAGCCCGAGTACAAGCGATGAAAGAAGAATTTCATGCATTCCGGGCGAGACAAGCACGTAGAATGCGGTCCGAATTGGAGAGCGCTTGCTAACAAATGCTACGGCACGTTCAAAACTGATGTTTTGACATGAATTAACATTCCTAAACAAAATTATCTACTATTATTTTTTTTAATTTCTTCTAAGTCGCTTTGTTATGGAATGTTATTAAATGTCAGGCATAGTGTAGAATCATATCTGCTCAAAGTTACTGCGATGTATTAAAATATTTTTAAACCGAAACCTTTATGAATTTATAATTTCTGGGTAACTTTTTGGAATATATATTAAATGTAAAAAAATATGGTTGCTTTAAAAATACAGAAAGGAAACTTTTTAAAACCCAAAGATAAATTTAGTTCCGATAATTATTAATTTAGATGCAAAATTTTGGGCAGTCTGTTCGTACCACTATTGTTTTGGAAGTGCCTTAAGTGAAACATTTTTCTAGCCGGATGCATGAAAATAATATATTAAAAGAAATATAGCGTCATAGCGTGAAATTCTAAATATGTTAGAATGCATTATGTTTTTTTATTTTTATGTATCGGGCTGGACGATTGTAACGTGTACTGCCATATGGAAAAGTTTCCCCACCAATATGTGAGTCTGAACCAAATAAAGTGTAATATAGTATAAAGTGACTGGGACATTTGATGTTGTAGTTTGCACTCCAAAGACAGACATTTTGTGAATGCGTATATTATACAAATACTATAAGATATTATATATAGTTATATAAATATTCATGAACTTAAGTTCAAACTAATTTACACTGTGAATTAAAAACATTTTGTTTCCACTGGTAATTGAACTGAGTACATGTAATTAGTAAATCATTGTTATGCAGTTTTATTTTGATTTTCCCACTATTTAACAAAATACTAGCTTCACTGGTATTGATAATTTGAAAACAATAAGAAATCAATTTTGTAAGTTAAATAATTTAAACTTTTGTTACATGTGCATGATACTATAAGCTTCTCTATGATATTGATAAAATTAAGATGATTAAATGAGTTCTTTATTTTTAAAAATAAATGAATAAATTTTATTTAATTATATTTGTACTCAGTTCACATATTTAGTGTAACAAGTGGTCTTTCCCTTTTATTATTTGGTTAAGCTCTCTTTAGTCTTAAATCCCCCATATTCTGGGGTCAGTTTAAATTCGTGTTTAAAATCAAAACAGAATGAACATGAAATGTGTGTGCATTTAAATATTACTTAAGTTGTGATGCACAAGTCTTCTCAAACCAGTTTTACAAGGTGTTATTAATGAATAAAAAAAAGACATTTAGTGATTAATAATAATGTATGATTAATAAGGTAAGAAATGAAATTCTAACGCTTTACAGATCCTTACACCATGTCATATTGATTTTTTTCTGAGAATTTACTACGAATGTTATGTGAGAGTGATAGATTTTATTTATGAGAAAAATAATATAACTTATATGTAAGGTATGTTTCAGGGGTGCTTTGTTTAGACAGTGCTAACAGTGTTCAGATACTCTTATGAGAAATCCCATTTTAATTTAGATTGCAACATTAATATTACATTAACTTATGTTAAACTAAATGAAAATGTGGACTTGCGTACTGATGGAGAGTATTTCTGAACACCTAAATCTGGGATAAATAGGTACCATACATCGAATTCTGGACTAAAGTTTTAATGTATGTTTTCCTTTCTGCTTATGGTTGCTCAATGATAGAATACCCATTTCTCCTAGACACTAGTCTAAGACATAGTAAACCATGAAACAAGATGTATTTTGTTGAAGCTTAATTCATGTTCACAGAGCAACATTTTTTTATAATATTCATTTATTTTTTTTGGTCCCAATCGATATTTATTTACAATTTGTGAATTATAACTTTTTTGAAAAATTTAAAAAAGTATTTAATTCATATTTAGAATACAGTTAAAACTTTCCCAGAAATGCGTTGTGAACATGAAAACTGTTATTGAGCTTCAACATTACACAACCATTATGATGGCTTTTTTATGGCTGGGTCCATATTACACATTCTAAAGGTCTTCACTTAGCATTGTGTGCTAGACACTGTTTTGTATAGTTTTTATTTTTAAGTATAAAATATTTATTGTCGACCGTCGAGTTTTTACAAAAGAGTGCAATCTTGTTCTATTGTAGAATATTTACTTTCGAGTACAAAATAAATGTTATAGGAATCCTTAGATATTGTTTTATATATTGTAAATATTGTTTTATGTTTTGAATATAGTCGTACATATGTGTGTTTTATTTAAGTAGTTATTCTATTTTGATGCTTTCACAGCTGTTATCGCCATCAGCAACAATGCAGAATAGGTTTTTCTGTGTATGTACCTGTTAACCTAAAGGTTAAAAGAAGGGATCATAATCAAATGGTGCCAGGTAATATGACAGAAATCCTGTGTATAGTTGTCAATTGTTTATTGTGTTAAATATTATGTAAAAATATTGTATAAAATTTCAAAGTTAGGTGAAAAATTGATATGTGAAATGAGGTTTTGTAGCTTGTTTAATATGATCTCAATTTTACTGATTTCCTAGGCCCCAGGACCAAATCAGTTATATTGAAATTATTGATTACTAAAAATTATTGGTCACACTAGCTGCCTGAGGCTCATGTAAACTTTGTCCTTATTAATAATTGTTTTATAAAAATCTAAAAATTATCTTAACATACAAATTATTACAATTAAAATAAAGAATTCTGTGAAATTTAATTCCTTTCTCCCTTTACAGGAATTGCAAATTTTATTAGTTGAATGTTAATATTTCTACTCTTTTAAATGAAGCCAATACCTCATAATATGTTGGCATTGTTCTTAGGAAGGTACAATGTTCACACTAAGAAGCGACTTTCTTCCATAAAAAATAAAATTTACACATGTAATAATTCAATTTAATTCTTATTTATATAAAGGGAGAGAAGAACTTTAGTTCACCTCACAATGATAAAAGCCAAAAATATCAGAATTAAGGATACTCTCAAAACATGATAAATGGACTTCCCATTACCTTCCAAAAGTGCCTTCTCTCCCTTTCTAACAATTCTGTATATCTGATGTAACATTTTAACAATGAACATCTTTCAACTAAATTAATATAACCAATAAAATGAAAAATTAATTTTTACAATAAATAATGTATAATGCAAATAAATATTATTTGAAATTATTACTTTGTTATGTAATAGATTGTATGTGCTGTTGTTTTTGTATGTAAATAAAATCTTATTTATGTATTTATTTTAACCAGAAAATTATTCTGAAGTGTGATATTCGTGTTTTATAGGAACAACTTCTTACATTGTATGCAGTAAGTACTTGTTACTGACTACTGCATTTCAGTATGAGGCATTTAACATGAAGTTGGTTCTGCCAGAATTATGTATGATTTTAAAAACAGAGGCAAACTCGGGCTGACTAGGCCAGACAAGTTATGAACATTACATATTTTCATCCAAAAGTTCCTTCGTGCTAAATTGACCTCATATAAAATGTCCTTCCACGATAAAAAAAAAATATGAAAACCACTCACGGCGGCAATGTCAACTGGCCTATGTTTTTATGATTTGGTCAATTATAATTTGTTAAAAATTTGTATTGGGGTATACATTGTTCAATTATTCATTAACTCATCATACAAAAAAATTAATAAAATAAGAAGAATATACAATAAATGTTATTATTTTCTCTGGATTTCCTTCCAAGCCGAATGAAACTCCCAGTAATATTTTAAGTTTACATTTTTAACAGTAGTGCTCAGTGTTTACTAAAATAATACTTTTAATACTGTGTATTAGGAATTAATTACCAATATTCGGGTTCAGCATGAACCTAAGAAACCTTACAAATTGTTGAGGCGGGAAAATCGTTTTAAATTTTAGCCCTTGTGTCTAGTTTTGGGGGTAATCCGATATTGAAAAAGTTATATTTTGTGACGTCGTGCAGCTGCCATAGGAACTACGCATTTACAAAGTAATAGTTAACAAACTAATATTGTGTATTGTGGAATTCAATGGCAGTAAAGCCAGAAAAAGGTCACGCGGGCAACGTAGTGGAGGGGAACGGGCGTGAGTAAGCCGCACTCTTGAATGGGGAGAGCGCTTCATTCATGACCAAGGGGGAAATCTTCTCCTTCGGGTGACTCAGTGCGGCGGCATTTAGCCGCTAACCCATTTATGGGCGGGCCCCGGAGCCTTAGGGCCCGGCTCGTCTCCACAACTCGGAAGTCGGTTCTAACGCCGGAACTGAACCCTAACCCCCCGGACAAGTCACTTTTGACCTTTCCTCAAAAGGTTTGCCTTTCACCCAACGGCCCTGAACACTGGCTCTAGAAGTGCTAGCATTAGCACCACCTCTGAAACCCACATCACTGTGCGGCGGACAAACATAGAGCCGCCTCGCGATATTCATCGCCTAATCGAAGACGGAAATGTTCCTCCGAAGCCTTTATTGTACTTGGGGGTTGCTGTTCGATCGGACCGTAATATTCAAGCTCAATGTAAGACGGCTGTTCGTATCAACGCCCAAGTCTTGGCGGGGCTAATTTATACCGTTATCTAAACATTATATCAACGTCAGATGTCAATAAGAATAATATTAATTATCGAATGTTTGGCTAATTATATTTGTTCTGCATTTAGGGCATGCTGAAATTAATAGTCACGGATAAGCGAGCGAGCAATCTGTTCCTGGAATAATTTGTGGACTGCTGAAAAGTGTTTTGTGGGAGCCGGGGGAGGATTGTTGGCTCGGATTCAACCAGCTGGCAATGCACAGAAATGACCGGTCGGCGGTACTTCGGTTTTTCTGTAGTTTCTCTTAAATTTTCGCCTTAGGGATTTAAAGGAAATTCAAATTTCGGCGGACCAAGTTACTTTACCTTTTATTCTCGGTGTTTTTCAACCGAAGTCTTAACTGAAATTTATTTAAATGCCTCCGAGTATTTGTTTGGAACGCCTCCCTGTGAAAGTTAAAAATTGCCGGGATTTCCGGAGAATCTTAATTTGGGATATTGTCACCACCGAGTGACGACATAGGTGACGACATAGGTGTCGTCACTGATTGGCTTCCGGTAAGATCGCCTGATTTGGGAAGAATAAAGTTTGGCAGGGGTTGGCCCCCAGCTGTTTCGGGATTTTTCCTGTATTTGGAAAACACCTGAGTGGGCCCCATTTGAAGAGATGTACTTTGGAGCACAACCAAGGACTAATCTGACCAGCGTATCGTCCAAGACTCAACTACCTGCTCTTTGTCCTTGCTATTACCCTTGTCCTTTCATACATTATAATACAATAGGGGAGAGGGAGATGGTTAAATTCAGGTGTCCGAGGAGACAGTTAGTTACCCCTCTTGATGGTCCACCGACTTTGTCGCCGATATTGGAATAAAAGGTGAATTTCAATTAACGTGTTCTGTACACTACTCGAGTAGATTTTCTTTTCGTCCTTTGTCGGCACCGTCGCTAAAGTATATATAAAATAAAATTCTTAGGATTTGAACAAACTACTAGTTACTGTCAAACTGAAAACCGGAAAAACCTTAGCCTAATCCGTCGGAATTAATAGATTCTATCCGATACAATTAATGCCATTCAATCCAACATCATCTTCGGCCTCTTACCAGCAGTAGTACCATTCTTTAGTAACGCACGCTTTACTAAAGAGGAATCCTCTGCCAGCACTACAACTGCAGCACATTCACAGGCGTGCTATGGTAGGTGCTTCGCAGGACCTCAAATGGTATTTTCACGAGAATATAAACTATTGTAACTAATTTCTCTCCGGGTTCCGAAATTGCAACGGGGCGTACAGTTGAGTAAGGAAGAGTTCTTCGAGATAACACTTGTACGCGCTGCGGTGTTTCCCCAGCGGAATTATCTGGGGCTGCGTCTCGTACGTCGAAGAGTTTATCGTTAACTTTCTTGTCGCGTGTGACGGTCTCGAAATTTCCCGGAAGACACTGGCGGGTGGGCACACGAAGATAACAAAAAAAATAGAAGCCGGAAAAAAACCTCAGGTCCCGTTTCCGAGTAGGCCTGACCATGTGTCGAACACGTTTCGCCGACGGATGACTACGTCATTAGCGACAATGCGAACGGGCGCCAGTCGCCTTCCAACTGTTCTCAATTCATCAAGCGGTTTGAGTGCTGTATAAATTGAGCCCTTAAACCGCCGTCGCTATACCGAACAATTTCTATAGAGGTATAAATAATAAGAAGAAACTTTATCGGGAAACTGTGTAGCTCAGAGATAGACGTTAACAAACTACACAAAATACGCAGCTCCCCTCATCAACGACGTAATTTATTAATTTCACCCAATCGGTTGACATACATGATGGGAATTCTTCCGGTATTGCCTGACATACACGGAATACAAAACTGACAGATCTCATCGGACAAACTGACATCGAAGAAACTAAGAAACAATCCGCTTGCTTCGACAATTACAAAATTGGTAATTCTTAAAAACTCCGAAGAAAAAGTCAAGATGTCAGAATAAATAGAACACTACAGCAACTCAGGAGAACCTCATTTTTATAATATGACAGTCATGTATCTATTTTAAATGTACAGGCTCGAGTGATGGGTATACGTAGTGTATGTGTAATTAGTGGAGTCAAACTACATGGTATTGGGCTCTTAATGTAATAAAACATTAGCTGAAAATTCATCGCCTTAGGGTGAAAAAAATATTTATAGATTTATAGAAAAGTAGCGGATAGCCATTTAAAGAATATGTAAAGGCCACAAAAAAAATACAGAATTAAACTCCATGACTATCTTCTGAAACATTAACATGAAAAAGTACTTTATCACTTCTATCACTACAATAGCACTAGAGTTTTAAATTGGGTATCTTTTAATAAGAGAGCTGTTACTGAAAATAGTGGCAAGTTAACGGTTCAAATGGTCATATTCTAAAATAAAACCAACAAACTGATTTAGCAATCGAATGAAGGTCGAAAACAGTAGCGGGCTCCTGGTTGTCGCCCCCTATTGCTATTAGGGCTTCGTAGAATAATTTTCTAGCGTGAATATTTGGCACCGGTCCCCAATTCTTGATCGGTGATGCGAATTTTGGCCCCCGGTCCACTTTTTGAGTTATTATAAACTCCACCTTCATACTCAATGAATCTGTTTACTTCCGTTTACACGAAGGCCCATTTATCTATTAGCTGAGATCTTTCGAACATGTTTCACGGGCCGTTGCAATTCTATTTAGGAACGAAGCAAGGTTAGTAATATAACAAATAAACTATAAAATAAACAACGATTCATTAATTTATATATTTTGCTTTTATTTTCAGCCGGAATGATCTTGAACTCTTGAAGGAAACTAAATCGAGCGTTGTCCCCGGTCAGCCAAGTTATAAATATTTACAGGTTTCAGATATTTATGGAGAGTATCAGCAAATGGAAAGTTACTCATGTTCATTTAGTGACGTTTTTGTTTGTTAGTTATGTGAATAACGGATTTCACATTACATTTTAATTATTTGAGGGGTCAGTTGAAAATACCATTTCAATCGCCCAGATTCACTGCGTACAGCTGAAGGAGAAAAAAACAATCGTCAACCCGAAGCTTATTGTAGTGGCAACAGATCTATAAATGACTTTTATCAGTACAGTCGAATGTTACGTAGTGTGTCATCATCCTGTGCCAACAATAATATCTCAGCTGATCATTGGAAATCTTCCAGAACGCCAAGCGGCTACGTCACACTCTAAGGAGCCTCCAAGGTCACCAAACAGTGACCGACATAAATATAAATTGGAAAAGTGTCAATTCCTATAGAACTAACATTTTTACAAATCAATAGTGCATACACGCAGAAATATTTTGCATATACTTAAACATAAACATTTTCTCAAAATACCCATATTAATAATTCTTCAAGCACGAAGTATCTCGCACTATAATTTCAGCGTTTTTACCATACAAGTAATAGTTGAAGTAAAAACGTTTCTGATATATTTGATAATTTTTTCCTGTACAGTTCTTGTCTAAGATGGTATTCTAGTGTAATTACAAATATTATTCCAATTTATTATTAGAAAATTGGATATAGAACAACGCGAAAGGGATGCCTACGCAGGAGCGTACGTCGAAAACGTCATATCTAACTATATGTAATTGACCCCAATCATGGATTTATTCATTTAACTTCAGTTCTGTGCCTATAGGCATCACTGCGCCTTTCGCATTTCCCAAGAAAAACTGCGCTAATAAAGGGAAAAGTTAAAACCATATAGGGAAACCAATAAATTAGACGAACAAATGATTAGCACTGTCAGAGAAAGGAAAGTAAAAGTTTAACATACCTGTTTTGTGGCCAAAAAGGGAGGTGGTGGTGGTGGTGGTTTTTGGGCGGGTGAGGTCCTTTAATAGGATTATCTGGGCAAATATGGCCATATTACGCACCAAAACAGAACATTGAGATACGTATATATACACAGGACAAACAGATAACGACCACAATACAAGTGACAGTGAGAGTGCAGTGAGGATGACCGAAAGACATCCAAAGTGCCAAAAGTGACTAACACCGCTACTGAAGATGGCGAGCAGCCGAAACCGGCCTAGCGAAAGACCAAACCAGCGAGAGGAGACAGAAACACACGAAATCTACGAAAGCGTAAAAAGTAATTGTAGTTTTTCACTGAAATATCCCTATACACATAGATAAATGTCTGGGGGACGACATTGCTTTTTATAAACACACTTGACTCAGTATTGCGAAAAATTCTTTTCCAGTGTATTTCGCGGAACAAAACTCTAGGGTCGCCCGGTCGAAATGGGGATTTTGTTTACAACACTGGGTGGTGCAATAAAATAGGAGCTGGTGGACGTCCGGAGGGCGAACCATACCATCAGTCGTAAATAGCTTCTCTTACCTACAACGCTATTTATTCAAGGACCGCTCGAGTGGCGACAACTCGAAGTACTTAAATCGCCGAATTGAGCTGCGCAACACACTCTGGAACTTCACGTGGGTTATTTGCCAACGGGGACAGTAGTGCAAATCATGAATTGATTTCTAGAACGTTGCCACCTCCCCACATTCTACTAAATGTTTTTAATTTAGCTAACGTCCTTTTGGACAAAAATTGCAATCGGGCCTCAACCCAATATAGGGTTAATAGGAGTAGGACAATGAGGAAGTTTGCGGTGTTCTTGTGCAAGCGAAGACAGTATTAATTGTTCGAACATTATTCCCAGTGCTGACAGTTTCGAATCGTTCACGTCATGCTATGAGTAGAGGCGGAAAATCGCGCAATTTATTATTCTCACCGACCTACAACGCAAATTTCTTAACCCAAAGTAGTTATTGTTATTATTATTATTATTCGATTTAAAGTATCCTTTTCCCGATGTTTAAACTTTGCGAGGACAAGTTTTCACTTTTTATATCTGTGTTCTGCCCCCCCAGTTAAGTATGGCAGACATAAAAAGCTGTCCAAGTCCATTTTTGGGCTCTTTTCTGAAGCGATTGTTTTCTCTGAGTCACCGTTGAATGTTGGCTTATATACCGAATGTTTTGATTACTTTGACATCGAAAAATATAAACGGAAAATTAGTACCATAGATTTCGTGTGTTTCTGTCTCCTCTCGCTGGTTTGGTCTTTTGCTAGACCGGTTTCGGCTGCTCGCCCTCTTCAGTACCCGTGTTATTCACTTTGGCACTTTGGATGCTTTTTGGGTATCCTCACTGCACTGTCACTGTCACTTGTACCGTTCTGTTGATCGAAAATTTATTGAAAAATGTTTATTTTTATTATTCTAGTTAATCAGTGCAAGTGCACCGAACGAACTTTAGTTAAGTACATTTCCGCACCACCCTCAGGGGGCGCTAGTTTATCGGTGTAAGTGTACCCAACGAACTTTAGTTAAGTACATTTCCGCGCCACCCTCAGAGGGCGCTAGTTTATCGGTGTAAGTGCACCGAACGAACTTTAGTTAAGTACATTTCCGCACCACCCTCAGGGGGCGCTAGTTTATCGGTGTAAGTGTACCCAACGAACTTTAGTTAAGTACATTTCCGCGCCACCCTCAGGGGCGCTAGTTTATCGGTGCAAGTGCACCGAACGAACTTTAGTTAAGTACATTTCCGCACCACCCTCAGGGGGCGCTAGTTTATCGGTGTAAGTGTACCCAACGAACTTTAGTTAAGTACATTTCCGCACCACCCTCAGGGGGCGCTAGTTTATCGGTGCAAGTGCACCGAACGAACTTTAGTTAAGTACATTTCCGCACCACCCTCAGGGGCGCTAGTTTATCGGTGCTAGTGCACCGAACGAACTTTAGTTAAGTACATTTCCGCGCCACCCTCAGGGGCGCTAGTTTATCGGTGCAAGTGCACCGAACGAACTTTAGTTAAGTACATTTCCGCGCCACCCTCAGGGAGCGCTAGTTTATCGGTGCAAGTGCACCGAACGAACTTTAGTTAAGTACATTTCCGCGCCACTAGGAGCGCTAGTTTATCGGTGCAAGTGCACCGAACGAACTTTAGTTAAGTACATTTCCGCGCCACCCTCAGGGAGCGCTAGTTTATCGGTGCAAGTGCACCGAACGAACTTTAGTTGAGTACATTTCCGCACCACACTCAGAGAGGCGCTAGTTCTATATCTAATAAGGTTTATTTAAACAGAAAGCAAAACTTTCATAGACAAATAAAAACCTAAAACAGTACAAGTGACAGTGACAGTCCCTCTTACATACACACTAAGTTACGACAGTTTTTTCTTGATATAATGGAAACTGTTAATGGTAAACGATTAAAAATAATTATATATTTATTAATTGTAAATAATAAAAAGTTTATCAGTGGAAATTAGGCCCATAGGCATCTCTTCGAAGAGTTTTGACCTTACAGAGAAACCGGATGACATATAGCCAGATGAGTCCGATGTTTAGAACTTGTTGAAACAATTAAACCACATAAATATTGCCACCCGCCGAAGCACTCTTACATGTGGCCGGTGGCCTTTTTGAACCCGCACTAACACTCTTAATGTTGAGAAAGTTCACAGGAAACGGCGCCAACGGCTTGTCATATGCAGGCCATTAGTAGTACACTCCAGAACGACATCCGCCGCATATGACAACCTGCATATTGGAATGCATTCCCCTGTGCCAGACGTGCGGCTATGTGATTTTTACAAAGTGAAATATAATTTAGTCAAGTAAAAATTCTACGTTTAGTTCATTTTCCATTATTAAATTTGTTGTTTATAAAAGCCCTTTTTAGAATGATAAAACATAACCGCTTTGTATACTAAAGCCACCACCCTGGGAAACTTATGTCGGGTTAGTAAACTCGTTGTCCCTTTATTTTAAATCTAAGGTTATTCTGATGCTTTACAATATTAAAAGGAAGGATCAATTTGGAGGCTATTAATGTTAATAGTAGACAACAGGAATCAAAATTACAGCTGCGCCTGTTTTTTGTTACGATATTTACGAGGTCTTGAGGCAATTTAAGAAAAATAAATCATCCGAAATTTTAGTTACAAATTTCCTAACGCGATAATTGTGTTTATGATACGCGTTGATAATTAGCCAGATTTATTGATGAAGCGAAATGGAAAAAGGAAATAGGAATAAAGATGATGATGGTCTGTTGGTCGGTAATTGAGGGAGTGAGTCATATAATGTCATTATTCACACTGGCACTGAAATAGCTTTGCGGCTGAGATTCGATCCCGGCCGGCCGATTCCCATTCCTGCTCGCGCTTTCCCCTCTCTTATGGCCCTTTCTTAGGGTTCTTTCTGCTAATCTAAGCCCTACAGAAATCAAACCTCGCAACACTCCGTTACCGGCAAAAAAACAGAGTGTTTCTACGCTTTTTACACGTTATTCCTATAATATCTAATGGACAATGGAAAGTGTTCGATGTTTGTACCACTGCGTATATTTGCTGTAGGTATCGCCATATTATTCTCTTCCTCCTATATGTACACATATGTTAACCATACCTGTTTTGTGGTCCGCGAGGGGTTGGAATACCGTAGATTTCGTGTGTTTCTGTCTCCTCTCGCTGGTTTGGCCTTTTGCTAGACCGGTTTCGACTGCTCGCCATCTTCAGTAGCGGTGTTAGTCACTTTTGGCACTTTGGATGTTTTTTGGGCATCCTCACTGCACTGTCACAGTGTACAGTATTTTAATTATCTATGAAAGTTTTGCTTTCTCGTCGTGTTTCACCGGCAGTTTCTATTGTTTTCAGTTTATTTTCTTAACTGCCCTGCTATTTGAGAGCAACTGTCCCAAATTAGTGCCAATTGTGACACGCGTAAAAGGGTACTTGTCACATAATACATTTATATATTTTTATTTTCCACCGCCCGCTAATCATCTCGAGCACCTTGAGGTCCCTCCAGTTTGCACTCCGACTGCTGATTTATAGCCTGAGATTGGTTGACCGCAGGAATTTCTGAAGGTCCCTCTTTCTCGTTCTCTCCGTCCTACCTTAATATTATAACCCTATCTCTTTCAACTTTCCTACCCTTTTCTCTCTGCGCTGTGTAATAAAAGCCGGCGACGGTTTCGCACGGCTACCAACTGAGGTGATGGTGGGCGGCTTAGTGAAATGGCGCCAGTCTCGAGGCGCACCTGACGATAAAATTAGTCGGCCGGTCTTTGTGTGAGGTCCCTCCAATTTATAGCCCTTGTTTCAGGAAGGTTGAATCGCCCTAACAGGCTGAGAGAATCGTGTTATTATAACGGAAAATTATTGCTCCGATGGCTAGATATTATCATACATATCTGTGCATTCGCTAGTGCTAATTATTGCTATTATTACTGGTCAAATTTAGTAGTAGTGATAAATAGGACTTTGAAATATTTATGTTTTGAACATATCAGGTCTGAATCCACATAAATTATTTTATTGTCTTCGTGCTTTTTTAAACGGATTCAAACTGATATAGATTGAAGAAACTGGACAAGCGAGAAATTATTTTACACCGTTACTAAGCAATGATGGCGTTGCTAATTTAAAGAGAATTTCCTCACCTGGCCAAAAATAGAATAGCGCCTAGAACAATTAAAGCAGTTTGATGGGGTGGGGGTATGAACAAGGCGGCTAAATTAGCTACTTACTTTTAGAATTTGGCCGCTGGCTACTTGAAGAGATTAAAAATAGAAAGTTATTTCATTCACTTTCTCCGTCCAATTTCCACACTGAATTAGGCCAGAGTAAAGAAATGATAGAAAGACGCGCAGAAAGAACAATTCCCTCATATCTTTGAGAAGCCTTATTGTTTTTTATTTACTGGAATTTATTAATAAAACAAAACTCCGTTGTAATTGATAATATGATGAACCTTGATTTAAGTTAGATTATTTATATATAAAATCATTAGTGAAAAATATTTGACATCTATGTCGAAACATTTTGCTATATATTCTACACAAATAGTTCAGTTATCGAATATTACCAAACTCGCTGCAACTTGATGATAGAAGGAATTTGTAGTAGTTTCGTATACGACCATATCGGCAAGACTATATAACTTCGTATCGAAATACACACGAAACTACCTATTTTAATTGCCACTGTTATTCCACTATTAATAACCATAATCATATTACACTATTTTTAATTAGTTTCTACCTTCAGATGGTCGTGTTGGCATCGGGAGTAGGGCAAAAAACTCTATTGAGTAACATCTGTTGACTAAAATTGTGCCAACGCGTTTATTTGAAGTTATTTTAGAGGTTAGTTACCCCAAACGCTCAAAGGTTTGGCAAGAGCACTTGAATTATACAAGCTCGCGTTAGAGGCCACTAACAACTGGCTGTTTCGAACCAGTCGTCGAATCTACATATTGTGAATGCTATTATATTTCCAAATATCTTTTGGTATAATGTTACAAGCACACTAAATAAAAATAATATAATAAACGAAAACCTATTTAAAAAAAATTTATTTCAAATCGGTTCAAAGCTAAACCAGTCGCCACCGCCACTAGCATTCCGTTAGTGTTATATAGAGACACGCATTACATGTGTCGTCCACTTGTTGTTCATCACACCTTCTTTCGGTTCCATGTTATATGTATCAGTTTAGTGTAAGTGACGTCGGATAACCTATGCATTTTGTAAACCATGCACGCAGTTCTGATATAAATTTGTTTTCTCGGTAGTTTTAAAAAAATATTACCATCGCGTGTATATATATATACATACGACAATATTACTAAAATTTTTTTAGCTAACGAAGACAAATCTCCGAATGAACTTAGCCGTTTAATGCGAGCGCTTCATAAAGATTTACGACCGGTGGGGCCGACAGTAAATTATTAAATATGAGTGCTGTAAATTGTTATAAACTACACTCTATCCGTAACTGGACCATTAGTTGGCCGGTCGGTTGGCACTGAGATGGAGCGGGCGCTTCCACTTGGCTCGGACAACACTCCTCGCTCATCCACTCACTATATATAGCTCACTATATGTTGTCGGGTAAGGCGACACCCCCCGCGGTACAAAGCCAGTGGGACGCTTCCGAATAAACATACAGCTTTCTCGGTAACGCCCCCGTATGACAAGACCGCTATTGTCCGCAACCGGCATTTCGAATAAGTCGTCGTTTAGGATTTGGTACAAAATAATTTGGCCGGCACTGGGACCCCCGATATATTTATAAGAGTTTCTTCTCGGTAGAAAAATAAAACAAGGACCTCGACATTTAGCAAGCCCAGATGATTCTCGATACCGAAAAATCTAATTAAAAACGATGATCGGGGTTTCTCTACTTCGCCCGTCTTACCCCCTAGGGCCGATCCTGGTACTTGGCAATAAATTAACGCGACATCAACCCTATTAATATTTAAAATGCACGCCCATTGTATGGTAATAATAATAATTGAATTACATTAAT
The DNA here is from genome assembly GCA_019843655.1 of Lethocerus indicus. Taxonomy (NCBI): domain Eukaryota; kingdom Metazoa; phylum Arthropoda; class Insecta; order Hemiptera; family Belostomatidae; genus Lethocerus; species Lethocerus indicus. Next base: position 20,508,013 of record JACDQD010000006.1, read on the forward strand.
ACGCACTGGTCCCGCCAACTTCCAATCTTGAGTCATTCTGCTACACACCGCAGTCTTCCAAGATTTTTTCGTTACCACAAAATATTATTACCAGAAAATAATGATATTCAAAGTGTTCAGGTTTCTGCATTTCGGTGTGCGGACGGATAGAAGTTTATAAGCGTCATGTTCTTGTCCTAAAATTATTCTCAAGTTATAATCCAATCAACTTGAAATCGAGGTCGCATACCGCCGAATATCTCGAGGTGAAATTATAATAGACAGATAGGAACAGCTTCACACTGACTAAACGGAAATTTGTGGCCTAAATTGTGTACATACCTAACTGCCGCACGGAGTTTATTACTGATGGAATGGCGAAAAGCCGAAATAAATCGTGGGAACGAAATAAGCGAATCGAATCGGAGAGATCGCTGGCCACTAAACGAATACGTTAAATTAATTACACGTCTGTAATTGTGATAGGCATCCCAGTGGTAATAGTTTTATGCCTCCGTGAAATCGATAAACGAAATCTTTCGGAATGCCGTTGTGCAAAGAGCTCTGCCACATGTTAGCGGGGGTTGCGTAATCGGTTTTGTTCGGGACCTTAGCCTGATTTAATATGCTAAAAATGGACAGTAGAGACTCGCAGTGCGGAGGAGGGAGAAAAACCAGTTACGCGGCGATCGTTATTTACAATACTCTATATTTAAATGTAATTCACCGTTTCCCGAGAAATTGGGGCTGGCTTGAGATTGATTCATATCACCGTCTTTTATCTATCCGACACCAAGCGTTGTTCTTCAATCTAAACGTTCTCTGTTTCTCACACTACGAAATAACCATTTGATCTGATGATCTGATCATGATCCGATCTAAAAGTGTAGATCGGCTGAGCGAGAGGGAGGTCATTTAGTTAGGTTTTTTGGCACCGGCCTCCTATTTCAGTGTACGCATTTCATTGTATCCCTGTTTAATTATTATATGATGTAACGACGCCTGCATTTCTAAACGTGAATTAATTATTTATTATTTTAGATATGTGATTAAATACATTTTACTTATTGGCTGTGGTGAAGCTGCATTATCTTCAAAAAATGTTATTAATACTAGATAAAACAGTAATACAAATTTTTATACGTTCAATGGATTATTACATAATGAATTAGAAAGCTGAGCCAACATACCGCTCAAAGATTTGTGACCTAAGTTGTGTACAATTCACTGCTCAACAAATAGCCCACGGTCACGGTCAAGTGAGAGGAGTACATAAAAAAATTTCATTTATCAATGCCAATAAGAAATTTCTTAACTGTTCTAGTTACCTTTCGAATTCCGCGAACTCATTAGATTCCAAATTAGTAAATAGCGATCGGTGCGATCGTAATCTCATATACGATGACTAGGGAAGTATTCAAAGAAGTGGGCCGCAATCCTGTCTCAGTAAACCTATATTTTTCGAAGATTTCGTGTGCTTCTGTTTCCTCTCTTCTGCCTCCTCAAAGTTATGCTTTCTCTTTAAATACAAATTATTAGATATAGATTAACTATGCCTGAGTGTGCTGCGGAAATGTACTTAACTAAAGTTCGTTCGGTGCACTTGTACCGATTAACTAGCGCCCCCTGAGGGTGGTGCGGAAATGTACTTAACTAAAGTTCGTTCGGTGCACTTGCACCGATAAACTAGCGCCCCTGAGGGTGGCGCGGAAATGTACTTAACTAAAGTTCGTTGGGTACACTTACACCGATAAACTAGCGCCCCCTGAGGGTGGTGCGGAAATGTACTTAACTAAAGTTCGTTGGGTACACTTACACCGATAAACTAGCGCCCCCTGAGGGTGGTGCGGAAATGTACTTAACTAAAGTTCGTTCGGTGCACTTGCACCGATAAACTAGCGCCCCCTGAGTGTTGTGCGAAAATGTACTTAACTAAAGTTCGTTGGGTGCATTTGTAACGATTAACTAGCGCCCCCTGAGGGTGGTGCGGAAATGTACTCAACTAAAGTTTGTTGGGTGCAGTTGTACCGATAAACTAGCGCCCCCCTGAGTGTGGTGCGAAAATGTACTTAACTAAAGTTCGTTGGGTGATATCCTGGATAATATCCATTATAAAGGATATGGATAAAGTTAGCGTTTTGAACGCTCTATATGGCGGGCGAAATAAAAGTCTCAAAACAGGGGTAAGTGTGTGGAACGGAAATGGGTGTACCGATGGTGGTGTCATCGTTTTGGCGTCGGCCTGTGGCGCTTTTGTCGGCCGCCCACGTTACGTGTCGTAACGTTACGTTTTTATATTTGGAGCAGCGAAGGAGGAAATTCCTTCCGGTGATGTGTGGGGGCCCGAGGTGGCGCCAAGCTCCGATTCCGAGAACGGGACTGCAAATAATAACTGAGTTAGGTTTACGGGCTCTCTGCCAACTTAACACAGCTGTGCACACCGTCACCTACGGTACATCCACCCTCTCACTTTCCCCCGGGGCATCTTCCACTCGGGACAGTCATCGCCCAAATATTCGGGCCAGAAATTTCCGTTTAGATTTTACGCGCGGTCGATTTGATCTGTTTTTATTTTTTATTTTGGTTCTAGAGGCCAAATTTTTGGCGCCACCTCGACGATCCGCTAGCTCAGATAATAACGAGTTCATACTCGACCCCCTAACACATTCCGTTCCAAAACCCTAGTGAGAAATCCTAGTGCACAACACTGAAGGACAGATTTACAAGGTTACTATTTGTCAGTAAAGAAGTAAGAATTCGATTTTACTTCGGTTTTTTCGATCTTTATTAAAATACACTATTTTCCCTGTCTGTATTTCACTGTGTATTTCATTCATGATAATAAATTTCGGAAAATTTACTCTACCTGAAACGAACGTATTGTTCTTGGTAGTGGATACAGAATAAATCTGAGGTCTGATTGTGTAATTGTATGGTAAACAAGGCCGAAAAGGACGATACGAATGTGCTATTTGCGTTTAGCTTAGTACCAGGTCCGAATAAATTAGGACTACCGTTCGTTATACATTCTAATGTTCTACTGTAATGTGCCGGCATATTACTTTTCCTGTAGGCTTCTGGACATTCTAGATTCCAAGAACGGGACTGGTAATCAATCTTGACGTATCAACTCGAGATATGCATCGTTCATATTATGAATCGTAATTGTATTAAATAGCGCGGCTATTTTTAATTTGCTTTCCAGAAGACGCAAGGTCAATTTTGGACGGACGTCCTGCGTCGGCTATTGAAACATTCAGCACGCGTGTCCATTGTGCATTGACGCAATTGTTTTTCAGGTAGTTCATTTACGTACGAATAATCTGTACGAATAATACTGTAGTTTTCACGGTCTTCTGCCTCCTCAAAACAACCCCCATAGTACAATTGAAGTAAGTACCTGCGCCCTGCAAACAGGACGCTCCACAAGCGTGCCATGTGCGAAAGTGACCGCTATCGAAGTTGGCGAGCAGCCGAATCCGATCTAGCAGCGAGTGGAGACAGAAGAACACGAAATCGACGAATATATGTAAGTTATACCATAATTTGAGCTATATCACGAAAATAATCCCACATAGTGCACTCAAATTGGCACTCCTGAAAATTATATAACTCAAAATGTTAGTGGAAGGAAAAGCACGATTTTCAATTTTCATGTGTAGAGTTTTTTTTATCTTATCAATACAGATTGTATAGTTCCACTTTAATTCATCACACTTCAATATGAGCACATTAAATAAACGTTCATAAAAGATATTATAAACAATGAACCAGGAAAATGCTCATGACACTAATCTATTTTTAGGTGATGATTCTGGAGGTATTACTTGTCACGTAAGAGTATTATAGGATATACGCCAGTTGTATGACAACAGTTTCATGGGTACTGTCCATGGCGAGAATCCGAAGAACTGCAGTTACGGACAAGCGAGAGGAAACAGACATCTCGCTAGGTCGATAACAGAATATGCCTTACGTGAGGGGACAGCGGCGAAGAAGTTGTCAAGGCCATGCGAAACACAATGCGCCATCCCTAACGGTACATCAGACAAAAAACTTCAATACTGTAATAAATTAAAATAACTTACCTTAAGAAATATTATATGCGCGCTGTCACAAGTATTGTCGGCAACTCTACTTAAACACGCGTGTTATAAATATTTTTGGCATTTATTTCATAAGAAAATAAATAATGGGATTTAGTCAATTAAATAATAATTACCAACATCAAGTTGCAGAGCTGACCTATACAGATTATGGTATGAATAATTTGCAATAAAACTGTCTTTGATTTATACACCTCTAATATTTGTTTTAACGACTGTAACTTCAGTTCACCTCCTCATTAAGGGGTGGATATTCGATGTCTCATATTTCGTGATTTGAATACTAATCAGTCGTTGCAAGAATTTATTAATACTAATTCTGCATCAGAATCATCGAGATACCACCCTTATTGCCTTATCAATTCAGAGTACGCATAATTATAGTACAATTTTAACAGACATTTAATGTTTTAATCTTTTAATTTAGTTTTAATTTTATAGTTTCTAATCAGTGTTTTGGTCAATAAAAAAATTGAAGTTCCGTTTCCTGGTAAGGTTGAGTTTATTTCGGACAGGGGTTACACTTTAGCCGTGAGCAGGATGTAAAATAGTCCTTCGAATGGGAATTCCTCCATCGGGGCCGGACCGAGGGCACTAAAAAAGAAGTCTCCTTATACCTGGCAACAATTTAATTCAAGGACAATACAGAGGGGGTGGGGCCTGGAAACCGGAAATTTTGGCATTGGGGTATACATTGTCCACATTATTTTTTTAGAATTTTTAGTTTAGGGCGGCACATTCTCCGCGCGCCCATTAAGTTCTCCGACGACACATTTTATAGGCATGAACATTGGAATTCCGTTTCCGACGGATAATGTCCTGCCCGGGTTTATCAAGAGATCCTGTCGCTTCTTAATGGTCGATTAAAATGTTGTATATATATTAAGAAACAACATCGCATTGCTATGATCGCCGACTTAACGCACTCTAAAAGCTCTACTCCGTCCTCCACCTAAGTTGGTTGGCAATGTTCTTATTTTAGCTGTAGGTATAATGGTATAGTTACACTAACACAAGTCTATGTTGATTTAGAATGATTCGGAATGAGAATACTACTTCTACCCTTGTACCAACTAATCCCTTATAAAAGACTAATAAAGTGAATAAAAATAAAATTCCTAGAGATTGACATCGAAGCACTATTATAATATGCATAGTGTGCACAAAATATATAAGATGTACCGAGTAGTACGAAAATTAATCCGCATAGGGAAATACAGACATAATTGGAATTGAGAAGTACAAAGGAATTCCACGTCCATGTTTCCCATAGGAACCGGATGACTAATAAAACATTTTTGAAAAAACATCAGGACGGAATGCTTGAATCAGTCATATTTTTAATCACCTGCGGAAGTTCAGGTTTCTACCCGTAGCAGTCGGTAAGCCGTAATCGACAACCGACACACCCTGCACAAAAACATGTTTGGCAGAATCAAACCGGTTAGAATCCGTCTGACCTAAATAGCCGAAACGCGGTTATATGAGGAATGCCCTAAGAGAATGATCTTCGACGAATTATTTATTAACCTGGAATTAAAAATGTCAAATAAATTCGTTACGGAATTCTGCAGTCCACATTACTGTTGTTAAACGTAAATATAGACCGTCAGTGTGGCAAACTAACAACTAAAATTTCCTGATTGCAAATTTGACTAATCGTTACTGATTGTGTGAATTGCGTCCATTGCGTTGGATAGCAGGAAATAAGTGACGTCCAAACGTCGTGCATTCCACTGTATTTTCCAATATCGCAAATAAAAAATATGGAAATAGAACATTTATTGGCTAATTGCTCGCTATATTCTCTGTTGGAATGCTCATTTTGAAACTGGACTATTTATACAACAGCTAATTAAAACGGGTACCTAATTTTTATTTATGACTATTGTTTCAGGCCATAAAAAAAGAAGGCCCACATAAAATTTATATAAAAGTGATGTCGTTTTTTTTAGTATGTCAGTACTGCGAACTTGAGTATAGCTTTGTACACCCGGTGCAGGTGGTAATAGGACTTTATCATTCGGTGCGCCGATTGCCCATTCCATTCTACTCCCCCACAACGACTCGTAATTTATAATTTCTTGTCGGTCTTCATTTTAAAAATATTGCCCCGCAGAGTGAATTATCCATCCGAGATATTAATTGTAAACGAGCGCGCGTGAATAAACACTACAGGCCCGGAACAGATGCCAGTTGGCAACATTTGCGATGGCAGGGGTTCATGGGGATACGAGCAGTCCACCTGCCGCATTCAGCCAAACCCACCCCGTATACTGATAGAGAAATATAAATTTGGTTCAATAAAGAGGTTGGGATCTGGTATCGAGCCCCTGCACGGTCCCCCAATTAAGGTTGACCGTTCCGCTTTGCTTCCTCTCTCCACAACAGACGAACTCGCTCGTTCCATAGCATTCCATCGAAATGACTCATCCCCCTGTCCCTGCAGCACCGACGGGGGTAATTACAGCTCGTACACGCCTACCTGGTCCTGGACTATCTAATTTGTTTTCTCGATCGGTTAGAGTGGCAACAATTAAATTGGCCGCGGCGGTGGCCAGTGGTCTATTGCCGGAGGCGGTTTCTCACGGATGAACCGGGCCGACTTCGTGCGCTTATGCGATATGCGCTTCCCAAACTCACTCGATTACATTCTCTTTAACACACTAAATTAAAAGGCACGTGATATGAATACAGAAGAAATGAAAAGAAAAAGAATGAAATTTTTATGATTTTACCCAGATAATTTATACATTTCCAGTAAGTAGTAGTCATTATCCCGGTAGACTATACCTTACCCGGAATACTCCTTTCCGTCCCTTGTGCCCCGGCACTCGCCCCACGCACAGTAGTACTCCGTTATGTTAAGTAAAATATTTATTAATGTCGGGCACTAAGCACCTTACTAAATTAACGTTAAACGAATAAATTATATCATTACTATACTAGTTAGAGTATTGAAAATTTTATGATATTGTATTGATATGAAATTTTATGCTTTGCTGTAGTAAAAAAAAAACAGGGGTCTAATTGGCAAGCAAACAATACGCGCCATTATATTTAGACGGTTATCGGTTCATAATCATGATAATGTTCAAATGAAGTGTGTCATTTATTTAACTGTATGAATAACGGCTCTCCATTGGGACAGTCTCGTTGCCTCTCTCTCTCTCTCTCACTCTCACTCTCCCTCTCATAATTGGGGCTCTCCACAGGTCTTCCGTCGATCGACACTCTATTTTTCAGCTCTCAGCATCGCCCGACCGTTGATGTTCGGGCCCATAATGGTTTTCGGATGCCACTTAAAGATAATGCCGCTCTCGAGAAGACAGCCTCCAACCCGGATCGATTCGTGGAATCGATTTTCCGAGACCAAAACAATATTTTTGATTTACCGGCAACCCTGATCGCCGGCTTTAATTATCCACGATAATAGCTGCACAACCTTAATGATTATTATCTCGAAAAGTGCAGGAGTTGTAAATGAATCATGGTAAAAATAAAATAACTAAAAAATAAGTAAGAAAAAATTATGGATTAAATTGATTTCTGCCTCTAGATACGCCGCTGATACTTCTTGAATGAATTTTCAATTCAAATTGTACTGGCCATAGTTATTTATATTTGTAATTACACAAGAGAAAACTATCGCAGTGGAATTTATCTCAGCCGATCTATCTCAAGATAGATTAGTAACAGGAGATGGGACAACAGTTTCGAATGCATTAAAATTCCTCTATAGAAGGGGGCCTAGGATCGACGGCATCTAATCGAGTCACGACCTAAACCGCTAAAACAGAGCGCCCATTCACATCCGCGTTCCGACCCATTTTTCGACCACCGCGCATGAGCGTCGTTCGACACCGATTTACAGAACTTAATTTAAACCTCTAATAAAAGCCATAATCTCCCTATTTCCTGCTTAAACGTACAACAAGGGCAACAATAAACTGAGGACTGTTGGCAGAGAGAGAGAGAGAGAGAGCGCGGCTCTCCTCCCCGGCCGGTGCCCGGGGCCGTTAACGTCCCTTTTCCTCAAACGGCATTCCAGGGTCTCTACAGGGTCACGTGACACTGGAATTCCAGACATGTTCCCATGGATCGGATCGAGCCCTCGCTCTTTCCAATATGCAAACCGGGATATAGCACCTCCTCCATCCGCCTCAGAGCGGACCTCTAATCCTTACACATTATATCATACTTCAGAATTTCTATAATACTTCGCACAATTGTTATATCTTTATCGGTTTTAATTAATAGTATTGAAACCAATTGAGAGCCGATACAGATTCTGTACCCACTTCCGGTATCATTTATAGAACTTTTCAAAATCAGTACATTTTTGAGCTCTAATTTGTTGTTCCTTTTGACATTATTATGGTTTTCTACCCAGCTATGAATAGCGAATAGATAATCTTACAACAGCATAAAATATTACAGCTACCAGAATAATTTAATATTCCTTTTTAACATTCTGTAAAAAAACCGGTTCAAGCTATGATTCAATCCGTGCAATTCATAAATCTAATTGTTCATTAAAAAATTTAAAACTTCACACTGACTTGTATACTCCTTATTGACATTTTTTAATGTTAATTGTATATGTCTTCTGTAGCCAGTCTCTAATTGTACGAGATAGATCCCAATAGAAAGTTAAATTATCCTATATTCAATTGAATAAATATAAATAATAACTTATAATTTAATCATTAACATATTCGCTTCAATATTCGATTTTATGGAAGCAAGAGTCATTTTTTAAAATTTTAATCATAATGAAAGTTAAAATACGCCGAGTTATATGATGAATTCATTTATATCCGTTCGGTTGTTTGTGTCCCAATTCTCTGGACGCTGGAGATCCGCATCGACCTGTTTCGACTTGTTCGCAGAGAATGGTGCCGGTTTCACACTTTCAGCTTTCACTTTCTTCTTTAGACATTTCAGTGCGTGCAATTTATGAAAAGTTTCTCTTTTCAAGGTAATGATGGTGTCTGTCCGAGACCGATCTCGCGTTGTGAGACTGAACGCCTTTAGGGCGGAGAAATTAAACGTCGAACATTTCATAAAGAAATGTCAAGTAATCAATCGTACGGGATTATTTGAATTGAAATACAAATCGATTTATATTCCTGGCGAAGCATCTTAAAAATTCTCAATTTCCTTGACATTTCTATTTAGTAATATGTCCGTAGTTCCAATAAAATGATAGAATGAATACCCAATGTCATTATGTATTAACTTTATTTGGCTCAATGAAATATTTTTGTTGCAGACGAGCTCTCTCGAGCTTGGTTGAACGGTACATGGGTAATCAACATTGAGCAGAAATACTGGAAGATTTGTTTGGACAAGTTTGGTCCAAATATAGTTAATCTCTAGAGTAGCATGTTTCCAAGAGTATAAACGGAAAAGTACAATTAACAGTGGAACGTAAATGATTCATTGCAACGGATAAAGATTGTATCATCAATCTTTAGTAAGAATCAATACTTATGAAGGCGAAAAGCCGGTAAGTAAGGTATCATCCGTTTGGATTATCGTTGAGGATAAGGAGAAATGGAGCACAGAACAGATCGGCTGGAGAGAAATATGTGATAAGATTATATTTCTTCCCACTTCGAGGACATTCACAGGGTGCAATTCGCGCATTGTAATTTTAATAATAATAGAAGGAGAGAAATGTGATGTGGGCGAAACTGTATTTTAGAAGGTGGTGGAATTGGTGTGGCGATTGGCGACAGGTAGACGCCTGCTGCCCAACGAGGTCAAGGCCGGATCGCCAGCCAGCTTCACTCGAGCAAATGATTCATCGATTTTGATTTACCGCACAACTACATCTTCTTTGCATGCAAAAGCCCCTCTCAGCGCTCGAAAAACTTTTATCTATTTAGGTATTTACGGACCTACTGAATGACAAATAAACATCCAATCAGCCTTGAGATCCTTGCCATGAATTTGATTAAAAGACATTTATTGCGAGTAATAAAAAAAGTAATTGTATAACTCACATACCACAAAACTAACTAAAAACGACAGCTTGGAATTTATTAAAATATTACAGAAGTTGTCATACCAAATTTTATAGAATATACATATATATATAGGCATAGATATGATGACACACATTATACATTTGGCATTTAATTTTTTAAAAACAACGTGTTTACTTCATTTCTTTTTATTTGTTATTAATTTTTGTCGTAGGGAAAAACGTGATTCTGAATGTTTCTACATAATAATATTTTAGTTCCAGTGAATATACTAGAATTATGAACCACGAATCTATTAGATGTTGTATTGTTAAATTTTTAGATTACGGTTAACGGTCTTATTTAATTTCATATCGATTGATGTCGAAGCAATTCCATCGTAATATTTCTACTTCGAAAGGAATATCCAGGACCAAGGTTTTTAAAAATTCTATATTTTTTAAAAACATATTTATGTCGGTGAAAGAAACAAAATTAAGGCTATATTGTTCATTTGAAAGAAATGAAAATGGCTCGAGTGGCCTTAAATAGAGAATTTGATAGTAGTCGGGGGCTCCGGTTATGCAGCCCGCACGACGCAGTTGTCTTCCGCATTTAGTATTAGATAAGCCGTTTTTCTTGGAACTGAATATTTCTCGGAACTGAGAAGAGTTTACTCGTAAGACACTCTACGATTAGCATGAATAAAATGTGTGTTATAAGTGAGTGTTTATCATTTTTATGTAGATTAATAAAAATTATATTTTAAATTAACGAATCCTTTTATTTCATATTCCATTAAAATATCCTATCGGGCCCACATCACATATATAAATATTAAACAATTTTAGAATTCTAAAATAAATTAACATTTATCGGTTGTAATAAAAAACCGGTCACCAATCTCTTTAACCGTCATTCGAATTATCCTTCACGCTCCTGGTTCTACAGGTGAATCCTGTTCTAACCTCATTGTTCTAACCAACATAGTTACGCAACGCATTATCACAACACTAAACTTATCGATAACCACATTTAATATTGGCTTTCCATATTTCACGAAGATCACTCTGTGTCACAGTCTTCCCAAAACAATATTGTTTATTTTTCTAATAATAGGACAGGACAGGATATTGTAAACGAATTATTCGTGTTTATTGACAGCATATACTCGGCATATACGACAGTTTCTAGGACTGTTTAATGTCATGCGATTATGAGAAGGGGTCCAGCTTAAAAATAGTAGGCGACCGCTCGAGGTTTGGCTCCAGTGGGGTGGGCCACACCACGCGGCGTCGAACAAAAAACCGGCCGTCCGGGAGAGTTTCGTTTGAAGAAGATAGCGGCAGAAAAAGGAGGTTCGGGAGAAAAAAATAAGGAGAAGGTGGAGAGTGTGTCGAGGCCTGGGATTGGCGGATGCGGAGGGCCGAGGACGGCCCACCTCTGTCCCCATTGGCTCCCCACACCGCCGGTGACCCGCCTAACAGTCCCACCGAGACTCCCCCTGCTACTAACAGTTTAACACTAACATTAGCTGGCCAACGCGCCCATCGCTAATACCGACTCGCGGCCCCACTCGCTCATCGGCTCAGAGTGACTCACGCCGGCGGCATCCCAGTCGGCGGCTTCCCACGCTCCTCCTGCCCGAGGAGCCGTTTCTTGCGGCCCAGATTGTCCGAGCCCCTCGTAAGGCGGTCAAATAAAAAGCCTACCTGGAAACACCTCCCCCGTCCCTTTATGCGGCTCTCTTCCATATTACCGTGGTCACGGTTCACGGGTGGGGAGGGTGACTTTACTCGGAAATGACGGAAGACACTAAGTGTACAAAGACTCTAACTAAAACTAATTCTTTTAATCAGATTAATTCGGGGTAATGTTTTTTAAAATTTATCCTCTCATCTAGTTGGAATATGCGATCGTTTTACTTCTAGTACTTAACCCTAAGTTCTGAACTAATTTGTTGGCTTGTATCTACCCGCGAATTTAGGGACGCTTTTTCTCCGGAAGCTCCCTATCCCCGTCGCGCCACCTCGAGGCGTCCTACTGGCGGGAGGTAGGATCCTCGCAGTTATCTTAAACCGCTCGACAGAATATAGTGGATCTGAGCTCTAAAAGGTGTGGCCCTTATGCCCTCTGCGGTCAGTTCCAAAGCACGTGATCTCATTCTTCCTCTCCCCCGCAGGCGCACTCCGAACGGAATCGCGCGCACCCTCCAAGAGCTTTCACCTAATCCTAACCCACCAATCCCTAAGCGCATTATCACAGCACACAGTAGCCTTATAATCATAAAATGTAATAATAATAATAAAAGTAATGGGTAAAAAAACGCTCTCAATATTTAGTCGGATGGACGATGTGTTTACTCAAATATCTTATAAGAAGATGTTATGATATAACAAAGACCTGACACTAACATATATATATATATATATATATATATATATATATATATATATATCGCATTCATCAATGATTCTACTCAAAATTAGTTTAAAACTGGGGTCCACTGTTTTCAATGATGTTATAGGACTTTTAAACACCTTTGCCGTTCTCTAAAAGAAAATATCTTCTATTCAAAAATTCAGGACTTTCCTAGAAATGGTTTACAGTGAAAGCTATGTGTAATGGTGAAAACCGGTCTCGGTTAGTATCAAATCGCAGGAGTGATGAAATCAGATGTTGTGAGGAGCCAAAATGTTGTGACCGTAATTTTTGCCGGCTTCGCAGTCAGTAAAGCGTTTAGTTTATGCAAGTCGGTAGACCGCCGGCTTTATTAGCAATGCAAAGGACGCCTGGTGTCATGGGAAAAAACATACCCTTTCGGTAATTAACGTTAATTGTCTCGGTTCGGGGAGGCGCGGTGTCCGGAGTAGAACTTCGTAAGAGGGTACCGCACGGGAGCGCCAACTATCAATTATTCATTGGTTCGCGGTTAAGACAGACCCTCGAAGACACATGAAAATTCGCAGGACCTTTATTTGTCGCTACCGGTTTTTTTCTCCATTCTCTCTGTCTGTAAAGGCCCCGTCCGTTTAAGGAGCGATGAGTGTACTCGGCCGTAGTATCCTGTTGGGGCCGTTGGTTTTATCGTCCTCCCGTGTCCTACTTGTCCTCACCATGGGAAAGGAAACGGGCTCGGTGTCTCTCGCATAGCTCGCTCCGGCCTCCGCTCATCGGCCAATAGCGCGATAATTCTACCTGATGAATCGACCGAATCCAACTACAGACAGCAAATGACTATTCGGCGACCGCAAATGATGATTGTTTAGTTCTGAGTCACTGAATGATTTTCAAAACGGGTCCGACCAATCGTTTTATTCGTTCAAATGGTCATTCGTCACTTTTGCTTGATCCGCTCTTAAGCTAACCGAGTTGGGGTTCGCGAACGCAATCCTCAGAGAAACCCTAAGTACCATCAATACTGAAACTTATTTTTCTGAGCCACTTCTATAACTTTTGTGGCAGTTAATCCTTGAGTGCAGTTCTTAATACACAAATAATGTATATATAATATGGTTTTAATTCTGAAGAGTATTTGAGAAAGGAATTGTGAAACTTTCAAAGTTGTGAGTTATTAAAATTTGCACCAGATTTTTCATAACATACTTCCAGGTTGTTAAATTTAAAAAAGGACTTTAATTTGCAATATAAAATCGAATCTGACGCTGGTAGAGGGTCGACGCTGACCGTCGATCTTCACAAGAACCGAATCCGGTTCAAAGTAGGGCCGCATTCTTCGCATAGAAGACGTACGACCCGACAAAACCCGACTGCATATCCGATTTCGATAACGTTCGTTTATTTTGCCGACTTCCCCTTCCGTACACATCTGAATTCGCAGAAACGGCGAAGAGTGAAAGCTCCGAGAGGCCGGCGGTCGGTGGAGGTGGTAGGGAGTCGAGGCCAGTGCATCAAACCCGGAAAACCTTCAGCGGTACTTTGGCTCCCCCAACCCTATCCGGCACCGAACCTAACCTATCCCGGCATAGAATATCTAGAAAAACGGCATAGAATATCACGGAGCATACTGCTATTTCGCTGTGTCTGACGTCATCTTGTGCAACCCCTCATCCTGCCCAAAGCCACTTGCCACTTTGATTATCGACACCGACGCCTGTTTTGCGTTGACAATAGTATTGTCGGTAAATTTTGAAATTTCATCTGAAATTGTGCAAATCGGACGGGTACAGTCATGGGGAATCCCTGCGAGAGGGTTTCGCTCGTTTAGAAAGCTGGCTGCATCAGAGAACGCTGTCCCCGTTCCGCGTCCGCCAGCCAGCCTCTGAGTCACACGACTCTGGACTAGCTAAACGATTAATTAGTTCTGATCATTCGGAAAGACAGTTTTTTTTCCCTTTTATTAACTGTTCCCCCATCATTCGCTAATTTGGTCCCAATCTAGACCTGTTGCGACAGGGTGCTCATTGGCAAGAACACTGTACCTATCATCATTTACTAACGGAATGCAACTAAGGAAGCGAAACACAAGATTGAATTCTAGTACTTCATAGCAGTCGTACTTTGTACCATTATTAAAGTCAAAGTGAACTGTTTTATTTACATGTTCTAATAGCTACATAGATTCTATTTCAGATTTTACCCGTTGGAGGGTGAGTGGTGGTTCGGATCATTGTTGTAATAATTTCTGTGATCTACAGTTTCCTCCGGTTGATTTGATCTTATGCTAGACCGGTCTCAGCTTCTTGTCATCTTCAGTGACTTTCCGTCATTAAATTATAGAGGTATCCATAAGTGCTACTTCCATATCCTTATACTGCAATCATACTACACGCTATCCGGGTTCAAATACTACAGAATTATATCTACAATGCCGTATAAGACACGCCGAATCCGGCCAAATTTCTAGAACGGTTATACTAAATCATGTAGCTGATAAATCTTCTACAAAAACTGTTGAAGCTGATTGCATCAGCTTTTCTTCATATGTTTAACTAGAAATAAAATTACAGGATATTGAATCCACGAATATTGAAGTTTACTTATTTAATTATTAATTTGATATTCTGAAATATTCGGTACAAACATGAAATTCATACGGAATGAAATAAAATAAACTATTCACACACTGTTGTCATTCATAAACTGAGCGTTATCATTTCTAATTCTCAAACTCTAGAGTAATGTGTACAGTCGTTCGTACTATTCTAATTCGTGGGTACCATTACTGTACAGTCAATTTCAAACGTGAACCACTTTTTCCTTATCTCGAATGATAATATCACTGAATTACGTTACAAAATTAGAAGGTTAAAGGGGAAAACCCATAATTATTATTCATCATTCATGAAGCTCATAATGAATTGTCTTCCTGCATGATGTGTCGCCTTCTAAGGCGTTTTCCTCGTTCGACATTTCGTATAGAGAAATTATAGTCCATTAATGAGCTTTTGTTTCGGGGTTTTCAAAGAAATAATGAGTTATAAATCTGAACCTGGTATCCAGTATTCGAGGAAACTTATCCATATTACCTTAACCGTATTATATGTTTATATATATATATATATATATATATATATATATATATGGTACTATTTTATTAGTCATTAATTTTTACATAAATATATGATGCACTTTAATATGCATAAGTTTGTTTGTATCTAAGCTCCAGATGTCCTGCGATTACAATAAAACGAGAGAACTACAACAAAATGATTTCAGTAACAGTGCAAAAGTGGTCAATAACAATGTTGGTTGTTAATGTTAGGTTTTTAAAAAATGAATTAAATATTTGCCAGAGCGGATTTGAAGTGGACATGTGTTGACAGCGGTCTCAATAGAGGCAGTGTCACGAGTTGCCTAATTCGTTTAAGAAGGCGGGCGGGTGGCCAGCTCCCGTACCACTAATAGACGGACAAGTCATTTACGCGTAATTATAATACTTCAACGATTCTTAAAAGGCATCTGGCTGCTCTCCAATTGCCCGGTTCCGTAACTTTAGGCGATTTAAATTCAACACAAACACGGGTGTATATGACTATGTATACAGCTGTGTATATAACGGGCATTGGCGAGAGCCGGGGGCTTATCTCGCGGCCGGCGAGCGCATCTCAAACTGAGTCACACCGCCACGATATTGGAGTTAGTCACCTCGGTCAAAAAAGAAGGCGGCCAACACTCAATTGCGGCTGCTTAACTTCGGGTGGCCACCGCAAATCGGGGGTACACGTTCAAAAAATAGTTTCCAACTATTGTTGCCAATTATCGCGCTCTAAAAATAGGGCCCGGTCTATATTGAGCAGGACTTTATTTTTTCCCCTTCATAACCTGTAAACAATAATTAATATTTAACTGGAACAATTAAAGGGAGCACTTCGCAGGCCGACTTTCAGGGAAACGTATACTCTTCACAAGGTTCGTGGAAAGGTATTTTAAAATTCTACGCCGTGGTTTAGAGAATTTGAACTTTGCTAGGAGATTAGAAAAATTGCGTATTTTTGTCAAATATCCTAAAGAGACAAAGTGCAATATCCACCACTCGTGTCAGTTAATCACATCCCCTCCACTCGCCACTGGCTTCTCGCCATCGTCAGTAGGATTTCGTCAGTCTCCTTGACACGACACTGCTGCCATCATCGCTCAACGCCAGCCGACGTTCGTAACTGTCTGACTGCGTTGCGGACTGACTGCTACTGACGATGGCGAATAGCCAAAATCGTTTAACTCTCAAAACCGAATAAGCTGGAGTGGAAAACGGAAATCAAAACAGTGATAGTAATACAATTTTATTATTTCGTAATTTATATCGAAATATCAATTATATTTAATCAATTATAGTTATCAATTAATTTAGTCGAAGAAAAGCTTAGTTTGTATAGGTGACAGTTATGAGCGGGAAAACAGTATATAAAAATAGTAGGGGGACAAATTATTACATAATACGTAAACGGTCGGGATGTAGGTGGAGGGGGTTGGGTCGGAGGTGTGTGGAATCGGGAGGTGTGATGGAGATTGTGGGGGGGCGAGGAGTCATCGGAGTCCCAGGAACTGAGGCTTACGTAGCCAAGAGCGGAGCGAGAGGAGGAGGCCGCCTCTGGGGCACCAGTCACCGGCGAGCACCCACCGCGTCAACTAGGATCACCGACCCAGTGCACAGTGCACCCGCGCCGACAACCTGCCTCTCTCAGTGCCCGCCGTCGACACATCCCGTAGGTGGGGGGAGAGTTTACAGTCACGTGATCGTTCCGCTTTTTCCTCGTGCTCCGTCGGCCATGTTCTGGTTCATTCTGTTGATCCGTCGAAGGCGCCCCGTCGGTAGGCGGTGATGTGGTACTATGGGCGACCGGGAGACGCTAACGGGAGGGATTGTGAACGTCGTCGGACGGAACGACTGCGGGGGCTCTGTCCGGGTGGTCTCCAGGGGATGGTCCGAGGAGAGCGGCTATCAGTCGGCGGCCGACACCTTGCCCGACATTCTTGTCAGGTTCAATTCGAAAGAGAACTGTTTACCTTCGCCCCGATTCACCGACGAGGGCCGCTCTTCGCCGGGCCTCGAATGCCTCGACCTGGACAGTCTCAAGAGAGACATAGCCAATCTCGAGGAGGACTCTCGGGGCCTCCAACAAGTACCCTCTGTCAGTTCCCAGCTCCAGTCCGATGAAGAAGAGACCGACCGTGTAATGGTACCGGCAGGTAGGTCAAACATTCCGCTTATAAACAATATACATTTAATAAACCTAACGTGTAATACGTAATCGTTAGCATTAACAATCTTCTAAAACGTGGACCTAACCTACAGAAAACTTATCTCGCAAACACGAAATTCGGTAGAAAGGATAAAAGAGCTAAGGACAACTGCGTACTTAAAAAATTCCAAGAATATTAGAGAAAAACAAATCGGGTCCTATGAAAATTTCAGTCCGAGGCTGCCGATCGTTATTCTTTAGCTTATCTTAGCCAAATATTATGACGTGGAAGCTGCGAATGAAAAATAAATAATTCTCAGCAAATATCCGAGTGGTGACTAACATCAATCGACAAATCTAACCACTAATCGTACCGTGCCCCCGAAAAATCGGATGGCGCAATTTGGTTGTCGCATAGTAATCGAGACCGAATTAGAAAAAAAATGATTTACAGCTTGATCCTTAGAAAGATGTGTATATTTAGGTGTTCGGTTTGGATCGAGATAACCTTCCGTCCGACGGGGCAGGTTATGCCAGGTCGCTAACAGTCAAAAATTTTGCGGAAATATCCGTGCAAATATAGCCGCAAATAAACATTACGGGGGATAGGCATTACATTTTAGGTTAGACCCGTAGGTGTGTAGGTGGCGCAGTATTGGTGGATACGAACAAACTGAAGTTGCAAGGCGACAATAATGTATTCTATTGGCAGTAGCTCGGTTGATTTCAAGCTATCAGTCGTCGAAGAATGTGTGAAACAGTATTTGTACGTTGGGGGCGTTTGTATTGTTGGTGAGTAAGAGTGGACGGAAGGTAAAGCGAGGTTATACAACGGTTGGTGCTACGGTGGAGGTGAGAATCGTGAAACGAAAGCCCGGAGCGAGGGTTCCGAGAATCGGTTATGAACCGATTTAAACTGGACAGTTTAACTCGCGCGAAAATCCCGTCCCAGTTTGCCTTTATTAGCACTGACCAAGTTGACCGTCAACGCCGTATATATAGATGAGCCTGCCCTATCCTTCGCTCAACATGCACACTAAAGACAAATATAACCGTTTCGAAATACAGACACCGCGCTCCCCAGTCTCCAGCAAGACATAAACGGTGAATCAGTCTGTTTTCGCAGAAATGATTTTCACCCTGCAAGGTGTTTCTTAATTATCCGCAATGCCGCTAAGCCACGCTGAGGTTCTCATTAAAAATGCTGAAAAAAATTGCCTGAACCGTTGTACAGCTATATTGTTACAGAACGATTCGATGCCAGTGAATTGCATAATGTTTGACACATGAGGGAGTATCATCACTTGTACCATTTGCTGTCTCTTAAGCTTGACCTATTCGGCGTCTCGCCATGGTGAGTAGCATCCCGCCCGTAGGGGCGAGGGCGCTTCATCGACAAACCGTCAAGCGTAGACGCTACTGACGATAGCGAGAAGCCGAAAGTGGTCTAGCATTTAAGACCGAATCAGTGAGTGGAGGCAGATTTCAAGATTTGATCAAGTTTACCTCCACACATTCGGTTCAGTAAATATTGTAATTTTGTAAATAATTACAAAAGAAACTAATTGCATTGCAAATAAAATAATGAGTAATTATTCATAAATAGCCTGCGTGGGTAACTCATTGGGCGTACATTTTAGTAACAAACGGAAATATCAGTGTCAATACTCTTATCTGATATTTTATATCTTGACTTTTTAATATTGCAGCTAGAGTGAAAAATAATATTTCAATTTTTTTATGAAGAAATGAGCTCTTTCTTCCAATATTTAATAGGCCAGGAATAATATAAAGACAACTACTGAATACTATTCAGAGTATGTTCGGTATGAATATAAATAATAGCAATGAAGATAATATTAATTTTTTTCAGTTGTATTTTCATTGTTTTAACATAAAGACGCCACAAAAATGATTGGAATAGTAAACTGAAATATTTTGAACACTAAATTGAAATATTTTTGCATTCGCATTGCCCAAATTGTAAATAATTAAATTATTAAATTATAATATCAAATATTAAATTTCACTCTACAAATTACGCGTTCGTCACTGAAACCGGGTAGAATCAACAATATCAGAATATATTGTTACATTTTAAACCGTTGCTTTAATACCGATCCGGCATTATAACAAACAAATAATGCATTTTGATTGATCATATATTTCTAAATTTTGCCATTGTATTAAATAGTTAGATTCGAACATATACGTCTTGTTTAACTAACCAAGTGTAAATATATTTTCTTTCTTATAAGGATAAGACAAATTTGTCGACAATTTAGTCCAGCTGCAATTGGAATCCGAAAATCTGGTGAAATATACCCAAATTCTCCTCAAGGCACCTGTACAAAATATTATATTTGGTAATTCATTTACATTTAGTAGGAAAACTGGAATCGGAATCAGATAAGTCAACTGTCCTGAATGTCGTAAAACTTAGTAATAGTATTTTAAAGGGGTCCCAGAAGGTATATTTTTTTGGGGGCTTGACGAATATATTACACAGCGAAGACGAATTATATGTAATAATATTTCGGCTGAATTCTCATGTGCAAAAGGGGAAAGGATTGTGAATTTCCCCCCTTTTCATTTACAAATAAACATGATAACAATATATGTGTAATATATAACATTAATATGTGTAAATGATAAATAAAATATATACGGTTTAATACAACATATAACTCTATTAAATTATTTTATACATAATTTTGCAATTAGAGGGCCCCAATTTTCCCACCGTTCTGGTTTACACTTGCAAACCCCCCCTCTTGATCTTACCCTCGTCCCTTCCGAATTCCTTTTTGGTATAGGAAGTATATTTTATATTCACCTTTTTCATATTGCTTCATTATATATAATTGTTGTCACCTGTTATACCTTAACTCCTTTTATTGGTACCCTTAACCCCCCCCGTTAATTCCAATGCCTTATTAGTGATGGACTAATAGAAATTAGTCATACCTGTTTGATTTAGTTATTATGTCAGTTGTGGCTCAAAAGAACCGGAAAATCTAATTATATTATTATATCTAAAATTTTATATGCGATAAGAAATAGTGTTTAATCTGAATAAGAGTTATTTTCAGAACCCGGGTTATTCCCACTCGGGCATTTTCCAGTGCGTTATATTATTGTCCTATATCGAAACGTTCCCCGAATTCGCATACGTGATCTTCTTCACGTTATCTGACCTGAAAATATCCCCTCAATTAGATATCATGTTGTATGAAATGTCCATTTAATTAGCACAACCCCATTTCACATTTTTAAACTCCATTTTCTCTAAATTTTCAACCCAATTGAAATAAAATTTCCTTTACGACTATTTTGTTTTTAACATTCGCTTCGACGTCTCTTTTATTAACTTCGTACACTTAAGGGTGGTTCAAAACATCTCATGGAAAGATTTCATTAAACTATGGTCATAAACAACGATAGGTCTTAATTAAAATTCGTATGTTTCACATGCTCAATACTTAACATCAAGAAAAGACAAATAATATATTTCAATTGGAAAATGTTTCTACAATGTCATTAATTGTGGGGGAACTTGATTTCTTGCCTCAAGTAAGATAATTAAATTCGTGAATGAAAATTTGATAAAAAATAAATCAATATCATACACCAGGTGACTCTTTAATCTTAGGAAACAGTTTATAGTAGCTTTGTAGAATTGTCTGGAACGACGCTATAATTAGGTCCACTTTTGAATAATGTATCTCTGTCGATTGCTTCGGTCTCCTATCTGAGCTGTATATAAATCAGTCAAACCGCAACGGTATTTTGCAAATCTAAAGCAATTAAAAACGATCGCTACTAGCACACAGGTTGCATTCGCGGAAAGGGCATTCTGCCAGTGAAAAATGATATTCTCGGATTTTACGTTCCACCTGTTATTTTCTAACGGGAATAAAGGGGAAACCAAGTAGACAATTTTTTTTCAACGAATATTATTCCGATATGATATAATATTTTCGCGTTAAGAAAACCCTGCGGGAATTGAGTCGTTAATATGGTTTTTCGTGATAGGATTTAAAAATAGTAGTCGTAGAAAGTCAGATTGAAACTATACCCACGAAAAGGAGTTTTCCTTACAATAGTGGAACAAAAGTACAAGGTGTAAAATTAAATTGTGCAATAGCTTTTCAGTTCGGTGTTAAAAACCTCGTATGCCGGTAAGAACATATCGTGAATCTAACAATACATGATGAAGAAAATTACATTTTCCATTATAAATTATATTATATAAATATATAAATTATATTATACATAAATAACGGAAAAAAATTTACTAGCACGACTCAATTTCTATGAAAAAGTAAAAATCATTTCAGTCAAGATATCCTACATATTTATATAATTTATATATATATATATATATATATATATATATATATATATATATATGAATATATATTAAACCGCCAGTTTTGAGTAATGAAAAAATGAATTTGCAGATTTATACAGCAATTTTTTATTGTTTTCAATTGGGCATTATTGTTTCATGATTTTTTTCTGATCGTAGCTAGGAGGAAAACGGCGACACCGTAGACCTCCCTGTATAATATATACTTTACTACTCGGTGTTTAACCCATTGTGTTTCCCCGAACTCCTCGACCTTTCCCCCGTCGATTTGGCGTCGTCGCCCCCCCTGGTGGTCCCAAACCCCCCCGGTGGTCCGGGCACGGAGGTCGTGTCGCAATCGAGGCGCAAAGCCTATTCTTTTCCCTTCGTTATTCTGTTTTATAATGCCATCGTTTCCGGTGGTGATTACGGCGGTGATTACGGTGAGAAACCGTATTGGCCCGGAAAAACGAAAAGCCGGCTGAGAATATAATGTGGCGACAGAACCGATTATCCAGCCTTGCAAATATTGGTTGGACCTCACAGTCAAATCCCATGAGATCATATTTCAATCAACTTACTTGACTGAACCACAATTATATATGCAAAAATATAAATTAATAACGCACGGAACACTGCTACTATAGAAACTATTAACTATTCAACATATATAAATCCGATTATACTACTGGACCAGTGTATTAGTTGAACAAGGTTGAAAAGAGAGCCGCGAGAGTTGGAATATTGCCCGGATGATTCAAACTGAGAGATCGTTTCAAAATTTACTGTGTTGTAAAACCGGAGATTACGCTGCCTGGCTTTATCCGAGCTGGCTAATATGGGATGTTGATTATAATTAAATCAATAGTCAAATTCAATTTGATTTCTGTTGATCTTTATTCCTGGGTGAAGTGAGTAGTTCGACAGTGTTGCACTATTGCGAGCTGGTCAGTAATATTCTGTCCTGAGCCACTTAATCGTATTCACAGAAAAACGCAGAAATCAGTAAATACAAATCAGGTTTAGGATTTATTTTTTTCAGTATTGATGATGAAAATCAATTTGAAGATAAATTAATGTCGACAACTGAATTGTAAATTGATCACATAAAATGTGATTTCAATTTATACTCAATGGTCCGCGCATATCGACATGAGGCACAATTGTGCGGTAAATAAATGCAGTTTAAAAAAACTATATTTTCCTGCTGAAATGATTACAAATTATCACATTTTATTCGACTTTTATATTATGTACCAACAGTTGAATGATTAAATTAAACTCTACTTTTCATATATTCTTAACTATATGCGATTTTGGTACTTGAGGCAGAGAAATATACATACTAGTAGAATTATTAGTAGAAACCAGTCTAGCAAAAGCCCAAACCAGCGAGAGGAGAAAGAAACCCGAAATCTACGCGTATTCCATCC
Source organism: Lethocerus indicus (assembly GCA_019843655.1). Taxonomy (NCBI): domain Eukaryota; kingdom Metazoa; phylum Arthropoda; class Insecta; order Hemiptera; family Belostomatidae; genus Lethocerus; species Lethocerus indicus. The sequence continues at coordinate 20,531,497 of JACDQD010000006.1, forward strand.
TCTCGCAAACCACAAAACAGGTATTATAAACTATACATACTAGGTGAAAATAGCTGCAGCGATTTGGTTGATAATGCTTCAACGAAATATTCTAATAATTTAAATGTTTAATATTATTCTTTAATATGTATACAAATGTATAAAATATGATATATCAAGTTGTGTGGTGGAGTTCATTATGAATTGGGAATATAATTTATGCTCAATACAGTCGAAAGTCGATTCTTGTCTCAATTTCAGAGCCAAGTTTAAGGTTTCGGCTTCATATTTAACAATATTTTTCCCAACACTATCGCATTTCCGTATCCGTTTCCTGCTAATCAGTCGCGTTTACAAGATAAAGGAAGAATTACTTCCTTTCGTAGCCCGACCGACAAACCAGTCTTGACGCCACGCAGAGGCACGCAGACGAACGCTACAAGGTTCGGGGCGCATAATAAATTATACCAGTATATCGGTGAATAACTGTTCTGGAAATGGTAGAATTCGCACTGAAGTTTCGCGCGAATTGCGTCGGCGTGTGTCCTCCAAGGATTCAGGACTAGTGAAATGATCAAAGTATGGGACGACGGAGTTAAATTAACCAGTCTTGGTGAGTTGCATATTCCTTTATATTAGATAATTAGGTTTAGATATTATTTATAACGTTCAGTCGCATGCTAGCACATTTGCAAATTGTGAGACACAGGAGCCTTCTCAGAGGGAGGTACTGCGTAGTTTATCGCCTTGTGTATGAACGCCAGCGATGCGAATGTTTTGTGATGTGGGAGTTTTAGTTGTTCTGTGTTTCGAGACCGCGTTTTACAACCCAAAGGCCAAACCCAAAGTAACAGCACGAATCTCCAAAAAAGAGTAATAGATAATTAGGGAAATAGTTTTATTTGCCAGCGACGAATGGCGACTGTGAACCCCACAACCGGATTCGACTCACTGGATAACTCTTGCCAAAATGATTCATCTCCCACCTTGAGATATTATATTATGGCGGGTCGAAAAACGGGTGGCGACAAGTCAATTAGACCGTTCGCCAATCAATTTCCTATGGAAATAGCGGTAATTCGCTGATTACCGCTCGATATAATTGTTACAAGTTCTTGGAGGAGAAATAGTTTACGCGGAAAAGGGGCTGGGCCCCTTGGTGGACACGGATCCGGGGAATACCGTTACCGATTAAAGCAGTAGATAGGCGTCATACAAGGTTCTGATTTGATTAACGTTGCCAAATTCAACACGGGCTGGTGCCTATCAAACAAAATATAACAATATGTCCGAGTACAAAACCAAAAACTAAGTACAACTGATATAGAAACACAATTTTATAACCCATTAAAAGTGTAAGCATAATTGGAAAATCCGCTAGAAAAATATAATTATAAATTTGCGTCGTCCAAATTGTACTCGTCGTCCTCGTGCATCATGTTCTCGGGCCTCACATTTTTTCACCAATTTCTCCTGTAAATATTTTATTCAAATGTCCTCGTAATAATTACAGCGAATTTGTAATAAAATAATAGACAAATTTATTTCAAATAACGATGTGATCTGGGCAGACAGCGCACTCTATCCGAAGAGGTTATATTCTGTCAGCCTAAAAAGCTATTTGTTCCAACCGCGGTTCCACCATCCACGCCATGCATTTAATATTACCGATAATATGACTGGGTAATGACTGGAATACCTACTAAATTCCAATGTTTATTTCTTCTTCAAATGAAACCAATAAATTAAAAAAAAAACCTTCATTTTCCAACATATTCCAACAGCGTATTTCCACACTTGGAGAGCAGCTCATTGGGTCGGGGAGTCTACCCACCCCTGCAATAAAGAATAGGTACAAGTTGAATTTAATCGGTATTAAATACTTATAAAGCATACAAAAATACGTCCATGCGAAACAGCGACTGAGGCTGTGTATAATAGAGATAATCACTGTACCTAAACAACTCATGGAGTAGAGGCATAAGGGTCGGAATCGTCATTTACTTTCTCGTATTTTTTTTATATAATATATGTATCTGTCGGAGTAACAATTTATATATCTAGCTTCAATAATTTCCGGAATTCGGTTAAATTTACTGGTGGACGTGTGTGGACAAAGTTGTCTCTGATGTGGAGGCCTCAAGCCGAGAGTTGGTCCTACACGTGCGTTTATGCGTATACTTTTATATGCGTAAATAGAGAGCGCGATAGAGGGAGGGTGATATGGCGAGAGGGAGAGGGAGGAGAGAGAGAGAGAACTACCGACAGGAAACAGGTTATATTAACAGCAGCGTACAGAGCGGCGTTGATTCGTTCAATTGTGGCCGTTCTTGTTCATTAGAGGCTGCAGACTTCCGTGGAGCGAGAGAGAGAGAGAGAGAGAGAGAGAGAGAGAGAGAGAGAGAGAGCAATATAGCGCGCGGCGCATCCGGGTTTGTTGAGCGTGTGTGTCGCGTCCACAGTGTGCATACAGTGTACAGTACAGCGTACGGGGGAGTACGGGGCGGTCGTCTGTTCTGTCTGTACGCTCTCCGTCAGTACGGGCCCCCAAAAGATTCAACAGAGAGGCCCACCTCCCCCGCAGACAGAGGGACACGAAACGCGAACATAACTCAACCTCCGAAACTCCTCCCCCCCCGCCTGTTTATCGGACACAGGACCACGTGAGTCTCCTACACTTCACGCTTATCTATACCGGCGGTATACGGCTCCGTCCCACATTTTAGTCGGCACACATGTTTTTTGACAGTCGCCCTATCCGAAGGAATAACATAGAACATCCTTGAAGGTAAACGCGAGGAAGTTATCCCCTAGCTAACCGCCAATTAAAATTTCGGTCGCCTCTAAACAGGATATAATCATAAATTTTTTAAATCATCCATTCGTTTCCTCCAGGAGCCGATTGATTAATCGTGAAAAAAGGCTCTTGACACGCTAATTTGTCTCGAAAAACGACACTCCTATAATTGAACCACTACCGAACAAACGCGAAGGGAAGTGTGAATATGATAATTGAAAAAGTGGAAGTCGACGGATATTATTATTTTTTAAGATTTTTCCAACTGAAATCTGGCTCATTATACATAATTTAACTTGATAGTGGTTCGAGCGGAAGGAGTGGAAAACCGCAGAGATAAAATTGGTGATGTTTCCACATTACTGAGATCGGCCGGTTTTCATGTTAACCACCAAAGATAGTGGGTAATTCGCCTATTCTTTTTCCCCGGTACAGTGATGATTTAAAATCGTCTTATTTAATACCTATAAAAACGTAGATTGACTATCGTATAACTTTTACCATTAATGTATATGTTATAGATAAATGTTTCCATGGTCGATAGTTTCTGTCAGCTCGCGTTCCAGAAATGTGGAGTGCCATATATAAACGCGATCTATAATAACTAATAATATAAACACGAATATTAAAAATATTCTCTTCTTTTTTAATTTCCGTATAATTCGAGTTGTAAGCCGACAAATCCCCCAACACAATTGGCATTGTGACTGGCGGCGGCAGGGGGGGGGTCCATAAAAGGGGACACCGGAAGAGCTAAAAGAGGAAACGGAAATGTACCAATAACGCATTTAACTATATTATTTTTTTTTTAAATAATAGTTGTGTCGGTGTACGACACGATATTTAGGTTACTCGGACTCAAACAGGAGATCCAATTCCGTTAAGCGGTTTCGACTTCTCGCCATCGTCAGTAACATTCTGTCAGTAAATTACTGGGCTGAAGGCTGTCATTGGAGCATCCTGCAGAATACCGTACCGATACTTTACCAAATTGATAATAGGGATTTACAGTTCATTTTTTTTTAAATAACCCTTCGCTGGAGGTAGTTTCCAACAGATACGAGTATCAACTTTTACAATTAAATGATGACATATTTTGATACTTATCTGACTATTGGTATTTTTAAAAACGTAATAAAAAATATGTTTTTATTTTTATATTAACTGTAGAGTTTATTATACGTTCTCGGAATATTGAATAATTTCGTTACTTATTACTACGATTGAATTAGACGCTCAGACGTGACACACTGTTGGTGTTTGATGATCAATATGTCAATCACCCGCAGCGTTATTATAAAACGTGGAGATAAAGTTACATGCGATTGTCAGAATATTGCCCCGTGTGTTTCGACAGTGAAAAATTAGGGGAACGTCATTCCTGGGAGGTTTAAAAACTGATTATGCTTCTGCTGGATGTAGAAAAGCATACTATACCGACATGACAATTCCCGCTTTCGGTCGCACTCCGGGCGGTTCGCCGGGTGTTAATTCTATTAGAATTGACGGGAAGTGTACACTTTACCCATCTCTCGGGCTGCCTCTCTCTCTCTCTCTCTCTCTCTCTCTCTCTCTCTCTCTCTCTACGGGCCCGTTTCTCTGCCGCCGGCCTTCTCTGCTCTTGACCGAACCCTCCCCCCACGCCGGTGGTTTTATTTAAAAAAAAAACCTCGCAGAACATTCCCCGAAGAGCAGTATCGTAAGTTGTGCCCGAACGATGGTGCGTCGACGGCCCAGAGGCATACACGTGAGAACCGTCTTCCCCCGCACGTTGATTTGGCCCCGTTTCGCTTTCTCGCCGCCTCCAGTAGCATTCCGCCGGTAGAATTAGTACGCATCCTGTCTGCACTGTTGCGGACGACACGCCTAACCGCTCCCCCGATTATCTGACGGTCGGCCATAATTCCTCGCTTATCACGCTTTTCGAACTGCGCTGACAAGTTCAAGCAAGAACACTCCAAATCTCGACAGGTGCGTCGGATTTATCAATTAAATGGATTATAGAAGGACCCAATAATAATGTGGGGTTCAAATCTAGGTTATAAAATGTATTCGAATGTGACGGCATTCGAGTTTATATAGTAACAGAATCGATTATTGACGTAATCTGATGCATTCATTCTTCATTATTTCATTCAGATCGGCACTGTAGAATAGCATTTGAGATTTCTTTCATCCCCAGTCTACTCTTTTTCTTCTCGAGACAGTGAGATCTGAGAACGAAATAAGAAAGGTCCGTGGGGAGAAGGGGAGAATATCCTCCTCCTTTCACCGTATTTGTTCTGTCGGCGCTCCTTTGGTACTCTTCCGAGAAAACTCTTCGATACAATCGAGGGCGGGTTCGTATCTTCTCCTTTGAAAGAAAGGGACCGACCCGCTCGCAAACAAAAAAGAAATTCACGATCCGCCCCCCTCGGATTGGATAATTGAGCATCCCCAAATGCCTCTAGTTGGCATCGTTTTCCGCTACGAATTATGGCGACTTCGTTATAAAAAATAAAAAAGCTAATTCATAGTTTAGAATACCTGTTTTGTGGTCCCGCACTCTTAGTGCGAATATTAGACTCCAATTGTAAGGATAATTCAGCACTTAAACTGCGTAATGAAACAGTCTTCGTTGAAGACTCTATTAAGGTGTAACGTATTTTAAATTAAGGCTCTCTTTCTAATACTTATGCTGGTGGATAAAATTAAGTCATTATGGAAAATATGGTTTATTGCGATTATTGTCTACAACGAGAGTTGGCATTGAGTCAATCGCGCAATTATGTTAGTTGAAAAATAAAACCTGCGTACCTCATCCTACTCCCGGAAGGTTGATGTTCCAAAGTAGAAGCCGAGAATAATATAGGTAAAAGCAAGAAATCTGGTGGAGAAAAAGAACTACGATGATCTGTATTCGCTATACGGATCGTAAAGAATTAATGTTGTAGAAGTCATTGTTTACAGGATTCGTTTATTTTAGTACTAGTAAAAAGACGATAAATACTTAGCACTGCTACTGCTATTATTTCAGATAATGGCTAATGCTGTAAACCATTCTCGCCCGAGACGAGCCAATCGAGAGTTTTCCATAGTAATATGTTAAATGGATGTGATTTACATTTCGTTGGATTGAATTGCCTGATTAGAAATACCCGATCGAAACCGTAACCCGATTAAGAGTCGTTAATTATGCACAGGGCATATTACACAGGCTGCGATTAGCCGAACTCTCGAACGCGGTAAGCGTCCTTCAGTGGGCAAACTGCCCACATCGTTCCCGGTATATTCCCGCATATGCAAAGTGGAACAATAGTCTAATTGTCAGTGTCGCCTTCGATATTTTATGGCGGCGACTCGAGTGGGTGAGCGTTCTCTGAAGAGTCACACAGCAACTCTGCTGTGTGACTCAAGTCCGGTATTACCGGTGTTGAATCAGCCCCCTTCTACTCCCATTGAACGCATTTTGATTGACTCCTCTAAAGCGCATAGTTGTTTCAACTATTATAGGGTTTCTCCGGCCGCTCCGTTAATTAGATTACGGCCAGTTGTACTAGTGTTTCCTAGAGCTTTAGACTGCGCCTTCCGTAGCAACGGTTCCTTCTTGGTTCTATCGTTCACTGTTTTTGGCGTAGAAACGTAAGTAGAGACCTATTAGCAGATTAATCGTCTATTAACCGTTATAGTACTCCAATATTTGTTATGATTCGTAGAATGACCCGTCCCAGGATGGAGGGAAATTTAACTTCGGAATATTTTCTCATTCAGTGGTTAAATGACATAACTTTAGAGCTGTTGTCTTGTTCAATGATTGTAATCCCATTGGAGCTGAAGAGAACCCCCCATACTCACTTCAATGTTATCAGCGAAGCGATAACATGTTCAATGTTATATTCCAAGCGAAATGTAATTATCGTCAGAGAAACTTTAGCTGAGTTTAACATACCTGTTTTGTGGTCTGCGAGGGGTTGGAATACCGTAGATTCCTTGTGTTTCTGTTTCCTCTCGCTGGTTTGGTCTTTAAGAGGTTTAACTAAAATGTTTTAGATAAATTCATCTACGGGCCTGTTTTTTAAACGGAGTTAAGAGTTATACCCGTTGGCGGAGTACCGGGATGGCTCTCAATTTGCAAATCGGAATCAATAAACTCTCGTGCTTGTCCGCTGATGATTTTCATTATAAATAACTTCCACCATTCCGCCATTCACTATACAGGGTATTGGTTTTCCCCATCTGATGAATATTGGGCGAAGATTATTTTAAACATCTGAAATGAGAATTTGCCAAGCGCGTGGAATTTCTAGCAGCGTGAATGATTGGTGCCAAACAGACAAAGAACAGTATTATTAGTCATATCAAATAATGAAAATTCGGTCATAACATGAAACCGCGTTCGATCTCATGCAAATTTTCGATTATATCTCCGGTATTCACGAAGAGTGCATTATACATGGTCGTGGCTTTCTTTCCTTTTTGTCCTGGCGGTGAATAATGCCGCGCGGTTGGTTCGGCGGGATGAATGGAATTCTTGTGTAGCCTCCCCGTTGACTCACGGACGGCCAACGCCGGGGCACGTAGTTTTACGTTACGGCCGGCCTGTAATTGACCGGATGCTTTCCCCCCCTTAACCCTTCAGCAGCAGATAATCTCAGCCGGCGGGGCGATTCGGGACTTCGTGAACACCGCACCGCTTCTCCGAGAACGGTCCTGAATCAGAGAGACATTAACACTCTTACGGTAATAGACTGCTTCGGCATTGGAGGCCCCCAGGGATTCGAGGAAGTCGTGCACTTTTTTTTTATTAGGTACGGGCGATGAGCCGTAAACAGGTCTACATTTTTATCTAAATATTACAAAAGTCTAGAGGTACATATCCACTGCGGTGATATGACACAATACGCATTATTTCCGTCAAATGCATGGTGGTTTCTAAATTATAGCGTGGAATAATAAAAGTTTTCCATATTTTGGCTTATAAGAGAATGTTTTTTATGTTAATCTGGACGTCTGGATATACGTTTGGATCTGGAACTATATTCATGCTTCAAATATGGAGTAGTTATTAATTAGTCTTGGATATTTTTTGCATTATCCCCAGACTGAGATCGAAATACGGAACAGCGTGCGGAGCAATTCTAAAGTCTGGTTACATTTCCAGTTGACGATGGATTTTCTGTCGATTGTGACACGTTACTGTTACTATTGTACATCCTCTATAGATTATTAGCGATGGCGACAACACTTTCCTTCTCACTAATTAATTAACAGACAGATAATTTGTGGCACCTTTCAATTACTGTACGCCCCTCCGAAAAATGTAAATTTTAAAGATTCAGTTTTAATTTATCCGCGCTAGAAAAAAAATGAGTATTACACGGGTAAAAGGGTCGGTGATGCGGGCGGGCTGCACACAGTTCGTCCCCCTCGGTTTTGATTATCAACGCTTTACAACAATAGAACGCGCTTTATAATTGGATTTAGAAGTAAAGGAAGCGTTCGATTAAGAGACTTCCCGTCGGAGTCATTAAAGTTACAGATTCTATGCGCTCCCATTGTTGTCGCTCCACCACCAGCCCCGGCTACGTTGCAAGTTTTTGTCCTACGAAATAATCACCTAGTTTCAAAACTAGAAGTGTCCAATCTACCGCTGTTTTACGCAGAACATATTCTGGCTCGACACATTTTTACTGCACTTTGTAAACCACTCTTCCGAGGTATGTTATTTGACAATCTATTGCAACTAGAATGCAATTTTTCAATCTGCCCTTAACATTTTGCACTCTCGATAAAATTCTCACCTAGTTTCATGTATTTAAAAACTGAAATCCACATTCAGTAAATTAAAAATGTTTCGTAAAAACGAGTAAATTAAAAAAAAATTCAGCTGTTAAATTTGGTTATTCGTTTCATTTTATTATTCGCGATACAATGATCAGGTGTTCTTTTACGTTATAACTCCACATTCCAATCATCAGGAATACCCTCTTTTAAACCATCATAAATCGCGATTTAATAGCATGTAAAATATGATTCCCACAATTGGCTTACTGTCTGACTGACCGTCAGATGAGTGTTTATTTATGCAACGACACAATGGCTCAGGTTGTTATACCGAAGTGTTTTGTGTGAATTTCCTTCTTTCAACAGCCCTCTCTTTCTAAACCGTTGAAAAAAACAAAACAGATTGGTATCAATAAATTGCTACAGATGTAAGTGGCGAACATCATCTGTCGCGAGTTAAAACGGTAACCGGAATCCGGTGGTCCGACATCTGCCCTAACCAGGAATCGACAGTGAATCACACAATGCCCAGCAGAATTTTCTCCGTTCGCTATTAATGAGCAGCTGTGCGCCAAAAAAAGTGCGGTGACAGATTAAAAATTTTCTCTCCTTCATTAGTCTAGACTGCGTCTTCGAGACGAATAATTCTTACTAACTGGATTAGTCGTAGAAGAGTCCGCGAGGGCTCTGTACGATATGATTTAATCTAGACTTTATATGTTCGGAAAACGAGGGCAGGTGGAGTATATATTTGATATTAATATACGATTAAGACGAAATAGTCGACTTAAGACAGAAACCCGAGAGAATTTCAGCTGCAAATGAGCATTCAGTATGACAATATGGCAGCGACAGTATTTAAAGAATAAGATAATATAAACGTAAAATGAAGCCACGCGAATTTATAATGAATTTTAATCGGTATGAGAGTTATTCGTGGCCGTTAAAATTATCCATTACTCTGCAGTAATGATAAAACAATGTAGCGATGTCAAAGTCATTAAAAAAATTTGCACCGTACAAGGAAAATGTTGGTATACAAGGAAAGGTTTAAAATAGTCTGGCATATTTTATGCAGTTTCATAACGGACTACATGATATCTCATGTGTTATCGCCACCATATTTAAAAACACTAAAATGAAAAATTTTAGTTAGGAATCCGAAAAAATACATTTTTCTGCAGAAGCACCGATTCGAATTAGCGATAGTATTACCCCGGCTTATAAAATATCTAGGCACAATTTAGCGAATTAGGCATTTAGCAACCCGAAAATCTGTTAATGCCCGAAAATGGAACATTGAGCATTCACTCCGGAAAGCGGACGGCGATTTCCGAAAGCAAGCCCTGGAATAAAAACGTCATTCCCCTTCCTCGTCTGGGTAGAGTTGTTCGCCAGTCTTGGCGCTGATCCATCCTATCTGAGATTAAGATGGCAGGAAAATCATGGCTACAAAATAAAAACTTTAGCAAATGACATGACCAGATGGAATACCTTTGTTCCACCCAGATTCCATAAGAAGTCATGTTTACACGCGTATATATGTATAGTGCGAGAGTGTGAGAAGTTTTGTTTTCATTCCATTCTATATGGCCTGGGCTTTCGCCTAAGCAGCTTATAACAATTATTTCTTTACTTCTAAAGACGATATATCGAAAGAGATTTGTTATTAATGCAATTCGATTCAAACATTTATGAGATCCACCCCGGTTAAAGTAAAGTTTTTTTAATCCTACTGTCTACAGATGTGGATTGAGACCTACTGTTTTTCAATGGCTTTTCCTAATGCATCTGTCTCCATTGCACGATATTTGACTAGTTAATTACAAAAACTATAACATCAATTATTATTATTTTAAAAGTACAAATTATTATTATACTAATATTTGTAAATTCATTTTATGTATTACTGTTTAAATATACGGAAAAGGAAGAGTTACTGATTTTTTAAGCTTTTTTTTAATGTTTCATCATGCATAAATGATTTCCTGTTTTACAAATTATGCAAAAAAGATATTACAATAACAATGGACTTTATTATATTGTCAATTACAGTTTCATTATCTCACAGCCAAAATTAAGGTTGCGGTATCTTAGAAATGCCCTGATATATGGACACTTCATATCCTGTAGCTGTACCAGAACGCCTTTCCCGTTGACTTTCTGTCACGAATTGTTATCTCTGGACGATATTCAGAATTCTTGTTGAAGAGTTACTCAGTATATTTCAGGCAAACCGGCAGTTCGTTCACTCCGGATGCTCCTGCGGCGTGACACGGCCGTCGGTTTTAATGCCAGCGTTTTCGAAACGAGTGAGATCATTCCAATCTGCGGTCACTGTTAAGGGCCGCCCCCCCTTGTTCGTTTTGGAGTATAACGTGGATAATTCGGGGCATGAAAATATCCCTTCAGTGCTTTTAAAGTAATTTATTTCTGTTTCAATAGGAAAGAACCATGGCTTTCCACGATTCCATTATCTTAGATACACACACGGACTCTAATTAACGGATTTTATGAATGCCTAAATTCTCGATTTAAATTTGCTTATAACATGAAGGTAAATCATGTATAAAGTATAGTTTTAGTAATCGATTGTTTCCTACTCAGACTTGTTCTACATCATCTGAGATTAACGCTGTGTTGTTAAAGTAGATAATTGTTAGGAGGGGAAGTGGTATTTGTTGTCCGAGAGTGTTTGGAACATGCGCGTTTCCACTATCACGTTTAAAACCGGTCTAGTTTTCTGATCAAATAGGTGAATAGAACATAGCACGAATGAAGATGTTTTACAGTGGTTGCTTAATATAAATATTAATTATTTCAACTGAGAGTTGTTGTCTTGGGAAATTACAATTTAATTTTCGTACTAACAGACGTATCGAACACAGCCCGAATTAATAGTTTTGTTAATAAATTTCAATGCTATTATAATTTCCTGTTTATTCATCTGTTTCATTGAATAAACTCTTTGAAAGTTTCGAAAATTACTTTTTTTCCGACTAATGAAATCATCTTCGGACGTTGGAGGGGGCGCGCCGCGGCTGGAAACTCAGAGCTTCGGCATTAGGCGAAGCCCTTGAAAAATAATGAGACGGTGCCAAATGCCTATCCCCCTCATACAGGATGTATTCGCCGATTACACATTCAACACTCTTCCCCCAGCTTGCCCCTTCTGTCGGTTGCAGAAAGATAATCAATTACAAAAGTCAAAAATTGAGTGATCAATTCAGAAATTAATTGCGTACACAATAGGACAATACGACTTGTGACATTTACATATAACTCTCTAGGGACAGCCAATATATATTTGTGAATCTCTTCTATCATAAATTGTCTTTTATAGCGTATTTTCTCTGAAGCTTATGTTACTTTTTCCGAAATAATATCAGAAATTCACAGATAGCGGTGTATAAATCCCATGAAAAATATATTTTTGGCTGTGCTATGATTCTGTGTCCCATAGCTCTGGTTCTATCGAAGTTATTAAAGGCTTTCAACAATAATATCTTTTCTGAAACTTTTTTTTTAAGAATAATTGAGAAATTTGTTTTCCTCACAATTAATTAGACCGATTTTCGATCACCGCTCATCCGAGACGGTCAACACTGGAAGGACGCTTGACTTACCTCCCGAACTTTTTCTTCCCATTGGGGCGTTCCCGTGCGAACTCCCAACTGACTCCCAGTCACACTCGGTTAGTCCCAATTTCGCGACGGCCGATCTATTTTGAGAGATGGCCTTGCCCGCTCCACAACCTTTGTTCTCTGCGGTTTTTATCGGAAAACCGTTTTTACGAGGCGGGCCAATGCGCTCTGAGGTCTGACGCCGCCGTCGCTTTTCTTGGTCGCCGCACAACGTAAAGTGTGAAAATTGCATTGAATATTCACTCATGACCAAAGAATACAGTATCAATGGGATATATGACATTGACATATTTGGCATGTATTCTCGTGACACGGACAAGTGTCGTACTATACAGAGAGTATAAGTTGAGGTTGGAACGGTGTCTAAAAAACGTGAAAAGCTTTTCACCTGATCTATTCCTTAAGGTCAAAGCGGCGTAGGTTACCGGTTAGGTGAACGGAATCCAATGGTTGCCTTCGCAGCCGCAGCAGGTTTAATTTCGAAAATGGCGGACGAAGAGGCCGAGAACTGTGACACACTTACTGAAATTTAACGTTTGCTTAAATTAACGAAATATTACCTCACAAGCAACATAAAATTGTACAGCTCACTTAACATACATTGTATGGGTACCAAAGTTATATAGTTTGCCAACAATGAAATCCGCCATAATCTAACGACATTTTCTTCATTTATATTGTTCCCGAAATGGATGCGATAAGTTTGTTCATCAGGGCTCTGCTTGTACAACTCTATTGTATCCAGTATTATACGTAGACGTTAAGAAAATAATTCATCCCTTTAGTGACTTCTCGTTTTATTGACAATCACAATAAATCAATCATCCCTACCCTGGTTCCTAATCTGCCTAATATTTATGAAAAATGTAGCTCTACGAATGACGTATTATAAAAATTATTCTGAGTCACTAGGGGGGGGGGGACGGTGACCTATAAAAAATGATTTGAATAGTATAATTTATTGTTGAGGGAGACGTCTGAAGGAAAAAAGAAATGAAGGCGTCGATGAGGAGGGAGAGAGGCGCCACCGCATGACTCAAGCCGGCGCACATGTGGATGTGTGTCCTGGGTGCCCACACCAACCCTGTCATTATCTCCTGACTCCTCTCGTTAATTATGCACTATTCGAACATTCCCCTTGTTCGTACCCGAATAGCGTTCGCTCATCAGTATGAAATATCAGCGGTTGAGGCAATCCGGACGATTTAGGGACTCCAACCACGTTCGCCCTACAACCCTCTAACCCAACAACTATCCGCATGTCGATCACTTCTCAATTTTATTATAAATGTGTATTTGGGGCGAGCCATTAAAAAATATACACGTTATTAGTGTTCTTTAGTACAGAACAAATGGCGTCAATTAGATGTTTGATATAAATCGAAAAGGGTTGAAATTTTCACGGAGATCGGATTTTGAAAGTGGTGTTTGGAACTGAATTCGAATGAACTCCTCAACTCCGTCCTCAACTTTCGTCGCTAGTGATCATATATGTCATACAGGTACTGAGCTGGCCGGCTACCGAAAGGTCACACCCTGCACAATATATGACTCAATCGCTTTCGGTAGATCAATTAATATTCGTCTCTCCAGATCGATTAGCCGGGGACGCCGTTAGAGCAAGCGGTTACATAGACCGATCTCCGATTTCCCCATGGCAATCTGAATTGCAAATCGGATGCGATTGCTTGTTAAACGATGGATAGTGAATTTATCGGCCGACCCGAGCCGCCATTTTGGATCGGTTCGCTCCAAGGAAAAAATATGGCTCCTTCCCTACTCCGCCAACCGGGGCCGCGTGGGCCCCGCCAAAATAGAAACCGGACTATAATTAAGCACCAACTAACAAAACTCTGGCGTGCAACAATCCTTTCTTTTACGTAATTGAAACTCGAATATTGTGACTCGGTCCATCAAATTGACCTATCGTTAAGATTTTAAGAGGGGGGGCTTTATGAGCAGCTTCGTTTTCTTATATAGCCGCACAATTTCATCGAGTTTCGTTTCTATAAATTTTCTTTTTTCCCGATTATACAGTCTGTATTTTTAGTGTGAACGAATAGACCATGGCAGGGTGTAATCAGTGTAATAGTTTTGCTAACAAGCACCTCACGTTTAAACTTAAAGGCCCCTCCACTATGTAAATTCCCTGAAATGTAATTCAAGTCAGATTGTCAGTTTTAAATTGTGTCCTTATATGAATAAGCGTGGTATTAAAACCCTCAAAAATAGTTCAATTTGTATTTATTAATGTTAAATAATTTTTACGTAAAACAAATATTACGTAGTTGTTAAACGTAAAAACATGTTTGAAGGCAGCATACAAAAAGCAGTGGTAATTTTGTGGAAATGACATGAATATCCATTCTATTCTAAAGAGATTTGAACAGAAAATTCCGGGTGTTCCCTCGTTATAGGGGCATCTAATTCACGAATGACGGTGAATAACTCAGTGGTGAACGCGCAGCTAAGTTTCGTTTGCACTATTTTTAAATTACAAATAAGGAGTAATTTTCCCACATATATCTACCAGAGTGAAGGGGTTGAAGCCACCAACTCTTACCTCTTAAAACTTTAACAAGAATGGATATAGTACATATGATCTTAGAACCCAATCTAGGGCCTTGGGCGGGTCCCCTTTTGCTTAAAAGTGTTTCAGGGTAAACCGTCATTTGAAATATTTCGTGTTGCCAACCTCGATTTCCAGCGGAATTTAGTCCGGTTGTCAAACTCCCAGTCGGACATAATACAATGTGTAATTTAGTGTTATCCGCGTAGCAGCGGTAGGGTTTGGCCGGGCCATAAAACGATTTTTCGAAAGAGAGGAAACGGCTGTCGCTGCGGCATTCCTGAAGCACACATACCTTCCCACATTTACTGCTGGACGCGACGAGGAAACCGGCGTCCCAGCTTTCCCGTGCGACCCGACCGATGATCGCGGATGCGTTACGGTGTTTCTTCAACTCATTAGTCTTGCTGAGATCATTATCCTTAAAAGTCTCTCAAAAACCGCAGCTTACTTGGCTCAGGTTCTTCATACCAAAACGTTCAGCAAACAACCGGTTGAATTCTGTTTTATATATATATATATATATATATATATATATATATATATATATATATATATATATATATATATATATATATAATTATTTTTAATAACTATACGCATCATAATTATTAATAATACTTTGATAGCATCAAGAAAATGGCGCTTGCCAAACACCTGGGTTTAGCTATCTCCTTTTTTTAGATATCATGCTATTTATTATCATTCACAACAGTTAATTAGGTTAATTGTATCCCCAACTTCTACAACTTATGGTTACAACGGCAGTCTATTATTATCTTGCCACATGATTCATTTGTGGTGAAATACTTTTTGCTTGTTATAGTTGATATAATGGTATAAGACGATGATTCCTTGTTCTCGATTTGTCACTTTTATCTTTAATTTAATGTGTTTCACAACGGAATATGATCAAAATAACCTTTATAGCTCCTCATTTTCTTTCTTCAGTATTTACATTGAAATTTCATTACCTATATATAAATATATAAATCTAAATAATATAAAGCTCACGACAATCCATATAATATAATTAGCCAAAGGACGCTGAGTGAATACCTGCCTATAGTGAATAAGAGGCCATTAATAATTAATCAACTTGGTAGCCTCCGTAGCTACCAGACATCCTTAGAAGCTCAGCTAGTCGTA
Organism: Lethocerus indicus; assembly: GCA_019843655.1. NCBI lineage: Eukaryota > Metazoa > Arthropoda > Insecta > Hemiptera > Belostomatidae > Lethocerus > Lethocerus indicus. Next base: position 20,547,398 of record JACDQD010000006.1, read on the forward strand.
TGACGAATCCTATGAGACGATGCGCAAAAGTCCAAAAAAAAATCCTTGAATCACAGGAGCCCACCGGAAGGAGCAACAGAAGTTGATCTAATGAACTTCGGTACCCTCATGCCTCCTCAAAATAGGAGTGAATCACTTCTCAAACGACTCACTTCGTGTGATTTAATTAAAAAAAAAAATGGATAATTCATCCGGTCAGTGTCCGTTGTCACGCTCTGTTAATTTGTACCAGCCATCGTCATTCGCGATGACGCTCCAATGAAATAAAAAAAAGCCACGCCTAATGCTCCTTATAGTTGATTATTCGAGACTGCTGGGTTAAATTTCCATTTTTCAAAGCATCATCTCTGTATTAACCTAATTTTGAAAAGGATTAATACAATTTAATGGTCGCTTGGGTCTTCCTCATTCCTAGATACATCATGTTTTCATATTTCTAGGAAATAACTTATTCCCTGGCATAGAATACCGGTTTTGTGGTCTGCGAGAGGCTGGAATACCGTACATTTCGTGTGTTTCTATCTCCTCTCGCTGGTTTGGTCTTTTGCTAGACGGGTTTCGGCTGCTCGCCATCTTCAGTAGCGGTGTTAGTCACTTGTGGCACTTTGGATGCTTTTTGGGCATCCTCACTGCACTGTCACTGTCACTTATACTGTCGTGTTGATCCAAAATTTATTGTAAAAAGTTTATTTTTAGTAATCGGTGCAAGTGCATCCAACGAACTTTAGTTAAGTACATTTCTGCACCACCCTCAGCGGGCACTGTGACAGTACAAGTGAAAGTAACAGTGAGGATGCCCAAAAAGCATCCAAAGTGCCAACAGTGACTAACACCGCTACTGAAGATGGCTGGCAGCCGAAACCGGTCTAACAAAAGGCCAAACCAGCGAAAGGAGACAGAAACACACGAAATCTACGGTATTCCCTGGCATTTCACAAAGAAATTGATTGCCTATTGAACGACATAAAATAGTGCCTACGCCAATGTTATGATTAAAAACATGTTATAGTTCATTAAGCTATTTTTCTTTAAATCTGCCGGTGAAATTAACTTCTTAACGGCAATTGGTAGGACAAGGGGAATGGGTAGGGCTGCACTATCATTATAGAGGGCCGTTAAGGTTAGGTCCGTGCTATCGACCGGGACCTCATCTGTCCGGATTCAGCGGGCAATTAGACACAAGTCGAGTTTAAGGTTTCTCGCTGGGTGAATCACAACGGCGGCGGCCGAAGGGGGCACAAGCGAGAGCCGCTTCCTTGCTGGGCGGTAAGTCTCAGTCAGTAATACGTAGATCGAGAAGTGTATATTTATTGATTATTGGCAGGAAGGGTTTTTCTTTTCTCAGCGATCAAGCGTATTAAGGTCTTCCCACCGAGATTCGCGGTGAGAAACCGACGGCAAGAATGAGCCGACGATGTTGAAGCGCAAATTAGTTCAGAACGTTTTTAATTATTGTTAATTTTTTTTTATTGAACAATCAACATCCTTTACATGTTATGAAATATATATTGTTTAAATAAAAACTGGGCCGGCCGTGTGTGGTTTTCCATTAATGGCCGACCTCCCCCAAGAGGTATATTCGGATAGTTTGCGTGCGGGCTCCTCCACTCCTACTACGCCGGTAGAAGTAATTTTAACCGGCCTCCCGGCCATTTTGTGAAGGGCCTTCGCCAAGGATACAGGAAATGGGCGCCTTCTCAGTTAGATCTTGATTATTTTTTATCCCCTGGCATAATTGAGTTCTCACCACCGAATCTCAACTGTTAATTTCGCCCCGATATATACTAATACGCAGCGTTTTAGGTGTACTGGTCATTGAGGAACTGTTAAACTGACAACCTCGACAAATAATTACAATGTGGGCTCGGCCGGGGCCGTAGTATCGCAGCTGTTACGAAACCTATTAAATCTAGAACGCGACGAAAGTATACATGAAACAGGTTAAACACAAATAATCGAACCTAGCTTGTGACATTTCCTTTGCATCACTCTTATAACAGTGAAAAACAAATTACGACATTTATGCTACCTCTTTCCATTGTTGTGTTGAAACACGTTTACTCCTGTACAGCTGATATTTTCTAAGTTTGAATAATTCATTTTTCCACTATCGTGCTTTTAATTAACTCAGACAATATATCACCTTTGACTGTTATTTATATGCAATTATTGGATACCTTAAGTAGGTCGACAAGAAATATTGACATGGCAGTAAATTAATTATCGTTTTAATAGATTGCTTCATCGGCTGCTAGAACATCTCAACTAAACTAAAAGATAATATACAACATTTCACAGATTATACTACATGATTCACAAATAAAATTTAGACAATTAGTTACAATTAAGGTTTTTATTAATTAGAGTGTTGAGGTGGACACATACGGAATAAAATGTGGCACTGAATAGTTTCTCGAACATTAATAAAAATAATGTTTCTGTTTTGTCCTAGATATAATCGGCCGCAAGTAACTAAGTTGGTAAGAGTTTCCCGTAATTCATTTTTATAATTTCGTATATTGTTTTTCTCCCACTTGTCGAAAACCCGCAAAATAAAGTTCAAGGATAACCGGAGGAAAGAAAGCGGCTTCCGTGAAGCTAGTTTTGTCCCAACGAGCGCGGCTATCGGAAAATCCCAGGTCGGACGCAACCGACGCAAGCGGGGCGTGTCCCAATTAAATATTCCCCGAACCTCCGTCCGGCGGCGATTACGTGAACCGAATATTAGGCAAAAACAGAGATGAAAATGAGCTTAAACGGAGCTTCCGAGACCGCTGGGCACAGATCGCGGATTAATCCGAAGCCAATATTAAAACATCGGCAGAACAGAGACACAGTTCATGAAAAATATGTCCATATGTGTTCAACATGGGAAGTGTTAATAATTTTCTTTGACTGGTTTAAACTAAATCCAACAGCATAAACACTTATGTTTGCATCTAATTAATTATAGTAGCCTAGTTATGTAATAATAATATTAGTTATGTAATAAAGAAATAAATCATACTGTAACGTTATATTTGATATCATAAATATTGGCGAGTTCTCTTTGGTTCTGTACGTATTCAATACAGTGGAAGTAGCGGTCTAACGCCTTCAATTAAGTCGCGAATTTTCTGTTGATTTTCGAGCGGTTTCCTATATCTGGCAGTTTCGTTCTCGAAAATCTCTTAACGGTCAGTTGGGACGCTTACTTGTGCCGTGAAAGGTTGTGTGTCATCTCGGCCGTTAAGATTCAGCCGGCAAGGTCGCCGGGGCTATTATGTCTCAGGTGGGGCGGAACGGAGCAGCGGTTGATACACGTTTAAGCCAACGGCAGATTTCGCGCAATTAACGAAATCGATGCAGAGTCGGGATTTCCCGACCCCCGACTGGACATGTCGCCGGCTCGTTTTTTTCTCGGCTGCAGTTTTTCACTTTCGAATGTCCTTAATTGCGTAGAACCGCGGCGTCGGTCTTGACCGAGATTGGGAGATCCTCGCTGGCGTTCCTGGAACGGTGTGTCGTTGGGCGTCACGTCGCCAATTGAAGGTTAAGTCAAACGGCGTAGTAATTCCTATTGTCGGGCTTGCAGGGCCAATACAGTAAGTGTTACTTCTCCCGGCGATCCGCCATCTCCAAGTGGACAAGTCGATCAAGTACTCTCCCTCCGTGAGGCTCATCCCGCAGTTGGCGGGACAGAAATACGGTAACGAAGATTCACCTCGTTCTTTTTCCTCCCGAATCCTTCTTTTTATTCTTATTCCTCCACTTCATTAATCAAAGCATCCAACCGCAGACATCGGGATAGAGCGACGACCCGCACAACCGAATACCACACCCAGCGCCAGGAGTACGATGAATATTACCCGTACAACGACTCGAATTGTGTTGAATGCTCAGGAATTAATCGAGATCACATCATTTCTAGTGTTATTTAATTAATTTTGCCATCCATACCGATGGAGAATGGCGTAAAAAATCTTGATACATATCCACATATGTTTACATATACCAGTTTAATTTATTAGTTACTTAACCAGCCGATAATCTCACGAACTCCCCCATTTACTTTGAGGGATATGTAATAAGCATTTAAATCTCAATTAGCATTAATAACTGTCGATAAAGACCATTTAAACGGCCATAAACTTAATATTATAATTCTGCATCAATATTCGCCGGCGCTGTAAACAAATTTTGAATTATACTTTCTGTCGGCAAACCTTTTTCGAAGTACACCCCCCCCTCTCTTACGTTATCTGCGACGTGTAACGCCTTAATTGATATCAGTGTCATATGAACAGGGAAGCCGCGATTGAATAGTTTGTTATCACAGTAAGAGGTGGGCAATTATTAGGATGAGATTAATAAAAAAAACACCAGCCGGCAGAGCTCGACAGTTCCTGGAACACGATCCCCCAGCCGAACGATCTTATCAATCCCATATCGCATATTTATTTTTAACATTGCGGTTAACAAATACTCCTCGGGGCAATATTTCATGAGCCCATGCCTCCCACGGATGCAGGATCCTCCTTTCTCAAATGAAACATTTTTTATGCTACAATACAGTGAACAAGAATATTTCATTGTTCAAGAATGAACAGTCAACGTTTACCCATCATAAATATTTAAATACAATTGTTCATCTTAGGATATAATGTAGCATCTTCATATTAGGCTTACTTTTCCTTAACAAAGAAAAGTAGGATCTTTATTTGAAGGATTTTCGAGCATTCGTGTATTCGTGTCGCTTTACGTGTATTACTTATTTTAAATGAAAGATGGACAAATTTACTAATTGAGCGGCTTACAAAAAACCTTTACACGTTGTAATATATATAGATGAATTAAATTGACGATTCTATTATTTTGGTAAAGAAAACGTGTACAGTGCCTTTAATTCCAAAAAGGAAAAAATCATCAAGACAAGCATAATCCTTTTGCCCCAAGTGTTGAGAAGATTAAGACAAGAGTTTAGCTAGCAAATTCGTAGAATTATTGGATGACTGTACTCAAGATCTTGAGGACCTTCACTCTCTCTCTCTCTCTCCAGTATAGAAGTAAATGAAAAATCTTATTACCGCCAACCTCTTCCTTCAGTCTTTTGTTATTCACGTGTTTACAATTTATTCAATTTACGTTCTGCGTGGCTCATTAAAACACTGATAAAAATATTAAATGCCAAAAACCTAATCACACTCCAGTTTTAGTTGGGTCCGAACTGACTCTGTGCTCGCGATTCGAGCCGCGTGTGTGCAATAGTTTTATAGTTCCATATATTAATTCAAAACCTTCGGCTTCGGGAATGAGTTCGAACTCTCGTACAGTAGACTATTGCAAATGTCAGTTTTCAGGCGTTAGTCATCCCTTTTGGGCCAAGGCTCTCCCACGCTCCTGGACCAACGAAGGTTAGTCACCTGGACCAGGTAGCCTCGATCACCGGTGACCGATTTCAACACCGATATTCTGTTTTCATCGCGTGCACGGACGTGTAATATGTAGTTTTCTGCCCTATTTGAGTTTTCTTTCTCGAAAGTCTTCTCTCAGCACCCTTAATATTTCTGAAGTACAGACCGATCACATGTTCATCCCATTATGTGCACTTTATGTGATATAATCACAACGTATGATTTCAGGATTGAAAAGAAACAGGATCCGAGATGAATTAATTATTTTTTTTAGCGTTAGCATTATTCTGGTGAAGTTCAAATCGTCATACTTTCAGTGTATCGTAACGGGTTAACGGTCTGGTTCGGTCGGTTTTCGCGTGAAATTCTGACTAAGTTTCGGTGACTAAGATATGCGGTTATTGTTCAAGTTGTATTTCGTAGCGGTGGCCGTGGCCGCCGTGTGATTTCCCCGGGGCTGTTCCCTATCAATGCCACACGCTACCGCCAACTCTTCCCGCAGCCGATAACACTCTCCCCCGGCAGTTTTTCAGTGTCCCGAATTGCAAATACGATCTAGCCGCCGCTCCATGTGGCGAAAACCGTTCAGTTTTCGAAGAAGCGGTCGATTCCCGGACTTGAGAAGAACACAGTGTCCTTTACAGAATATTCAATTAGGGTTTCGTAAGACTGGGATTACACTAACCGTGTGATTTTCTGCCTCTTCCCGCTTCATTGGACTCGGCGTCAAGCCACAGTGAGTAATTTTCGGTTCTTAGTAACGTTCATTCTCTCTTCTGGTTGGCATCTGTGAATCTTTTATCCAACATTATGTTTGTAGAACTTTAATCCACTCGTCCGGATATTATGGACCGCTGGGAAAAGCCCTCCTTACGAATTTTGCCGAACGGTAAATTGCATTGCCTGAACAGCGTGATTCCACCCTTCCTCTCACACGCATGCGCACATAGACCGGTCGGTCAGGTCTCGGCTGTGCAGGTGTGCATTGAGCCATCCTCAAGATGATCCTGTTACCAGGGTCATGGTTGGATCGTTGGACGACTACGGAGGAGGTCGTACTGGGCACGAAATATCAAATATTGATTGTTTGAACCTCACACGTGACTATTTTCAATTTATTTGCATTAACTTTTAAATTATATTTTTCTAAGAAATAATATTGAAAAAACATAAATTATAATAGAAATCCATTTCAAAGTAAAAAATTTTATGTTATGAACGTGGAAGCAATATATATTTCTTTCATTTGAATTTATAACCTCAGAGTTTTTATTGCAGTATAAAGTCAATTTCTTTATCTTATCTTCAATATTCTTAAACCCATCAATCTAGGTCGGATACAATATACGAAGTCGATTTTACTTCTAGTTTTAGGCACCGTACGAAGGTGAAAACCGAAGGCTGGGGACCCAGGCATATTTCCGGAGCTCGTTAGTACAGTCTCTAATTCTGCTTTGTTCTCGCCGCTTTTGGGTTTCAGAGCGGCGGGTCCTTATTATAGCGGTTTTTCTTCTTGTTTCTTTTTTAAAATATGTTTTATAAAGGATAATTACATTAAAGAGTCTCGTTACTTATGAATCCCCCGAGAGCTGATGTGGCTGACGATTATCTAAGGCCGGATTTCTCGGAACCCGTGCGGGCGGCCCCTTCTTTATTTTAGGGCCCCCGTACAACGGATGAGGTCCTCCTCCACTCTGCGGTTTCCTGTCCTCCTGAATGGCGCGAACGGCGTCGGTTAAACGCTTCGGAGAAGAATCAAGTCCCGCCGCAGCCCTCTTCACCCCCTCACCCGCCCGCCCCTCTTCACTCGTCTGAGCGGAGTCTGAGCATGTCGCCGCCATTGATCGTAGGCGCAAAATCACGTTTCTTCGTGGAAGCACGACTTTCTTTCAGGATTTATGCTTCCCCGTCCTAATTGCCCCTTATGCACTCCGCGATGCGTAGCCCGAGAAACAGCAGGTTCTTATACGATACTTGACTAAATCGGAACTCTACTGAATATGCCGAAAAGCCGATACCTCAAGAGGGATGATATTCCGCCTCACGTAAAGGGCTTAAATTAAATATAGAATTGTATTGTGAAAACTGTTCAGGGGCGGCCTGAATCCTAATTGAATGTCGAGTATGTCCTAGCACCCAAGTGTATCATAAAATAATTACCCATAAACACCAATATGCCCATGTTTTTGCCCTTTGTTTTTCTGCAAAGAAGTGCAAGTATATTGGAAAATCCTTTTACAAAACATTTCAACATATCAAGTGTTTGGAGAAATACAAACAAAATTTTCCAATCGATGGAATTTGGAACTGAAAAATGGTTAGGGAGAAAAAATAGGGTTGCTGTTTCTTACTACTCTAATTAAAACAGTGCACGCCTCCCCATTGATGAACACAGTGCGCCTCACCCCTCTGACTAATGCCCTTCCAGTCTCGCGTCTTTTATGATTTTTTCTTCAACATTCATCCAGCAGGCTGGATTGAACACGCTATCGAGCACTCCTGTACCAGAATGTAATAAAACAGAATTCCGTAGGTTCGTAGTGTTTCTGTCTCCTCTCGCTGGTTTGGTCTTTTGCTAGACCGGTTTCGGCTGCTCGCCATCTTCAGTAGCGGTGTTAGTCGCTGTTGGCACTTTGGATGTTTTTGGGCATCCTCACTGCACTGTTACTGTCACTTGTACTGTCCTGTTGATCCAAAATTTATTGTAAAAAGTTTATTTTTAGTAATCGGTGCAAGTGCATCCAACGAACTTTAGTTAAGTAAGTTTTGTTGACTTTAGTAGTTTGGTTAAGTTCAGTTCTGCACCACCCTCAGCGGGCACTGTGACAGTACAAGTGAAAGTAACAGTGAGGATGCCCAAAAAACATCCAAAGTGCCTAACACCGCTACTGAAGACGGCGAGCAGCCGAAACCGGTCTAGCAAAAGACCAAACCAGCGAGAGGAGACAGAAACACCACGAAATCTACGGTATTCCCTGGCATTTCACAAAGAAATTGATTGCCTATTGAACGACATAAAATAGTGCCTACGCCAATGTTATGATTAAAAACATGTTATAGTTCATTAAGCTATTTTTCTTTAAATCTGCCGGTGAAATTAACTTCTTAACGGCAATTGGTAGGACAAGGGTAGGACTATCATTATAGAGGGCCGTTAAGGTTAGGTCCGTGCTATCGACCGGGACCTCATCTGTTCGGATTCAGCGGGCAATTAGACGGTATTCCAACGCCTCGCAGACCACAAAACAGGCATATTAAAAAAGAATTCATCTGCGTATACTTTATATATGGACGATTGTTTGTTGTTGCAGACCCTATGGCTTGGGACGGGGAGGACGTAGCGGCGTGGTTGAGGTGGATAACGCGTCAGTTCAGCCTGAGGCCGAGGCCGGACCCGTCCAAGTTCCCCGGCAGCGGCTCCGAGCTCTGCCGCCTGGGCAGGGAGGAGCTCGCCCAACTCTCCGGCTCCAGGAGGTCGGCTAGCATACTCGCCTGCCACCTGGCACACCACGCCGGCAGATCGCCCAGCCCCACTGATCTCAATCACGGCCTCGGTAAGTACCCCACGACATACATTATTTCCATCCTCACTTTTGATCCAAGGGCCTGTTCAATCCGTGTAACCCTCGACCTTCTGCAGGGATGAGCGAAAGCCATCAAAATGAAATGAGGATTTTACATTTCACTCCTGAGGTATATTTAATTATAGTTAGAGGCATAGTTTCTCTTACACATTATTCTAAAGGGAGAATATCATAGGAATTTATAAACATTTTATTGCCACACCTGTACAATACAATAAGCGACATTCATATAATGTAGCATTAGTAACAAATTAAACACAGTGGATGAGAACTCCACTCGCTTTACCCCTTTTTTAATGTTATTTATTTTCTTGGCACGTTTAAATCAAGTCATCCCTTCCTTTTCAGGCGTCTACAAGGTATTCACTAGGTTTTACTAACCGTCGTCTAGGCAGCAACAGAATTTAAACAATAATTTTTTAATGTTTTCACGAGTTTCATAAGCAACGTGGGATACGCGTAATCGCGGTATCGAAATATCAGAACCGAAGGGAACAATGAGTGAGTGTACTTCGGAAAAGAAAAATTAGCATCGTGCCGGACCGGGCGTCGCCTCGGTTCTCCGAATTTCTATAAGAAAATGATGTAAGCGTCTGTTAGTGAACTCTATGTAATTGGCCAATTTGTATGCCCAGTGTGGCGATTGCGGGGTCTAAAACTGAGTTCTATAATTAAATCAGTTTTAATTGCATTTCCAGGAAAAGGCGCGGGCCCAGTTTGAGTATCTGAAAGTTTGCCCGCAAAAAGTAGTGGAATATGCCTGGCTTTTTCTTATCATTTGTTTCTCTGGAAACGTAGCTCTCTTTAGAAACCGCTCGGTGTTAAATGACCACGTCCTTTACATTTCCAATTCAAAAACACTTTGGTTTCGGTTTACTATCTGGCACTGAATGAAATACACAGATGGTACAGATATAACAAAAATTATTTATGTACATTATAAAAATTATTTTGTACTTGTGAATTTTAGCCTATTTAGCAAGATATTCAACCTTTGTCTCGTTTCCCTTGATAATACAATCACGAAATATAATGTCAATCCATTTATTTCCAACAGTTTTGAAAAAAATTGTTTTCCTTTCACGTTTTTATCACTTCTATCGCACTGTCACTAAATATAAATAAAAAATTGTGTTCACATTTTATTAGTCGATGAGGTAATACCATACGCAATAATAAGTGCTACGTATTTTGCTAAAATTAGACAGATGATTAAGATTCCTCAAGATTCGATAGCGTATGTCCACTCGGGGTAGTGAATAGCGGGGAGCTAGATTTCTATCGGTGAAGGTCGTGATTCAGCGGGGGTCGGGCGATAAACTGCCTTATTTTTATTCAATTGAGCAGTAGGGGCGGCCCCCGGCTCCGGACGGGGTTGGAAAAGGGGGTGGTTTGGCGGGGGTGGCGGGCGTCATAATCATTTACGGGATTTCGAAGCGGCTGGTCGTATAAGGGATTAACCCGGCGGGGGGCGAGAAGCCCTGACCCCGAGGTTAAGAAACCGGCTTCTCCCGGCTCTACTCCACACATCATACACCCCGCCGCCCCCTTCATCCCTTCTTAACGGCCTCCAACCCCACGCCAACCCCGCTCCCACAACTACCCCCACCCCCAACCGCACTTCTCTTCTTTTATTAAATAGCTCAACTCCAAACTCGCAGTAGAAAAACTAATTTGGTTTTCGCGAATAATTTAATTTTCTCATCCACGTTACCTACCGGATGCAACTTACACTTTGATGGCTGTAAATTTACAATTATATCGTACATCTTATCAATAAATTTAACTCGGTTAACTCAAATTGACTAGAGACTATCGTCAATAGTATTTACGGATAATGAGTTGGGAGCAGAACATTCTTCCGAACCTACAGAACAGCATTATTCGCCAATTAAATTATAATTTAAATATGTCATTAGTTTGACCTTATAGAACATGCGATAGAAATGACTTTATTCTAGATTTAAAATACGATTTCTTGCACTAAGTAAAAAATAATGATACTATTGTGTATTACTTGCAATGTTACGAAATTTATAAAATGCAAAACTACCCCAATATAATTTCTACCCGATTTCGATTCACATTTTTATGTAACGAACAATAGTAAATTAATTCTGGTGTGTCCACACACCACAGCCTGGATAGGAAGGTATTATAAATTTTTGCCTAGGTTTTAATGCGATATTATCACGGTAAGCTATAGTTAACAGTAATGTTGAAATATTCTCGAATTGAATTCACTGATATATTAGAGTTTTCGGATAAGATTTAACCCAGAAGATAAACGAATGCGGTCTGATGAGAATCCTATATGAATCCATTCTAATCGCAGTGTAGGGGATTCTGGCGTTTCGAAACTGAGAGAAGTTTCTCCCAATCGTAGATATTTCTCCTTTTTTTCGCTGGCAGGGAGCGACGAGATAAGGTGTATTGTCCGAGTGGGAGGGGTCAGAGGGCGGTGATTGTGAAGGAGCGTGCCCCGAATTCGGACCCGGGCTTATCTCGCCAACCTCCTCCGCCCCGCTTGCCCACCGGTCATTCCAGCTTAACTCCTAACCCGAAAAACGAACCAATTTATTTCCTTCCTTCCTGTTGCAATCATCAATTTCGCCTCTTTCTCATTCCCCGATTCTATTCTCTCCCGTCTTCTATTTCTCTCTCCCATCTCCCCCATCTCTCTCTTTCTCTCTTCCCTCGGCTTATCTGGATCGCCATTCTTCCACCGGCCCTCCCCGCCACCCTTGTTCTCTTCCACGGCCACCTTTTGACTTGTGAATACCCGCATTCTCTGCACTCCCGAGACGGAACTCTCGAACAAAACCTAGTATATCCTAGTTTCAATGCTGCATTTGCCTGTGAGCGTATTTCCTGTCCGGCTTCAAGAAACGCGAGAATGTGGAGGAATTAAAATTAACGATGGCTTCGGAACCCGATTAGGAATCAATGGCACCGACTACTCTCATTGGTTAGCAGTATACAATCGTACATTGAAAAAAAATGATCGCTCGTTTGGTCTTTAGCTAGACCGGTTTCGGCTGCTCGCCATCTTCAGTAGCGGTGTTAGTCACTTTTGGCACTTTGGATGTTTCTTGGGCATCCTGCAGTGTCACTGTCACTTGTACTGTCTTAGGTTTTAATTTCTGCTTTTTCTCTTTAAATAAAAATTATTAGATATATATTAACTAGCGCCCCCCTGGGAGTGGTGCGGAACTGTACTTAACTAAAGTTCGTTGGGTCCACTTGCACCAATAACTGCATTTCCGCACCACCCTCAGGGGGTGCTAGTTAATCTATATCTAATAATTTTTATTTAAGGAGAAAGCAAAACGTTCATAGACAAATGAAAACCTAAGACAGTTCAGGGAACAATGGTAGTGCAGTGAGGATGCCCAAAAAACCTCCAAAGTGCCAATGTAACTAACATTCAGTAGAATCGCAAATATTGGCGAGAAATAGGACTTCTTTGTTTAACTGTAAAACTTTTACGATAATCAATATCCTTGTGCATTAACCATCATTATTATTGGAAGGAAAATGAACAATCGAAATTCGAACCGCTTAAATGAATTACCATATTGAGATGACGTTCGCTCTGGCGTCTATTGCGGTATCTGTCAAAGGAAATATTAATCCTCTTTGATTCTATTGCCATAATGATTTTTCAGTGGCAAACGTCCAGCATCAATTTAATTTGAGTAAAATATCAAGTGCACAAATGCTGAGTCGGCTCCGACTGCAATAGATATAACACTTAACATTTAAACCATCATTTCCAGACCGATTAACTCGGTTTCGAAATTGGCTGTTATACTCCAACCGTGTACGGCTGTGTTTCCTAATCCGGTTGCGCAAGTCGTCTGTCTTCAGTTGAACTCAAGGCAAGTGTAGGCCGACTCATCGCCGTTTTTTCCGACCCCGGGGGGCGGTTACTCACGGAGCGAATGCACGAATTTCAATTTTCTACTCCAGGCGGTCTTTTTCATTTGGCACCGAATTCGAATCACAGTCCTGTCCTACGTGAGTCACATACGAAAGCGTGTTTAGTTAGGGGCATAATTCTTTTCCCGGTTAAAATCCGCTTTCCCACCTTTCATGTCGCGCGACAACATCCTTGTGGCACAATTGGGATTGAGTAACGGGGTGGGAATACAAGCACTGTCCCGAGAATACTTAATGAGTACCAGATTTGTCTGTTATTTTCTACCCTTTACTAGACACATTTACGCCGAAATAATCGGTATTCATAAAACGTTGTTTCTCTTGTCAAATTTCCACTCGTACATATTTTCGGGCATAAATAGGACGAGGTTTTGGGCATAGAATTTTTTTTTGTATTCATTATTTATATAGCGCGAATTGGCGATTGACGTTATGCGCTTCTTGGAACTCTTAGATAGCACATTTCCCCACAGAACTTATGCGTTACAAACTGATAACAAACACGTTAACCGTAAACGATAAAACGGATAACGAATACACCTACTACCCTTTGTTATTATTAGCGCAGCATACATCATACACTAAACCGTAACAAAAAAATGTGTCATTGTAGGAGGTATTATAATGACATCGCGAATACCGCGCAAAAATAACCCCTTATATATATCCTAAATCGAATGTTATCACACTTTCATAACACTTAAAACGTTGTTCGATTTTAATATTTTATATCCTTTTTATTCGACAATGTCTTGATACCATCTTGGCCATTTTGTTTTTGTGCAATTTTCTTTTTTGATTCCAGGAAACTTTGAAATATCAATCAACGAATCAATCAACCATCATTTCAAAACTGTTAGGACAATCGCGCGATATCATTGCGAAGTCGTATGACAGATAAAACCTACGTTAAGAAGTTTGGATGATTTCCGAGCCTATTGCGACCGGTATGTGTCCCTAGTTGACATCAGAGGATCCAGTCCGAAATAACATTCCAAAGAAATCAATTACCCACCCTGAGACAAGCAGGATATACTCGTTATGGCCTATTATTCAATTTGTGCTCCGTGTTTGTTTATAAACACGTCCGTCTGAAAATGAAATATCGTTCTGCTTTGGGATGAAAATATGTTCAACCGAAATAATTGCGTATTAACATTCGGAATCCTCCTCACCGATATGAATTCACGGCCAAGAAAACGGTGTGTTAAATTAAATATTAAAAAATATATATATATAGTTTATTTTTAAACACCATTGACCATTGATGAATGGACAATGAAAGTTCATTGACCATTTTTTTTCTAATGGTTCTGTAACCGGCCGGTGGTTTGCTCAAACCGATCACGTGCCAGGCAGTTTGTACCGAGACCATAAGCACGTCCCCGAATCTCCGACGTGATTCATATATGAATAGAAATATGGTTTATTAAAAAAAACCTTTGAATCGATTGATTTTTATGATGCCTCCATCCTTCTCTTTGAAGTGTGCGCCAGTTATATCCGAATGTCTGAACAAACGTAATGTATTTATGAGCGAGAGATACAAAAATGGACTCGAACAGATTTGATTGTCGACCTCAACAGGCGAGCAAAATTATTAATGCATTGTAGAAAACCACAAGCAGTGTTGTGGCACCGGAGGAATGCACAAAGTGAATAATCGTAGTCTCTTTCCCAATTTATGATAAAATATTAATGCTATTATTCCAAATTAGTAATATATTTACAGTATGTAAGAAGAAGTTTGGTTCTTTTAGAGTAAATTATATGTGACGTTAGTTATTTTGAGTTATGTGTAAATAAACCTAATGAGGTATTTTTCACCTTATTAATCAACATTGTTCAGTATATATTGAAATAAAAAAGTCCAGTGCTTAAGATTTCTCGAGGGAATCCCACCGTTAGCCTTTTGAACTTCCAAGAATGCCGGTGATTTAATTAATTTAATTAAATAATTTATATAAGAGGTGTGCAGTGCGTTTCAAGACCAACCGAAGTCCTATTCCATGACGTGGCATTGTCTACCTCAGTGAGTCACTTGTCCTTGTAATTGGCCAAAAAAATAGTTTTCCAAGTTGAAGAACTTGACGCCAATGATTATTATTGGCCTTATTACCAATATTTGTAGAAAACACATATCGGCGAAATATGACCTTAAGGAATTTCTAATTTAGTCCATTGTGCTGTCCTACCTGATTCACCTCCTGAGATAGAGAATGAGATTCACCTCTCATTGAAGACTTGTTTTTCTGTTATTCAACCACTTATCTATCCATTTAATAAATTTACACCGAATGATGCTGCTGCTTTACATCATTGCTTCTTTTGTTCGAAGAATTCCAACATCATCGCTGCGACTAAAAAAAAATATGAATATGACTTCATGTCGGTATTACCTACTTTATTATGCTAACCCGTTGGAATGCTTCCAGGTGTATGAGAGCCACTCGGTTTTGCATTTCAACTTTGATAGTTTAACCTTTCGTGTTCCTTTTCTCTCCTCTGATCTCGTTGTCGACATTAATTTTACTGCATTGTTTTTAAATGTATTGTGCATTGCAAATGTGGAATTTATAAGGTACATACAAATGTGAAATAGCTTACCTTACGGGCACTCCGAGGAAGAGGAAATAAACACGAACATATTAAACACAACTCGTCGCCTTGTTGGATGAGAGCAAACCTTTTACTGATGGCAATCCAGCATAAGGAAAGACGGATAATCTCATAATTATGTCCTTTAATAGGTTATTATCTTGACTTTTTTGCCTTAAAGAGTTATTATCATAGCATCGTTCCTGAGATTCTCCACTGTCCGCTCGATAGGTGTCGGTTTGTCGCCAACATCAGTAGCGTTCAACGAAATCGAGATATCTGGCACGTTTATAAAAGTGTATTATGTTCTTATAAATTATAGTACTTGTACACCGTGAAACTTTTGTATCAAAAATTGAACCGTGAAATTCTTGTAGCAATGGAAAAATAATCATCGTTATTGCTTTTGACGGGCTTACATAAAACGAATAAATTCTATTCATTTTCGTGGTCTATAGGTAAAGGGGTTTAAAGGGTTAGGGTGGGGGTTGGAGTTAATTTACAGAAGTGTCGGAAGCTGGCCGAGTAATTGGCTGGCGGTCTCGATATCAGATTATGAGTTTCCTCCGCGGTGTGGTGAAGTGGTGGCTGTGAAAGCGGGGGCGGTGGGGGCGGGGGCGGTGTAATGAATGCGGGGACAATGGGGCCTAAATCCCACTCGACAGTGATGCCCCCGGTCGAGCCTTCCTCGGTGATAAACGAGTCTTTAAACAACATTAAAAGCCGCCCCCGCCCCCGCCCCCGCCCCCGTCCCCGTACCGACATCTCCGGGGTGAGGGCCCAGATATTGTCTCCTTGATTATTCCCCCGGGTGCGGAGGGGGAGCTTTATTCAAAGCGGGAGGGGGCGCCATCTTGCGAGGAGCGGCCCCGCCAATAGAACTCCAGGAAGGAAGCCAACATGCGCCGCAGCTGGAAACCCCCCCGCCATCCCACCCCCGCCCTGCCCCTACACTCCTCCCGCACACCACACAAACCTTAAACATTTCATAACTTCTCAACCCTCGACTTTCGGCGGACCCCCTTTCTGGCTCCGGTCGGGCCTCCTTAAACCCGTCCCCGAATTCTTTTATTTGTACACAATAAATTCGCAGTCTTGTATTCCTACAACACTATCAGTTTCAATCTGAAATGTCAGTGTATCAGTAACGCATTCGGACAAATTTTTTTGCCAAAAAGTTTTTGTCCTCCTTTAAACATTATTTTGACCCTCGATGAACGGGTTATAAATTTATTTCGTCCCGATTTACAGACAAAATGCTATGTAGAATTATCTGACTGACAGAATATTGGAGTTCTTAAAATAATTCGTTTAATCTTATTATTTTTCACGACAGCGCTGTTTTTCAATAATTTTATTCCACACGCCTTTTAGAGTTCAGCTGCTATCCTTTAAATCGTATCTGAATTTTCGGGTCGAATACCTGAAAACCTTTAAGTGCGACCCAGGACCAGATAACCGAGTTTGGGAAGAAGATAGCAATAGCGCCTTCCAAAATCCCCTTACAAAAGTAAATCTTCTGCTATTATTCGAGTCTGATTTTTAATTCTTGCAGGGCCCATCTTAGAACAATAGTTGTTGGGTCGCGTCCTCGGGGCTAATGAGACACGTGTCACCGGTTACCGAATGACGACGGCACACCGGATGATAGTTGAGGAGGTCTTATCTGAGCGGTACACCGCGTGGATCTCACAGTACAAGTCCCAGCCCCCCATTGTGTGCCCACTTCTCCTCGGGGAGCACGCGCCTACAGTCCGTGATTACTTGATTAGGCTGCCCAACGTGAAACGCGGCGGGAGGAGACCTCAGTTTTACGAATAACACGATGGAATTATCTTATCTGATCGAAAGATCCCGAAGTAATTTATCTGCTGCACTACTGCCTTCAATTCCACCAGTATATTGACCCGGTACCGGGAATCGGCGACGGTAGAAATTTAGAGTTTCAATTTGTTTCTCATTTTTTCATCCGCCGCGGTTTTTCCTCGGGCCTTCCCTTCCGAGAATGTCGAGTGGCAGCGATTTTGTAGATCGGACAAGAAAACAAACGAAACAAAGGAATCCAAGTGATGTCAAAACACTGATAAGTGTTTTTCCGAGAATTTTTCGCGGCGGGGGAATCACCGACGACGAGAGCACCCTCGCGGTAGTCTGCCAGCGCAATGTCAATGTCAAGATACCGTTAGTTTTTCTGCACAGAGAATACGACGGATGTGCATTCTACTAGAAATGGCGTTCCTACTTTAGACTGTAATCTATATTAAAGGGACTAAGCGTTGACTTCTGAGACATTTAAAACTGAATCTGAACACGAACTGAATTTTCATATGAGAATCATTATTAAATAGTGCAGTGTAGGATAATAGAATTTAACGTTCAATTAGAATAACTGTTATAGGACCTATATAAACCTGTATCGACACATAAATTTGAGAAAACCCGATGAAAATATGAACATCCGGTTCCCCAATATTTATCAACAAATAATACGTACGCATGTACATCCTACGTATGATGTTATGATATTTATTCCTAATTAATCTAGTACTTAAAAATTAATAAGCATTGAAATTAATATATCAACTTCAAAAGTTACATTCCACTTGTTCAGTTAACACAGTATATCTGCATTATTCGGTTGTTACTGAAACCAGTTTGAACCGGCTCCGAGGAAGCATTCCATGGTTTGGTTGGTTGATGCCCCAGTTCTAAGGTGAAAGAGTATTTTTCTCGGGAAACGGATCTCGGATTTTCCGCGTCTTTTTAAGGACGCACAAACACATATAAAAACGCGTCGGGCGATGGTCACATTCCGTACCGCCGGCTGCAGCATTCCGAGTGAATTTACAATACCGTTATTATCACACGAGATAACGGCGAGCCAGAATTAATCTGCTCCCGAAAATTTCCTTATACGGTCAATACCGCAACGTACGTTGATAAACGTAGTATTCCGAGAAGAATGTTGGATATTAAATAAGAGGTAAGTGACAATGGTGGAGGAAATAAAATTTGTTTTAATGCAGATATAGATTAGGTCGACGTCATTTGAGCAGCCATCAAGATGTCCTTTGTTGGGGGCTACTTGAGTTATTTCGGCATATACCATCTGTGATAACGTCTTTGGCCTTTGTACTGTTTACAAAGTAAACTTCCTCCTCTCAAAAATGAATTTATTTCATTGCGAATTGTCTGCCTCCGTGCATTGCTTCGGATGTATGAATTTCTCAACAACACACCTGTTTTGTAGACGGGGAAGGTTTGGAATGCAATGATTCGTGCGAGTCTTCTGTGACGCCATACGGAAGTTTAACATTAACTTGCTTATTAAATGTAGAATCACTAGGAAATTAACTGGGAACGTGATCAACAAATAGTTTATCGTTAATTACCAGATTAAAACTTTGGCCAATTGAGTGACTGAACTAAAAATAACTAACGCCTTTTAGGCGTAGAATTGCCGTTTAATTGCCTTACCGCAAGGAAACAATAAAAGCCGATCGAAGGGTGAGAGAGGGAATGGTTTGGGAGGGGGGTGAGGGAAGGCCGTGGAGTAGAATGGCTTAATTGGGCGTATAAGCGAGAGGTTATGAGGGGGAGCTGTGGGCGACCACCAGCGGCGGGGGTTAATGCCTGTTATTGCAGCCCTCACGCCGCCCCTCATCTGAAAGTCAAATGCCGCCCCCGCCACCGCCCCCGACCTTACAACCCCCTCTAATATGGAGCCGGCTTCACCTAGTGACACCGCGCCCCGCACCATCCACCCGGCTCTTATCCTGTTTATTTCCAAACTGTATATTTATACAGCGGAGATTGCCCTTTCCGAGTGGAAGGAGAAAAAGAACTTGATATATCGAATGGAGCCTAGCTTTACCGGAGTGATGGAAATAAATAATTAATCTTTCCCAGAGTTCACTCCGTTCGAACTCTTGGTCGCGTTTTTTGAACGGGGTGAAAACAGTGTTGAAGTTTATTTCGAAATGTGATTAGGTGAGGGTAAAATGAGTCTGAAGGTGGTTCAGTCCTTCTAGGTACTAAGGTAATCTGTGTGTCAACCCAATTGGTAAACACGTATGTAATTTTGCACCGGAATAAAATATTAAATTTTGCCTGAACTAGATTCTATTCAGCCATACATTACATTCATCTTATGAGGCCAAAACGTCTCAGTTCCGTATTAACCTACTTCTATAATTTAACTCATGAGCCTCTGTCCTTCCTCATCTTATCTTCGGTCTTAGACGCTGTTCAAGTTATCCTCATGAACAAAAGCGCGTTGTTCACTTTTTTTACGAAAAGAGGCTTTGTAGAAAGCCTCAACGCGTTTTCCTTATTGGCAATAGGAATAAATCGGGTGATAAGTAAATTAGAAGTTTCGTCAGGTAGAATTTTTAAATCCGTTTGTACACGGATTGCAGCAGGACAATAGTGGAATAAAATTGTTATTAGCATACAATTTCGTTCGGCCGAGAGTTGTTCTCGGCGCTCAATAATGATGTCACAGCGTCAGTCTGGCTTGATTTCCATGCCGTTAATCTTCAACAATGAGACAGACCGTCTGCACTGTTTGATCGGGATGACGCGCGTAGAACACTGAAAGCGTTATCCGTTTATTTCCCCTCGTCCATTTTCATATTAGCATTTATTGCCCGGTCCGGAAAGGCGGGCGACAGAAAGGTGATCCGTGGCTGGTAAATTAATACGGATGATGTAACGTGGTGCTCTCGCAATCTCGTTCTTCTTTTAATCACTGAGTCAGAGCAGTATTATGTTTGTAAACACGGGACAAAACCCGCAAGAACCTTCTTGTGAAATGCCGAATTCTTTATTTTATAAATGCACATTTTAGGGTGATAGCAAATTTCTAATTTATTATTACGAATATTTTAACCACGAATCTAAAACTCGTGGAGTCAGGTCACCATGGAATAAACCAAGCGGAGTTTGCCTTCAGATATTGCAGAATGTAGTATGAATATATATCCACGTCTGGTTTGTGCCCGTATATATATATATATATATATATATATATATATATATAATCATGCAACACACAATTTACATAGTATACGAAGGGAAGAATATTTGTTGCAGGAAAGCAAAATTTAGATATGTGAGACAAGTAGCATTCAGTATTCATTCATATATGAATCGCAATATTATTCATCACGCCTCAAACGAAATACCAGGATTGTTCCGTATATAGGACGATATTTTCTCGAAACTATTTTACGTTATTTACTCTGCTCCCTTATTGACGGCCATAATTAAGTATTAATATATTTTCGCAGAATTTGATACAAGGAATAGTAGATTTTATTTGACTTTTTATTTCAAGTACAGATTTCCAACGTTCTCATTGTTACAGGAAGAACTTTATTACAGGGCTTGTTATTTCATTTAAAAAACGCTTCCGTAATCCTCGTTAGCGCTTATATACGGCAAGCCCTCTTGGATTATGGAATGGATTATCCTGGGGCGCGTTATTTTTTTCCTCCAATAATTTAGCCCCGGGAGAGGGCCACACGAGAGGATGATATCCTCCGTAGCCGGACGCATCACATATTCCATGCGCCGGCTTGGAAATTTAATTTAAGGGGCGATATTTCCAGGGCATCATTACAGTTGAAGTTGGCGCCGCCAGTCGGACTGAGCCATCTCATTATGCTTAAGGTATGAATAAAGTTTTTTTTATATTAAAGTTTCGGGAGTTATATATACGCACCGGGGCCAATGCGGACGAGTCGTAATCAAGTCGGAGTTGTCAGCACTCGGAGCCGACTTAATTCTGAAAAATATTCTTAGGAAATCGGTATTACCTTTCAGGAAAAATTTTCTGTGGTTTTATTCACATTTTAGGATTGTATACCTGGATCTAATTTTCTTAGTCGTTTGCCATTCGACTCGTATCAAGGATTTTCTTATCATTTAAGCCGTTTTAATAGCACATCGGTATTATACAACGGGTATAACTATACTGGGGATAATTATAAGTTGCGTGCTGTATATATAAAATTATTCTAGTGCTTGTCAGAACTGTTACTCTTTTGCGCTGCTTAATACAAGCATTTGCATCATCTGGAATCGTTGAATTGAGGCAGTTTCCAGTCGGATACGGTGTCCCTCCCACCTACTCGTAAATTGGAAAACCCTCTCTCGAAAGTTCTGTAAACATTAATTGTGCCCGGATGGCTTCCGGATCCGGGTTTGAAGCCCTCTCCCGGCCCAATTCCTTCCTTTTTTTTCTTTTTTTTTTTTTTCCCCCCCGGACGGGTGGCTGCAGCGTTCGCGGGGTCTTGCGAAAGTCGGAGGCATGTCCGGTGAAAGCGGTGACGACGGAGGGACGAACGGCCCGCAGTTCACCCTTCACCCACCTACCGGCACCCCCACCATACCGGGCTCTTATAGGCTTGGATAATGAGTTAGCCCAAGTCTAAGCCCCAGATTTAAGCGTATTTCAAAAGAGCAATCGATTCATGACCGCACTATTAATATTATTACCGGACCGATATTCGATTATATATTCGACTGTAAATAATTTTCGAATCACCGTAAGCTATCAACAACTAGCTTCAACATAACCTAACCTAACCCAACATGAGTTAACTTGTTACACTTAGGTCTGATATTTCAGAGTTTGGAATAACGATCCATCAAGTTTGACTATCGGTGAAGACTCCTGTTCCATTTCTGTGTTTCGAGTTATTTTTTGTTTAGCCCAAATTTTCCTTGAAATCATATATGGCTATGATTACCGGTGAATTGAAAATGGCTTCCTGTAAACCCGGGCCGACGATCTGCATGAGTTGTGTAATTACCACTTGTGCAGTAGGCTTACACGGGGAATTGGCCCGTTGGGGGGGCCGTTGATTGTGTGGCTTGGCGCCGGCGTGGTGTGTCGGGGGCGGTGGCGGTGGCGGGGGCGGCGACGGGGGCGGGAAGCCGGCCGGAACGTGAGTCGGCCCAGTGTCACGTGTGGTATGACGCCGGTCGGTGCGATTGGAGGACCGAGAGAGAGGCTGAGATGTGGGCCGCTATCAGACACCACGACCTGTTCACTTCGGTGGCCGCCTCCAGGCACCACCACTTCGTCGACCCGGACAAACTTCACCACGCCATGATATTCAACGGTAAAACATTTAGAGCAAACCGTTGTCACACTGCTAAACTTCCCAAGCGACACGGCTGTCAAACTCCGAAACGTAATTTCAACCATTATATTTATAACCGGGAACACTGAAATAACGTTCGTGTGAAACAGTTAAACGAGTAAGGCGACCAATGAGCACAAGTGAAATAAATCGTCTGCATACCCTCTAGGAAGTGCGAAAATATGTGTATTAATATCCAACGAAATAAATAATAGTGTAAATCACGGCAGTCTTATATTACCTCAAAATTGAACAGTAAAATATGTTATATAATTATAAATCGTTTTCGTTTTGGTTTTCATTCATCGAGTGGGTATACCTTAATTTCTATTTTGAGGTTCTATTGTGCAGTAGTTCTTGGAGAAAATTCCAGCAGCAGCCAAGGTCGAATGAGCAGTCTATATTGGAGACTGACCTCCTCAGTTAGGTCTAAATCGGTACCGGAAGAATGCAACGTTTTCATTCAAATATTACAAAAATTATGACATCGCGAAGGATGACGTTCTTACTTTTTCTTAACGAAACGTGATACTATCTGAAAAGCATATTCATTTCCTGAATGCACTCGGACTTCGATTTGTCCCTCATTAGTCTCAAATTAGAAACATATTTTAGAACGAAAATGTAATACTATAATTCGTACTGGAGTATTGTACGCGTTATTTTTTGTGTCAAAACTATTCTACCCGGTATCCGCTATTCGGCATCGTCAGTAGTATTGCGCCAATAATACCAGGATAGGTGCATCCTGTCAGCACTGCGGTGGTAGTGTGGTATGACTTTTTTGTTTAACTTATCGCGTTGTTTGGGCAAATTTGAAATACGCTAACAAAGGAAGATTAGTAAGGTTCCTAATAGAGAGTCTCTGTCGGCCTATCTCTGCAGAGTGAACGACGAACGTGACAGTTGACCAGTGAATGAATCCGCGTTGTTGTGCAACTCCGTTGAACGTGGACCCATTCACAAAGACCATGCGTCATTCAAGGTGTGTTAATGTTATCTCGGGCCCGGTTATGTGTCTTCTGATAGGGCCGTTTCCCTGTCTGGGATGTTTTGGCAATCGTAAATAACTTCAGACAGATCGTATTATCCTCTTCATCACCGATTAAAAAGCCAACCTTAGCAAGTTAAGTTAATCTTGGTCTTATTCCCGTGTAGATCGTAATCAAATTCGCCTGTATATTCGATGTATGCAAACACATACCTTAGTTCTTTCAAAGTTTAATAGTTTTCTTAATGTATTATTGTGATAATGAAAACACTACTGTGCAGAGTACATTTAGTTTTTGTAACTGAGTAAGGCTTACCTGACTTTTTTAAATTACCCGCGGTTAAAACTTCAAGAGACGGGAAATTTAAATCGAGTGATGCGTTCTCTGAAACGATTTTCAAACTCAGCTATTATTTCCCAGTCTTCGATAAACTCGCTAATATAAGAATATATTTGTCTTTCAATTTGATACAGGAGTAGGCTGGCGATTAACTTTTGTATTTATTAATTGTATAATCGTATCAACGTACTATAATGAACAAAATATCTAACACCTTACATCCAACATTTAATCACCAATAAAAACACAACGAAGTCCACCAAGTAGTGAACATCATTATACCACCCCCGAACAGACCCCTGCGTGTCAGTTCAAAGAAAGCATTCTACTGATAGTCTAAAGCTTCAGAAATTGTCTTAGTCAGAGAAGAGCCTAAAGTGGGAGAGCTGTGCTAAAGTGCGAGATAAAGTTGAACCAGACTGAGATAAAGGACCGAGAAACTAATGACAGAGCTCAAAACCAAAATAACTGCACGAACCTGGACAGACGGTGACAAATATGACTAAGGCCAATCCTTTTTAGCTTAAGAGACGGTGGAAGCAGATAAATCTAGTATTTAAATACTGATAAAGAAAAAACAAAGCAGTTTTATGTTCTAAAAATAAAATTACGTATTTCAAATAATTCATTCGTGAAAACCCGTCTCTTCGTTGCGCTACAAGTAATAAAATCTGTACTGATAAATCCCCCTTTTAGAATTAGCTAAATGTAGCAGGATAACACCTAAAACGGATCACAAGTAATATTTTAATGAACATATTCTCTGTAGCTTAATTCAATCTTTTTTCCTTAAATAAACGCTAATAGTGCAATTCATGATTTAAAAAAAACAAATACTTCTCTTATATTTAGGTAATTACGTTTAGCCTAGGGATATTATGAAATACTAACAGATAACTTGGAACAAATCATGACAGAAATTCTTACAAATGTATTTCCTACATTTCTATGACCCGTAAAGTGTTAATCTAATTTAATTATTATGTTAGGGTCCGCGAGGGCTCGGAATATCACAGTTGGGATCTTCCGTACCACTCGCTGCTTCGGTGTCTTCTCGCCAACGTCAATAGCACTGCGGCATTGCCCTACTAATAGAAAATTTCCTCTTTACAGTTGATCCGTATGAAGTTCTGAACGTGGCGAGCAGTCGACTGGTGGCGCAGGGATCGGGTCAGATTCAGCTTTGGCAGTTCCTGCTGGAGCTGCTGAGCGATTCGAGTAACGCTTGCATCGCCTGGGAGGGAGCCAACGGCGAGTTCAAGCTCACGGATCCCGACGAGGTCGCCAGGCGATGGGGAGAGAGGAAGTCAAAACCCAACATGAACTACGACAAACTGAGTAGAGCACTGAGGTGATTAACTCTAGAATATTTTTTTTTACTCTCGCTTAAGAGCTCATTAATTAACCGAAGGAAAACATTTTAATATAAAATATAGGAAATAATTATAAAATGCCTCCCACTTAGGTGGAGGCAATGAATACTGTTACGCGATCTTACCGGGTGTTGTTTTATTTCAGATACTATTACGACAAAAATATAATGACTAAAGTACACGGGAAGCGTTACGCTTACAAGTTCGACTTCCAAGGGCTGATGGCGGCGTGCCAGGCGCAGGCCCAGTCGGGCGGCAGTCCTCGGGAGTGTTCCGATCTGAGCGGGCTCTACTCTGGCGGGGGCGGCGTGGTGGTCGGGGTGCGGGTGCGGGTGCGGGGGCCGGTACGGGGCGGGTGCCGGCGGCTCGCCGCCCTGCTGCCGCCCCTGCCCCAGCCCTCGGCCCCGACCCCCGTCACCGCCTCCGCAGCCATCTTCCAGCCGCCGCCATCCTACTGGGCTTCGGCAGCGGCCGCCGCCGCCGCCGCCAGCTTCCCTACCATCTACATGCCGCCGCCGCCCCCGAGGTACCCTCACTACGGCTCCGACTCCAGCAATTAACTGAGATAGTGACTTTTTAACTGCGTCGAGTGGTGATAATTAGTTTGACTGTTAATGTGTTAATGTTGTCGGGAAAGGATTCTGTATATAATGAACGGACTCTCACTCCGAGAGAGCACATTTCTAATTGTTACTGTGTAAAATAAATTTTATATTCCAACGTTTTATGTTACATTTATAACTTATATAACTGTAAAAAGATATTCGCTTCAGGGATTAGTCGTGGTTAGATAGAGAGATATTTCATAAATACTCCACTTCTAACTTCTTTGGTCAGTGGATTTTTAAAACTAGTTTCCTCGAATGAAACAAATATCACTTCGAATATTTGTGTGGAGGTTGTTCAAAACATCACCCTCCTGAGATTTTCTGTCACCCCTAACATATTTGATTATGTACGATACATGTTTCCTGCCATAGTCAATAACATTATAAGTATATAAGTATATTATGCAGGGCGTTTCGAAATTATGTCGATACTTGGTGAGCGTATAGGGGAACGACAATTTGAAGTGCTTTAGAGATCGCTCGTTCTTGCTTCGTTTTTGGAGAAAATCGCAAAAACAGCCCAATAAAGGTAAAGTAGTGTAATCCAATGCACGGCATATTACTATGACAAATTCACTTGACAACTTTTGACAGAGAATTGACAAATCCTTAGAAAGACGGGATGTAAGCATAAACAAAGTATAATAAAGCTACACAGTGCCAGTCTACGAAAACCGTATCAGCATATTCATTAGAACATAAATGCGTCCTTCTATGAATTAGTCCGTCTCTCTTTGAATCTTCAAAGTACTTTAAATTGTCGTTCCCCTATACGCTCCCGAAGTATGCTCTTATTTTTGGGACACCCTATAGTAAGTATACTTATTAAGTATAAGTATATTATTAACTATTTCAATAATAGAATGATACTGCAAATGGCAAGCAGCCAAAATATGGGGGTCATAGAGGTGGTAATTAATCACACGTGATATGAGGCACCAATATCTGCCTCCCTTACCAAGTACAACTATTAATCATTTTACAACTATTTACATTTGTACTACCGTTAGGAGCCGTTTTATATTACTAATTTTAAAAACACTGCTATTATTCAAAAATATGCCCTCTTTTTCTGCCCGTAATTGATACAAGTAGAAATAGAATACAAATGACATGGTATAAATATGTGAGTGAAAAGTATAATCCTACTATATTTGGACATTTAATTATTTAGCTTTTTTTTACATTTTTGTCAGAATACAGGCATTTTAATTGAACTTACAAAAACAATACAGTGGAGATTAATTATTTATTTGCATGTTAGTTATCCTTATGCAGAAACGTTAAAGTCATGGAATTTGCCTAACTGCTCAAGTTTCTGTTATATTGAACTGATTGTAACAATTTACTTTTCAACCCATATAGCAATGCATTTGTGGTCAGTATTAGCATTAGACATTCAGGTCATACCTGAATGATAACAGTTAAATGGTAAATGGTGAAAATAAAATCCCTGCTTCAAATGTATCTCTCTCATATCACTGTTAATGCATACATTAAATGGATTCATTATAAAATCATATTCAGAAAAGAGATAGATTGCTGTTATATTTATTTATCAAAAAATTAAACTTGCATTTATTTATAAAAAGTGAACAAAGTTTCCATTTGTTGATCATATGAAGAAAGTACATAATAATTGATACTGTACAGAATTGTTTTCTTAATGTACCTGATATCAGTTGCTCAGTGCCCAGTTTTACATTACATATTCTGTGTAATATGAGACATAATCATACTTACATATATATATATATATATATATATATATATATATATATATATATATATATACATAGGTTAAATGTAACATGATATAGAGAGAATATTATTTTGTACAAGTATTCTAATTGAGAAGTGATTTCAAGTAACAAATTCATTTTAATATTCATTTTGAGTTATGCAAAGATTGAAGTAGTAGAAGTTCCTAACACATTTTCTTATAATAATGTGAATATATTAAATATGTAAAAAATAATACTCCATTACTTTTTGTTTAATTAGTCAAAAAACAGATTTACATTCAATGTACTATGCACTAAATATATAAGCATGCATAACCCAGATAAACTTTGTTTAGGTAAAGTAAATACAGTTACACTATTATATTCATAATCGTACAATTTTATATGAGTTTGTCTGTCTGTATCTACACAATCTAAAATCTAAATTTTGAAGTAAAAGAGTAATTAATTTTTACTTCTGAAGCATTGATGAATTAAATTCATAAATTAATCTTTAGTTTGTAAATAAATTAAATATTTTCATTTATACCCAGAAAGTGTACATAGCTTTAAGTAAATCCTTAAATGTTAAACACATTCATAGCTCATACATGTAGTATTATTTCTGTATGGTTTGTTACCATAACCTGTGATTATTGTAAAAAGCCTATTTGGATGAATGAAAATATTATTAAAATATTTATTACTATAATATATTTTAATTTAACCATGACATATATGACACACTAAATCATTTGCAAATATTACACAAAAATGATTAATGCACACTTTGAACTACCTATAAAAAATTCCATGGTCACAAATTATTATTAAATGACAACAATATCCCAATTTACCCATATTGAAATAGGTAGAATTTGGTCTATAAATTAGCAAGTGTTATGAAATTTATTTTCCTTCCTACAATTATTTTCTAATAATATGTTTATTACACAGCAAACTACAATATCAAACACTCCTGAAAATAATCAAATGTACCTCTGTAAACAATGAAAATGATAATTCAAAATTCTACCAAATATTTCCTATCCTGATATGAATTAAATCACTTTCTAGTTATGATTTATGTATTATTATGAGTCAGTCATTATTTTAAAATAGATATTTAAAGATACAATAAGACCATTGACTTTTATAAAGCATGATATTAAGAACTTTTCTGACAATCTTAATTTGTTATGTCTTGAAAGGGATATAACAGAGAAACCATTAGAGTAAATATAAGGTTTAAATCATTTTATGAATTAACCTCAAATTTTCCTTCAGTCTAATATTATTTTTACAGTTTATATAAATAACATATTCTTAATAGTATCAAATTGAGTCAATAACAGCTTCCTAATTCTAAAACATGTTTCTCAAAGGTATCTCTACATTTGGAAAAATACCAGTATACTTCAGGGAATTTGGTTTTAGAATATTTATTTTTCATTTTATCAAATTATTGGCGAGAAAATACTAATTTTGAGACACATAGCAGTATTAATTTTAATTTTAAAAGAAATTAGATGACAAAGGGAAATTTAATAGATGTATTAATAATTTGTATCTAGAATTAAAATTGTTTTCACCTACATTTATGAAGTGAAGTAAGTCTGATTTATGATAATTTACCTAAAATGGTACATGAAATCATTAGAGAAATGTAAATATTGTCTGGCAATGTGTTTATTTTGTAAATAATTAAATGTCAAATACATAATGAATGTTCATTTGTTTTCTGGTTTCCCTTCCTAAAAAAATAAATAGTGTCATTTACACAAACCACGAATTATTAAATCAGTTTTGGTTAAGAAACATTTTTCATTTTCCCCTAGAATGATTAATAATTATTAATAGAGTAATTAACAATTCATTTCTATTATTATTTCTTATTGCATCCTGCTGTTATTGTGATAATATAATTTTTTAATGAACTCAGACATTCCTGACTAGTGTTGGATGAAACATTATCAGTGTCCTTCTTTTTCCTTGACCTCATTATAATAATTAATAAAATAATATAATAAGTATGATGTTCAAAGACTACAAAACAAATTCATAAAAACTCAAGGCCATTATTTATTTTTTCTTTATAAAAATACAACAATTAGTATACTGTAAAAACCACATTAACATCCATAGCCCTGGAAATAGAGATTTGTTGAACAAACAATTGTTGTACAACACGTACATTGATCCATAAACAGTTAATATAATAACTTATAATAATATTGCATAAGAAAAAGTTCTCAATTTCGAAGATGCTGTTTTGCATATTCCCAGAGAAATATTGCTCCAGTAACATGTACATTTAATGATCTTATAACGCCAAACTGTGGGATCTGGATACAGTTGTCAATTAGTGGTAGCAAATTCACAGGGATGCCTTCCCTCTCATTCCTGTAAAGGAGAAATATATTTAGTTGGAGAAATATTAGATTAGCACACTGCCAAGTCCATTTTGTGTTTTTTAATGAAAGTGCATATAGAATAAATTTAAATAATGCACATAAATCGTCAAGCTGCCAATTCCACTATATACGCAGAGATTTGAACAATGATGAAAATAGAAGTAAATATTTCTTATTTAATGATGTCCAGATAGTGCCTTCTTTGGGTTAGTTTGGCAAAATATTAATATATACAATAATGTTAATATTTACAACAAAATTATAACATAGTTGAGCAATTAATTACCATCTACAAAAAATAACTAGCATTATTTTCATAATCTGATTTAACCCCTCACAAACACATTTCTACATTTTATGTTGATTATGAACGATATAAGAGAAGATAAAAATTAAATGAATAAATATAAATAAATTTTACTTATAAATACAAATTTAAAGCAATATAAATAAATTAATGACCTTACCCAAGAACAAGAACAGATTTATGAGGAAATGTGAATGTTGACAAACTGATACTGTCTGAGGTCTGTTCAGCACCAACAATAGTGTACCCAAGATTTTTCATATCTCTCAAATACTTTTCAAGGTTGTAAGGTTTTATCTGAAAAAGAAAGTAACAAGAAAATATAGTTTTATATTATTTTGAAAAAATATATATTCTGATGAGACCAATAGTTAAAAGTTTTCTTTGAAAAAAAAACAACCTAAAAATAATAAAGGAAGGAGATTCCACACAACAAAAACCCTGGGACAATGGACTGGACTAAAGAAAATGTATGCACATAGCAGCATGTATGAATGTGTGTTTAATGTTTTTAAATATCTAATTAAAGGTCATTTTTTTTACATTCCTATATACTTTACCTCAGAAATAGAAAGATGTTTTTCAGCTGTTAAGCTCAGACTTGTAAATTGCTTGTCTTCAACATATTGTAAACTTCCTAGTACTAGTTCTGCAGCAGAAAAAACTTCACAAGTCCTTGCTAAACCTCCAAGATTGGGAGGCTTATCTATGAGTGATGCTACTAATATCAGTCCTCCACACTTATTTTCAACTCTTGTTTCATTCTGAAACATTCCATTCCATGGAACATACTTTTTTTGTATACCACTAACTTCAGGTTCACTGATACTCTTCTCTGAAATAAATTACTAAGTAAGTTCATTATAAGAAATAATTATATACAAATATATACTTAAATTATAATATAAAATGAATAAATAAATTATAAATATATCAACTAAAAATCCATATCATCCTTTAATGTTTATTCAAATATTGTACAGCTTTCATAGTAGCAAGTACTAAGATGGGAACTGTTTATATAGACAGAAAAATATTTTTTTTTATGTTTAAAGTACAGCCAGCATCTAGGGCTATAAAAAGTCACTTCAGAAAATATTTAATTATCTCAAGTAGTCATCTCAATAATTAAATATTAAAAAACTATAATTTTACATTCATAATCTAAATAACAAGCATACAAATTAAATACCTGGTCCTTTACAAATCCAAGAAGCACTTTTATATTCTGTCAGTTCATTTTTTAAATTTCCAGCTGGAACAAAATCCAAGTTTCGAGTAAGACACTTGTTTACAACTGATAATGGAATCAATTCCTCATTGGCTATGTTTGATAATCTAGGTAAGTCCCAATAAATTACCTAAACAAATATATACACATAATTATCAAGGAGAAACATATAGTTAAGTATTTACCATTATTTTCACAAGTGTTCTTACTTGCAAAGTAAAATGTTCTGTTGGGTGAAATGCTTTGAAATAAAAATCTGATTGCATCTTTTTCAAATTTATAATTGCATTGCCTTGGTCACAAACTTTTGACTGACTCTTCCGTATCACAGAATATTTTTCAGAAATTGCTCCATTAATCTGCCATAACTGTTGTAGGACAGTCTAAATAAAAACCAATAAATATTAATATTTAATATCAAAGGTAAATATTAAATTTATTTAATAATAAATATAAATCAAATCATATACATTACATGCAATCTAACTTTCAACCTAATTTAGATTGTAAATAATATCCAAGGTATGAATTTTTTGATATCCAGACCAAGAATCAAAGTGACACCACTAATGGTCCAATGATTCAATGACAACTCCACAGTCCCTAATCATTTAAATTTACTTTATATTATTTATAAGTTGTTTAAATGTTTAAACAATTTTGTTAATTAAATAAGAAAGAAAGGAAGTATTTCTATTAAACCAATGCTAACAATCTTAAGCTGAATTCACTCACCTGAGCATACAATCTCACATTAAAATTTTGGGCCATACACCATGGAAGTATATTTTCCACACATTGTTCGATGAAATTGTCACTGTTCAATAGTTTGGCCAAATGATAAGCAATTGATATAAAAGAACATATGCTACCAATTCTTTCTGTAGCTGCCTAAAATTAAAAAATTTATAAGATAATTAAAACTTCATGATTCTTGTGATATTCTACCTCTGCTCACTGCTTCGATCTTTTGCTTAACTAGTTTCAGTGTGCCATCTTCAGTAGCTTTCTGTGAGTAAATTGGTGAATCACTTGGGCATGTTGGGGCATCTTTTCTTTTTTGTCACTTCATTATTACTGTGGCTTAATTCCATAGAAGATCACAGAAATCATGGTATTATAAACCATCACAGACCACCAAACAGTGTTCTAAACTAAACTTTCAGTTGTAAGAATGATATAAACAAAATAACTTGACACCTTGTCAAAAATTATCCAAAACTTTTCTTGAAGTTCAATGTAATGAATTATCATTCGTGTAAATAACCATTCCAATTGGTACCTAACACTAGGCTGTTGACTTTCTCCCATTAAAGATTCCACAGTCCACTGGAATATGTCCATAATCAAAACCTGTAAATTAAGTATTCAGTTAATAAAGACACCTCAAATGTCAAATAAGGGCCACACACCAGTTGTTCTCTTCATAGGCATGCCTAGACAATTACCTTATTAACATTTTTTGATTCAGCTAACAACGATTCAAGAATTAATAAGGCCTGAAAAATTCTGTGTTTCATTCTATGATGCTGGGAATCATTGAAATACCTTTTGTTATTCTTCACCATTTCATTGCAACGTTTAATCAGTCCACGTATTACTGCTTCCAGAAAGTTTGACATAGCGTTATTAGTTGATGATGTTAATACAATATCTAAAGCTCTCAATCTTACTTCTACATCTGTTCTTATTCCATCACTGAAATACAAAAACAATAATGATCAGGTTCTAAACTAGTTATAAATGTAATAAATTTTAATTATCCAAATGATATTTCATACCTTGGCAACAAAGAATTAACAGAGCAGGCATCACTTAAACTTTTTATATATCTACAGGTGTCTATCTCAAACCTAAACATAATTACTTTCATTATTAAAATGCTGTGTGCTACACAGACTTATGTGTAAATATAATCATATTATATATTATACTATTATATATTATAATAAAAAGTAATTAGCTCACTTCTCATCTTTACGAGGTAATGGTCCAAATATAATACCTTCTATTATAATATCAATTAAGAAGGTTAAGTCAGTAGTACAACTTAAAGATTGCAACTGCATTATTAGGATTTTAAGCAGACCACAAACTTCATTCCCTTTTGACACCAATTTTTCAGCATACTGGAAACAAATAATTGTAAAGAATGGTGAGTTAACAATTCATATATTATTATAAATAATATCCATTCTAATTTATTTAAAATGATATTCAATTTGTTATAATTAATATTCTGGAAATGCAAGGTTACGTGTAATGATGCGATTTTTTATGAGAACAAATGGACAGTAACAGTCTAAATTAGGATATAAGAAATTTTCTTACATTCAATAATATAGATTTGTACTCCTCAGTTTCAATTAATGGCTTTTGGTAAACCATGGAAACCCAGGTTTCCATTGCTGGCCAAAACAGTTCAGTCTTTCTCAACTCAAAACATGTATCCCATCCATGAGAAATGAGTTCATAAGTAAGTGGCTCCTCACAAAGTTTCCAATATTGAAAGAAACTCCTGAAAACTCGTAATACACTTACTACACCTTCCCTTCCTCCAGTAGACATAGCTTCAATGCCACTTTGCAACAGCAGATGTAGTGATAACTTATTCCTAATGTCATCAATGTCTGGATGACAATAGGTTAAGTACAATTCAAAAAGTTCCCACAATGAGCAAATTGTACCAGATACAAGCTTGTTAACAGATTTTTGAACTACATAACTAGTATTTATAAGAGATGTGTGTGTCAAGAAATTATTAAAATCATTAGCACTAATTAATTTTACTATTATGTTTCTATACATAACTTCTGTTGTGAAACTAACTTTTTCAGTTCCTGGCAAATAAACACTTAAATTTTTTAAAATCCAACAATTAATTTTTAAGCAAAAAAATTGTTGTACAACATTATCATTTAAATTGCTTAACATTTTACATGAAATTTGTTGAATAGAATGCATATCTTCAAGAACTACATCCAAGAAATTTTTACTTAATGATATAGCATTAAGCACAGAAATATATAACAAAACAGAATCCATGTCAGTAGAAAATGTTGTTGTAAGAAGCCTACACTTTAATAATTCCATTACATCATGTAAATATGAAACTAACACTCTGTAAAATTTATCTTCAGTAATATTCAATGTATCCTTAATACCAATATATTCTTGTATCATACAACCAAACAGTCTTACACAGGAATCTTGAGTTGTACTACATGAATATAATCGTTTTTCACATTCATTTAAACACTCATGCATTTTTTCAAATAGTTGCAAATTTTCATTGTTACATAATATCAAATTTGAGTCATACAATAAAACCAACATCCTAGCCATGGCCAAAGGGGAAATACTATTTTCAGATTGTGAATTGAAGAGTATACAGTCACAACATTCAAGAAATTCATTTATCATATCTGATTTAGCAAAAGACATTAACCAAGATACACACATTTCCCATGTTTTTGTCCCTCGTTTAATGCATTCATTTGACCGGAATCCACAGACAACATCAGCAATATCTATTAGAGTTAAATTGTCAACTTTTGCTAAGAGTGTGAGTGACTTGAATAGCCTGCACTGTATTGCCCCTCGTATGAAGATAGATTGTGTCCTTAATGCTTCAGTAATAAAATATTTTAATTTACTAAGAGAACTTTTCCCCCATGAAGGTTTTCTATCAATTAGAGATAATGCATTGGCAACATGGAAAAGTGGAATAGGACCCCACTTAACTTCTACAAAATATGTTAAAATATCTTCAAAAAAGTTGATATTATGTTCACATTTTGACCAACCAATGAACCATTCAGCAATAATCAGTACAATGCTGCACTCATTTTCTAAATTGTCAAATAAAAACATGTCGTTAAGTGATTTAAAAACCTGTCCAAGGAAAGAAGAACAAACATCTTTACAATAAAGGCACACATCAATTTTCATGAAAGTTTTCAGGCCTAATTTGATGATATGATTGGAATCATGACTGAGAATTCTATGA
Organism: Lethocerus indicus; assembly: GCA_019843655.1. Lineage (NCBI taxonomy): Eukaryota > Metazoa > Arthropoda > Insecta > Hemiptera > Belostomatidae > Lethocerus > Lethocerus indicus. Next base: position 20,583,063 of record JACDQD010000006.1, read on the forward strand.
AAAATACTTAGCATCCAAGATGAATTCAAAACTTTTCCATTTGTAAAAGGTTGTTTGGTTGCATCAACAACTTTGTTTATTGCAGAAAAGGCTGGAGTAATTAAATGAACCTGTTTCTCCTCTATGATTTCAAGTAATAAAAATATATTTTCCCAAGTACTCAATAACTCTTTTTGACAACTTACATCCCACCAAAATAATTTACAATCCAAAAATGTCGATTCAGATTTATCAAAGAAGTCAACAGCTCTTTTTAGCATATATAATGATTGCCTCCTCTGCAATAGGTCATTACTGATTAATCCACTTTTAAGCAATAGCCAAAACGTATCTTCAAACTCTAAAATATATTTTATATTTTTAAATGTTGGACCTATGTAATAATCGGAAAGTGAACAAAGTACTGTTAATATTTTGCTAAAATGTTCATTTTTTTCTGAACTAATCCTTGCCAAGGTTTCAATCAACTTCCAAAGTTGTATTAATACAGCATTACTATCTTCTAATATAACCAGTTTTGGAATAATTGTTATTACAACTTCACAAGCTATGGCATTAGATGACTGAAAAGCCAAAGTGATAAGTAATTTTTTGAGATTTTCAGGAACTACAAAATCTTTTTTCATATCTAATTCATTACAGCAAACATTTAACAAGCAATCAAACATGTGTAAGCTTCTCAGTATACAAAGTGATTCTTCCAAATTAGTGGAATAGTCTTTACAATTTTTTTCCAAATTCTTCACAGTACTGGAAAAAATACTTCGGCGTTTTTCACCTTCCAACAATGAGAAAGATTTTTCATATATGGCACAAAGTAATTTAAAACAATGTTTGTTTTCATCATTCAGGGAAAGTAACAAGGCGTTACAAGTGTTCACAACATGATCTACATTAACTTTATCATCCTGTACCGCACTGTTTAACCTGAACGACAGTAAATAATTAATAGTCTTGCATGTTTGTAAAAAATCCGGATTGTTTTGGTTCAGGTCCTTTAGACATTCGTTAATAGACTCATCCAATGAAAACCGACCGTCGCGAGCCATAAGGATCTTGATAATAGCAGCAGAATCGTCATAAAACGAAGATTTTTGAAAATCGGTCATTTTCAATAACGTAAACAGGCTCAAACGTTTGTCTAACACAGTATGTTTACAGTTCGATGCAACGTTCGCACGTGTAACGTAAATTTTGAAGGCACTCATAAAAAACACTCCCTCAGGAATAAAACTGTCCACTGCTGAAAGAATGACAGAAATTAACTCTACATAATAGTCATTTTGATTTATGAAATAGGTACCATAGATCTGTAACTAGCACGTTTTTGTTAATACTATATTTTATATTTTCAGCTTTCCTTACCAGGAAAAATTATGGACCGTATAAATGAATTATTTCTTGAAGTTAAAATTTAATGCGTATGCTGTATTAAATTAAAGCGGGTAATGGGAAACACTTTCTGAATATAAATAATTGTTATAATTCTCACGTGCACGTTGGTAACAATGTTGGGACCAATCGGTGCCATTTTGTCCCACCCAACCCGGACCTAATCCCACCCAACTCGGACCTATTCTCACCCAAAACTGGTTTGTATTGAAAATATGAAAGGAAATTAACACCGTATGTACAAGTACCTAATGTAGTGTAGCTAATAGCATTATATAAGCCTTGATAAAATAATTAAGGAAATAAAACAATGAAATTTTGGGATGTCAGTTTGTATATATTCAGTTCTAGTCAATTTGTCTACTGTTGTTATCCTGAAGTCCCAGAGGTTGTATGTTTTTTATCATCGTCGTTTTATCTTTTTTTTCCTACCTCATTCATAATTTTTACACACTGAAGCACCCAAGGATCTGTTTTTATTTTAGTATAATGAATGATTTAGTACTATTAGATACTTCACACGATTAAGAGAGCATATATATAAAAAACATCCTTTATTTCATACTTGTACATATTTTTAACAAATACAAAATGAAAATAAAGTACAAGATAAATTACATTTATCAGTATCGTGAAAATCAGTATTAGCATTTACAAGGTTAAATGGTGATTATTACTGACATTAAAAAACAAATATATATATATATATATATATATATTATATAATTGATTTATGTTTAAATGCTATAATGAACCATTTTTGTACAGAAATAAAATGATGACAATAGTGAAATTAGTACATAACTACTGCTTAAATACTACATAACATAAATATTTTTGTACAAAATATATTCACAATTTGATAAGAGACAGCAATGTTAATCAAATTTTATTACTAATGGAAGATTTGGCCAGTATGATGGATTTGTCTTCTTCCAGAAAGTTAAATATGAAAGCTGCACAGCAATTTCCATTGCATTTATGGTTTCTGAATGAATACCATATATTTTTTTCTTTTCATCAGCAGTCATTTCAATCATATCGTCATCTGAACAGAAAGAATCTGGAAACTTTTTACCTATGTAAAAAAATGATAAAATGCTAAAAATCATGTTTTCAAAAATTCTTTTAGAAGATAATATTATATCCCCATATGTATGATCAGATATAAAAACAAGTTACTGTATGTAAACTTTGTGGCCAATAATTAAGATCGAACTTTTAAAGGGATCTAAATTTATTAAATGTTTGTCACTGTCAAAATAAGACCAATCTTATTTTATAACAATCATTTCAATATTTTTTACTGGAATACAATAAATACTTTTTGTAGCATCCTGAATATATCTTTCCCTTATTTACATACATACATTTGATGTAGTTTATTGAAATATTATTGAACTTATCAATACTACTGTTTTGCATTCATAATTGTCTTTCAAGGAGATGAAGCTTACATAAAACATGATAGTATAATGATAACTTTAGTTATCAATTTATACCATATATAATGTTTTGTCAATTCAAAACAAAGGTAACTAAATATGATAATAAATAAAAATAATTCATGAAATACAATAAAATGTATATATTATTTATTTCAGTGTAAATCTTATCACTAAAAGTTACTCATATTTTATCAAAAATGAAATGGGAAAGCTGCAATAATCTTTCTTTGTTAATACAAAAACTGAATAAACCAGTTGTGTATTACTTGTTCTTAATTATTATTTTAATTGCACAATAAATCTAAATGTATCATTGGACTCACAAACATGTTCATATCACTTCAAAGCAATATTACAATTCTAATTCAAACCTTTTTTGTGGTCATTACATGGTGAAAAATAATACACTGGTCCATAATGGAAGACCTGAGGTAGCAAAGTTAAGAAATGGTCTTGGAAGAAATATTTCCAAAAGAGAGTGTTTTATGTGAGATAGATTCTTTGGCAATTTTATACAGGTCAGTGTTTATTGTTTTAATTATATTATTACTTATTTATACCTTAATCTGTATTTTGGGACATCATTAAAACATCCACTGATTGTAATTATAAGTGAAGTAACCCAGAAAATTGATTTAAAATTGCAGACATGTAAATTTACTGTACTTTTGAGTTGTAGGATAAATAGAAAATATGATCACATTATAATAAAAACAAAGTCTATTTTCAATTGTATATTGCACAGTCAGATATTACCAAGATTATATTTTTTTCAATGTTAAATTACATAAAGTAATTTGAAACACAATACATAATTAAAAAATTAACAAATAACAATCAAATTCTATGACAAGAAATATTTATAACAGGGTTTATTTTTTGTGTACGATTAATTACAATTAATTTTTTCAGTAGGTAAGGGTGTAGTTAAAAAAAAAAATAATTTTGTTTACAAAAAACTGGATTATATCAATAAAATCAATAATATCAATATATAATATAAATTTTTCATGAACTCAACTAGGCTGCACTTGCCATCAACATTAAAATTTAAGACAGCAATCATAATATAATTTGAGACTTACTCTTTACATTACGTTTCGACCTATAATTATTTTCCTTTTCAAATATAATTTCTTCTTCACTGTCATTGTTTTCACTCTCATCGATGATGATTTCATTATCATTTCCACTTTCTGCAACAGAATAAAATAAAATAATTATTGCCTTTCAAATTACACAAATGTAAGTGTGTCCTTTGTCATTTTCAATGCATCATTGAATGCATTTTCAATGAAAGCAAAATTAAACATTCATTTTTCATATAACATTTACTAATATGTCAGATTTTGTATGCTAAATTAATTTATATTTTTTGTCTTCATCTTTCTTCAAAAATATCACCAAAAAGCACTCTCTATACGCATCTACTGTCCTAAAAGAGGAAACAACAATAAATATATTGGTAAAAAGTAGTGTGTAGTTTTAAGTGAAATGTAACAAATTATGAAATATGAAATAAACAAAGGTCTTGAAATTACAACAGCACACAAGGAAATATAAAATGTGTAGTTTTAAAATCAGTCTATGAGAAAAATAAGTGCTCACTGTGAGATTTCCCCTCTGCTTTTTTATTTAAATATTCTTGCATTTCATCACTGACGACAATTTCAAAGTCACATATTCCGATGTCATCGTCTTCATCATAAATCTCATCATCTTCTTCTTCAGCTTGAACGGGTTGTTCTTCCAGTTGTTCACAGTCATCTGATTCTACCAATATGCAATCATCTTCATTTTCTTTTCTATCACTGCTGTCATTACTGGGATTGTTCTGCCATGTTACAAATTGTAAATATTAATTAAGATAATTATAGTATATAGTATTATTGATTATAATATAAGAAAAATGAATATACCATCTTTACCTTATGTCGATATTTGTTTAACTCAGCGCGTAAATGATGAACTTCATTTTCCAATGTGATGGCTTTAGATTTCCAATATGAAGTGTAATAATTTTGTTGCCACTTAAAAACATTAGCATAATTGTCCCAAAAACTACTAGGATTCATAATGGGCATGTTTGGACAATCATTAAATTTACTAAAACCACCAAAATGTTTTGTTCGTTTTCGCTTAAAACGTTGCCATTGCTTGTGTTTTTTATGTTTATGACGCTTCTGTTTCGCAAATCCTTGACAACCTTCTCCAAAATTTCCATTGGGTTTAATTTTCATCTTTACCTATTAATCAGAAAAAGATAATTTTATGTAATACGAGTTCCAGTTGATAAATATCATTGGAAAAACAGAGCAAGAAAACAAAATAGCAAGGGTAACAAATTATTTGAAAGCCTATAACCAGTGTGATAATATTGATACACACTAATCAACGAGTAAGGATGATGGCAAACAGCCAAAATCAGTCTGATCCCAAATCAATCAAACTAGAGAAGACACATGGGTGATAAAAACTTGTTCTCACTTTAAGGATCACATATTATCTTTTATATTATGTTAGGTCTATGCAAATTAAACAACTGACACATCTTAGAAATGTACATCATTAACTTCATAATTCACTGTTTAGCACTTTTAACGAAAGTTAATACAATTTAAAAGAAACTATTTATAACGAATTTGACAGTTATCATTTGTGGGATCAACAAGTACGAAATAAGGACTTTTGATCCGTCAAAATGACAGGATTACTGCGGTGGCCTTTAGAGCAACTCTAAATTATAATTTAAACTCTATAAGATACCGTTTATACTCACTATTTCAAGTACGAAGCATGACAACACACATACGCAATGACTAAAGTTTGACTCTATCAACCAAATAAACTGTTTTTGTAATTACATTGTTCTATTACTGTCGGTGTAAAACTGTGTACTGTGCTAGTGAAAATCGGCACCATTTACTGACTAGTCAAAAAATTAACTCTCACTGATGCGACCATAATGACCGCACCGGAAATGTACAAATGAATGGACCACCCGTAATTAAAAATCAGTGTTCGCACTTTTACAAAATGGCTGGCGCTGTCTATTTACCGACACTTTTATATTTTTTGTTAAGTGTCCCCGCGTAAAAATTACAATTTCAAATTGCAGGACAGAAAATAAAATGTGACTCCTTTAACGACTTGAATCACTGTCGCCAAACGTTTCGCATTTTGACAATTAAAATTGACACATCCCCGAAAACTAAATGGGAGACAGCTGGTTGGGTGGGATGTTCTCCCAACACGTCTGGGACCAACAGCTTTACTATTTCGATCCTCGCCGATGACGTAACAAGTGATTACTCTAGTGGTGTATATTGTTACATTGGGTTTAATCTGGCTTCCAGTTGCGAAAAAAGATAATAAATTCATAGAATTCTCACTCGAAAACCACCTACCAATATTACATTCAGATATTTTTTTTTGTGTATTAGAGTTATTGATTCAGCAGAATATTGGCTAAGTGAGATTTGAATTAAAACAGGCTAATAATTCAGGTGGTGTTTACATTTCAAACATGTATACCTCAAATGCATTGCTTTTATAAGGTTACCAATTTTAAAACATAATGGTACTCTGACCTAAAAATCAAGCCACTCAATTATGAGCCTAGTCCTTCTAATTGAAATAAGTTATTACTTGTACAACACCATTAAAGCAAAATTAAATGGTATATTTTAACAATTATTTATTGTGCCAATTAAACTGCGATAGTCATAATAATTAAAATATGATTTTAGTCAAATGTAATTCTACTATTCCACTTTTGAACCAACTAGGTTGAAAGGTTGGCAATCATGACCGTGTTTATTGTGGAAATTATGTGCCATTCAAAAATGCGAATTCAAAACATATGTATGTGTTTATTTTATAGGTTTCTTTCGTAAGTGTTTAATCATTTTAATAACCGCATATATATCATTATTATTCTTTATTAAATAACGTAAATAAATAAATAATTCTGGATGATACATAATTAGTGGATGCTTTTACTGGTTGTCAACTCTTCCTGTAATATAAATCAGTTCATTATATAAGATAATATCTCATTACATTGTGAATGAACCAAATGTGTGTTCTGTTTGTTTAGTCGAAATAGAAATGAAACTTTTAATCTATATATTAATTACTGCTACTTTATTATAAATGATGGATATGTGTCTACATATGTGTACTCATGATATAACTTTATTTATCTCTCAAGGGATAGCAGATATTTGCTGATACCTTAAACACAGTCACTCTACAGTCCCAGTTGAGACATATTCAAACACCACACAGACAACCCATGTTTATAAACAAGGCAGTATGTCACACACCCTAGGGTTACTATCCCTGAGAAAGGTTCTATGAATGACCTCAAAAAGCTTGAGAGAGTAAGGTGCTTCAAGATGACAAATGGAACAAAAAAACAAGACAAAAATTTGATAAAACCAAACAGGAGGAGAGGATTTTAAGAAATAATGAATTAAAAACAATTTCTCTTTTATCATCTTATACATTCTGGTTCATTCGCAGGTTACTAAGCATGATGTATTCTAATAAATAATATGATCGTATCATTGAAATATTTTTTTATACTGGCCACTGAGTTCAATTTTTTGTTTCATCTCCATAAGTTCAGCCAAACGGTTAAGCACAAAACGTCTTGCTTGAAGCATATTTGGAGTGTGAGGATAATCATCTTGCAACTCAAGTCCTTCTTTGGCTGCATCACATGCCAAATCCTTATATTGTTTGTCTAACCAACATGATAAATCCAAACATTTCTAAAAAACAATGGTATGCCTACAGAAACATGAAATTGCAATTGGAATAATTGAAATGTTATAAATTATGTAACATTTTTTAACACTACCTTATCTGATTTTGTCTTCCTTTTACAACATGTTTTAAATTCATCTCTCCTTGCCTGATCAACAGAATGTACAATGCCCAGCTTTTCTCCAATATTGAATGGTAGAACAGCAATAAGATGGAGTATGGTTTCATCCAGAGTTGGACCAAAGAAGGTGGAATCAGATATAGGAGGTGAGAGTGATTGTTCTAAGCACTTACACATACTGAAGCAAAATTTGCATTTTGACTCTTCCTTTGAATCATTATTATACCCTGCATTTTCTACATTATTCTTCTTGGGAACTTTAAAAATATAAATTATTTTATTAAGTTGGTGGTTAATTCTGAAATATTATTTATGATAGTTTAATATATATTTCAAGGAGTTTAAATATATTTCAAATTGATTGCTTACATATTATATCTATGATAATGACTTCATAAAAACCATTATATTAGTTATTATTATCATTAAACATGAAATAATTCAATTCACAAATGTATATAAGACCATTAATAAAAGTCAGGTAAATTAGTTTTAAGAATAATTACGTAAATATTAAGGTAAATATTTAAGATAGATATTAAAAATTAACATTAATGGTTGCATAAAGAATGCATATATTTATTAAATTATAGGTTTGACAAATTATAGATTTGTAACTATACTGACTAGAATATTGCAAATTTCTTGATCACAATGGAAATGTAATATTAAAAATAATGTTAACACTTTTTTAATTATGAAACTAATATATTAATTTATAGTAATATGTTTAACACTTACTTAATTGAACTGTGTCTGGATCTTTTGCTGTGTCAGTTTGACTTAAATCAATCATTATTATGTAAATATACAATAATACCTGTCAAGAATTTCAAATACGCTCGAATTTAGGCAAATACTCCAACAGTAGGGCTGATTATTTACAAATATTTGCCTATGCATATATAATGGTGAATTCATTTATTTACAAAATATTTCAAACCAAGATAAAAATATTACAAAAAAAATTTTAGTAATTGTTCATTACAGTATACAGTCCATTTTAACATCTGAAATGGTTATTTTTAAGGCATTTAACAGCTGGATAAAATAAATTTAAATATACCACATATATAGAGAAAAAGGAGGCACATGAAAACTATTTTTATTTACTGTGTTTTAATGATTACAATGGATTTTGAATCTAACCTTTACAGGAATAAACAAACAAGGTGTAATTGGAGAGATTATTGGTAATAACTATCTATAATTTAGTAATACAAGTGTTTGTATTATGATTGACTGTTTTTCATACAGTTCCATATTGTCATTCATAAGATATCATAAGTGTTAACATTTTTAAAACGTTATTGTATTTAAAAATGTTCATGGATTTTTCAAAAATGCTGCTATGAGAGATTCTCTCTATCTCTGTCAACAGTTTAAGATCAAGTAGTGGTCAAACAAAAAAAATAGGTGAAATTAATTTTTCCAAATTAGTGATTACAATTTAGAATATTTTATTTCATTAATCAGATTTGCTAGTGTATCAACTGTAGCCATTCTTCGGTCCATTCCAGTTTATCGACCAGAATTTCACAAGCAGTGTCGCAGTTTTCAATCCATGCTATGTCACGCGTATTCTCAGGGGTGTCGAACATAAGCCCCGCCTTTTTGCCGACAACGTCTTTATTAATGAGCAGCCTGATACAATCGCGATTCACTCTGTCGCAGAGGGACGCGAACGGTTCTACTTGAAGCGACGAACCCATTATAATGAGCAGGTCGCACATGCGGAAGTCCCTGGAGGATTTTTCGAAAAAATACCGAGGCAACGGTTCCCCGAAAAACACAATGTCCGGTTTGACTACACCTTCGCAAGAACAAGTGGGTATTTCGTCGGCGTATATTTTTTCGGTTATCCACTCGAAAGAATATTCCTTCCCGCATCGGAGACAATGCGAACGGTAAAAGGTTCCGTGGGCTTCGACCAATCTGTTCTCGAGAAGGCCCACCACTCGTTCCAAGTTGTCAATGTTCTGCGTGTAGTGCCGCAAGAGTAGATTCTTGTCTTGTAGCAATTTGATGAAGTAGTGAGTCTTAGTAGGCCTATACGTTCCCGGCATCAGTTCTTTGACCAGTTGAAAAAACGGTTTAGGATTCATCATGAAATATTTGAGCTCGAACATCGCTTCTGGATAGGGCAAGTCCTGGATCTTAATTTTGTGGTAGATACCGGTTTCCACCGACCTGAAGTCCGGAATTCCAGCCGCCGTCGAAATTCCGGCACCGACCATCGTTATTATATTCTTGCATTCGCCCGACTTTATCATTTCTACGACCCGGTCGACGTTAGGTCTCACGGTTATTTGACTGGGACGGTCCAACCGTAGGTTTTGCAGAGAGTCGGTAAGTATCGCCGTGTCCCTGTCGTCCGATTCTTCGCTAATGCCGCTGTAGTTCTCGGAAGTTTCCTCCGGGATGGGTGGCATATCGATTGCACTTTCGGGAGCGTTTATGGTATTTTCTCGAATTCGAGCATCTATTTCGCTCTGAGAATTAGGTAGGTTAGTTACTGACAAATCGTTATCTCTCTGAATTGTCGATGTGGAATTCACCGGAGCCGGTATGTTTTGCAAAGCGTGCGTCGAAAGGTCCGTTTCATTGGAATCGTGTGCGGGGACTGGTAAGATGGCCTCTTCTGGAACGCTTTGCTGCGAAATCGCTTGTGGCTCCTGCTCTGTAACATCGTGCGAAGTTTCTTCTTCTTCATTTTCCATATTTGTCCACCGCTCCGGCGATCCGATCAAGAAATCTGTGTATTCGAAAAGGACTCGATAATAATTTATCGAACACTATGGCGACAACTAAGAGTCAGCTGATGAGATAACTTACTAGAACTAAAGTGATAGCCGCAATCTAATAATATAAGCCCGTGTGGTGTTGGTGGTGTCCACCTCGGGCGACTGCGGGTATTTTCGGGCTTCGCTTCGGGGTTTAGTTCAGCCGACAGCCGCTAGGATCGCGTGGACATCATATGGTAGAAATGTTCTTTCAGTCTTAATGCGGGCAAGCGATGATCAATGTCTGGAACATTATTCTGGGTCGATGGACGGGTGTTGCGAATTTTTTCGATCAAAAAATTTTCAAATAGGAAAATCCACCGACGGTAAATATATCCCAATAAAATACACCCAGTACTGTCAGAAATGACAAGTTAGATTTAAAAAACGAGACTTTCCTTGTCTTCTTGAAAATTCCAAACATATTTGCCGAGTACGATTTGGGTTTCCACTAGCGTTGTGGCCCTGAATAATGGGTACCCACGAGTGCAAGGACATTGCACTTTCGAGTTTGAAATATGCAAATATCTTTGATATAACTATACAAGTCGGTAAACTAAATTGTTCACATAAATCTTTGCGTTAAAATACCTATTAGGGGGTCTGGTTTTGTACGTCATTGTCTCCATTTACTAATCTTAGACCGGTTTCAGTCAGTACTATTCCAGGGTATATTATTGATGTACTAACCGTCAGAGTGTCAGTTTAATCATGATGACGATTGCAAGAAACTGAAAACATTATATATACAAGCAGGTCGCGCCCAGTGGGACCTGAGTCTCAAAGCAGTCTTAGGTCGAAATACACTTCGGGTTCTTCCGAAAGGGCAATGGTCAGACCGAATCGGCCTTGTCAGAACAATAAACTGGGAACAGGCTGGGGCTCGTAATGAGTCATTCGCCTCTGCTCTACCTTACATTTCCTTAGTGTTAAAGCCTTGACTAACTGACCCGCGCCCGGTCCCCTATCGCGCCTACCCAGTCTGTTTTTCCATCTAACCGCCGATAACCGTTATCCGCATCCTTGAATAATTAAAATGCTGTTTTAAAAGGAAAAACTCGACCGAGGGTCAAACGAGTGCTCGTGCACTCGCAACAACGGCGCTCAGGTGCGGAAGCACTGAATCAGCTGCCAACATTCTGACTTTAGCCTCCGCATTTTATTAATACGGAGAGTAACGCCTCGAAAATTATATATATTTAAACCTTATTTCCAAAAGAAAATGTACTTATCAAAATCTAGAAAATCGCACCCGTGAGTATAAATTACATTAAAAAGACTTCCAATCATTTGTATACATTTTAAATTGGTAATGTTTTATTTTATAATATATTCCTACATACATACAAAACATATTTACATCATTCATACACAAATCAATTGAATTCCACATACATGTATAAAAACATACCTCTTTACTAACAGTTACATTTATCTTGGAAGGCGTATATAAGTAGTATATATCCAGTACATTATACATATTGTACAGCGAAGTCTGAGATACGATGGCGGGAGAAAAAATCTTAAATTCCTTCAAGAACTAAGGTGCACGATGGAAATATGTAAGAAAAAGGCTGCTTTTAGCGAAACTTTTTATTGCATTTTCTTTTCGGTAAAGGAGCCTCGAAACTCGGGAACTTTAAAATGAACGTCAGCTGTAAAGAGTGGATGGAACTTGTAGAATTTTCGAAGCTAACAATTTATTGGCAGGACAGGGGCTATTGTAAGCTTACAATTTACTAATATTTTGTGGTGATTAGTGATAAGCGTAAGGAATTCAAATGTAAAAACAATTGCCTCGATATGTCATGAAATTGAGACTACGAATGGGCTCATTCCTACTTCTCGGCCAACTACTTGAAGGTTGCAAAATACCATTAACAGTGGATCAAATTCTAATAAACTGCAAAAGATATGAAATACAAAGGCGAAGTTTAGATGAACAGACCAGGTAATACATAGCGTCCCAGCGTGCATATCATCGTCGGAGAAAGGACAAATCGCGCGCAATATGAATGCGCGCTTGTTATGTTTTGGTCTTAACCAAAAATTGACATTAATTATGTTTAGATGAATTGAATTTTGATTATAAACATGATCAAGCAATCGAATAGCCCAAAATAGACAACATTTACAGAAAAAATTAAATGTAGGGGGGTATAAATCGGGTGTAACTTTATAAAATGAGACCCAGTTGCTGAGTAAGGTCGACTGTCGCTGGGTTGAATATACAGAATATACAGGTGTTGTGAATTCCGCTGTTTCCTAATTACGCTGAAATGTTATTCAGCCCATTTGACAATTCAAATTTAGACGGTAGAAACCGACAAGGATCCCGTTTCGATATACTGTTAGTGGGCATGTCGAATGGGAGTTATTTCCATCCTATTTTCCGGTTCGGACGAAAATCTGCGAAAGCCCCAATGTCCAGGAAGAGATCCTATCTCACGCTTCCCGGCACCTTTTTCGATATGCAATATATATTTATTGACAATATTAAAATATAATTATTGTATTGAAAATAAGTTCTTCTACTGTTAATTATGAGGTGGTAAAATAAAACAAAAATAAACCAAAACGGGGTTTCTTATTAGTAATTCAGAACACACACAGTAATGTGTGGTTCAAACGTTTGCCCATTATTACAATTATCGTGGACGAATATATTCAGTCAAAGTGGAAGAGAGATGTTTATTTCTCGTTGTTCAAAAAGTTCTGATATCTATTGAATCGAATAAAAGCAATTAGTAACTACGTTTTGACAGTCGCGTTTAATGCAGCACGAATGCCATAGCTCGTTAAACCCTAAGAGAAAAACAAAGACAAATATTTTCATAGATTTTGAGCCCGCTATACGCATGTCGTACAATTGTTCTCCGATATTTTGGCGCGATTAGTAATAAAATGGCTAAAGGCAAAAATATTATTTTCGGCGTTTATATTATTGCATTTCATTCAACGCATAAAATCTAATTTCTAACTGTTAAGTGAATAAATAAACTTGGGGAATAAAATGCATTCATTGAATTTGTCTGAATTAATATGCTTGATTTTTCGTTTCCAATGAGTTTTTGCAATTATTTTATATATATATATATATATATATATATATATATATATATATATACGTGTATATAAGTACCGGTGTACGACCAGTATTGTACTTGCGTTGTAATATGTGCGCTTTATAATTAACAGATTATAATTGGTGTTTGAGGAAGGAAAATATATTGGACGGTATTCGGAGCGATGGGAGGGATGTTTGGCCAGACTTAGGACGTGTCGGGCAGTACGATATCCCGTGTACAGTATATATATCCAGTTTAGCCGGTGTCGTGCCCCAATAAAGTCTGTAAAGTAAGACGCAATCCTGGCCCTGTCTCCTGTTTGTTTTCACTAATAAAGTTCCACGACTAAATGTTTTCTCGAATGCCTTGCGCCGAAAACGTTTTACAGTATGACAATATTGACAGTATTGTCCTTACAATTTCATCGACTAGGCAGACCGTTATAAATTAAATCATATTTCAGTAGCTATTTGGCAGATGTTCTGTAGACGAATCGAGACATACCATTTTACTATTAATAATTTACCACGACGCTCCATTTAAAATGTCTGGAAAGAACTTTACACCCGTTAAACCGAGGGCTTTTATTGACTCTAAAAAGGGCTTTAGGAAACCTAATTGTGTATTTATGACAATAAAAGTTTTCCCGTTGATCCAAAATTTATTGAAAAATGTTTATTTTTAGTAATCTAGTTAATCGGTGCAAGTGCACCAACGAACTTTAGTTAAGTACATTTCCGCACCACCCTCAGGGGGGCGCTAGTTTATCGGTGCGAGTGCACCAACGAACTTTAGTTAAGTACATTTCCGCACCACCCTCAGGGGCGCTAGTTTATCGGTGCGAGTGCACCAAACGAACTTTTAGTTAGTACATTTCCGCACCACCCTCAGGGGGGCGCTAGTTTATCGGTGCGAGTGCACCAAACGAACTTTAGTTAAGTACATTTCCGCACCACCCTCAGGGGGGCGCTAGTTTATCGGTGCGAGTGCACCAAACGAACTTTAGTTAAGTACATTTCCGCACCACCCTCAGGGGGCGCTAGTTTATCGGTGCGAGTGCACTCAACGAACTTTAGTTAAGTACATTTCCGCACCACCCTCAGGGGGCGCTAGTTTATCGGTGCGAGTGCACCAACGAACTTTAGTTAAGTACATTTCCGCACCACCCTCAGGGGGGCGCTAGTTTATCGGTGCGAGTGCACTCAACGAACTTTAGTTAAGTACATTTCCGCACCACCCTCAGGGGGCGCTAGTTTATCGGTGCGAGTGCACTCAACGAACTTTAGTTAAGTACATTTCCGCACCACCCTCAGGGGCGCTAGTTTATCGGTGCGAGTGCACTCAACGAACTTTAGTTAAGTACATTTCCGCACCACCCTCAGGGGGGCGCTAGTTTATCGGTGCGAGTGCACCAAACGAACTTTAGTTAAGTACATTTCCGCACCACCCTCAGGGGGCGCTAGTTTATCGGTGCGAGTGCACCAAACGAACTTTAGTTAAGTACATTTCCGCACCACCCTCAGGGGGCGCTAGTTTATCGGTGCGAGTGCACTCAACGAACTTTAGTTAAGTACATTTCCGCACCACACTCATGGAGGCGCTAGTTCTATATCTAATCGTTTTTATTTAAAGAGAAAGCAAAACATTTATAGACAAATAAAAACCAATAAAGACAGTACATGTGGCAGTGACAGTGCAGTGAGGGATGCCCAAAAAACATTCAAAGTGCCAAAGTAACCAACACCGCTACTGAAGATGGCGAGTAGGCGAAATCGGTCTAGCAAGAGATCAAACCAGCGATAGGAGACAGAAACACACGAAATCTACGAAATTTATTAAACTTTTATTAACCGTATTTAAACCGGTTATATTACTTCAAGCCGATTATTTCAATCGGTTCATTCCGTTTAGCATTGATATCCACTTCTGTTTGACTCCTTGAGAGATGAAAGGTGCTTGGAAATCAATGATCAACTCAATCAATGAGGGACCAAATTATCTAGAAACTTACGAGCTTGTCACAATGCCCGTTACGTCCAAAATTAGTCACTAAAACATTTTACTTTATCATACTTTGCCTTACTTTATCAAATAGTATGTCAAATTATTGTTCATTAAACATTATTATGAAGAAATGTACGTAAACGCGGTGGCGTCCTTCAGAAATCACAATTATTGTTTGAATTGGTTTTTAAGTAACCCATTAAACCCAGTAACCATTATTTACTGCCTAAAGCAATTGCTTTACTTAAACTAAAGATTCCACTTATAATCTGTCAGAAAAGTCAACTTTTAAACAAAATAAAAGTAATATAGCACAGAAATGTAAAAACAGAATACAGTGTTTCGATAATTAACGAATTAGGGGCGAATAAAAAACTGAAACATTCTGAGGCAAAAAGTTCCTTCAATATGTTCAAACAAATTGCACTTATTTGGTACAAACACAAAGCTGATTTGGTTCGACTTCAATTTTGAGAAACTGTGTATATTATACATTTATTATGTTATGGAACAACTGTCTCTAACGATGTTCCACTTATCTTCATAAATTATAACTTAAAAATTATGTAACAGTAATTACACAACAGAGTAACAAACGTGATGTATTTGAATCATTTTAATGCGATAAGAACCGAGTGTATCTACGCAGTGACCCGCTTCAAACGTATATTCTGAGCAGTTTCGTAAGCGGGCTCTGTAATTGAAAAAAAACTAAATATTAAGATTAATATTTCGTGCTCTTTATTGTACGTGAACGGTATTTCAGAGATATTTCATCGAATTTAAAATTTTTCATTTTGAAAATATGATGTTTTAGAAAAAAATAATATTCTGTGTATATTCACGACGGCATGTCTTCTCGCCATCTTTAGTAGCATTAGGCCAGTAAAATATTAACGCATCCTGTCTGCACTGTTCTAATTTATATCCTACTTTAGGATAACTCTTAGGATAACTGTAAAATTAAATTATTTTTGTATGTGTTATACATACAATTCATAATCGTTATATATATATTTCGGCATTCGAAATATTCTGTGCATATACATTGTAAGTATTCTAATTATACAACTTGGAAGAAGGATTTTATTAAGCTCCTGTCTTCACGTTGTTATACGGCCCACCCACAATAAGCCCATCCGTGTATGAACTGATTCTGCGGTTTTCAAACGATCATCAACTCTTAAAATGGCTGCTCTATTCCCCAGGTGAGGCTCGAACTCACAACCCCGGCATAGCTCACAAACACACAGTGATACTGTCATATAAGTACCGTGCGCTAACCAATTGCGCCACTGGGGAATGCGTAAAAAAATTTGATAGTTCCAACGTTCTTGAATTTTGGAATATTTAAATATTTCTCTATTTTATTAATTAATTGGGCCGTTTTCTACGATGTCGCGGCATCTCGCTAGGTTTGACCAGAGAGACCCAGAAGTTGGGTCCTGCGCACCAGGTACCACCCCAGAAGGGCGTCTACCTGCAACCCGACTACATCATGACCTTGTTGTCCCTGGCCGGAGGGCATGTATCGCTCAATGCTCGTATGCCCAGGGGAAGAGGACGACTGTGATCACGCCCCCTCTATGACGAAGCCAGATCGAGTCCTCAATTTAGAGGAGATTAAGAAAAAAAACTTTAACTGATCCCGAATGAACCAGTTGAGCGGATGAAACTGAAAACTATTCGGATCGTCTATTCATTATTCATCACAGCAGCGAGAACAGGCCCAAATATGAAATGATGCTATGGTAGAAAAATTAAACCAAAACTCAAGAATGTTAGAAAAACAGCAATGGCCCCCTGTAGCAACGTAGGTACGCTGCTCGATTTGTTCGTCCGTCGGGGTTACCAACCAACCTGAAACATAAACAAAACATACATTTTTACGTATGTTAAAAAATCTGTTCACACGTTCATCCTTGCAATACTAGGAAATAGCAGTTTCCCAACTCTTATTAATTATCGTGAGGACGAATGAATAAATTTGAATTATATTTAGAAATAAATTTAAAAAATTGTCCCCACAAACGCCTCCTCTAATTTTTTACTCTGTACACAACTTGCACATTGCACGCACGCTAGCTGCGATTCGGCGTTGCTGAAAGGCCAACTCTCCCTAGGGGAGCACCAGAATAGAAATGCTGTTTCTTCGTAAAAAGTCGCCTCGGACTCTCGGAATTTCGGGATATTTTCATCTCAGAAACAGTTATATTCTCATCAAATTTTTACCGTCGCATTCCATTTACACGAAAAAGGCTAGACAAAATTTATATGTTTATATATTAATGTTTATACGTTAATATTCCAATTTAGTATAATTGACTTAGCACAATCTGGCTATTATTGAGAATCTTGTGGCCTACCACGTTGTTCTATTTCACCTTCTTGGCTCCCAGATGGAACAATCAACGTTCATTAATAAACTAATAGCAACAGTTATTTCCATTAATCGGGCTATGAACAAACAGAAACACTCGTGCAGTGTGGTAATAAGCTGATTGTCCTTTAAACCGTTTTTGAACAATAACATTAATGCTTCCTTTTTAATAGGCGTTTTAAAAATCCAGAATGTTCGCACGTCTCTTTCATCCATGCTTCCACTTCCGTTAAACAAGAAGTTGACTGAAACTTAATCTAAATCTATACGTTTAATGTATATATAAAACGTAGTTTTAACGAAAACAACTGACTCTTTGTTATATTATTTGAAATTTAATTGGCAATCGTTCAACAATTAGGAATAATTCGCGCCAGGGAATCCGCGCAAGTGCTGAATCGAAGACCAACTGCGCACAACGCAATTTTGATTTTGATATAGCATTATGGGAATGATAATTCCTCTTAGGGCGGACGTGATTCAATTCAGTCTTACTGAGTGGCGCTTCGTCACGGATATTCCCGTCAGACGGCTCGAGGAAAGTCGGGGATAAATTATTAGATGAGCTTTTAAACAGCTGTCGAAGTCGCGAGCGCAATGATAAAAATAAATAAACGATAGCGAGTTCCGGCGTAAGCACACCGCCAAATGGGACGGCCGAGGACATCGATTCGGTGAGGCGAGTGCGGCCGCACTCAACTTGTACCCGTTGTCGGCCGTAGGGTCGACATTGGCCTGGCTGCGTTGCGGGAGAATCGACCTTATTGGAGGCGGGGGGGAGGAGGTCCAAGTCCCCCACCCCGGCGGCTAGTCGCTGCGATGCTGGCTCCTGGTAGAGACAGTAGCTGTTTGGAGCTCGGCTGGTCCGTATCTCTGTTCTCATTTTCTCACTAGCGCTTCACTGCTGAAATTGTGTGTTCCCTGTGCCTTCTACTCCTATTTCTACCTGCCAGTGGCCGCCTTCAATACGACTTCAATGGAATCCATCTGTAAGTTGCTATTTTTGTCAACTTCCTCCCTTACCGACCCTCCAGGAAAATCGGTGACAGGAGAATATCAATCTCGGTTCTTCTTCATATTAGTTGTACATTTTCAGTCCGTTTAAATTACTTTACGCAAAATATAATCTGAGCTACAGGGAAAATAATGTTAAGGCAGCATATAAATATTGCTGTCATTAGAATTACAATATCAACATTCAAAAATATACTGCTATTCCTGATTACATTTCTCAGTTCATTATTTAAAAAGCCTAGAATTAATAACAATAAAATATGTCCTATTAATAGTTCTGTTCTTATTTTCTTGTTTCTTTGCTAACCTTTGACCGTCTGCAGGCGCTTTGTTCTTGAACGGTCACTAAATTATACAGCATTAGGGTCAACACCGTGCCTTATGTAACAATAACATTGTGTCGTCTGTGTCTTACCGGGTCTGCAAACAATTTCAAAGAATGTTTGCATCGCTTTAGCGTTTCACAAACATGACTCCAGATATAGATTGAGATATAGATTGCCAACAAAGGACTGTTTCATATATTATGGCCACCGCCATTCTCCATCCCAAATCAAAAAATTACTAACTGATATATTGAAATTGATTCAATTTACTGTTGTTTCTGGCGGTTTATATTTATGAATTATTAGAGCGGTTAAATAGAACTTTTCAGCATATTTGTGTGCAGCGTTGTCTGTGAGTTCACAAAGGGACTTGCCTCCAAAGAATTAACTTAAGAATTAACTTCTGAAATACAGTTATGCAATTTGAGTAACAATTTTAAATACATTACCCCTATTTACCTTAAATGAGATTAGATAGGTTCTTTTTAGATTTCCATATATTCACTAATGGCTTCCGAAAGAACATTCCGAAAAAATGTATGCCTATTATATTAAATTTATTTTATGTAATCCATTGTTTTTAAAACATCAAGGTCATCAGGTTTGTCCACTGGCTAGTTTAATAAAATGATGCAGGTATATAAATAAAAATAGAAGTTCCCATTATTTGAAAATGCTGGGCGACTGGATTAAATTAGGTCTGCATATAATTTATGGAATCTTTGGTGTTATGCTGCGTTATTTTACAGCCTGTATACTGTACAAACATTTTATACAGCTAAGATTATGCGTAGTTCTATAAATAGTGGTATTTTTGGTAAATTCCTATTTATTTATTCATCCATGTGAGTTAATTTTTTCGCTTCAAACCTGCCAAAGGAGGCTCTTTTTCTATGTAATTCTCTCTGCTTGTTGGCATGTGCGAAATCAAAATTACGCTACTCTTTGCGTAAATAAGGTGTATGATAAGGGGTAATCGTTGAAAAGTGCCCTGATATCTGGGTATCAACACCAGTAATCCTTTGTAACATATTTAAAGGAAACTATTCTATTCCCCCCCCCCCGATTGTGTGAAATGAAGGAAAAAACCAATGGAAAGAAGATTGAGAAAGGGATGATAAACAGAATGTGGTTTATATTCACATTTGTTGAGACATTTAGATCGGATTATCGCCATCATCAGTAGTTATCCAACAACAGCTATTGCTATCAGAACAGTATAACTTGTACCTGATCTATTCATTTATGATTTTACGACAGTTCGGTGGAAGTGCTTACAGGATGCTTGTGAAAGCGCCTCAATATATTACTGGCCGATACATCTCCAGCCTAAGATCACGAGGCGAATAGAAGCATCACAACGCGTTTAGTTGGGCTCATTCATTCGGAATTTATTAAAGAAGCCTTTGTATTCATTTTCCATTGTAATAATGCATTGACAGCGTCTAGAGGATAATTCTTCTCGCTGAGGTGATAGCACTATCGCCGAACTCTTTCCTGCGATTTATGAAAGAGTCTATTCTTTTTCTATAGCTCGGAATTTAATTAACAACTTTGTTTCTTTGGTAACAACAACACAATTTGACTGTCGTCAAACTAACTTTGTCAGAATTTGAAAGTTTCCCTCGAGTAAGAAAACTCGTACGCGGATTCGGAGCGCGCTGTCCGTAAGTGCGATGCTTCGGTATCGAGCTCAAACTTGACCTTTATCGGCCGGTCGGCGGCCGGCTGTCGAGTGCCGGTGTCTGGGGTCTGGCCAGAGCGGGTTTTTTTCTCAGCCACCTCCCAGCTGATTCTTCGGCTGGTGGCCAACTGTGATTTATCGGAAGAGAGCGAGCGGGCTCACGCTCCGACCCGGCTCAGCCCAATAATACTTATACCCTTTAAAAGGGCTAGTTCGGACGCCGCGTATACCTTTGCTTCGGGTCGGACTCAAGTCCATATGTCGGTTTAAATACCGTACGGCTGTCCTCTGAAAGTTTTAATAACTGATTTGGACGGTGAGTAAATTTGGAGCGGAAAGACAGCGGGTTTGCAACAAGACATGGAAATAACTAATTGTTCTGGTGTTTCGTATTGTAAGCTCTGGCCCCTGTTTAAGTTCGTCCCTCGGAAAACTGCTCTTTTACGGGGAGACAGTTCGTTAATTTGCCAGTTCAAATGTCAAAAATTGTCATTGTCTAGGGAAGGATTTGCGTATCACTAAGCACTAAGGGGAGTTACATTTTCCCTATATATTTACATTAATACGTTTACATCTCGATGACTGACTATCCACTGCCATCTATCCGTGAAGGAATAACAAAATATACGTTCATATCATTCATCTCTTCTGGAAAATATACGAAGGTTTTCTGATTCGTGACAGAAGAAGGTGGGCCTTAGCGACGGGCCCCCCTGTCTCGGGGCGGCCTCGGTCATTGTACAGTCAGCTGTCTCTGTCCAAGGCTACTCCTCTCTTCAAAGATTCTTTCACTCTCTCTTTCTCCTAATTCATTCTCCCGTCTTTATCACTCCCCTTTTTTTTACACGACGCCCACACCTTTTTCTGGGCAGACGACCCTTCCCCGATGCATCTTGAGCCGTCTACTGGGTATGTATAACAAAACATAACAGGTATAAATGAGAACAATTCGTTCTGTTGTTGTTATTTTATAGTCCACTTTAAAAGTACTAAAGTATAATATTTATTTTATGAATTAACAATAAAAAGTTTAGAACAAGAAGTAAAAACTTTTTGGAAAACCATCGCGACGGCGGAGTCCGTAAGTTCCCGCTAAATTATATTTTGATAGTGTAAGATACAAAAAGTGTTTCGAGAGGAATTTATGTTCTACGGTCTAAAAACCGAGTGAGAAGAGCCCGGAGAGATTATACTGTGGCTCAGTCAGATCATTTTCTTGCCCTCTCTCCTCGGTCTCAGCTGGGCCGAATAATTCTTCATTATGCGGTGGGAAATAGACTCTAATACAGATGGGATATTCGGCACTTCCCAGGAACTTTTTGCGGTTTCCACAACCTCTAGGTTAATCGTAAATTTGGTGTAAACGCAAGGCGTACATTTTGAGCTGCCGGTTATTCAATCGGAATCGTGCAAATGGCATATTTAGATTTGAAATTATGCCTTTACAAAGGTTGAATGTACAGCAGCTAAAGAAAAACTTTATTTACGTTCTCAAAAGGTATTCAACAAACAGCTAACTAGTGATTGCTTGCAAGCAATGATTGTTCAGTAATTAACTCGAACGCTGATATCATTATTATTTTTTATGAAATAATGCCCACATTTCTGATTTCTGCCCAAAAATATTTTATCCTTAGTAATACCATTATTACAGACAAAAGTACGGACGTTAGACATCTGTCTGCTTAGATGTATATGTAGCCTCTTCTAATGAAGTCCGGCAGAATAATGAGAGCCCAAATCAGGAGCATCACAAATTAGGGGAGTCGTAATGTTTGTATTCGCAACTTTGAATTATCTTCAGCAGTCTGACGGTATCATTACAATGATGTCAAGCCCCGGGCATAATGAAATTTCAATTTCATTTTAGTCACCCAGCTCCGTTTTCAACAAGTGCCCCAGCGTTGTGGCCGATACTCGGTCGACCGTCGCAATTACGGGTAATAACCGAGTGAAGATTCCCAGCCGGGACCTCCCAACCGAAGCTATTAACCTCCAGACAGACGTCGTCGGCCACGATATAGACGAATATTTTACTAACCGTACATCCTTCCCTCTCATCCTGCGTTATTACCGGTTTTTTCGTTGGTCGCCCCCTCCTGTTCCACGTAATATAATCTTTATAAAAATTTGAATGATATCGCGTTAATGTCTGTATTGTAAAATATTCTTTCTTAGATTCCAGTTTGACATTTTGAGTCATAGATACTGTTATTTAGTATACCTGTTTTGTGGTCTGCGAGGGGTTGGAATACCGCAGGTTCGTGGTGTTTCTGCGAGAGGAGACAGAAACACCACGAACCTACGGTACTGTTATTTACTTCCTACCATAATTTATTCGTAGATGTAAGTGGCACTCACTTTGTTTCAGCTGTTTAAATTAGAAAGTCGTACCGAATACTTGAATGAAATGTTATATTGCTCGTTGCAAACTTAAATGGAATTCCCGGATTAAATATGCATTTATGCTTGACTTCAATGTGAGGTTGTAAGGCTCCTAGGGAAGGTTGTGAGGATGTACCTGTCCGGTACGGTGACGCCCCCGGCGCAGGTACCTGAATTATCGGTCGAGGTCTATCTCTTTTAAAATCGAACTCACGCCCTAATCAACTGAACTTTGAGGCGCGGCCCGGAGGGAATTTTCGACTGGAGCGTTTAATCTCCAGAGTGGGAATTGTTGGCCTCGGACAGTAAAATACTAACTCGGGTAAATACCGCCCTTTCGAGACGGGGTCTGGGAAACGGGCGGAGCTCATGACAACGTTTTTGATGACAAGATCCAGAAGATAGAACCCGTTTTGATAATATTAAAGATAGGAGGACCACTTAGATCATCAGTAATTGCGTGTCTAATTGATTCAGATGCCTTTTAAAGTGGGCGGGCAAAAAATGTTTCGCGTGACGTTAGAGCAGTCTGGCCTACACTTTGCGAGACGTAATTCATTATTCGAACTAATGATGTCTGTAATTCTACAAATTATTAATAGTAGTTTTGGAACAGCTTGGGGCATTATTTCTAGAGTTAAGTTTTCAACCGAGTCCACTCTTTTCCGAACTTTCGAGATGGCCGGAGCTACAGCTTGGAACTTCCCTCACGGTTTTTCCAACCTTTCCTTGTTCTCCCGCTGGCCCGAAGAGTTTGACAGTCAAATGAATTATTTGCTATTCCGATTTCGGTTCTAACCTTCGGTTTTAACAAAATTCCGTCCATCGGAACGGAATCCATAACCAAATCAATCCATTTTCAAATTTGCGTTGATCTCCCAACATCTGATTAGGGGAAATAGTTTTGAACCTCGTTGGTACCACGCTTTTACTTCAATTGTAAATTATCGTTGTTCTTTAAATTCGTGAAAAATACTCTGTATCATCTTTGAACCCGGAAAGTGCAGCAGTAAAATTCGAATCTAAATATAATTTTGTTCTTCTTTCTAGAAAGTAGTAAAAAATGTATTTTATTGCGCAAGAAAAAATTCTGGCAATGTGATTCTCGACTTTCGCAGCTGATTTTACAGCATGCCTACGCCGTGAAGTCGGCGGTTGCAAGCTCGCGAGCCAGTTTTGTTACTGGGAATGTTTCATGTTGTACCGCCCTTATGGGCCCCATAAGAATTTCATAACCCCTTTATTCCCGGCGTGCTGTTTTGTTATTCCTCTTCTTTTCTACTCGATACCGCTGTTACTAATTAAATGTACCTCCTGAATATTTCAAAGAATAATTCAACAGTTGTCGATGTTCTTCAATTTATCACTCTTTCCTTAAGGCCCTTTCTCTTCTTAAGCGACATAGCACCAAAATCCTGCGTTGGCCAACTTGCGAAATGTTCTCACATTATATTTATATATATGTATTAATACATTTATGTGTCCTACTTAATAATTAATCTATTGGTTTTGTCCATTCTCTTGTAAGAATAATATAGATTCGGGATTTAATAATTAAAATAAACAAAGTCTCACAGAGTCCGTACCCCTATTGAAATCTGCATACGCACCAGGTATGAATTCTCCCGATCAAATTGAAATACCCGTTTGCTAATTTAAATACAATTCAATTTTACCAGACGGCCCAGTTTCTCTGGTCCTCCAGCCATTCAGAGAGCGGAGTAGTATTCCTTTAATAAATTACGTTGCCGCGTCCCTTTCACTTCCTCGTGGTGGCGTCGGGTCTCCGGGGAGTGAGACCCCGGGTCCCCAGGGTCCCTATAATGCGGGATTTGTTCGGTTGAATCATGAACCGACTCGTTTCTCCACCCGTACAGAGATATCACTCCTCTGATCCTACCACCGAGGTGTTTCACTAGGTTAGATAGTGGTTAGAGGAAACCAAGTTAGAGGAAAGTTATATATATATATATATATATATATATATATATATATATATATATATATATAAAACTGAATAATATCAGTCCGAATAAGATAATCAATTTTATGAAGAGTCCTCATTTGTCATTTTTGGCCTCCAAACGTGAGCCTTATTTCCGCAGCTGTTGAGCGGCGTAAACAAGTGGATAAGAATCTCCATTAGCTTATTATCAACGGTTATTAAGGCCACGGTCATGATTTTAATGGATTGGACATGAGCCATTTTTATTGGTTAAACATTTTAATTAATGAAGAGGACATTACACGAAATTTGAAAATATCAGTACTTGTATACAGCACGGATGCGTAACTGAAATGGTGACTGCACCTGTATTAATATTATGAATTAATATTAATACAGTGAGACAAAGGAGGCGGCATTATCTTGAAATACAATTTTGAGGTTTTATTTATAGCCTTCGATAAGGCGGGACCCTAATTGCAGACTTTGTTGCTGCCCGGTCCCGGTTTACTCACTCCCCACGGCCTATTCAAATAAACATCGGGGAACGGCATCCACACGGACCGATTTCTATTTCGAGATTTCGGAGTTCGGTTCGAGCGCCGTGCGCTGTACCATTGCGCTGCCTCTCAACGACTTAACAGTCAATAATTCCCAACTAATAATGACTCTTGACAAAGATTCCCAGCGTTCACAATTGTTATAGTTCATACTTTATACTTCATCGCGTTTAGATTGAAATGAAGGAAATTCCATAGAACGAGATTGAGATCATAGCACGCTGCCTCACTCAAGGCTCCTTCAGTTTGATACCAACTTCTAGGCTTGAGGCGAATATTTTTCATTGTATAAATTCGCTATATAAAGTCGCTATTAGACACGGCTCTGATTCTCCTCTAGAGTTCAGAATTGTAGGGGATACAAATTTAAAATATTTATACTTCCTGTAGGAAATTCCGGAATGTTTTCTCGTTGGACCTAGTAAGACCCCGGTTTTCTTCTTCCTTGTGCAGTCCACACTGATACGCCTCTTAACGGACGAGGAGAAAGTTTTTTTTCCCAAAGTACCATGTCAAATGGAAGCCTTCTCCAAGGATTTTCCAATCTGAGCACAGTAATTTCGCAATAATCACGGGACAAACGGTTCGCCTATTTAGAGTCAGTGTTTCGGCCTCCGGGGGGTTCGCAAACGATTGCACTTACAGTCCCCGTTCATTAATTGCACTATAATTATTCGCTTATCAGTCCGAAAGCAACAGTTATTAAAATCATAGTGTAATATTCCGTTCCGACTCTCATTAAATTGTCATTTCTCGGCTTTAATTGATTGCCTACCTGCGGTTAGTGCTTTTACTAATCTCTTTGTATGATATTATGACATTTTTCTGGTGAAGTGGTACCTTTGTCAAGCTCTGTAAAAGCTTTTTACAATTACTAAACTCTCATTATTTTAAACTTCGTAATTAAAGTTCGGATAATATGACAATTAGTCGGGTATAATGTTAGTCTCCTTCCGGCTTTGGCTTGGGGAAACGCATGTCCTTAATACTGATACTCTACATTTGTGTGAAACGCTTGCGGAATTGAATTGTTGCTTACTAATAGAAAAATAATAGAATGTACCGGGTCAAGAATAACATTTTTTATTATTGGAATTTAAATAAACCCTGCTGTTAATTCAAACAGCGATAAAGATTATTTTTCAACATATCTTTTGTTTATGTAATCAACCGTGCGATTTCTTTCTCTATTCACATGTCTAGTTATAAGCTAGACCGGTTTTGGCTCGTTATCGTACAGCCGTGAAACCTAGTTGGTATTTTTTTAAATGTAATTAAACTTAAATTTTTTTTAATACTTTAAAATGTTTTTTTAGTATTCAAGCGAGAATATTTTTATATTCTTTAATTTACAAAAAAAAATTCTATCATCCGTAAACAATTTTTATAGTTTCAGGTTTAACTGACCGTCTCCCAGCTGCTCCTTTCATTCCATATCAGCAGGGGATGAACTGCGCACTAATGTAATATTATAGTGTTGCAATTTTCGCGCTTCCCTTGAGTGTGCGCCAATATTTTTACTTAGTTTGGCTCAGACTAAATTCACACGAGATGTAAGGCTATTTACTTTTTTTTTAACTTTCCAATTTTGATCAGTAGCACGTTTGTTGTATTTTCGTGCACTCAAATTTAAAAGCACTACAGTAAAGCTTGCACCACGATTCATTATCTCGAAGAAGCATCCAGGGAGCTCGCGGTTTCAATTTTTTTAATCTTCGCACTCGGTCGTCGAGTGCATACGTCGAGCGCGGTATATCTTTCGCAGTATCTTTAGCTGACTCGCGAGTATCGTGTGGAGTAATCTGCTCCAACTTATCATCTCAACGACCTCAGCTCGCGGATTCTCTTTCACCGAGATGGGGGACATTTGTTGGTCTCCATGTTACACGAGCAGTCTTGCTAATTGAAACATGATTGCATCGGCTCGTAAATTGAAAGCAGAACGTAAATTTTCGAATCATAATCGGGCGGTTAAGTCAAATGAACTGCGTAATATTTCCTTTTGTACTTCCTTTGTAGTATTACTAGGAAGAATAAATACAGGAAATAAAACTGCACACGATTTGTATGATAATCCATCTTATCAACTTCAGGAAATTCCAATACAAAAGCAGATATTTACAGCTGCAATTAATATATATGACTTTATTTTAGCATCATCCGTTTGAGATAATTTAAGAAATTCGTCCCATATTTTACATGAAACAGAGTAATGTTTGTTTTCAGGTTCTTTAAACTATGATTTAACAGTATGGTGTATCTTGATGTTAAACCGACACTTTGTCGACACCAAATAGATAGGCGGACACCCTGTACATTATTATGCGTCAACAAATTGATAGAGTCCCGTAGTAATTATACTTGTAAAATTGGTTTGCTTTGACATTATTCGCATGTGTGTAATACGGCCCAATACGCTTGGTATGTTCAGAGCGCCCTAGATTTTTAGCAGCCCCTGAAATATTTAAAATTCGACTCTCGGTTTCTCAGATATTGTATACATGCATTGCGATTAGGGGCTGGCGGGCGGACATTCGCGATTATGGGGAAGTTGGGGAAGTGTTCAAGGGAGATCAACCCCTGTGCCGAAACGGTGGCGATTCAGAGGGGTGGGGGAGGAACAGGGGCAAGTCTACGGCCCCCATTGTGCGGCTCACCTACCGCCATCGATCAGGGCGCAGGGCCCGTCCCTCCAGATATTAAACCGGGGTTTAGTATCCTGGCTTGATACTCCACAGGGCGGAGGAAGTGCTGGGAAAGAGGTTGGGATGAACCCGAGTTGGGATGTCCGACTGTGAAAATCATTATCGGGGGCTCGTTTATTTCTGATTTATTGCTACAGTGTACTTGGTATAATTAATAAAGGGAAGAAAACAAGTAATATGAAGGAAATGTGTTAATCGGTGTAAGCGAATCGATAAACTAGCGCCCACTGAGGGTGGTGCGGAAATGTACTTAACTAAAGTTCGTTGGCTATATTTACACCGATGAACTAGAGCCCCCTGAGGGTGGTGCGGAAATGTACTTAACTAAAGTTCATCGAGCGCATTTGCACCGATAAACTAGCGCCCCCTGAGGGTGGTGCGGAAATGTACTTAACTAAAGTTCGTTGAGTGCACTTGCACCGATAAACTAGCGCCCCTGAGGGGGTGGGTGCGGCAATATGTACTTAACTAAAGTTCGTTGAGTGCACTTGCACCGATAAACTAGCGCCCCCTGAGGGTGGTGCGGAAATGTACTTAACTAAAGTTCGTTGAGTGCACTTGCACCGATAAACTAGCGCCCCCTGAGGGTGGTGCGGAAATGTACTTAACTAAAGTTCGTTGGTGCACTCGCACCGATAAACTAGCGCCCCTGAGGGTGGTGCGGAAATGTATAACTAAAGTTCGTTGAGTGCACTTGCACCGATAAACTAGCGCCCCCTGAGGGTGGTGCGGAAATGTACTTAACTAAAGTTCGTTGGATCCATTTGCACCAATAAACTAGCGCCCATGAGGATGGTGCGGAAATGTACTTAACTAAAGTTCTGGTGTTCCCAAATAAATAAATAAATCATAAATAAAAACACGGATTTCAGAAATATTATCCCGTTATCTGATTGATAATACTTAATAATCATACATGATTTATTTAAAATGAATGCAAACTACTGTTAAGAAATATTTTTACTATTTCCACATGACGAAATGTAATGTGGAATAATTATCTCCTCTTTTCATATCCGTACATATCCGTATCTATTCTACCATTAAATATGTTTTTCCTTTCTTGGTTAAATACCCGACCCCTGTAATTAATTCGTTTGTTTGGTCGATATTTACGTCAATGGCTCGCAGCTTCCTGTTTCTGACGTCGGTTTCGGATATTTTTTTTTATCCCGAATCACTTTTTGTTTTTGACAACGGCAGCCCCGTCTATTAATAGCTCAAATTCTCCCCGTTATTAAGCATCTCTGCGTGACGTCAACGTCAACCCGATAGCTCTTGACATCGCCGTAATTGAAACCCTTATCACCTTTGGTAGGAGGGGTGGGAGCGGCCGTTTAATTTTTTATGAATACCGCCCGTGTCAATGCCTTCACTATGCAATAAACGAACTACAAATATTATTACAATGGTAAATTACAATTTTAAGTTTCAATCTATAGTTGGTGGTTAGTACTAAGGCTTTTCCTACCCTCAATAAATTAATAAATACAAGGTTAACACCTCAATATACCTGACTTGAAAGTAAAGTAGTATACTAAAGTCAACTAATATACCAATAAACTGTTATGTAAAATTAAAATTTAATATGAATTTCGGGATCAGTTTCTTAATTTGGTTTAATATGTAATCTAAATATAAGTAAGTTGTGTTTTCCATCAGGCGGGTAACAAAAACCGGAAAAGAAATAATTATCACAACGCACCCTGTTGATGTTTTGAATCCCTTTTATTCTGCAAATAATTCACTGTCATTTCGTTATTAGATTATTACTATTCATCAAGCATTTATACATTCGGTTGGAAACAGAAGGTGTTGAAACGAGTTAAGGATTATTTTTATTAAAGATTAATCAAGAATTATTTGTCAAGTTGTTCATTCGGAGGATACATTCGTTGGAATGAGAACGCGAGAAGGTTTCCTCGGCCCCCGCATCCCGGGAATGTGACCGTGGGCGTAAAATCAATTTTGCCCCGAACTATGTCCCTTTGTGCGGAGAACGTTTACACTTTAATTCGTCTCCACTTTTCGTATCCTGAGCTTTTTCTTTTGTTTTAATTTTTGAAAACAATATTGAATTTTTACTTTAGCTAAAAGGCTATTCTGAAGTAGCTGAATTCGCCGTTCAAATATACGATAACATCGAAATAAAAAACAAAAACCTTCAGAGGTCGCTACAATATCTAGTGCGAATTAATGGAAGCCCTAATATTTAGACCAATTCGACGACTTTCGAAAACACTCACAATTCTATTAGGCAGTCATAGTATTTTTAACTATTTTTCAACATTTACGCCATTACAATTGTAACACTGCGAAATAAATGAGTATGTTGGCGCATGTGACGTCTATTTCTGAATAACACTGAGCGAAAGTCATATTTCGGCGTGAAGATAATTATTCCGGGATTTGTGTATACCGTAAGGGGTAATTAAACTCTGTAATTCCCGCTAGGTGTTGGTGGGCTCAAATGATTGAGATCAGAGTACTCTCTGAGTCGGGGCCTTTCCGGGACCAACCAACCGCTCGTTGGTACACGACTTGGGTGATGACATTTCCACGGTTTATGTGCCTGATGATTCATCGGGAGTGGAATTTATCAACAGCTGTCCCGGCTTTCCAACGCTCACCTGCATATTACTCGAGGCCGGCCATGCTTTCAATAATTCCTGGATAGTACTATAAATGTATTCGCGATATTTGTCTTATTTTAGGTCCCCTTTGCTCTATTTGTTATTTTAGCCACGGTATTTTAGCTTTGGGCAAACATCTGATCAGCTAAACGCTAGATGGTTGCCGGAGTCTGCGTATTGATCAGAAACCACAGAATGATGGCTAATGCGGCATACTTTACTTTTATACGGATTCTAGTTTTTTTTACGATGCCAAAATATGATAATTGTTATGTATTCACAGTTCCTAATTGTTATTTCAATAAACGATTTTATGTAAAAATTGTTACGACTCAGATACCACCCGTTTGAAATCTCGCCTTCAAAAAGTGAAGAGTTTTTCACTTTACCACGGAGAATACTGATCAACATCGAACGTCGCCGGAATAATCGTCCAAAATTAATTCAAAATTTTCTTTACAGCCCAACCATTTATTCAAAACCTTGATACAAAAAGAAAGGGAATTTCAAATGAGCCATATACTTCTTTCCTTTATTCGGTTATGAATGAAAAAAAAATCAGAAGCGTGCACGGCTTATTAGTTATGAGGATGAAAAAGAATTAGGGTATACTGACAAAGTTGTATCAAAGGAAATTTCAGCGAGGTCGAAAAATAGCTTCGAATTTTCTTTACTTTCGTTAAAAAAGAGAAAAGAAATATTTCATCGATAAGCGCCGGGATTCGATAAACACTGCATGCGAACTGCGATTGTTTCACAAACTGGGCCAAACGTTAGTTTAGTGGAAAATTACGGCAACAAGATATCGGGCTATAGTGTTTTCGATCTCCCTTGTTTGGTCTTTTGCTAGACTGGTTTCGGCTGCTCGCTACCACCAGTAGCTTTGTCAGTATAGACAAAGGATTGAAAAAAAAATATGGTGTTCAAAACCCTCGCAGATCACAAAGCAGATATTCAAAAATAAAACATATCAGAATATTTAAGAATATACATTTGTTTTGCTTTAAAAATTGTATTAAATCATGCAAGAATACATATGATTACTTTTCATGATTTATAGTTTTAGGTACGACGCTATTTCCAGTCATTCAGTAGTATACTATGATATTTGCCAGTATTTGAGTGGAAGGCAAAAGTTTCTTTTTGGAATAGATACTAATAAAAATACACAATTGGACTCAATTAACTTATATGACGACATAGCGGTTAATTGTTGCCAAACCCCTGCCTCCACACCCA
The DNA here is from genome assembly GCA_019843655.1 of Lethocerus indicus. Taxonomy (NCBI): domain Eukaryota; kingdom Metazoa; phylum Arthropoda; class Insecta; order Hemiptera; family Belostomatidae; genus Lethocerus; species Lethocerus indicus. The sequence continues at coordinate 20,615,523 of JACDQD010000006.1, forward strand.
TCCGGAAGTATTTAAGTCCTTAATTGAAAATTAACCAGAAAACTAATTCCTGGCAAAACTCGGCGACCCGCTAATTGAGTTTCAGACTCCACGTTTTAGTCTGTTGACTTCATCTGGCTCAAACCAACTTAGCTATGACCAACAGTTTTGTTGCTTTAATTTTATTTGTGAGATGGCACACTCTATAATAAATATTTCAGAATCCTTCCATTCCTACATCTGCAATTAAGTTATAAATCAATCGGTTTCAATATATCTCAAAAGCTTTTTTGTACAAACTTCAATTTTATATGAATATCGAACAGAAGAGTTTTTATGTTAGGTTGTTTTTTTTATGCTTGTTTGTTTTGAGATGCACAGAAGGGGGATAGAAAAGATTACACAACTAATCACTTTGTTTTATGATTTACAAAAGGGAGTGAAATTAAGCTCGGACATTATTTCTAAAAAACGTTAATTTGGTTTTTTTATTACTGTTCTTTTTGTAGTATTCGAGGAAAAACCCAGAAATATTTTTCGCTGAAAGGAACATCTTTATCATGGGAAGGCAGGAACCATATATTGGGGGATATATCCGTCGGGAATTATCATGTAAGCCATAAATCAACATTCGGCATCCCGCCGTTCGGTGAAGCTCTGAAGGGTGCCAAAAGATTATTCCCACCCTCAGGAGAAAAAGTGTTTAGCCAAGATCGGCCAACCTGGATGTGTGTATAAGCTACGTATTTTATAAACGTGGGCCGAGCAGTTCGGGTGCGATATTCCGTTTCCGATTCCCGCATTCAACAAACGGCAAAGGTGGGAGGGGGGCCGTAAACGCCGCGAAATGGCGGCCCGGAAAATCTGAAAACGACAGGTTTCGCTTTGCGTCCGTCACTCGCGAATTCAGGGAATTGTTTTTACTGTATGTCTCGGATTGAGCGCTGGCTGTGCGCGATGCCAATAGGGCCTGGGGGGTGGAGGAGCCCCTTCTCTATTTGGAAGCTTGCCGACTCCCCGGAACGACTTTTACGGGAGCCTCAGGATACAATCTGCCGATTCCGGCTCGAACCGGCCCCCGCCCAAATCGGATCCCTTGTACCTCGGGTCTTTATACGATTGGAACATAAAAGGGGATAGCCGAAAACCTAACTGTGCTACCGACACGTTGTAGATACCAAAGACATGTATTGGATACCGTGGCAAAGCTAGACTTGTTTCCCACAATTCGGAAATTTTCGATTCTATGAAAAGCAATCTGCTATTTGGAATGATATAAGAAAATCACAATTTTGTGTTTCTTGTTTTTAAGATGTATAGAAAAAACAAATTCCTGACACGAGATAGTTGTACCTAATCTTATTCCCGCACTTGTAGTTCAACATCATATTTTTTATTACCCGAGGATTAGCTTGGACGAGTGGCACCCGATATTTGGTAATGACGTTACGGTTTTTTGACCTTATCAGGACTCCTCTACTTATATTGGAATAAGCCCATTTTAATTAGGTAGTCCCTAGAGATTATATATGACTTGGCTTTGTAATATAAAAATATAGAACTCTACGGAACGATGAAAACAAAATCGTAGTGGCCGTTGAATTGATTTTCGTGACTGGGTATGGTTGCGAGACGTCGTTAGCTTTCTAATTTATTTAATAATAGGCTTTTCTCGGCGGAGTCATTATCTTTAATTAAGGTTGGATCCGTTTTATACCCCTTTAAGGGGGTGAATACCGCCGCTAAGAAAATCTCCTACCCGAGGGGATTGAGCGCTGAATTACATTTTGATTTTCGATCAGCAGTGTGGGTGGTTCATTGCCAGGCGTTATTGATCTTACCCGTCCCGGTAGCGATGCTTTAGGACAAAATAAAGAGAACAAATCCCGAAGAATATAGAGACGTTTTATTGTCTGTATTAACTTATCGTTGAACTTAATATCGGCCATTGTCGCCTACAAGTTCTGTAACATTGTAGTAAAAACTAAAGAAATTATTTTTTATTGGTACGAATATTAAGTCAGAAATGAACCGTGATGAGCTAACTTTGAATGGCCCCAACCGGGAGTGATCATCAAATGAAATTAGTTATTATTTATAGCGATTCAATTTTCATCATTTATCGATCGTACTTGTCTAGTTATAATAGGGGCGACGTTGGACGAGCTGCCCTGTAATAATTCAGATCGAAATTAGCCCTTCTCATCGATACCGTTAAAATATTTGTGTGCTTCTGTCGACTCATCGAGGCAGATGCGTTCCTATTTGCAAGTATATCATCAACTGTTACATTTCATGTTTCAATTTGCTGACTTTCTATCCAAACTCGTTTTAGAAGCTATAATTTATAGACGTGGCTCAGATCATTGAATCTAAATATCTGCCCTTTATTTTTACCAGACGTTACTATCTTCCTCTTAATTTTTTTTATGAATTTAATTTAATGTGTAGAATTTCTCTTACAGCAAACCTTTTGTTGTCAATTTTACTGCCGATTCCCAATCTGCCGTTCCCGTCAATAATCTAATAAAGGAAGTAGGAGTATCATATACGCCTGGATTTGAATGATGTGGGTGATAAACTAAATGTAATAATCGCATCAGGTTTAGTATTTCTGTTGTAATTTGGGTTTTCACTAATTTTGAAATCATCTTCTGGATATTAATGATGTTTCAGCTTACGTTTAGGTTGGTGGAGTAAGGGGAGGGGCGGTTGGGCGGCGGGGTGGGCTCCATGTCGAAATACATGCGAGGGATGGCGCGCACTGAATTCGCAAATAGGCGATTTGCATAGGAATATTGAATTTCTCCATTTCATTGTCGGGAATATATAGGCGCCCCTTTCTTTTTCTCCAATTATACCGTCAGCCGGGAGGAGCGCGAGGGTGTTCAGGTAATTCTTCCAGGATAATTCCCCCTATTTCATTCCGGCCGACAACAATCGTTAGGAGAACATTATAAGGAAATTCGGACTTCGGGTAGTTAAAGGAAGAACACGCAAACAAGCTTGCCCTAATTTCCACCAGTAAAGTCGGAATATATCTTATTGCAATCTGCGCAAGTCTTTCTTATAAGGGGAGCGAAGTTTCACTGGCTGTATATTTCCAATTGTAAGTATGGAACTATATTTTACATTACTAAACTCTTAGTTCATACACACACACACAGAGGTAAACAGTAGTGTACGCATCTATTCGGTATTCGCAGCGAGTGGTATAAATAAAAATATTGAAAATAGATTCAATTATTATGGCGGGGTTGGGATTCAACAAGAGTCGCCTCATCGGACACAGAGGTGAGCACGCGAATTCATAATTGAATTAAAATTGTCCCTACCGACTGCACTGTATGAACGAACTGCATTCCCTTAGCAGTCAATAGCCGTTGCAGGGGGGAGGGGGGCCTTTTAATTAAATTGAATTGCAGAAGTAAAGAAGTCAATATGCTTAATGAAAGCGGGGAGCCTACAAATAGCAATTGTAATCATATTACAATGAGGACACTTGAAGGGTTTGAATTAATTGAATAATAACTGCATATCGCGCTTTGAGTCCTCTAATTTTTTTTCATTTAATCCGGCGCTGTCAATTTTAACAATAATCCCGCCGGCATAATTTCAATAACTTCCAATATATATGTCGAGAGATACTTTTGTCAATGCCACTGTTCAATTTATGACTTCAGTATAAGGTCTAATGAGATAGGTATAAAATGTATGATACAATCTATTTTATTAATATAATTAATAATACAGACACACACAGCAGGGTGTCCGGAAAATTAAATTAAGACTCAAATGAAATTTATTCCACTCACGTACTTATAAACTCACTCAGTTATAATTGTTAGTCTAGGAATCAATTCTATCCTGGCTTCTAATTTTAAACTAACAAGATTAAATGAGAGGAATTTAAACACGATTAACGCGATCGATTGAGCGCAATTATCGCTGAATTAGAAGCTTTCGTACTGAATGGGAACTCAACGCAAAAGCGTAGTACCCGCCACTTGAATTTCGAGTGTTCCGACGATGGGTCCTCTTCAGCGGTTTTCCAGTACCCTTTATTTTAAAATTTTATGTTATAAACTCGAGTGGCTTTGTTTTTTGTTTTTAAAATGATTCAGTAACTGCTGAGCAGAAGAGAGTAATATCATTTTTGTGTCGAAATCGTAAAATGTAACGATTTGCCAGCGTAAATATTGAGGGATTTACACATTTCTTTAGCCTCCTTAATGTTAATTTTTTTTAATACCCTGTACAACTGCTATCTTTGCACATTGGTTTGTTGAAATCCGATTTTGTCAAAGTGTAAAAGTGAAGCCAATTATGAATGTAGGCGGAGTTATGTAGCCACTGGACGGTGGTATATTGGTTAAACTGAGACCGCATTGTGTCTTATTAGAGCAATGCAGCAAGGGTAGCACCTTGCCCAGATAAGGCAAGGTATTCTGGGACGTGGGACGTTTTAATGCATTTCTTTGTATCAGCGCCCGGGGCTTATCTATCGCTTTTTCTGAAGCGGCGCCCATCCAGAACTGCGAATGATATGCCGAGCCTGTACACTGTTGAAGTTTTAAATGTGCTGCTGTTTGGTTGAGATAGCTTAGACCGAGGTCAGTGCACTGCACAAGCTTAGCTTCTGGAATCAAAGAGTTCTAAAACATTATTGACACTCATGTTAAAAATTTTTTTATGAGTAGCACTTTTAGTATGAGTTGTTTTTCTTTTTGAGTATAGGTAAAGCACATTAACTGTGGAGTGATATACGACCCTTACATTGCCTCTTCGCTATTCTCTGTGGACCGTATTTAATGGAACACACGCCTTTGATAGGGACGATTCCGAGCAGTCCTCTCCGCTACCAATTTACTTTAGTTATGAGAGGAAATGACGCCTCAGGGTAGTTCAATTTCGCGGAACCTCCGCCACCACCCAGTCACAGCCCAATTCAGTTATTTCACAGTTTGTAAGCCCCATACCTCGGTAGTATATCACTGCTAACCAATATTACTTTTAATGTTATTTTTGTGTTTGATTGCACTTTAAATTCCTGAAGGAAGGAATGCTGTCATTAAAAGGAAGAGATAAAAATGGCTGGGTTGTGGCCGGTGAGTTATTTGAGGTAAGATTACAGGCGGTGTAATGTGAGATAGTGGGTGGGGACATTGTCCCTGTGAGTGCGCTTGGAGATTAGTAAGGGAAATGTTGGTAATAAATCAGGTATCTGCTCATTTCTGGTAGAGCGGGGCAAGTTATCAGGCCCACGTGCCGGAAGCGTAGACTCAGCAGTTTTTTTCTCCGCTGGTAATTTTTGTAGGGCGGGGGGGGGTGGGGTCGGTCGCTTTGTCGCCCCCTACAATGGCCCCGGGGAGGCCGATGAGGCCTTTCCCTTTTTGAAAATCGGCCCACCGAGACGAATCCGGTCTTTGCTCCGAGCGTTGTACGGCTTTGATAAGGAATTCTTTTTTTTTCCAAAGGGTGTCCGTCCCCTCTCTATCCCCCTGCAAATGCTCTTACTGGTAATGAAAGCCCAGTCTGGCTCATTTTAACCTCGGCAAACCCCCCCACAGAAAATTTGGTGTTAACGAAATTACATTTTTGTTGTGCCCGCCTCGTGCATAATGGAACCTCCGAAAGTATAATCGAAAATAATAAAAGAACGGCAAGATAACAAAAGTGAAATTTTAGTAGCACTCGCACGGGTAACACCTGTGTATACCTGATGAATAGTACCGAACCAAATATTGAATCTATTGTAAAATCGTCCATTTAAACAAATTATAAGGTAACGTGGAAAATACATATTTCGACAGATAGCTTTGCATTACTTGTTTACTACCCGCGGCAGTATTTCCGGTTTGGAGAAGCGGCATAAAAGAATGAAGTACTTGTCATTACTAAGCTCGAAAACTTGACTCACTAGTGCGGCATGACGACTGTGCTGTTTGTGAAGAATTACTGACGATTGCGAAAAACCCAGTGGGCTAGCACCGGCCGCCCGTTTGTATTAAGATATTGCGACAGCCAGGCTCTCAGAATAACAAAGACTGTGTTAGCGTGTTTCTTAATAAATCCAAGTGGTGTTATCAAGAGTGATTATTTAGTCTTATCATTAAGTGATCAGTTTAATGGATGTAGTTTTGTCACCGCTCTTGCGATAGTCAGTCCCCACTCGGCTGCCCGGTCTTAAACTAGACCGCCATTGTCGTTAGCAGTGCGTTGGCAGTATACGTCAGGTAGTATATTGCCTGCACTGTCAATTTTGGGTCCACCTCGAACCAGATACCTCAAAAGATTTATTGTATGGCCTGTAGATAGGCCGAGTTAGTGGAGATACGTAAACCGGTCTACTTAAGACTAAATAGGCGAGTGTGATAATATTCGGAACTTAGCGTTACGTCTTAAAGTGGGTAGGAATTTTTCAATTTTCCCTTCGGCCTTCATTTCCTGACAGAGGAAACTCCCCGGTTCAATTTATTTTCGGGAGATTGGGCCGTCCTGACTAAGTACCGAACTGGGGTATAATTCCCCACTTAAACTTACCCGGGGGGGAATTTCAGACTTTGTTCGGACAATTGATGTACCCGATGCGACGTCCTGTGATGGCGCGACCTAGTTTTATTTTATTCTTGATTTATTGATGGATGAGTCGGTATATTTGTGCAATTTTGCAATTTTCCTTTGCTGTTTATGAGCGGTTATCAGAATGGGAAGTCCTAATTCGTCAGAAAGAAATTATTTTTTAATTTTCCCTATGGATGTTTCTGTACAAAGATACAAAGATTCCGCGGTTTGTTCTCTTGAAACTGATTTTTTTCTCTTTAAATGATCCCATCCCATTGCAAAAATGTTATTGCTTTCATTCCTCCCAATTTTCCACCGAAATCAGATATTTTCCCACCCCGGCACCCCCTCAGTAATCGAAACTGAATTCAGGGAAGGGCCTAAACGAGAGAGAAGGCACTTCGTTGTTGTACGCCCCGACATGTTTGAGCTGTGTCCACAACTTCGCCCCGAGTAAGATCGAGGATTGACAAAGCCGGCGCTACGAAAACAATATCTGCGTATCGTTTTCTAAAAAGAAGTTTTGCATTTCTTCGTCTTCGTCTTGCAGTTAAGAAATGGCGGTTTAATGATTTGTATATAAAATTGAACCGTACTCACATTCACCACAATTCAATCACCACATGATCTTGTTGTTACAGGTTTTATTATTAATAATAATTGAGTGTTAATTACTCCGTGCTATATTTAGGTGTTTATGTAATAGATATAGAGTATGAAACAGCGAACGATACTCATCCAAGACAGTCATGACGAGATCATGATATCCAACTAGATTTATGCATTATGAGAGCATAATGCTGATATTCGGTCCCTTGTAGAGTGTTAAAAGCATGGATTCTTTGATACCGAGCGGAGCATTATCAACCGAAAGAAGCTTTTCTGTTCTTTTATTCTGTTTTGAGAGGGAAAAATAAAAGCGTCCGGGTATGCATTATTCGGGAATGAAATACTAAAAAGGGTAGCACCTAGATTATTCAAAATTGTCCTACGGGCAAAGTGCAATTGATTCCGCGATGGCTCAGAAACCGGTTCGACTATTTTAATACAAGTAAATTCATTTGTTAAAAAGGGTACTGTTCCTAGTGTATGTGGTGAATATACATTTGTGAACAACAATCTAGGTGTGTGAAGACATATTTATCTGAGTTTTCTATTTGCACATATCACGTACTGGTAATATTGTACGTGAAATTCATGTCAATATATTCAGGAATGGACACTAGATATGTACACGAAATAAAGTATGATAAAATATAATATGTACTATGTACATGCAATATGAAATAAAAGGCCTATTAGGCCCAAGCTGGTGCTCTTTTTTTTAACGGCCTGCCTCCTTTCTGACTCGTGCCATTCATTAAAACGGTAGGCTGTTGTAGGAGTAAGGCGGACAATTATTTCAGCAATTATTCGCGTTTTTTGTTTGTTCAAATGCGTCCCTGAGCAATTTATTTCTATTTATTTATTCATTAGTATCGTTAGCTTTCCAGAGTGGTCCAGGTTTAATATTCCTAACCCTGAGCATTTTAGAGACTAGGATCAGGTGGTTTGAGGGAAGAACAACCAACATTTAAGAATTTTACTCGTATTAGAATTTCACCCGATAATTCAAAGTAGTTAAATAAGTTTGAAACAAGGATTGACTCGCATACACATTTTATGTTAGTCGATAAAATTCTGTTAGCGAAGTTGCTCTTACGCTTGTCAACATTCTGAAAGGTCCAAAACAATAGAGATCTTAGAACGTAGCAGATGTAGCTAAACAGAAAAATCACACTAGATAAGAGGATTGAAAATATTACTTGTAAGCCTCAGTTTTCTTGCTATATATTATGCCTTTAACCATATACAAGCGGATGTAGAATATTAAATTTTGTTGGTTACCGGCACTGGGGCCTACCTTTACACACGGCGGCTTTAATTTAGCCGTAGCAGTAACACGTGCGGTAGCAACAGTATGCTGAACGCCAAGGAAATACCTTAAATTAAAATCAGGCCTTCTTCTCTCCTTTTTCTAGCAATTAAGTTATCAACAGGGTAAGGTCGTCTTTAATAAAAGTATAAAAAATCATTTGGTTGATAGGATTTGATCTTTCCCCGTTAAGGGGAAGAGCGGTGCGTTCATTTATTATTTTAAAAGAAGTAAAACTTCCGATTGAAATTCCACGCTCCCTTTTTATTCATTTAATTCGTCTTGGCTCTCCACTTTTGTCCCGTAAGGGAAATAAGAACAGTATGCCCAGTAACGGTATGCCCAGTTTTTAATGACCGAGTACGCGGCCAGCCTTCCTTAGCCAGACGGTCACAACACAATCAGGGATAAGAAAGTGGAAGGAGAGCCGGGGACACCCGGATAATTAGACCGCGCATATTAAGCGAGAAATATTGTTTCCAGGATTTCTATCCCTCTTTCCTCCTCATTATTACTCTCTCCTTCCTCTCTTCGCTTAATATCTCCCTTCCTAACACCTCGCCGGAGTGTATAATAAAGCCAGTCTTATTATTTCCTCAAACCGCCGGCATTAATTATGGAATAAACTGTGATGAATAATGTAAGCAGTATGACATTCTAGTAGACGTCATCCGGTGTGACTGAACAAAATATGGTCCAGGAATTTAAAATTCTTCCTTAGGATAATATACATTAATTTTTTATACTAGTAAACAATAATTTTGCCTACCTAATAATTTCGAGATAACGTTGACACAAGCCGATAGATAGGTTAAAAATAAGTTGTATTATTCTTTTTGGTCCTTCTTGTCGTTTTGGTCATAGCGATCTAGATTTCTTCCAGGTGACCAGTTAACTGAGTGGACACCTGTGAGGAACCATTGGCAATAAAAAAAGAGATGTTCCTTAACCAAGTGCAAAGCTGCCGCAGAGCAATTGCAATGAGCGATTGAATCTATTGTGTAATCGAATATCCTCCAAGGAACTTATAGTCTTCAGACTGAGAAGACCATCCCAGTATCACTTCTATAATTTAACCTATCTCTCTACGCGTCTATGTGGTCTTGTTGAACTGGCGAAATACCTAGGCAAATCAATTGACGCTAATTTGAAAATTAATACGGTTTAACGCAGGATCAAATCAGGAAGTGGTGACGGAAGATCACAAGAGCGGTTATACGCCAAACGCTCGCAGAATCCCAAAGAGATGTCTTAAATTAACTGCGATAGTGGCCGAATACAAATGTCACTGCCCGTATAACTGGGTTATGCACCGGAGTGTCGTAAGTTGTAGCGATTTACATGCGGGATATATCGTAAAAGAAAGCGTGAAAGGTGAGGGGGTTCCGAACGCAGCCGGTGCAAGTGACCGTAGTCCTGGGGCCCCCGTTGAACTTCACGCTTACGACCCCGATATACTCCAATTATACGATGTGAAGGTACGTCTGAGCTGGGTGGGGGAGGGGCGCAAAAAGGAAATTGTCATTCCCGCGTTTACAATCCAGCCCTTTATTTTTTGCCCTGAGCTTCCTCCCATTACTTCCAAGCTACCTTCCTTCCCTTCGACCTCCCAGCCTCGTAAACGCGTTACCGTTCGCCAGTCTTAATTAACTGTTTGAGTGTAAATTACGGCAGGTAGAACAGAAACCGGTTTTCTCCCGCTTTACTTGGAACGCAGAATAGCGAAAGGAAAAAAGCCAGGATTGAAAAAAAAGATCGTATTTTACAAGGTTAAATATTAAAACTACTAGTGAATAATTTTTATTACAATATGTATCATTAATAAATTAATAATTTTAATCATTAATAAATTCAGGGATCCGACTGAAACTCCAGGGAAACTCCAGTAAAATGTAAATTATTTCGACCCGAATTGCCTTTATTGTCATTCCGCGGTAAATTAATGCGCAAATTCATTCAAACCGGGTGCATATATTTTGAACACAATGCGGATTACTCCGCGTGAAGTTTTCAAATACAGTACGTGCTAATAATTCTGAACCCGGACTCGCTGTATGGAACGCACGTAAATAAAGTTGGAATTGAATGTTAAAATATGTGAGCTACATTCAGGTTGTTCTAGAGAGGTACTCTATATAGGTACCATATATATATATATATATATATATGTTTTAACAATAATGTTTAAAGACGAATATACCATATTATTAATTATTAAAGCCAAACTATCACAATTGCATCAATATCAAAACTTCAAGTCATATTTGTTAGTTTAGAATACCTGTTTTGTGGTCTGTGAGGGGTTGGAATACCGTAGATTTCGTGTGATTCTGTCCCTCGCTCATTTGGTCTGGCTGGTTTTGGAAAACTGCTTAGCTTAAGTTCATTGGGTGCACTTGCACCGATATACTAGCGCCCCCTGTTAGTGGTGCGGAAATGTAGTTAACTAAATTCGTTGGGTGCACTTGCACCGATAAACTAGCGCCGGCCGAGACTGGAGCGGAAACGTACTTAACTAATGTTCGTTGGATGCAGTTACACCCGGGAAGTCAGAACCTAGTGAGAACCGGTTTATTAAAAGACCAAACTCGCGAGAGGAGACAGAAACACACGAAATCTACGGTATTATATTTGTTAGTTTTTCATCAGCCCCGAATATTATCTGATGAACAGCCCGTTACTGCATTTGGAAGGAAACTTTACTTAAGCTTTTTTACTCTAAAAAATAAAGCGAATCCTCAACATTTTTCCAAGTTATACGGTCCAACTTCATAGGCTGTATTCTGCCGTGGATATTAGCATATATAGTACGGCCGTCTGATGAATCTGACACAAAATCATAGCCAGGCGGCGAAAATTGTGCGTCCATGAATATTTCATAAATGCTCCTCAGACACATCGCTTCGTGGTATTAAGGAAATTAGTCAGTGCTGTAGAATAGGATAATATAGTCTTACTGCAGTAAAAAGGCATTGATACACCGAAAGTTAAGTTAAATTATGATCTCGGTAGCGCGTTATAAATACCTAAAAATAAATGTTTGTTATTGTTATGAACTTAATGAGATTGAAATGCAATTCAAATGTATTCAATACTTATTTTTGTTTGCAGGGAAGAAAGAGAGCTTGTGATATCGCCAGACAGACGACACTGCCTGCGGCCCTGCTTTCAATTAGTACCAAGGTAACCTTCATTGTTGTGAACTGGAATCAATATAGATTTATAGAGGTCCCCAATTGGGGTTCAAGAGGACAATTTTATTACTATATATCGATCAATTGCTGTTCACGGTTGGAAATTTTTCGTTTTATTTTTCCCTGAACGGGAAGCGAACACTTAATGGAATATATGCTGAATTCGTTTGCAAAATCAATTCTGTCGGTGAGAGGCAATTATTCGTTCCAATTAAAAGATAATATCGAAATCTGTGTTTGTCATCTTCCGTCAGCCAGTAACAAGAGTAACAAACGAATAATACTAAACGTTGCATCGAATTATAGTAGTGCATTAAACCATTATAAGAAACTCATTAATGCGTTGATATGAAAATGTCCTTTTATTCTCTGTCGCTCCGTCAATCATACTTAATTTGCGATTAAATTCAAAATGGAATTATATTTAATACCTAATTTAGACATTTTATAAAGATAATAAAAGATCTCTATTAAGCCAATTTGAAACATTAAGCCCGTCCGGATGTTCAGACTGTTGGTACGAGTTCTCCGGTTCGAAAGTTTCGGATGTCTTAACTCGTCCACGGTCCTTAAGCGGTTAACCAGCCCTAACTTCCAATCTTTTACTTCAACTTTGTAACTCCATAAACTGTCTTAGAAAGCATAAATTGTTCCACCTGAATATACACCGCTATTTGGCGTATAAAAACGACTTTATTCATTCTAGGTTTTTAAATGAACGATATTCATCGTATTCTATCGGCAGTTATTCATTTACGTTTTAATGTTATACTGTATGATGTCTAGTGCAATAGTTTATATAAAACTCGATCTATGTTACATATTATTATTGATGCGATTATTACACTTGCCTTATATTTTTTGGTTCCGAATGTCTACAAGATGAAACACTACAATTGCGGTCAACCAGGATACAGCCTGAAATGCTGCAGGTGAAGCTCAAATGTGTGGAGTAACACAGTCTTATCAAGTCCAAAAATACTATAAAAGAAAACAAAAACTAAAAATGACAAAAACAAATGTCTCCTCATTGCCCACGGCAAGAACCCGGCGTACCAGAAGTAGCACAGATGTCCAAACTGACCAACAATTACAGCGGGGCAAACTTCGAAGCAAGCCCAATTTATTGGCTAATGACGCGCGAGACGTGTCCCAAACTAACTGACATTATAGACCGAATCCATCGGAAAAATCTTGTTTACGCAGGAATTAATTATTTAATACTTAATTAATTTCATCCTGCATATAAGATATATTATATTAAACTCAGTTCTATATCGAAGATATATCGTAGCAGTTTATCGTACTTTTGTTAGCTTCAGACCGATCCAATTCATTTAATTCAATTTTATAACTCTCGACAACTGGCGGTTTGGGGTCGTATATCAAATAAATTGCCGGGTATATATATATATATATATATATATATATATATATATATATATATATATTCGCCGGGGTTCCATATTTTTTAATGATCTCGAGAGGTAATGTGGGCTGAAACTACCCTCGTGGAATAAACTGCAGGAATAAACCGGGCTGAGCTGAACACAAGAAATGGCCAATTCCCTCTCTTCGGTTGTTGTGTTAAGGGGCAGCGGACCGGGAAAAACTCCGATGAAAGCCGTTCTCCGGTTTGGACTTGGGCCGACGCGGTTTGATACAATAAATATACCGTGCCTTTCTCACGCACCTCCACTCGTCCCAGCTAGACTCGAGTCTAATTGAAAACTGTACTGCGCAGATCTGGACGTTTTTATTTCAACCCCCATAAACATTAATAACAGTGTTTTCCCTTTAAATCATTACCGGAATGTAAATTAAAATTAACCAACTATAAATGACGCGTATATTTTTATGAGTTTCTGTGAGTGCAGGTTTGAAATGAAAATATATTATCGCCTGTGATTTCCTTGTTGCGAATCGCTTCTTAATAATGGGAAAATATCCTAATTAAATGCATCCTACAGTTCTAAACTTATATATCTTCAAAACAAACATTAGTAAAAATAACGTAGGAATATAAAAAGAATAGACTGCCAATATATTGGCCGTAGAATCTAGTAGAAAGCTACTGAATGTTAAATTTACATTGATCTAATTGTAAGAAATTTGTGTAATGATGCGCGATTCAATGATGTGTAATGATTTAATAACTATGTGAATTATTTGTCGAGATAAAAATTAAAATAGAAATAGGAAAATACAAATTGGGGTACATTAGTTATTTGATTTTTGATTTATTCGACAATAGCACGCTAAGCTGGGATCTGTCTGTTTCACCGCTGTTATACCATTTGTTTTTTTTTCGTGATAACATGCAATTGTCGTTTCTGGCATTGCAATTGAAATTTGCTAATTTCATTTAAACGAACATTTTACAATATTTTATTTCAGTTCTCCAGCTCCCGGCGAATCAATAAACTCATGTCGACGTACGCGTGATAATGTGAAAAATATGTTTGTATCTTGTCCACAAACCGTAATCTAGGCGAAAGTATTTTTAACCGAACATGTTGCCAAAATGCGCGTGGATGTTTCTTTTATGCCCATCTTTAGCCGGCTGTCTCTTATTGGCCGCGGAAGCTTCGATTTTCAACATGACATTCTTCAGTGACTCAGCGCCGTGATTTTAAATTTATTCAGCCAATATTTTCAGATTTCATTAGGACTCCCATCTTTATTTGTCGAGCATTTAATATTTCCTCTCGGAAAATGATGGAGAGATAAATCTGGAAATTTATATTCGCAAATAGTAAATATAATAAAACGATGATACCAAAATGTGTTAATAGTTTAAACTATATTTAATGCAACTGAAATATATCTTTAAAGTCTAAAAATTATATTGTATTTTAAGAGGGGGATATTGTTTTTTTTTTAGAAATTATAAGACCCGACATTATAAACCCCCTTTTGCGACAACAAGCGCCATACCTCTGATAATCGCACCAACCCCATAAAAAGAAACTTTTCTTCACGTGCAATACAAAATTTTAACATTGAGTTGATATACTCAATCAGTTTTTCCATTTGTTGCGTGATGCACTTTAACTGGTAACTTATCACTTTGAACCTTCACTTAACATTGCTATATATTTTGAATTTTCATTTTCTAATTGTGTTTTCTTGTTTCTCAGACGGCAAATTAATAAACGGCCGATAATTCAGTGTTGTGTGCCGAAATTAATTCGTCCCATCGGCCAATTAGCGGCGTAGTTTCCCGAGTGCTTGAGACTCATGCGGGACCAAATTGAGCTTTCCCGTCCCGCACGGGAGACTCTGTGTGAGTATGTATGTGAGTGTTCGTGCTCACATCGCAGTGTGTACCTACAGTGTGTAACTGTGTGCAAGTGTAGTCCCTTATTAATAGGCTCGGTTTATGAGAGACGATACCGCTATCCTTGGTTTACCCCTGGGGGTATATTAATACAGTCGGCGATATTGTTACAAGATTCGCACGTCAAGTTTGATGACAGGACGTTAGCTTTACATTTCTAAAACGTAATTATTATCCTACACTATGAAAAGTAATGTCGAAATGTTGCCAGCAAACGTTTCTAATTTCAGAATTACATATGTAATAATCTTCGATAAATAATTTGTGTTACAATATTACATTGCAATTTATTTTTGTACTGAGAACAATTTTTAAGTTGTGTTTCCATACTCCTTCTGTCAATCTAATCAGTATATAATCGTTTCTGCAACAAATAATTTGTTTCTAGATTAACATCGGTTGCGGTATTTTTTTCGAGTTAGAAAAGCAACAACCTAGTAAATAAATATTACTGGCAGTATTTTGCGGAAGGCCTTGAAATTTGATCAAACGAAACGGATAATGCAATTTCGAGTTGCCCTGACAATTAAACTGAACGCCGGAGAGACTGCGGAAAATCGCGATTGTAATTTCCTTGCCGGATCACGCACGCCTATTATTCAGGAAATTATCCAATACGACGGCCGTTCACCTGAGGCCCACTTCTAAATATTACTCTCAAGAAAAACTTAATGTATTAATCGAATTTCAACCATGATCCCAACATGATGATTGAAGATTGGATTAGTTCGAAGAAAGCGTAAAATTATATTAAAACGAAATTTCAATTCATTTCTTACCAGATAGGAAATGATTTAGGACCGATTCATTAGACCCACTGATTTTAATTTTTATGGCTTTCTGTTTCAGATAAATTTTTTTTTTCAATAAAAGTTCCTAAAAAATAAAACGTTCCTATTGGAAATATTTCAAAGTGACGAGAACCGAAAGAGGATTCTGATAATAACTGGAAACCAATGAATAAAATTGCATAAAATATAATATTTCGCATTAAGGTCGATTATCATTTGATTATATGTAACTTAAACGTAACAATTACTTTAATTAATTTAAGTTTATGTTTATTTAATTTACACCGTAAATATTACGATTCGGAATATTTGTACGGAAAACAATGTATTGCCTTGTGTACTTCTGGAAAAATAGTTACATGCGTACTGTTCAGTTATTTTGTTTACGCTATTCTTTTTAAACTCCACGACTGGAATCATTATCCGGCACGAAGCTGATTACTGCATATTTCGATAGCATATTATCGCGCCGGAATAAGAAAACGGGTCATACCCGTTACATGCAGTGGTCAAAACATGTTTTAAATATGAAGAATTGTAAATTAATTTGAAAATATAAGCATTAAAGGGGGACACTGCAATATTATAACACAACTGATGACAGATGAAAAAGAATAGTGTTGAAACCAGGAGAATGCTCCACCCGCAACTGACTGGTGTATTTACACCAATTTATAAAATAATGTTAATTTCGAATTAGCTCCAAATAAGTTATTGTCAAGCACAATAGTTTAGGCCGCATTCTGCTGTTACCGTATTAAAAAGGCCGGCGGAATCACTGCGCCCCCAATTCCGCGAAGTGTGGCCAATATTTTTCATTCCGTTCGGATAATTATTTCTCGACGGTAGAAGTTAAACGGGGCCGTACAATACATTATTCTGTCAACTTTGAGCGCAGCGAGCACCAGTGTTAATAGATTCCAGTTTATTGTCGTGGGTGGGGGCCCATCATGAATCATCGTCAGTGTCGCGGCCGTATGAAACGGCGACCGTCCCCAACCCGAGAAGAGATAAACGGCTCGGACTTTTTTTTTTTATATTCACGGCGGCGTTATTTATTTTTTCACGGCGGAGAAGCCCGCCCCCACAAAGCGGCGGTATCGCGCGGTACCGAGAATTCGCCATCGTCGTCAGACTTAGCTCTCAGGGTTGAGCATTCCCTCCATCTACGCCAGGCTCAAACTTCGCACGGTGTGTCTCACTCTGTTTCTATCTGGCACAATCGCAATTTCCCTAGAATTTTACTCTACAGTAGGTATGTCTCCAGTTCTATTTATTTGAATGGGCACAAGAACATTTTTAGACGTGAAATATATTTTGGCAAAATTGTCCAACGCTTATGGTGCAAATTGTATGTACTAGATTACGGACTGCTCTTAGAGAAAAGCTATCTCCTTATATACTATGCATGTACTACCATACATATAAAATAAATGAAAATATGAGAACTGGAATGATTACTCTGTTTATTCCCCAGCGTACGCAAACAAACGTGAAACTAGCCCAGAAAGTCGATGGTTTTGTAAACCGAACGTTTGTATACTGATGTGATTTACTTACTCTTGGCTGTTTATATTGTACGGCAAGCAATGTGCATTCGTTTTATGGCTGATATTTGCAAGTAAAGTCTGCTATATTATCGTGGCAATACTATTCGCTTATATTTCAAACTCTTCAACTGCATGGAAATCGATTATTAAGGAGCGCTAAAATGTGTTCCTTGTTTTTATTTACGTTGATGTTATGTAATGATCTTGTTTCATTATATATATTTGATATAGGTAATCCTTCTTTGAATTGTTCGTACTACGGTTGTAGTTGTAGGGCTTTAAATTTTTGTAAGGCCGTTTGGTGGCCCGGTAGGTTGGAGAGCGACAAGTGGTATTTTGTGTAGTGGCTCTCCCACTCCAGGGCCTGCAGTCATTGTCCCCGCTCGCAGTATTCGGCTCCTCGAGGGGTGGCCCTTCTCACCCAGTGTCACAGACACTGCGCTATTACACGGGTATTCGGGGGGGCGGCGTTGTCCCGGGCTTTGAATCCCACTTCTCCCGCTCACTTTTGTTGGGCTCCCGCCGGAGGGAAATTATGAAGGGCCCCCCCTCAACCGGTCGGAATTTCGACAGGATTTAATCCCCCAGCCTTTCTGTCGGGCCGATTCTTAAATACGCCGAGTGTTGACTAGCTGAAATTCGCAGGAGTTTAAAAGCGGACAAGAGCCAATATCGAGATGTAGGTCAGCTAATATTGCACCGATAAGAAGAATTAAATATCTACGTTTTCTCGTTATCAAGTAGGTACAGATAGTTACCCAGAAAAATGAGTAGAATAATTATGCAAGACTGGTTTATTCGCCAGACCCGTTCGATTTACGCATCTTGGAGATCGCTGAAATTGTTGTAACTCTATTCAGGAAAGTAATGCGGTACATGACTTCGGAAATTCAGCGGAATACGGGAGGCAACCGCAATTATAAACCCATCTTCGAATCTCCCGGCGCTCCAAGGGACAAAGTTAAATATCAATATAGGCAGGGGGAAGTCATCTAATGTAATAGAGGGGTCCGGGTCGATCGAATCCGGATTCTCGAGGCCCACGTAATACATTCACTCGGTCTGTCTCCGTCCTTTATCTCCCTTCACGATTGGTACTTTGTTTTTAATCAAATTGAATTACCGTCACTGATTTGTTATCGATCAGGGCCCCAGTGTCCCGATTTTACTGAAATTATTTTCACTTTCGTGGATTAAAATTTATTTTAAATTCATCAGAACGTTTTCCTAATAAACTGGAGTAGGATTAGATAGCTTTTGAATTTCATACTGTTGATGATCAGCACTTGCAAAATCATAGCACTATTTAAATTCGCATTTTGATAAAAAAATATTCGTCCTGTCACTATACCACGAGCCTGCTTACCGGCATTTTGTGAATAATATTATTAACAAATGTATTTCGTTCGATATCCAAATTGTTTTCGGACACTCGGCCCTCACCCTTGAAATTTTTCCCGTCTATGGTGAAAGGTATACGTTTGAATACCAGTTTTAACTGTGCGATTTCGTTCGACTTACGAGCTGTGTTCCATCTATTAATGCTGCCTTATCGATTTCCCGATTCGCCGGGTTTTCTCATTTGCCCGAAATCGCCATTCTTTACTGATTCACATTGCGGAAAAATGCAACAATAGGTGCTTAATTGTTAATTTATCGGTCTGTTTGCCCGGCCTAATGACTGGGCCCGCCAGGAGTGGCGGTGATTAATGGCGGGATCATAATCCTCCCCAGCTCCAGTCTGCCCCCACACCCAAGACCAGTGAATACATAAAATTAACGATCCTCCTAAGTATTAATTTTTTACGGTCTGCCCTCAATTTTAATAATAGCGGGCGCTAATGCTGTAGTTCAGCTAAGTGGAAGCCATTCCACGGCGGTGGAAACTTCTGAGCACGTTAACTGAGTATATTTCGTAATATTCACATACGAATATTCGCATTATCTGTTAAAGTGAATATCAAGTTATTTCACACTTGGCCTTGGGCTTGGTTGTGTCGGTATCTGCTTTTCGTTAACTCCCGTAGCATTACGTTGTAAAGGCAGTGAGGTAGAGGTGGGCTTCGGCGTACACTGACTGGCACTTAGCTTGATCGAATATTTATATTAGAAGTGATGGGGCTCGGAGTGGCTCGCTATCCCTATTGTCAGCCTCCATCCCCTTTTGTCTTCTAGTGCTAATTTAAAATTCGCGGCTTATATCGATATTTGTATTAATGAAAATTCAATTTTCTTTCATATTTGTTGACAATATATTACGCAATATGGTCCTGTAGTGAAATTATTACACGCGATGCATTCGTAGAACAAATCGAAAGAAATTAACGTTTAATATAATGATTATCCGATAGTTTGCTGAGAAGAGCAGGATTTCGATCTGAGATTTCATCAAATAAAAAACAATTACTTCTCAACCCAATTCATCATCGATAAATAAGCTCGAAACGTTTCCTCTTCAAGTGCAGAGCACCATAAATAACGATAGTGTCAATTGCCGTGAGAATTCGGTGCATCGAACAACACTTATATTTCAGTCACGTCGAGCGTGAGACCTTAAATGAAATGATTAGACTAAATTTGTTTATTTCAAAGTTACATTTTCTTCTAGCACAAACTCGCTAATAGCTTGTATCAAACCAGTGGCATGTATTCGCCAACGACAAAGAGGAATAAATTAGTTGTAATGTAAAGAATGAGTCACAAGTAATGAGAATAAAGTATTAAATAAAAAAAAATATCGAACTCCTCATTCAGATGAACATGCTTCACAATCCTTTCCCCTATTAATCAGAAGTTATTTGATTGAATGTGCATATTATCGCCAATACTGCGTTCCTTCTGGGCAGCTTAGTGTCAGTTTCGCAATTCGGAGATAAGGCACTGTTATTTTTCAATTTCGTCCGGACACCGATTCGTAAGATCTATTGTCCCGATACCAGTTGTCGAATTTCGGCTTTCGTCCTTATCTGCGGGAACGACGAAACCTCGCTGCGAGGAGACACCTGTAACCACTCGAAAAATTGAAATGCCATCGACAGCACTCGGGGAAGTGTCCGTGTCGGTCAGACTGATTGCGGGCAATTGGCGGCCACCACCCGCCCACTCCATTCGGCGGACCATCAAAAAGTAATCGCACCAATTGAACCCTCCGGGCGTATTAGGCGGAACGGGGTCTTCTGGTCCCTGGAATTTAAATTGTTCCAAGGCCGCTCGAATGTTCGAGGCAAAATGAATTTGTTTAGACGTGCCAAGTTTCTGCTTATTACACGTTTAAAAGAAAGGCGGGTTAAAAAACCCGCTAATATTTCTGGAGTATTAAGATTGAAACAACCTTAGGGTGTATAAAGAAACACCGATCCGTACAGTGATATTGATTTAACGGTCTAAAACACCCACGTTTCCGGGGTCGCGGCGCCGTGTTACGGACTTTGTTCAAGGGACTACCGCAAATAAATATCTGTGGAGGGAACAAGGGACATGTGCTGAATGAGAGCCGGGCCAATCAGTATCGGTCTTAAATTGTCGGCCTTTTCTCGATTGAATACGATTTTTGACCCTCGGCGATATGGGGAATTCGCCCCTTCGATTAACTCCAATGCCGGCCGAAATTAGTCGGCGTGACCCGCCCTGACCCTCAATATAAATATTATTTAACAAGTCAATCGAAAGTCCCGTCAAATTGACGCTAAATGACGGCCAGACATAGAAATTCAATGTCTAACCGAATTGTCAGAATATTGGACGAGGACGAGCGCGGTGCCACCCGCCCTTTAAGACACGCAGAGTCCCTTTAAATGATATTGGACCCGCAGTTTCCTCAACCCTACTACAAATTTCCACCGAAAAATTAGTAACATAAAACACATATCTCGACTGGCAGGTCTCTGTTTATGATCACCACGTTGATATTGGGTTGTATGGATTACCCGAAATATTACAAGCAATGTTATATTTACCGGACGTTGGGCTGTAAAATGTTTGAAAAAGTTTACTGGCGATCTTCAAATATTTCTTCAATGGAGGTACAGTCGGCTCTAACGAACGGGGCTGTTATTTCTTCGAGCGCTTAAACTGAACGTTTATCATTGACTTGTAATGGCCCATAATTTTTTACGTTCTCGCTGGATCTGGCTCCAGCAACTGTAGTCTTCTGTGTGCGGTCCTGAAACCCATTTGTAGGAGCCATCTTACCGTTTTGGGTATTCAATGATTTACCACCGGCTGTATTTTATTTCCAGTCTCAGCGCGGAGATCTTTAAATGAGCCGACTCTTACGAATCCCATGGGCACATCTTTTTGGGCATTTTCGTGATGAAATTTCCATCTACCCTCTCCCATGCGGACAGTATTGGCTCACAAAAAGGATTTCTCGTACAATTCGCATTAATGAAATTAATTGACCGAAGAATAATTTCAGAATGTAAACGTCTTGTCTTATGAATAATGTAAAGAAACCGGCCTTTAATTGTCCTATACTTCCTGAAAAGAAAACTTTAAATTAAGTAATTGATTACAGGTTGTGTTATTTCGATCGGAGTTTAAGGTGTTAATGACAGGTTTTGAAATACTTAACGGTTATTTATTTCCGCGTCGCTTTGCTGCGATATTATCATGATTAAAAGGCCCATTATTTCCAATTAGTGGAACCGAATGTGAGGGAATGAATAATTTCTAGAAGTATAGGTCGCGAATGGCCAGTTCGAACTGCCAAGGGCGTCGTTATTGGTCGTGAGGAATTTCCGGACGTCGAGACGCGTAATCGATGACTCATTGAGCCGGCGGTTGCCCGGGTCCATTGGCCCAAGCTCCGATACGTTGACCCAGATCATGTACCGCTCTCCTCCGCTTTCTGCCGGTCGCCGATATTTTTGCATTCTACTGTTAATACCACTCTAGGCGTACGTACTGTGGAGAAATCCTACGGGTGTCCGTACATGGCCTCATTTTCCGGTCCTCGGTTACCTGCTCGAAACCGGTTTCAGATTCTGACCACTGACGGTAGAATTTCTTGCTTTCGTTTCGTTTCAAAACTCAGTCGTACTGCAATTTGCGTTCTCAATTTTAATCTCAGATGACTTTAGTTTTCTGACTTTCTCGCACCGTCAGTGGAAAAGTATCACTAACGAAAATTGGCGGGGATAAACCGACAACAAATCTGGGCGCACGATGAAGAGTAATGAATTCATTAAGGTGTTTAGGTTAACGAAACAGTCAGGAGGATGGCTAATCTGATTATCTGGTCTGTTGATGACAGGGACCACAATTATAGGAACAGTTTTTATTACCCATTTCATGCGGATGCGTGATGTTTCCTTTGAATTCAGCATATTTAGTATATACTCGGGTGTACTAAAATAATTTTAGGTCCAGTTTGACTGTCGGAAAGCCGCGGCTGCATCCGGGAAGTGAGTGCTGGCAATTAAACCGCAGTTCCGTGTGCTGTCCACGGTTCACGGTCCGCTCGGTCAACTTCAGTCCGCGGTCCCGCCTTTTACCGGGGCCCGACTCCGCTAGCCCTTCCAAACGGCTGATCTCTCTCTATCTCTCTGGTTTCATCTTATGCAGCTTGCCCAACCATGGTTTTTGTATACACGTTTATATATAACAGCATCCGGAACGCAATCACTATTTTCAAATCTGACTTATAAAGAAGCTGGCATCAAATTTGAATAATTATACGTTTCCGTGTCCACAATTTTTTGGGCACAGAAAGTTTTGGCGCCTTTTGCATAATTTCGTGTCGCCCAAATTTACACTTTAATCGGTTTAGGAGCGCGATTGAAATTAGTCGCTAATTAAATTCTGTTAATTTAGGCATGTATTATGTTTTGGAAGATTCGGTTGTTCTATTTACAGCAAATATTCGCACATGACATGTCAAAAATAATTTCCAGTATTTATGCTTATATTTTATATTATCTAAACACTTTGTCCCTAAATTCGCATAAGTATCCGATTCCCTCTAAAATAATCGATGAGCTGAGTGCAATACAGGTATTATAAAAATAGAGCTCATATTCTCTATTTACTAGTTCATTTTCAATTCTCCAATGTTTGGATATAGTAGTACCAGTGCTTATCTTTTATTTTTGTACTAATTATTAATAAAATTGAGTGTAACTATTTTTTAATGAGTACATTCAGGTTAACTTCTCGTAAGAAAGTTAATTATTCTCGTGGACGTATTCTTAAAGTTTTCACTGTCAGGCTAATCAGCGGTGGCTCCGATGACTTGCCTCTTCCCGAATGATCGATGACCGTTCCATTGTGCCCGTCCGAATATTGATAAAGGAGCGATAAAGGAGAGCAGATAAGTCAGATCTGAGATTAGATGCGTTCAGCGGGCAGCCAGTAGCGCCAGTGGTCCCTGTTGTGGGGACGCCGCTCTCTCCGCTCGTTTTATCGAGCGTCAAGTTTTGGTCCTCTGCCAGGCCGAGTTTCAGAATTCGCAGCCGCCGCGGGGTCAAGGCTCCAGCGCCCGTCGCCTATTTCGGTCGAGGTAAAGCGTCCTTTTAAATTACAATATAACCTATTAACTTTTGTGCATAATACTTGTGCTCAATTAGGTTTCTGTGAAAATTGTTGGCTCCAGGTTTCGTAGTGATAAATTGGTCGCACTCTACATTGCGCGGACAAAGGAAGTTAACTGAAATTATATCCATAAATAACGGTTCTCCTTCTAATAGATCAGTAAAATCTCTCCTGAATTAATTGCTAGAAATATATGTTTTATGACTAATGAAAATTTGAGCTATATTATTATGAAAATTAAATATAAAGTTAAAAAATTCAAAGATATTTCGATTGATGTATAAATTTTGAGGCTAGATCTTTCCTAGTTGGGGGATCACAGTACTGTGATCCGCCACATCTGTAACCATTAGACCATCGTTGTTTAGTATTATCATTGAGAATTATGTGATAAAATATACATGAATGTACATATCGTGTTTTATTATTTGTGCAACGGGTATTGGCTATATGAGTTATTTACTTGTTGTCGTTGGTATAAACAGCCCGTCAAAAACACCCAATCGCGACGCTCCCTCCATTTTTTATCTGCCCCATTCATTACCTCCATCGGTAGTTAAACCGGGCTATAAATTGTCTGCACCCTGTCTCGAGTAAAGGCGGGGAAAGAAAAGAAACAGAAGGAAAAATAGGTCGATGCCGGGATCGCGCATTAAGTAGTCCGGGACTTACATTGTCTTGATCCAGAGCCAGGACGAGTTCACTCGCGAGTCAAGGCCGCTGTTTTGTCGGTCAATCGGGCGTTGTGGGACGCGAAGGTTTTTTTAAAATTTGTTTGAAAGTGATTTATTTTAGAAACAGTTTCGGGTTTGAAATGGGACATTTTTCAGAATGCGACCGCTTTGTGTCTCTGTTTGATTGGTGCCAGGCACGATTCAATTCGGTGGGTTTAATGTGTTGAACTATTGATTTATATATATATATATATATATATATATATATATATATATATATATATATATATATAATGTTGGTAGGTATTCATATTTCTCTTTAGCCTGCTTGTTAGTCCCAGAGCGTAACAGTACTGCTTAATTAGCGAACAATGACGTTGAGAAATCTTCCAGTACTTTAATTGATTAAACTGACTGAAACTTGACTCTAGAATCTTTGTCAGATACTCAAATTTACTTAGTTGCCTTAATCATGACATTAGGCAATATTATTAATGGAGAGCTAATTGTGAGATGAGTTCGAGTCAGCAGGTATTGCAGGGAACAGAACCATGGTAATGAGAAGTGACCTCAGGTTGGCGCCTTTTAAAGCCACTAGGAGGCCTCTGCCCTAATGTAGGCGTAATGTGAATCAAAGGCTACTACTAATTATCTTTTAATCTTTAATTATTTATTTCGTGTCGCGTTGTGGTTCTGTGATAAACTGGAGTCATTAAATCGGCCGTTCGCCTCGGTTGCTGCGAGACTAGAATAGAGGGCCAACAATCGTGAAATTAGGCATTCTTCAGTAAATATTCAGGTATAGGACAGAGTATATCCATAAATTTGATTTGTGTATAACAAATAGAAATATTAATTATGATTTAATAATTCGTGATAATTGATTATATGTTAACCAACATATATAATAAATACATTGATACATTAGTGTTATTGTGTTTTGTAACATATATCGAAGGTATTACACCTTAACTTTTCATTTTGGGATTATTCGTTCAGATTTTAATTTCAGAAGAACCGGGTATATATTCTTCATTAAGCCATGTCGCATAATCCATTTTTCGGTTCCCCCGAAGTGCATCTTGAGTCCCGTGCTGCTCTCCACTTGAGAGGGACCTCCCACTCGGTTATCTGCGGATAAAGCACAATCAGTCGGTACATGAATAATTTTGTCCTGTCATATTTCGCCGATAAAAATAGACAGGAAATTAGATTTGATAAACTGACTCACTGTCCTCGTCGTGTCGAGCTCGATTTCGATAGTGGAAATTCTTAGTTATAAAAACAGTGAATACATTTATTCAGTTTTCTTTTACAGATACGTATCTTCTAGAGGTAAAAGTTATTTACAGTAGTCTACTTGTTGCAGATACTATAATTCAAACGGGCTTTCAAATTTATTTGAGAAAATCCGTCGGACTCAGCCACGTACCCATTTTTTGCTTTATACATATAGCAAATTGTGTACCGGAACAATAGAAAATAATTATGTGTTGTAATAAGTTAAAAGTAAATAGTCCATTGGACATTACGGTTTGCCGATTGACAGAGACGAGGGAAGAACGACGAGGAGAGAAAGAGGGAGGGAGGGAGGAGAGAGAGAGAGGGAGAGATACGGGCCAGTGTATTCGGTATTGATTCGGTCGGGCAGCTCCATTCAAGGGGGTTTCTACGCCCCCCCCCCTCCGCTACCCTGTGAAGGCAGTTTTTCACGAGATGAAACCACACCGAAAACCAAGGAAAACCTTCCCCTTCCCAATCGACCTGAGTGGGCAGGTCTCTTCCCCTCCCCACCTGATACGACCATTCACTCGTTGATGGCCCCAGGTGAAAACCACATTTGTGCCGGCCACATTGTCGCTGGCGCCCGACCGGGAATATATTTTTATTTATTGTCTAACCCGCCTCGGCTACTTTATAGCCCGGAGTTTTATTCGTCTTCTTATTGAATTCTGAAATTCCTCATTTTCTTTTTAATCTAAGTCGAGTATTTTTTGTTTTATTACGATAACCAACGAAATCTTACCGAACCGGAACTCCGGTGCGGCCGAACATCATTTTAACTCATCGACCAAATTCACCAACAAAAAATTCAACTTCACAAACAATACGACCCACCATTATTAGCATGAGATTTATTCAGATTTTAGCGGTAAATTAATATGTATATTTATATCGTTGTTGTGTTATCGTTGGATGTATTTTCCACAGTGACGGAAACGGCAAACCGATTTGGACAGTAAGAAATAACCTCAGTGTACATTCGATACCCTGACCGGTTCTCTTTCCCCGGGTAGTTACATAATATTCCGCCGGCGCCAAATGCAATATCAAATTCTAGAACGAAGGCCTAAAAGTGCTCGTACATCTGACCCGTCAATAGTTACAGCGGCGTAATTTTAATTCACGAATCAATAAATCATTATTAGAATTAGTGCGTGGGAGAGTATTTCATGTTTGTCACTGATGTCTCGGTAGTGGGACACGATGTTATCCGGTTATGTGCTTCCTCACTGTTTGGGTGTGACCGGAGCCCTGCATTACAAAACATTAGCCGATTGGTCCCGTTTACGTGACCCGACAGACCGAATGTTAACACTAGTGATTAGGCCAACGCCGCTGTAAAGGGAAAAACATAAACAGACCGGCGTCACAAGCGTCGTTGCTATGCACATGTTATAGAAGAAGTGCAAATAAAGTGTTGTGTATTGTGTGACTGTTACCGTTTTTAATTTCAACTTTTCGTTTTCTGCGTCAACTTTTCGGAAGCCTCGACTCTGAAATCGTGAGGCACTCGATGTGAAATCGATGACATTGATAATGTCTTTATAGTGTCTCATATCGGTTCGAACTGATATTTTTCCATTAAAATACCATTGCCCGGGAATCAATTTTTTTATTTGATGAAATTCAGCGATTCGGGGAGAGTGGCATTCAGCTCCTTCTGTACTGAAGAAGACAACAGTTAACGTCATCTTTAACGCGATTTAACTTAACTTTCGTTATAACAAAACTTCCTTTTCAATTGCGTGTTTCAATTCCGAAATTGTATCTAGAATAATATATAATTGTTATTAATTAATACTTAACTGTCTGTCGTCCCATAATTATGCTTCGTAGGTGCTTTCTTTAATCAGTGTTATATTATCGGCTTCAATGTTAGATTTATAGATCCGATAAATTTATGTTTTATTAAGTTCAATTCGTCGGCCAGATGGCTGTTGTTGGCAGAACTTGGACGACGGGCAGAAAGAAATTATCCCCTCGTTCCTAAAACGTTGGTTCGTTCCAAAACGCGTTGCCAAGTCCCGGCCCGATACCCCCCTGCCCCCACTCCACCACCTCGGCCAAACTACTAAAAGTACCCGAAATAAAGCTGTGCTAGTGCTCAAGTAAATATGAGTGCGTGGGAGCGTTTTCGGTTTTAGCTATAGTGAAAATGGGCCCTCCCACGGTCTGGGTCAGGGTTTTTATCCGGAACCAACACTTAAGCATTTCGATCGGGGCTCTATAACCCTCCGAAATCGCATGTAGCCCGACATTCGTTACAGGTGAAGTCAATTTTTTTCTGCCCATTTTTAGAATTTTCATTAATTTTTAGAGCTGACAGTAGCCCAAACTATGGTTCTTGTCATCTTAAATCACGGTTGTTATACAGCGGAAGGTTACGAGGACATGATTCCCAGGAGGACAATTAGAATTCCTATTTATGGCACGAAATAATGAAGTACATCCTTTACTCGGAATAAGAAAACTTGAAAATGCAACCTCCATGTTGGCCAATGTAATGTATCTTCATTAGTTTAACATACCTGATTTGTGGTTTCCGAGGGGTTTTGCTAGACCGGTTTCGGCTGCTCGCCATCTTCAGTAGTGGTGTTAGTCACTTTTGGCACTTTGGATGTTTTTTGGGCGTCCTCACTGCACTGTCGCTGTCACTTGTAGTGTGGTGGTTGTCTGTTTCTCATATGTATATATATCTGTCTTGTTATTGTGTTTTTGCGGGATGTTATTTGTCTTATATGGGTTGGGAAGGATTTTGTTAATCGGTTGAAGTCATTTTCGGATTATCGGTCAAATATATATTTGATCACACAACTGTTCACAACTATTAGGTTCTGACTTCAAAATAGATGACAGGAAACCTATCAGGTATTGTGTATTTGCGATCATAAATGTTTTCCTGTTGATCCAAAATTTATTGAAAAAGTTCATTTTTAGTAATATAGTAATTTTTAGTATTTTAATAGAGTAATTTTTAGTAATCTAGTTAATCGGTGCAAGTGCACCCAACGAACTTTAGTTAAGTACATTTCCGCTCCACACTCAGGTGCGCTAGTCTATCGGTACAAGTGCACTCGACGAACTTTAGTTAAGTACATTTCCGCACCACACTCAGGGAGCGCTAGTTTATCGGTGCAAGTGCACTCAACGAACTTTAGTTAAGTACATTTCCGCACCACCCTCAGTGGGCGCTAGTTTATCGGTGCAAGTGCACTGAACGAACTTTAGTTAAGTACATTTCCGCACCACCCTCAGGGGGCGCTAGTTTATCGATGGAAGTATACTCAACGAACTTTAGTTAAGTACATTTCCGCACCACACTCAGTGGGCGCTAGTTTATCGGTGCAAGTGCACTGAACGAACTTTAGTTAAGTACATTTCCGCACCACCCTCAGGGGGCGCTAGTTTATCGATGGAAGTATACTCAACGAACTTTAGTTAAGTACATTTCCGCACCACCCTCAGGGGGCGCTAGTTTATCGGTGCAAGTGCACTGAACGAACTTTAGTTAAGTACATTTCCGCACCACCCTCAGGGGGCGCTAGTTTATCGATGGAAGTATACTCAACGAACTTTAGTTAAGTACATTTCCGCACCACCCTCAGGGGGCGCTGGTTTATCGATGCAAGTGCATCCAA
Source organism: Lethocerus indicus (assembly GCA_019843655.1). Taxonomy (NCBI): domain Eukaryota; kingdom Metazoa; phylum Arthropoda; class Insecta; order Hemiptera; family Belostomatidae; genus Lethocerus; species Lethocerus indicus. Next base: position 20,644,983 of record JACDQD010000006.1, read on the forward strand.
CGATGTTTAGTTAAGTACATTTCCGCACCACACTCAGGGAGGCGCTAGTTAATCTATACCTAATAATTTTTATTTAAAGATAAAGCAAAACTTTAATAGAAAAATAAAAGCTGAATATTGTAAGGTAAAAATAAAAAGACAAGTTATAAAATATGACTTAACTGTGAAATGTAATAATTTAAATATTTATAGCTAACAACGTATTTAATTTGTGTAGGCCACTTTCTTATTCACGAATCAGTGTAAATAAATACATGATAGTAGATATCGGTTTCGTTGGAGCGCGGAACTATAATCTTTTCTTGAAGTAGTTTTGAAAAACCGAATAAGAATGAAATTGAAATAATTTAGCTATAAGACACGTACCGGTATAAATTGGCTTTCTGTTCACGTCCCCACTGTTCGCTTCGAGGTGCAGGTATTGTTCTCGGCTGCGAAGGTCGAGCTCGGAGTTATGCTTTATCTCCCGACAGTCAGAGCGAATTGATAACCAATTGAATTATCAATGCTGTCCTGTTTCATCTCCATCTGGATAGTTGTTTTAATTTAATTTAATTTCTTTTAAGTTTATTCTGTCGTCCGGTTGGATTAAATGAATGTTTTGCTCTCAATTTGCTCTCGGCGTGAACAAATTTATTTCCTCTTAATCAGTTCCAACTGGACAGAACTTTTTATCTCCAGTAGTGTCTGTGATGGGAGATCATTTAATTTTTTTTAATTCAATTGAATGCCTCACGGGCAATGTGGTAAACGGCCATCCGCTGTGATTCCGTTTGCGCATGCGAAAATAGGCGCATTGCGAAAGCTGCAGTTAGGCCGGTAATTGCAGCCGAGGACGCGGTTTTCCAGTTTATTTCCCGTGGTTTATGTAATTTTTCTCGTCTTTACAAGCGCTCGTAACGCATTTATGGCGCACATTTTTTCGTCTCGGTTAAAATTTTAAGGAGGCCAATAGGAAAGGAAGGTGAAGACGTAAGGGATAAGGGAACTGTTACTGGAATTTTCCTGACAACCTTTTCACAACACGTTCGCCGCTAATTGTGCTTGATGAGGCAATTGCAGTCCCGGTATTAAAGGGATTTAAAGTTTTACTTTCCCCGAGTGCTGAGGTCGGTCTCGATCTCTCTTTTCCGAAGGTTTAGTCGTTTTCTGGCTGAGTAAACACAGTCTGTCTACACAGTATTGCTTTGTTTGTGGGCGAATATAAAAGGTAAGACCAGTTTATCTTCAATGAAATATAAGCGTGATGAATATTGAATTGAGGAATACATTCTATGATATCTAGGAAAGACTATTTCTCCTCTAGATTTCGAACGAAGTATATACATGATAGGATATCCAACAAGTGGAATGTACACTAAATTGACCTTTCCCGGCAGTATTGTCTTGGGGATTAAACGTTGAGTCATTTTGTTGTAGGTAGCATTGTGACGCAAGTATAAAATTTAATGCTCGTCTGAATGTCTGGATGTGACGAGTTACTGCAATGCGTTGGTATTCATCCCGCGAATCTCGACTTTGATATGTGCGCGCGGACTTAGTCTGGCGTTCGGACGGAATTTCCGTCCGTGGCCGAAAACCTTTTCTGCGGGAATTCACAATTCTAATCTCCGTTCCCACGAATTCGGTGAAATTAACTGTTATGAATAAAACATTTTCGTATCTTCCCAGATGGAATACCCTGAGCTCGTCCTGCTTTGTTCCTCTGAAAATTTGAACAACGGTTGAGGGAAAATAGTTTTCGGATTTGCAGGAAATATTGCGTTGGCAGTGAAAACCAACTTTTACGATCTATAGTTCTGAAGTACTATTGTTAGCACGAAGCTGAAACTGTATTTTCTTGCCCGAACAAAAAGTGTTGAGCTCAGATTGTTGACTGAAGCAATAATTTGTTATATTCAAATATTTATAATATAAGATATGTTTATAGTACGGATTTTTGAATTATTTATGATTCGAATATTACGGTAATTTGTCCCGGATCGATAGCTGGCTTATAAAGTTTGCTTGTTATGTAATTTCCGATTTCTATTTAAGTAGAAGAGTCGGAAAGGTCTAAGGGGAGGTCTGAAGGTGTAAGATATGGGGGCAATGGAGCGTAGCCGAGATAAACCGCAGGTTCGGGCCCAGCTCATCCTTCAGCCGGCTTCCTTCGGTCGGATGGGGCTCCTCCTAATACTCTTCAGTTCTTTCTTCCGTCTCATGAATAATTTAGCGCCGCTCATTCTACGTTTCCGCAGGCCCAACTCATCACCGGCCAACTTAAAACCGCGCGTACAGATTTCTCGCCAAATTCCAGCCCCTAATTCTAGGACGGGGCGAGGAAGAGGCCACAAAAGAAAACGCGCTTCGAGCTAAGTAACACGAGCGTAGACTACGTTATGCCCATTGATTATATAAGTCTTTTCGTATTTTTGTTATAATCTAATATTCTTCTGCCGCCCAGGCTAGCCAGAAACCTCCCACGTGTTTCTCCGCCCACCTCTTTTTTCGATTCGTCATAATTCTCCCATACCATAAAAGCCCTCTATTTTTGTGCTAAACTATATTAGAATAAGTGAAAGTAACCCACTCTTTTTTATCTAACTTTGCTTTGAAAATATCGGAATACCGAGTGTTTCATTTTTAATGATTTGTACACAAAATGAAATATATTGTTTATATTTGTTATCTGTTAAGTGTTTGTTAATTCTTTCCGGTGTACTTTAATAAATACGTCCAATTTTCCTCTCCGTTATCAGTTTAGTCAGAATTCATTACGAGTAATTTTTAAATGCATATTGTGTGAGACGGCACTATAAAATGTTAAATTACTTAAATTTTAACTCTATATTTTCGTCGAATGTACAACTATTTTAATGTTGTTGGGTATAAATCTGGCGCTAAAGAACCTCACTGCCCTAAAGGTGAGTAGTTAACGCTCGGCTGTTTCTCACAGTAGACCGTGTAAGTGTTGCAAATTTTAAATGCCACCGGCCGGAAAGTAGGATGGCTCCAGTTTTATGGCAGCGCTCCTCGCCATGCCCCTGTCATCAGCCTGTCATCAGCGATGCGACTTGACTGGAATTTACGTATGCAAATATCGCATGCAAATCGTACCAATCTTCCGCCGGTATAATAAAGAATGGGCGTTGACTTTTTTGTTTCATTTCGTAAAGTAATATAAGTTCGGAAGTGTTTCGGAAATGTTGTGGAACTTAAATTTGTTCCTTGGGAGATTTGATCAAATGTAGCGTTATAAGACGAGAGAGTGTGGCTCAGAATTTTTAAGGAGGGACGGCTCCAAACAGATTTACATTTATAGTGTAAATTAAAATTGTATAGAATTACAATACGGTATTTGTACCGTAAATACCAGCATTATGGTTCATAAAACTATGACAATTTTTCTCTATGAGTTTTCTTATCTCCTATTTTATTTTTGTTATTATTACCACGTTAAGTACACAACTCTCAGTTGGCTGACCTATAGAAAATTAAACTTGAAAAACTGTTAAAAATCACCCATAAAATTTGGCGAATTACTAAATTCTTGTAGTTTTTGCCCATATGTACGAGAAAAAATGTATTTCACATTTTTATATTAGTTTGTAATGTTTTTGGAAAGACATTGAAATAGTCTAGAAATTTGTCCACTATGATGATCAATTGTACTATGATCCACTAACCTGTATCGCAAGATTCCGATATTTACTTATATTACCTTCGAATGTAAAATCGTGTAATAAACACGTGGACGCATTTGAAAAAAGTCCACTTTCTTTATTATAAGCGGTATAGGAACAACGCAGCCTGTTGAAACATTAACTGAATAACTATCGGTCAGCATTCAAGGTTTATTCGGCTGGGTAATGTTTGGCAGGTACTCTTTCGCAGCTCTGCGGCCGTCCAATCGTCTGCCCTATAGGGAATTAAAAGGGCACAAATAATTTTCACTAAGCCTAGACTGGTTGGCAGGATGGTTGGTCTGGGAAGGGCGGCTGGCATTGCGGGAGATCCACAACGGGGTCAATTTCCGTTCTCCTTCACCCCAGCCACCAGCTCAAACTCCCGTAGTTTATCTGGTGGTTGCTCAGCCCCCGCTTTTCCCTACAGTTAAGGCCCTTGCTTCCCTCACCAGCCAACTTCTCCATCCTATTTCAGTTACCCTTATTCCCCCCTAATTCCAGACAGGGTCACATCACCGGTCGATAGCTCACTGTTCAATACGGATTTGTTTTTTTATTCAATAATGATAATAATAACACTTCTGGTTATAAATGCAAGTAATGTTATATCCTTAATATAAATGTATGTGGTCGTGTGTATAGCCGAGGGTCCTGGCTAGGATGCAGGTCCCAATATAGCGAATAAAATATATTCACTCTGTTGTATCAGTTCAGTTCCTAATTAAAATAACTCGGAAAACCTGTTTTATGGCCTGCGAGGGGTTGGAATACCGTAGATTTCGTGTGTTTCTGTCTCCTCTCGCTGGTTTGGCCTTTTGCTAGACCGGTTTCGGCTGCTCGCCATCTTCAGTAGCGGTTTTAGTCACTTTGGATGTTTTTTGGGCATCCTCACTGCACTGGCACTGTCACTTGTACTGTCCTGTACTTGTACTTGTACTGAACATAGCGAGCAGCCGAAACAGGTCTAGCAAAAGACCAAACCGCACAAAATCTACGGTAAATCGGAAAACTTTCATAGAGGAACCTGCAGTCCGAGCCATTGTGATCTGGAGAAGACCGAGGAAGGAGATATTTCTAGATTCAGTCGCCTGGCTGAAATAAAATGCCGACAGGATCTGTTAAGGAAATAAAATTATGTTAAATCAAGTTCTGTAATTAGACTGCGTCAGTATGCGAAGTTCGCTGTTTTTATTTATTTCATTCGTTAAATTCGCAAAAAAAATGGTACTCCACACGTTGGACCTGCTCAGTCTTGCGGTCACGAAACGACGGGAAACACCATCCTGAGCCGTGAGGATTGATTCTGTTATTCCGGCGGTCCGCTCGAAGGGGTGCTTCGGGGGCGGCGGCCGAGGGGATGAAATTCAGGGGTTCCACAAAGCGAGGGGAGCAGCAGCTCGGCGGGCGCGGCGGTATCGAGCGGTCTAACGCCACCCCAACCTACCCCTCTCTCTCACTCACTCTCTCTCTCTCTCTTTCTCCCTCCCACCCTCCCTCACTCCCTCCAATTTACCTAAAGTCCGTCCGGCGTTCTGTACGCTCCATTCACGTTTCCACAGTTTCTCGGTACCTGACTCTTAGCTCCCCCAGCAGCGACCGCACTGTGTACCCCCTCTAGAACACCTTTTTAACTGACGGAGTACTCAAAATTCGAATAATAAGGAATCTATTCTTGCCAGAATAAGTTGCTTAGTTTGTAAGCTCGTATAAATATTTAGATAATAATAATAAAAAGTTTTGCAGATATTAAATTTATAAAAAGTAATTTTATATAAAACTAACGAAAATAAAATATTAGGAATTCTTTTTATCATTGGGTCATGTAGTATACCACAGGAAGAAACGTGGAGCCCGCAAACAGAGTTAAAAATCAAGCTATTTTGCAAATTAATAATTAATGTGTACCAATGGCAGTGTACACTCACCTTTTTCACTAACGGAGTAATCAACAGCCAGATATGTTGCGGTCCAACGTTGCATTACCAGTGAATTTAAGTTTTAAACGTTTCTCTCCGCCCTAAATCGAGAAACCATGTTGAATCTATTTTCAACGAAAGACTGATCGTGGCCAAATTGATTAAATTCACTTTGTTCCGTCACGATGATATATTTTACGTAAGGTCTATTTCTGCCCGGATGATTTTACTATCAATCACGTTTCCTTTGATTACTTTCGACGGTTCCTCAATAACTTTGCTTTCGACTCTCGATTATTATCTTGTCACCGTGGTGAAGGGCGGTAGGGGGTTGGCAAGGAGGGGGAATGAAATTATTTCCAGTAGTTAGTTACTTGGATGCAATTGCCGCGTAATTGTTCTGTCGATATTAATTATTGGATGGGAAGTGACTTCATTGGTTGATGGAAATATTTTGTTGTTTACGAACTGGAATTTCGTTACAACCTCTTAACTGTTCGTACATCTAATGTTATAACCTTCCACACTATAAATATGTATTCGATGTATCTTTATGTTTTTTGACACAGCATCTATTGAACGAGGGCATATTGATATCTAAATAAATTAGTTAGTACCGTAATTGAAATACCCATAATACAGGATCTAAACGGAATGGAGGCTCCTCGTTTTCTCGCCCAATAACGGGTAAATGCGATGCGAACACGGGTACTCGCTGAGGGGTAAAGTGGTAAGGTATATCCACCGAAAACTTGCTATCTCTAAAGTGGTGCTGATCTGAGTACCGGGAATTCAAACCGTGTTCCACTTCCAGATCCACAGGAATCTCAGAACCGGCTATATTTACTGCCATTCGCCATTTTGACGTACGTAAAGGATATCAGTTTCATGAGATCCCGTACAAGAGCATTATACATTTGATAATTGTTTTCACGTTACCCCAAGGACACATCTAAATATCTAAAGAATTGAGTATTATTTATATCATTCTTTTGGTTGGAACCGACACACCGTGAAGTCTCATAGTTTCATTTTTCATGATTGTATAGATTAAGAGAATCAAGTTGGCCAACCATTAGCATTTGAGACTACTAGAATTACGTTAATTATTTTGTTTTTCTTAAGGCATGTGTGAAAGTTTTGCTCTCAATGCTGCCTGGCGAATGGTTCTTTAACTTCCTAAATAATTTATTTCTCTCCCTTATGGGCTGATTCATGCCGTTAGGGAACTTAAAAATTGGATATAATTACATACTTACTCAAATATTGTTTCCAATCTACAATATCCTCTGTTTAAGGGTGTCTGTTTTTTAAAACTTGAAAAAAATCATGTTTCCACTTTTCAATTTTCATGCTTCACTCGGGTTTGAATGATTTGGCGCCCTTTGGCAATAAAGTTTCTTCTTGAAGTGAGTTCCTAATCCGATTTGCCGGCTGATGCAGTTCCGCCTATCCGTCATACTCAGGGCCACCCCCGCTGGTGGAGAAACAGATTGCTTCTTTCCTTCCTTGATTAATTTCATAGATTTGTGCGGGTGGGAGGGAGGCGGGCTCGAAGCGCGTTTTAATATGCCACGACTAGGCGTCCCGAACTCGAGAATTCTGAACGCGGAATGGATGATTAATTCCGCCGAGGAAACCGCAAAATGAATCACCCGTTCATGAATTAATTTTAACTATTCCAATAATGAATACACATGCCGAGAACTTATTTATTCTACATTATGCCACATATATATTTGGATGTGTCGATACAAAATTCAATTTGTAGAGTTTAGAATTTGTTGCGGTAAACATCGTATCAGATTTATAATACGGTATCATTTAATCAATTCTTCTTGAATTCATACAATTTTATTTCTTTTTCAGAATCCAATATAGTGCTGCAGAAAATCATGTCCGAGACAACGAAACTTGACGTAGGACTCGGCGTTACTCTCAAGCCCCTGAACAATGGAAGCAACCACTCCAAGTGAGTACTTTTTATAATTAATACATCGCAGTTAATTGTGCGACATTTTTTAATGACCCGTGATGTTCCGCGAGCGCAACTTAATTCCCCTGAAGCTTTTCGACTTCAGCAAGAAAGAGGGCGTTAACACTGTTGTTGACCAGTTGACCATGAAGTCTCCGAGGCTAATTCAGGACTTATTACAGGACAGCAGTTCAGTTAAAATGGATACCGTCTAAATAAATTTTATTTTTTGTTGCTAACTGTATTCGAATTGTGCTTACATTTTAATAATTGTTTCACTGAAATCCGGAACGAAAGGCAAGGACTATTGTTTATAGATTTAAAGATGCTAAATACTGTAAAAGTTACAAAATTAAATTATAAAAATATTCTCACTTTTGCACTAAAGGATCATCTTCCAAAACTCCCAGTAACGATATAATTATCATATTAATTATTTTCTGTTATCATGGTCAGTCCCTCCCTTCCACTCAGAATTTCTGTTTTCCACCCAATCTCACCCGTTTTTAAAAACCGAAAGTGACTATTCATATTACAAGCGATTTAGGCCCGTATTAATTTTTCCCCGATTAACGTAAATATTTTGGTTTAATTATGCAATTAATTAAGTTGATTAGCATTTATACATTTTCTCCAAAAAGCGTTTGTTGGATGAACAACCATCTCGATCCTATAGCCCCGTATTTTCTACTTCCGCCGGAGGGTAACATCGCTCTCGTGTCCGGGCTCTCGTTTCTTCGGAAATCCTTTGTGCTGTCCACTAAAGGAGAACAAATGAAAAGGTACAGGGCCGGAATAAAACGCAGAAGTATGACAAACGACCCCTTACTCGCTCGGTTACCGACAGTGCAATATATTTATATTCGAGCCGCGAGCGGCTGACAAGGGTCAGGGCAACCCCTTTGGGGGAGGAGTGGAATGGACGCCTCACACCGCGCCATTCATTCCATTTCAGTAATGTCGGTTATTAATTTGAATTGGGCCCGATATTTCTCCTACAGAGCTTTTTCGTGTTCGATTGAACAAATATAATCCAATTTACTGCGATTTGGTGAATTAAGAAACCGATTATTGGTAGCATGTTTGCTAGAACTACATCAGTTAGAATGGTTTCACTCAGCGACACTGGTTCGGTAGCAGAAATAATTGTATACTCGAATGGAATTTTGGTCCGAAGTCACAAAACCGTTCTTAGGAAGGTTGCCATGTTTTCATTTGAAATAATAATTAATTCTATTCATATCAGAACCGGTTGCATTTATATTAACCGGTTTATACCTCGACATGCGGGTATAGGCCACCATTATGGAAAAAAATCTCGGTTATTACTTGATAATATAATCAAAGCCATAAAATGGCAAGAAAATATCTAAGACTAGAAATTTTAGAATTATTTAGGGTTTATATTTAAAATTTCCCTTTGAAATTGTAACCTAAGCTCTGGCGACATAAAAATTATCCTTGCCACTACGCGTTCTACTACGAAAGAATTTTAATAACGCACACATTTCTGTTCCGATTTCATCATTCTACTATTGAAGCTGTGTTTCATATTATTCATTTCATAATACTGATTCCATTTTGCCAGTTAGCGGGCGACGGGGGCTCCTAAGTATCTCGGTACACCGCCTGTCGCCCAGACAACAGAACCTGCTAAATTATGCTCTTCCCAGCCCAATTCCGAGAGACCGTTGAATTTAAAACAGGAAACAGTCGTTTTGATGGAGGAACGCTGCAATTGCCTTACTGTTATTTTGCATAACAAAGCGTGAAATGCGCCGAGATTCACGGCGGCCGCAATTTCAACCGCCGGCAGTTGGTATAGGGTGAATTTTTTTTCTCAACAAATAAAAAATTTACTTTTTAGATTACCAAGTGCGTCCAATTTGGTTCTACAAAGCTTCACTTACTGCTTAATTTCATGAAAAATTAAAACGCAAGCATTGACTTGGTGAAAATTATCCCAGATATGAGAGGCAATGCAAGGTCTAAACTGAAATCATAAAACCTCGTTAATGTTAATTAATTTCCTCTGAAGAAGGGAAAAACATTTGCAGGCTTCAGTCAGGAGCTTAGTTTTCAAGGATTACATTAGTTATAAAAGGGAATATAAGTGATGATAGTTGACGTAGAGAAGAGAATAAATTATAGTGCATGGAAACTCGAAACTTGTAGAGTTATAATGTATTCTAGAAAACTTAACGTTTCAGAGCAGAATATAATAATACACTTATACTAGTTAATTTAGAAAGGTACCCCTGGCGGCATTAAAGCATGACCGTTTGAGTACGGTAAATAAGCTACGATAACCTCGGGAAACTTATCTTATTGACCCCCGATCGGAACTGCCGTAGTTTTTCTTGCCTTGTTCTTGTTACGGGGCGGGTCGATTACCGATTTTCTGGAAACACGCGAGGACTTTTCCGGCCGGCTTGAACAAGTTCGGCGATATCTTCGCCGGGGTCAAATAAAAAGTTGAAAACGGAGCGAGTTATACGGCAGTTTGAATGGAATCAAAACTATAATAGGGGTTGGTGGAGGCCTCGGCTGACACGCTTCCATTCCAACGTGTCCGTTTGTTTCCTGAGGCCAACTTGGTCCAGGAATAGCTTCCGGCTCGTCCTCGAGCTATTTCGGATTCCGACCGTCATACACAACAAGTAATTCGGACAAATGGCATGGAGGTCGGCGTTAAGTTCAGATTTAACACGGCCTTTAAACACGGAAGATAGGGTTAGGCGCTCTTTTTCACCGTGGATAGTAATGTGTTTAAACTATATTTCAGCCCGTCATCCTAATTAATACTAAAATAATCAAATTAGGAACCCAACCGAATTCCCTGTTTCTTTAAGCTTAATGCACACTCGCTACGGAATATAAAGTTGATACAGTTGTTTGGCTATTGCTCCACTTGATGATAAGTGTTCATCAAATATTTCAATAGTATTGACGTTATAACACATTTCATACCCAGTACACGTAACTCCCTGAAACTAATTTTCACGAAATGACACTTCGTATAAAAAGTGTCCGGAATAAATGTTTTTGCCAAATTGAAATTTTCAATCAGAATGAAAAACATGTCGTCGAAATCACGCACACCTCCAATTTCCGCCTTTCTTTTATCTAATGTTTACGGAACAGATAACTGGATCATTTTTGATGCGCAATTTCCGTACAGATCTTGAGATGTGACCTAGTTATTCCTTCTTTTGTAATTTGCATGAATATAGAGCGCGGGACTCGGCCGACCCCGCAGATAATTCTATTCCGTTTGCAACAGTGTTGAATACTTTATTGCGGGGGCGAGGTCACTTTCCGGCAAATCCTATTTTTTTTCTCTCGGGTATTTAACGAATCAGAAAATGTAGGTTACCTGCGATGGCTCCACTTGGGTGCCCCAAAATCGATATGACGGTTTTCATTCAAACGACGCCAAATGTAGAGGTTCCAGCGTTCAATTCCTCTCCTCAGTGCCCTTTGTACAATTATACTAGTCAGTTTTTAAACATGAACAGTATTAATGTTCCTAAAATGAACTTCAATATGCTATGAGACATATAAATCTTAAGAAGTTTGAATGGTAAATTTACCCTCAGTCACAATTTATGAAATGCGTTTTATGAGATGTATAGCTTTAATAAATGGTCACAGTGGTCGTTTCCTTTTTCTCTTGTTTCATCCCATTATGTTTTATGTGTATATCGTACGCATAAGCTCAGATTCGTTAAATGTAATTAAAAAATTTAATCAGCCGGCCTACTTCCAGACTAGTGCTCAGAGTGTCTTTTTTGTTAGAAGTAATAAATCGAAGAAATCTGCTGATTGTACCGAACCAATAGCAATTTAAAAAAAATGATTCTTAGACCATTCATATGAAGACAAATACCAGTATATACCAGTAGTGAATAAAACTGCCGGGCATGAAGTTTCATAATATATGCGATGTGACCCTCGGGTATAATTGCATGAATTATGTCTAGTTTTCAATTAGCTGATAGTTAACCGAGAGAAAAATCATATACTTTCCTCTAGGCGCTGTTGCCGACTAAGGGAAAGCCCGGCAGTTTACGATACTAGAGTGTATTACCCCCGTGTTCAACTGGTTTGCATAACTGGGTTGCATGACTGCACCGGGTAATATAAGAAATGGGCTCGCAAAGATAAAGCCGCGATAGCCTTTAACCCGAACCAACCGCTCCTTAGCCCCTTTATCGCTTTCCTAGTCATTTCCCTACGCGTGTTCTTATTGGTCATCAAACTCGGTCTCTGATTACGTGTAAGGAAAAAAAAACGGATTGAAATTCATATATTTTAATGTATATGTATTGTATGTGTATATTTTCCTGGAGGTCGGACGTTAATGGAATCGCTATAAAAATGTTTGTTTAACAAGTATCCTTATATATTATCTTAGTACTGCGCACACAAATTCCTATTCAAATATTTATGTAAAAGCAAGGGGAACAAACAACAGCCAAGCGTTTGATTGATTTCATAAGTGTTTAATTATGAGAATAAACCGATTTCATAAAATAGAGTTCCTTAAATGAACGAATAAATGTCTAGAGATATGTTCCGCTGTGAAAGTGCCCACACATTATACTAATGATATTAATTATCAAATCTAACGTGTAACGTGGTATATCCGCTTAATCCCTTATTTCGGCCTTACTTTGAACCAGAATGGTAGACAATTTGGCAATCAGGTGGCTAATATAAATCGGGTTTACGGCCGGGTCAGTTTATTGGAGCCCTTATTTACGAGGCTCTTCCCCCGCACCCGCCCTTGTTAGTTGCCGTCGGGGTAGTTCCAGTCCTTTAGGTGGAAAGGAGTCGTTAAGCCGCGCAGATTTTTATGTACTTGGCCAAGTATCAAAATTAGCAGTCAATTAGAACTTCCAATACCCCCACATGGCCTATGGCGTTCTTATTGCGATATTATTGTTTTATTTCAATTTCATTTGAAGTAATTAAACGGCCTCTTCGCTTGTTGATTTTAATTCAAGAGACGCCACTAGTTTCCAACAGTCTCCAGAGTGCGATCCAGTTTCTATTACGGTTTCTGGAACAGTGCTATTCCTGGAAATATTGAACGGTGTTTGTCCCGTCGGGAAAAAGTTAACGGGCGCCAGACAGTTTGTCAACCGGAGCCCACGCGCTTCCCGTGGGCGTAATTCCCTTTTAAGAGTATTCCCCCTTTCCTCGTATTCGGCTAGCGTTTCAAGGAACAGGGGATGATCCCGAGGGTTCAACGCTGCGCAGTTACGAGTTAACAATAGTTTGAATTTCAATTCTTCACCAGATATCGAATTCAAATCAAAAGAGAGAATCAAAAAATGATCGTCCATAATAAGTGGAAACGAAGAACTGGAGAAAAAAACTCACATTCCTGGCAACCATTTCGGTACAAATTATTATTACTACCGCTCATTTAACAATGGAAAATCATCTCAAGCGTTTCTGACGATTGCGCTGCAAGGCAAGTTCTTATGCTTCCATTCGGACCACTTACGCATCCATTTAAATAATTGTACCAGTCGGTTTTTGTGAAATGGATCGGTTGAATATTTTTCTTTAATTCGACTAACTAGCCGGGCGGGGCCCGACCCCAGAGGTTGTTTGGTGGTTTGCCACTGTTGTTCGGTTTAATTCGTTCAGACGTTTAGTGGTCCGGACTTGATAGATGAATGTTATTAGCCGGAAGATGAACGGGGAGCGGCGGGACTGTTGGGGGAGTGTGGCATTGTTTCGATAAAACGAGTCGCAGGTCTCCCCATTCAGTTGGCCGAACACAGGCCCGTTCGGATATTGGAATCGATTTCACCTTTCGATGAGTCCCCCCTCCCTCCTATTGTCAGGGAATTCCGTTATTTTTGAGGCTTCCAAATTGAATTGCTTTCTGTACAATTTTGAAAATTTGATTGAAACTGTCCCACTTGTCATTTAACAATTTTGCAAGATCGATTTGAGCTGTTTACCGCATATTAATGTTTCTCAGATGAAAGATTCATCATATTCGGTCCGTAAAGTCCGGTGGTATTTAATGTTTAACTTTTGAATAGATGAATAACATGAAGTAATCATTTATAATTACAACTGAGCAAATTTAGGTACTTTAAATATTTAAATATATTTAACTAACTGTCTTGGAAAGTATCTACTTTATTCGATACTTTATTTTATATAATATATAATAACTTAATTACAGGATGCTTGCTCTAATGACAGTTTCCTCTAATAGATGATTTTAAAATTAAACATTTATTTTTTCTGCTCTGAGCTGTTTCGCAATAATAATTAAGAAAATTACTTTTCACTTTAACTAAATTAAATGTTTTACGTAATCTTTTTACCCCATCATGAGGCGATAATTCTCTATGAAATTGGATGAGGGGGAGGGGAAATTATAAGAGCGAATAGGATTAGGTTCGGGAGACGGGGCGAGTGCGCATGGCGCCACATCCCCTAGACTTCTATACTATATTCCCCGGGTACCATTCAACAACCATCTTTGTTTGGCAATCGATATTTTCATTAAACCTACATTTCGGTGGGGGCGAGAGAGAAAGAGAGAGGGAGAGGGAGAGGGAGGGAGAGAGTGAGAGGGCAAGCATTGAATAAACGTTTGCCATTCAACCGTGGATGTGTCACGCTCCTGCTTATTAAACAAAGCTTTTCAGCAGTGGAATGTTCGGGCCCGACAGCCCGCCGATTATTTGGTGGCCTAAATAAAATATATTTTAATGAATAAAGTCTGTTAATTTACAGAATTCAAAACTTTTCTTGGTAGTTCATTTGAGAATATTGACAAGTCAGTGTGATTACCTTTTGAATTTAATTTTCTCCTGAGGCCCTGGTCGTAATATTCTTCAATAATGTTATAAATTGATGTATGTTCCATGATGATATTTTAAGAACCTGTATCTATCATGGGGTTTTGCCTGTTCCCCGAAATATTGGGCGAAAGGGTCGACGCCCCGCGAATGATAAGGCTTCTGGTCCCCGGGGTAAGTTTCCTATTATTCTTCTTCGGGCTTTCTAATATATGGTTCCGAGCGGAGTAAGGAACCGCCGTCTAGACCAGTATAGACCAATCGATGTCGAACCGTAAAGAAAATTGCGCTTTATGTCTGCCCCCGTACCGCCTGCAAATGCCACCGGGCAACATCTGGATATATGAGTGTAGCGCGGTAGTTTAAATTGCCCGAGAGCAATTGTAAGTTTAGGGAAGAGCAATAGGAAAAAATACTTCATAATGGACTTTCCGGAGACGCATGTTGACATCACGTAGATGCTTATTTCAATGTAGTTGATGGCTTCCGATTCATCCGGGTTCTCTCATAAGTTTGATACATCCCGCATTATAAAGTATATACTGACTACCGACGAGAGGAGAACCCAGTTCCAAACCCTAGCGGGCAATATAACAGGCACTAATAAAATTTAGATGAAAAGTTGAATAACATGTGGAACTGTATTTAATGCCAGCACTGTAAATATGATTAGTGGGGACAGGAAATCGCAAGAGTGACGGAAGTCATGTCCGTAACCAAATCGTCGTATAAAACCGTTTTATAAAATTTTGTTTACCCTTCCTTTCGTAATGTCGGCATGCAAGGTAGGCTCGGAATTCACTGTTGTTACAGCGTTATAACCGGCGCCTGCCAAATATTCGACCGTATATAACCCAGTCACAATCGTCGGCTGGATTTCGGCTCGAAGTTGGGGCGTAGCCCGCCCGCATATCCCCGCGTGTTCCACCGCACTTACCAACTACGGTAATTCGATCGCGGTCCTCGTTATTGCCCTGTTGTTTTACGGCTCGGATCCCAGCTAACGTGAAGAACGAGACGAGGTGCTCAGCCCGAGAATAAATGTAATAAAATCGCCGTAATTTTCTCGATATTCAAATATATATAATGAACAAAGGAAAATATTAGAGTATTATTGTGCTTTCCCATTGTTTGGTTCTACGATGTGTGGACGATATTTCGAACCCCTCGTAAACTACCTGATATCACTATCTAGATCTATTTTATTTTAACTCGGTCGTAAATAAATGTTTTAACTTTATTTTAACTCTTCTGTCTTGGATTCGTACACGAAACAAATGGACGTGTAACGTGTAATGAACAACTTCCAGCTGGGCGTTGGTCCAGTCCGGCCGCACTTAGGGTCGGTTGTTTGGCCATTAGTGACGGCCCGGTTTCGTATTGAAATGTTGAGTTTCTGAAGGGCGGGCGCCGCAAAGGTTAAGAGGTAAAGGTCGGACGGGAGGAAAGTGAGGGCGAGGGCCCGGTCCCATTAGGCTGTCGGCGCTAACTAGGTCGTTAAAACTGCCCTAGACTCTGGGCTCCCTTTAATAGCATCGCCGGCCGTCCTTCTGTGACGCCTTAGCCGGATGCAACAGTTACTCGGAAAACTGAAATTAAAACGAATATCTGTAACTGTACCGCCTGTATTTAACATCCGATTCCGTTTTGATCAGAGCCAGCGCAACAACGTTACGTGGCAACTGAGATGTATTAATACATGTTGATATATAGAGCAACAATGTTAAACTGTCAATTCTAAAAAACATTACCGTTTCATGAATGATTACATTAATGTATTAGTCTTAATATGTGTACGTTCGGTCCATTTAGCACATGAGACTTCCATTCTTTCATCTATAGTCCTCCGTTCCATTGGGTAGCTGTGATTTGTAATTTGGGGGTGAGCGTGACCAAACCTATATCGACTGACGATCGTTTAACAACAATGCCAATGTCTATTTTCCAAAGTCGATCGTTAACACAGAGGATTTTATGTTCACTTTCGCTCCGAATCAGATATAAATCTCCGGGAACCAATTTCCGGATCGGACATCGACCAAGTGTTTGTATATGAGTTTCCTGTTTTCCTTTTCTACCGTTTGATTCACGGAATAATCTGATCGCATTTCAATTCGGCCCAGATATTATTTTGCTCTTCCTGTTCTATCAAAATAATCGCTGTACCTTTAGCTTTGTTCTCTGATTTGTTACTATCCCATAGAATCCATGGTTGCTTTTCCCATTCCTATCATTCTACAATTTCTGACGAGCTATTCTTTTGTGTCCGTTTAATTGATATAAAAAAGTATAGAAACGAATCATGAGATAAATAATTCTAGCGGCTCTGACGAGTGTTCTGGGGCAGGATCAAACTGCAAAAATACCTGTTACTCTAGTTATTTTCATAAACTGGGTACATTGTTCATGTTTTTCAGTAGGAATACAAATTTATTTTATTTTTTAAAACCTAATTGGATCATGTCGTCATTGTGGCAACCGCATTTATATTGCGGTCGAGTATCGTCGGGAAATTTGGCCTTATCAAGTCCAAGTAGAAAGAGATTAACTGTGCCGAAGTGGGTCGGAGGAGCGATTCTAAGTGGCTATAAATCCTGCCCGGGTCGTATAAACTTAAGTCAGGGAAAGTCCTGGTGAAAACTCTCGGCCGCTTCTCACTGATATTATAGGCGCAGTATACCTGCGGCGTATTGTTACTGTTACTGTTACTGATACTGCAGTTCTTGTATGCGGGCTATTTGTTTTCGGTCGGACACGTTACGGTACGCAGCCCGATGAAAATTATGCTGGTTCCTAACAGTGCTAATGTTCGATGCTTTGAGTTGTCAAAACAAGCACTTAGATATAAAAACTTAAAACGACTTTGCAATAATGTTTCCTACTATAACGTTTCTGTTAAATAATTCGAAATTCGTAATTATGTTATTCTAAAGAAAATTTATTTTGTTTCATACATTGTCTTCCCGTGGATTGAATTTAAGTCGAAATATAGTCATTATTATTTTTTTATTTATAACACTATGCATTTGATGATTTTTAATTCATACAATACTTCCTTAGCATAGTCAGATATTGTTAATTAATTTTATTATATAGTGAACATTATATAATTTCATTTACTGGATCTTAATACGAAATTTAAAGTTTTGTTGTATAGGTCGATCGACGCTTCATTTATGCTGTATCATTTGTGCTTTTCTTCATTACACTGTCTTTATTCACTACGGCCGGTACCCGGTTTAGCCAATCGACAATTATTGCCGGAAAGAATCTCATTGCACGCAAAACTTGCACGCGTTTCATCAATACACTTATTGCAATCTAATTGCCGTTTCTAATCGACGGGTCAGAGTAGCAGTCCGATTGTGGGCAAATAGTTGGCGATAGTAGAAAACAAGAGCTCGGAATTCCCGACCTTCTGTAAGTGCAAACAAATCTGCAAATTCCTTATCGCTCTGCGTACTGTTTCCGCGGGCCGATATTCATTTAGCCCAATGCAAAATTAATGTAACGTATCTCCAAATTAATATTGGTTGCGAGGCATTGGGATACTGACTGGCGTAATTTGAAAATCAGGAAATTCAAAGTCAAATCCAATCAACAAAGGGGTCAAACATGTGGGCGAGACGGAGAATTAAACAAACGACGATAGAAATCGATCAATAAATCATTTTATGTGTATATAAATTATACATTTTCAAATAAAGATATTTACAGGACCTATAAAGCCTGCTCCTTATAAACTTTTTTCCCCTTTTTTAGTTTAACACATCGGAACCTTTGCAGCTAATTCTGAGCCGGTTTGTGAGGAACACCTGCATATTTCTCGCGTCAGTATATAATGTTTACCTTTATATATATTCTATATATATATATATATATATATATATATATATATATATATATATATTTACTTCTGGACGTGTTCATAAATCTACAGACCTGGGCCGAGAGAAAGGTGAAAGGGCCCTGGGGCTTTCAATAGGTTTCTCAACACTGTAGGGTTTCCTTCGGCCGCTTCTAAGTCCCGAGCCTAATCTGTATGTCCTCCTCCTCTTGTCGAGTGCGTTCCGCGACACGTGATACTGCCGAAATGTCGACACAGTGTTTAGCAAGGCAAACCCACTGTGGGAGGAACACCCGACACTCCTAATACCCGACAAAAAGTGTTTTTGGGCCAAATGAAATTAGGTTGTTTTCTGCGCCAAGCACTTTTTCGTTACCGGCCAATTTTTGGCCGAGTTCTAGTCTGCTGCGCGTGACTTTTCACCTTAACTTTTTTCTGTCGCACGTGACTTTTCTCCTCCTTTGATGCTTCAAATTCGTTTGGCTCTAAACTGTTTCTCTCGAGTTCGTGATCCTAACCTATACATTTTACATTTGAAAATTAAAATATAAAGAAGTGCGTTTTACCCCTATAAATGTTACTGACAGGCGAGACTGCAGGTTCCATAAAAATTTTATAGAACCGAGGATGCGCGGTCGCGAATGAAATGCTTGGGGCTATTCCATCCCCTATTTCGTTCTATATTTATCACCTTTACAATTGTATTTAAAAGGAAAAACTTGTCCGCTCTCTATTACTGGGACAGTGAGTAAGAGCTCCGTGAATACTGATGATAATGGAAAACAATTATAAAACGGAAGGTAGAGTTTATTTCGACGCGGGTACTTCCTTTAAAAACTTTCAAGCCGTCTCTTTTGTTACCGAACGTTACCTTAGCGAAACTGCTTCGGGCTCTTGCGAAGGTGGTAAATCGGAAACAGTGATTTACAACTATGGCACTGTCCTTTTCGAGATTCGAGAACTAAAAAAAAATTTTTTTTGATTTGTAGAATTGTTGGCATTGTTGTCGTGACCCATTTAACGACGTTGCGGTACGCCAAAATGATTTTGCCGGTTAGCCGGGGCGCAATGGTCGTGGAGAAGGGGCGGTTCGAGGGGCGAGCGGGGGAAGAGGCATTGTGGTGGCCCCGTCCCGATTTGCATAATACGTGCATGAACGCCGTTTCCACTTTCCGGTCCTGTTGGCCGAGAGTGTTTTATAACCTGGAGCCGTGTAAGTGTGCGCTCGCCCACCGCGCCCTCACCAACTGGGACTTTAATTCAGGCTCCTGCCGGGGGCTTAGCATATTATACAAGTTAATTTCTCAGAGCCGGAGTGGGCCACAGAGCGGGCTGCCGCTATTGTTTTCCTGTTTTATTCAACCGGCCCGGTTGGATATGAAGGGGATGGGAAGGGGAGAAGACGGTGTCGAGGTCCCATTTCGTGATACTTTGTTCGAGTTGAGTTTTGCGTGGCGCTCATATTTATAATTATGAGGTTATTACTATTATCAGATGTTGCTCTTGTGACCGTTCACATGGCCGGGAGTAGTTATTACTGATCTCGTAAGCGAACAAGTTTGATAAGTTGAATTTCCTGTTGTGCACAGAATTCCCTAGCGTATAAAATGTTTCTAAAGTTTTAGATTTATTTGTTCAATAACTAGTACCAAAACGCAACTAAGTTCAGTTTGCTTAGAGAATACCAATTCAATAATGCTTGATAAGAACCGAAGTAGCACAATGATGGCGTGCTCTTTACTAGCTAATCCCATGCGAATTGCGCATTGATGTTGAAGCGCTGTATCAGTTGACATGGTCTTGTCGCGAATAGGCATTGCATGTAGTCTGGTGATGGCCCGTCTACATTGCCCCGGTTCCCTCGGCCGCCTCCGCTTCCTTAATGCACATTTCACGGATTTATACCGATGCAAATATCTGTCAGACGTCAGTTAATGCGATTTAACCGGATTCGGCCGGCTATTCTGCATTCCTGATGCCCGAACACCAACTGAGCGTACTATTAGTTGAATAGTACGAACAGAATTAGGACCAGTAATAATAAATAAATTGATCGCATGGTCAGTTATTACAGAAGCTTTGGTTTCCCAAGGTGCAATCAGATTTTGTTTAATTAAACTTTGAAGGATCTCTGTTCTATTCTCTCTACACTGCCTATATCTGTTTTTTGGTTAAACACTTCCCTGATTTTTTGTAACAAACATTATCGTATTCTATGTCATTATTCTATTATGTCTAACCCCGATTTACGTTATTGTATAACTGCCAAAAGACGGTTATGTGCTGTACTACAAATTAAACTTCTGTAAGTGGCATGTAGATTTGGTTTTACCGTTTAAGGACGATGCGGCCCCATACGATGTATGACCGACCCCGTGTATCGCAAACCGATTATCATCGGCCCAGATTTCTGCATTACCCTTTGCCGGGATATCGAAGCCCCGATCGGCTGATTTATTGTTTTCCTATTTTAATCACCGGGACGTTGCTGGGGGAAACGGCTGGATGGACGTGAGTTATGGGGAAGGCCGGTGACTCCCGCCGCGGCCTCCTTCTCTTTAGCTCCTGATATATGTCCGTCCAATTCAAACCTCATGTGTACGCGTGCATATACATGTCAAATATTTTTTCTCTAAATTCAGGTTCCTATAATGGTAACGTAAAGGTTTTTTATTTTAGATTTTATATGAATATATGAATTTCAAGTGTTTCAGTTTCTTCAAATTTGCAACCAAGACTATATCTATTGATATATATAGAGAAAAAATATTTACTAACCCGCCAGGAGATTTTCACAAATTTGCCTGTAATACAAAATTGTATAGTGAACAAAGAATTCCTTTATCGCAGTACAATTTATTTATATTATTACAAGGTGGTGATATCACTTTTTCCATTTCTTATATATTAAATATGCAATTCGTTGATTTCTGATTAAAGACTAAGAATAAATTGTTAGTGGGGACTGAAAATGAAGATTTTTAATCTACAGCGAGCGTAACGTTTTGTACTTGAGACAGGACTTGAACTTTTGAACTTCGCGCAACGTTATTAATGTAATTAGGATGATCAGAAGCGGGGCCCTATTTCCGCCCCGTGATTGCACTAACGAACTAAATCCGTCGAAAGGACGAGAAAAGTTGTGCCGGTCTTTTTTTTTTGAGGATATCCTCAGAGGGATCCTAGTTCTCTTTTTTGCCCCCATCTCCAGCCCTTCTATAACTAATTGAGACGGTGATATTGGCCCGGGTATTACCGGCCAGCTCCATTGGCCACTTTCCTCTTCTTGATATTCCCTGTGAAAGGTGATAGCCCCTTTCAGTAGACCGACGCCCCAATTAGTTTCAAGAATCGATAACAAAATTATCTGCTCATTGAAATTCGGAAGGCCCTAAGATTAAGGACGAAAACCACAAGAATTCCACCACGAGTGGACAATTTTAAAATGTTATATATTCTCAGTTAAGAATTACTAACACAGTACTAAAATTAATTATTCAAAGCTCAGTGAAATTTTTTCTTTTACTTCTATTATATCATCATCTTTACACCTAACTCAGAGGTACTTTCTTCTCATCACAGTCCAAATCTCATTTTTATTCCAAGTCGGCAAATGCATTATCTTAGTGTTTGGATGTATCCAGCCGTATTACCCGTTTGTATCCAATAGGATAATTCTAAATTTTGCTGGTTTATGGGGGCACAGTGGGAAACGATGACCGGGCCTTGTGCGGAACACACAAGTTATACGAACGGATTGCCGGGCCGCATTGTAATGAGGGATGCATAAAGTAACACTGTGGGGTTATCCCTTTCAGGCTTGAGGGGGCTGGGGTGGGTACGCCAACTAAGAGGCGTCGGCCCTTTGAATGGCCGCTCTGTGCTAGGGAAAGGCCTCCCACAAACCCCCGCCCTCCCCCGCTATCGCTCTCTCCCGACCCATTGTTGTCAATACCAATTTGAGCCCTAAATTTGGAACGTTTGCCGAGTAGTTGGTGAGAGGGCGGGGGGGTTGGGACGATTGGGCTCAGGAGGCGTTTTTAGGAACGGCCTTTTGTTCCGGCCATTTTCACACTGCGGCAGGTAGTTGACGGGGGCTCTTTGTTCGCCTGCTAATTGCGATATCGCCTAATCGTTCCTTCTGTCGGCGCGGAATACTCTCGCTTAAAAAATTATTCCAACCCCAATCGTATTTCTACCCCGAGCTCTCTTCGAATACTCACCTTTCTCCCCCCTATTCTTCATTTATTATTCATAATCCGCAATCAATTTACACCCTATCGTAATAAAAATGGTTGCTATATTTATTTATTGACCAGACAACTTATACAATAGTAATCACCTCAGTGCTATCTGATGACACACTTCTCTGAAATAAATATATTTTGTCTTGCCACAATATGGCAGCTCGACGGGACGCTCCTTTCGTCCCCACCTAATTGATCGACTGTGCAGTGGCTGCTATCCCCGTTTGAAGTCCACGTGCTTCGTTCGTTTCTCTCTTGAGCCGGATGTTCGAATTTCAATATTTCCCGGGTTTCGAATTATCAGCCGAAGTGTTTCAGTTCCGCGGCTGCCGTGGGAGGGGGCTTTTCTCTCTGACATATCACGCGATGTTCACGGGACGAACAATGGCTCGAAAATTAAAATGAAATTACAGCCCGAGCGGATCCGTCGGGCGCTGATATACTGGCACGACTTTTGAACTTTATACCTGTCCCCCTTTTCCATTACACAGCTTTAACGTGCGGGGAATTATCGGTGGTTTCTGATATTCAATTGTCGGTCTCGTATTTCAGAAGGGTTCTTTATTGGTCTTCAATAACGCCCTATTGTAGGAATCTATTTCTGTTGCTTGACAAAACGAACAGGTGAGATAAGGCCAAACACTGTTTTGGGAGAACAAATATCTCTCCTCCATATTAAATTAAATAACGACCTATCGATTTGAAGAATACTGCAGCAATCCTTTTGTGTTATGCGGAAATTATATACTATTCCCCAAACAATAAATATATTAGAATAAATTATTTATGTTTTAAAAGTAAAAATTTCTTCTTTGGACTTTATGTGCTTTATTATTGGGGCTTCGTAAGGGACAGTGTATTTTTAACCTTCTCGGCCAAACGGCCCTCTCGACGCCGACGCTGAGTCAATTGAACTCCCCCCCCCTCATGGTGGTTGTGCTGACAGCCCATCGGATATTCCCAATTTTCATCGCACAACAGTAGTTTCCTTTAATGAATATTTACAGTACACTATCCCTTTATTTTCCCGGCACACCGTTCGGATCTAGTAAAGGATTGGAATTTAGCAGGGGATCTCTGGACGGCTGCGGCCGTAACTGGCCAGAGATCGGTTCGTGAGATACAAACTTGGGGGCCGTTGATACAACTTTGTTTAAATTGTCCGTCATTATTACCGAAATTAGGCTTTATCAATAGGCGCTACCGAAATAAAAGTTCCGCCATGAATTCTGGATTGACAGCAGTCACGAACGGAACTTTTTAGGTTGAGGACTATTTTTAAGTACAACATTCTAGTAATAGAATAGCCGAGGCCGTTTTGTTAATTCGTATTAAAACATATGAAGTCACTGTTTACTGAAACTCTGTATTCGGGTGGCAAAATCGCGACGATATTGCATTTAACTGTTCCATTGGGGATAATAAATAGAGTTATACGAGCGCTATCTATATGCATTTAGGAGTTATAACTTGCCGAGTAATAAATTGGGCTCATTTTGCCGGTACGAGGGTAGGAATAATTGTACCTTGTACTTGCGGTAACGAGTTGTCATTCTTTTCTTCCTACAACTCCCCAAACAGTGTTCTATTTCTGTATTAGGCAGACAACACGTCCTACTATCGCGTGTCGCACTTTAGACTTAAAATAAGTCAGCTTTTGTTACATTTAATGATTCCAAATCCCCGAGACAACCCTTCGCGCGCACTTCTGTGTACGAATATTTATTAAGGCCTGTATTCACTGGTTGGGGAGTGGAGTTCAATTAATTGCGAACGGATCGTAAATTGAGTTGGGGAAAATCGAAGCGTTGGGACTACTACATTGACTTAAACCGGCTCGAGCGTATTCCAAGTTCTGCCTGAAAGTCAAATCGGATTTATTCTGCGAAAATTCTTTCGCTTGAAATTTCCAAACAACAGAGGAATACTCCAGTCTGCAGTCTCCGTTTCCGGTTCGAAGCGTCGTGTCTTCAGAACTCCCGACTCACATAAATGAACTGTTTTAATTAAATTCCAGGGAATTTTCTAATTGTCCAAATGAAATAATGGTTTTTAATGACAATTCGCAAAAGCTCAAAGGGCCGCCGAACCGAGCGCTAATTGTGTTGTACCCTAATTTGTCTCCTGGGTTATACAGGGCTTTTCGACTCGGTTGATGTGTTGAAAATTAATTACTTTCCCTCGGTTATGGAACGGGTCGGCACGGGTGATTCACCTCGTCCAAATTTACCCTTCCTTTAACTAAATGCAACACTGTTGACGTACTGTAATTCTAATAAAAATGCAGTTATTTCTCCGCAGTTTTTGAAGTACCCTCGGTGACAAATTCCAATTGAAGATGCCCGCACCCTGTTGGCGCCCTGATAAATCTATGATATCTAATAAATTTATTTAAAGAGAAAGCAAAACTTTGATAGATAAAAAAAATTTAATATTGTAAGATAAAAATAAAAAGGTAATGTACTTAACTGTAAAATGTACTTAACTAAAGTTCGTTGAGTATACTTCCATCGATAAACTAGCGCCCCCTGAGGGTGGTGCGGAAATGTACTTAACTAAAGTTCGTTCAGTGCACTTGCACCGATAAACTAGCGCCCACTGAGTGTGGTGCGGAAATGTACTTAACTAAAGTTCGTTGAGTATACTTCCATCGATAAACTAGCGCCCCCTGAGGGTGGTGCGGAAATGTACTTAACTAAAGTTCGTTGAGTATACTTCCATCGATAAACTAGCGCCCCCTGAGGGTGGTGCGGAAATGTACTTAACTAAAGTTCGTTGAGTATACTTGCACGATAAACTAGCGCCCCTGAGGGTGGTGCGGAAATGTACTTAACTAAAGTTCGTTGAGTATACTTCCATCGATAAACTAGCGCCCCCTGAGGGTGGTGCGGAAATGTACTTAACTAAAGTTCGTTCAGTGCACTTGCACCGATAAACTAGCGCCCACTGAGTGTGGTGCGGAAATGTACTTAACTAAAGTTCGTTGAGTATACTTCCATCGATAAACTAGCGCCCCCTGAGGGTGGTGCGGAAATGTACTTAACTAAAGTTCGTTGAGTATACTTCCATCGATAAACTAGCGCCCCCTGAGGGTGGTGCGGAAATGTACTTAACTAAAGTTCGTTGAGTATACTTCCATCGATAAACTAGCGCCCCCTGAGGGTGGTGCGGAAATGTACTTAACTAAAGTTCGTCGGGTCAGACCAAATCAGCGAGAGGACACACGAAATCTACGGTATAAATAAGAATGTATTCAGAGGTGAAAGAGGTTCCTTTCGGTATAATATCCTGCTCCTAGGGAGGGGGGTCTAGTAACATCGACTGAGAGATATAGATGGTCCCCAATGGACCTGTAACGAGACTCCCGTATCAGTTCTTCGCCGAGCTAAATGGGACCCGACGTCTCCTTTCGGCTCGCTCTATATCGGTGAGGGCATTAAAAACTTCTCTCTCGGTTGCCGCGAACTTCATCTGCGATGCTTCAGTGTGTGTCGGCAAGATAGCGAATGAAATATGTTGCCCTGATACCTCCAATTTATATGGTCACCGGGGCCCCTCCTGTACCTCACGTGGTATTTTTAAATTCATAATAAGCGCCTTCATAAGTTTCTGACCAATAAGTAAAATAAAGTATGAAAATAAAAATACATTCCATTAGTAGAAGATTAATGACATTTAGAGATAAAATTAATGAAAAGACATTAATTATTAATTCGAGTGAGGGAAAATTATTTGAAATTAATTTTTGTGGTATTTTGCGGCCTCAATATTGCGGAGGCCTGTGCAGTTTTTTAAGTCAGCCATAATGTTGTTTTCAGTTAAGTAATTCTCATCTATCTCTTGTGATACATAATTAAATATACTTTTGTGATTTACCAAAAGGTTCCTAATTTATAATAATTTATAATGATTTACTTTCGGGATCTTGGTGTTTATTCTTGGCATACATATACTTTTCTTTTAATGTTAAATAAGTTGCTCTGTTCATAATATTTCGTGGATTATAAAGGGGAAAATGATTTATACTTACAAATTTCTCGCTGATACCTCGCTCTCTCTCAAGTTCACTTCCATCGCCATTGCGAAAGTTCGGGATTAGTGTCGGAAATCTCTTTCAAGAGATATTGCTCTGATTAAGGGAAAGAGAGAGAGAGAGAGAGTGAGAGAGTGAGAAAAAGTAGGAAAGCGGGGTGAGTATTAGGCAGGAAAGGGTGCATTATCTGGGTCATCAGAAGTTAGCGGGATTACTAGCCTGGGCCGCGCTTCAGCATACAGGGTTTGCAGGATAAAGGGAACTCCTCTGCGGCCAAAATGAAACTTTTGATTAGGATTTGAACTTTCGAAAATTCAACAACCGGCGTCTGTTGATGTTGCGTAGACGTCTAGCAGAAATAGATATTTTATCTCACTCCTTTCTTCTCCGCGTTTTTGTTTTGCATATTTAACCAATAGGGAAGTCATTTGGGAGAACATGTTATTGTCTCAATATTATTGCAATTATTTATTTTTATATCACTTACGGCATGATACATTTGTTTTTCATATGCAACAGAATATTTGCGCAATCCTTTCCAAACAATGGGTACATATTGTTTTAGAGATTTGTTCGCTATTAAAACACATGAATTGATTCGTTAACATATAACTACTACTTCACTTGTATAATTCTTTTACTGGGTGCTTTTTCCACAGCGCGCTCTAAATTGGTGCACACTTTAGTTTAATGCAATGAGAAATTTTAATATTCCTTATTTGGCTAGACTGGAATACTTTATAACCTCAGTACCAGACATGAAATTGTATCCCTAGCGCACCCCCGAATTGAATTGCATATGATTGCATATGATGGATTTGTTTATGAGTCGTTCACCCCACTTTCTCCCCGGCTTCCGATTGAAAGGGAGGAGGACGCACAGCGGGAGTGTCCGCGTACAACGAACCCGGAAAACTTTCCTTATTGTAACGGGGAAACTTTTTTTTTCCATTTATTGGTATAGTCACAGCTACAATTTTTTTTTAGATTCTATCTAGTGACAGTGCTCTAACTTTACACTCACACACTGAACTCTTGAAAGAGAAGCCACCCAATGATGGTACTCCCGCTCCTGCCCTCACTCAGGTTGTAAGGAAATCGTGGCCATCTCCGCTTTAGGCGACTCACGGGATTTTCGGGATGGTGAAGCGAGGAAAGTCGTCCAATTAAGGGATTGGAATGAAGGAATAATTTGGAATGGAAGGATTTATACCGGGAAGCTGCTAATTCTCGAACGGAAGGGACTTTTAGGTCATTGTGGATTATTCTGTTAGAGACATATGGTGGGGCGTTGGTAATTTTTCAAAGGATTATGGATTGCAAGGATTGGAGTCTATAACAATTAGACGGCTTGGTGGATCCCCACAGTTCGATTCCGTAGGCCCAAATAGGTTTCAGTAAGCAGTTGTAAATTAATAATTTGTTCGAGAGTGATAGTTTAGATCTGTAGTCGAGGAGTTTTAGTAGTAATTTGTAGCGTCGTTTCGTTTCTGCACGTTTCAGTCTTGTATGTGGGTTCCATGTCAATCTTCTGTCTAAGAGTAGTCCCAGGTACCGCACTTGATTTTCAATAAGAAGTTGGGACCGGTTCAGAAAAACGGGAGGACAAGTTGCTCTTCTCAAAGTAAAAGTAACATGAAGACTTTTTTGGCAATTGAACTTAATCTTCCATTTCCTGGACCAGCTTTCTATGAGAGGTGTTTTTGCTGGGAATGTGATGCTAAGTAAGGATCTGAGTTTATAGAGAGTACAGCTTTGTCGCCTGCACAGGAAGCAAGGAAGGCGAAACTAGACTAGAGTTTTCTCCGCCTTCTTGCGCTCAGATTATAGTCATGCACATTGTTCGGCAATTGCCGAGAGTGGTTCGAGTCCACGCGAATATTATATCTGCTATTGAAACGCGAATGGACCGGGATGACTGTGCGTCCGACGTATTATAGCAGCATTGGGAGTGCGCCTGCACCGAGAGTTCAAGGCCCGTCCTGTTCGCAGGGCCCCTCTGACTCACTATAGAGCCAGGGCGGATGTGAACAATCTGTAAATACATACGCATTTGTTGCTAGTAGTTCTAGACCGCTTTTTGAGGCAACATAAATTGCGTAATGTTTCAATACTTTAAATGCTCGTGAAATTTCGTGGAACACGAACCGGTTTGACTTTCAGCTTCTGCCAGTCCACATATCTTAATGACAGCGCATTTAAATAAAATGTTGAACATTAGAAAGTATATAAAATATCTGAAGGTAAACGCTCCAATTTTGGACACGATGGTAACAACCCATAAAATCACTCTTAATAACATTTAATTCAGATAGAGACATTAAAGGATTTAAAAGGTTTCAATTTTTGGAAAGCACCAATAATAAGTTTTGAAAAATATTTTTATCTCATCCTTCGTATGCACTGAACTTGAATTTCAGTAACATTCTGTCTCCAATCTTATTGGCTATATCCCAATTACTTTCTTGGCATTTTCTGAAAATGTTAGAGTTAACATATTCCTTGTTGGGGCTCCGTGTACTCCGTATGCCCGTAAATTGACACGGAACGACTCGCAGGTGAAAATATTGAATATTTCAACGCGGGAAATGTAGACAGTAAGGGAAATTGACAAAAGGAATGTGGTGATCTTACTAACAACATAGTTGCAGTAGGAAATTAAAACAAAACTTTATGAGCATTAAATTATAACGGGCACCAAATTACTTTCAGCACGAAAATGCTAATTTTTTGCGAATAAAAATATCGTCTGTAATATTATTACAGTCAAAGATTAAGCAGAATCGTACTTATGATGAACATCAAATTTCAGTTTCTTTGCGGAGTGATTTTTTCTAATATCCATTATTACGGCATAAAAACACTTTTCTCAAAAAATACAATGTCTTCAATAAATGTTTTATGTTTAACTGGGAACTCGAATACTGTAATATTTAAATGCGCTTAAAAGGGTGTTCTGAAGTACTACCTTAAGAGAAAATCGATAGTTGCGTCTCGACCCGGTTCATTTTCCTCTGAGGCCGGAGCCTTACCAATTTATTCCCTTATTTTATTACGGACGCCGGTTGCTCTTACCCTCGAGCGTGCAATTTGGGATCACGGTGGTTACTGAATGAAAATGATTACCTGAAAATTATAGACCGACTTACCGTTTAATACAGTTTTAACGCTTGTACAAATTTTAATTACTGTATATCATCTCGAATATATACTTTTTTTATGACGACTGAACAGCAACAAAAATTTCAACTACTATTATTGTTATTTGTCCCAGCGCATTATTTGTCCCATATTATTGTTTAATGTGACTGCTTAATGCCGAATGGGGTATCAAAGACCGGACAATTATTGAAATATAGTAATTCACGTAAAATTTTATTTTTGTAAGCCATGTATTTGTAAATTTTTTATTTAATTATTTCTAAATACTTCAGTTTTTGTTTGTAACGTTATATTTGGTCCATAAAATGTTTTAATGGAATCAACGGGCGCGATCCATATACGGGGAAATGGAGTGACATAATCTTTGATCGCACATTAATTTCATTCTTCATTAAGTCGACAATGAGGCTGGTTATATACTCTGTCGTGCAACAGAATATTTCTGCTTTTTATTGTTATTTTTCATTTACTTGTTGATTCGGATTTCTGCACGTTTTAATTTTCTTGGCATGCAAGAAAACGGTCGTCATCGACTTTATCTTTGACTCGGATGTGTTTGAAACATGAATGGAGCTTTTCTAATTTTACGGGAGTATTTCTCGGGGCCGTTGGATTGGTCGCAGGCGAAGCAATAATATTAGACCGGCTCAATCATTTTGATGAACGAGTCTACGCGGCCTTCATCCATCAATTGGTTATCGCCGCTCCCTCGGTTTATTGATTTCGATATACCTTTGAAATGTTCACCATTCAATCAATTATGGATATTAGTTTAAATCTTGTTTTCAAGTTAACTTTGTTTCGTGGGAAGTGGTTGGAAATATTGATTTTGAAATAATGGATGCAACTGTCGAAAGCTACAAGAACGAAGGAAAAGTGGTCCGTCTATAGCTCTGATCTTATTACAGTGGATTTGGATATATTAAATATCAGACTTGAGTCTTATTGGCTCTAACCACACCACCCTTCTGCATACGTACAGCATACACCTCTACTCACCTCTATCCATTTAATTCACCTAAAGCAACAAAATCACCGAGCTAAGGATGGGATGGTGTAATTCAGCCCGGGACCGAGCGAAGGATTAATCTTGATTTACTGCCAGGTAATTTTTCTTTATTAGGGCTATAATGCAATTTACTGTGGATCGGTCGATTGGGGCGTATCTAGTTGGCCGGGTGACAGTACTAAGAGATTTGCACCGCTCTTACCCATAATACTGATGAATGGAATATTTTTTATTTCAACTTTTGGTACCGGAAATAGATAAATTCTTATCCATTATTTCGAATTCCACCCAATATTTTTAACTCATAGGACACCGAATCGATTGTTCCAATTTAAATCGTGAAACATGAAACAGTATCATTTAACAAAAACAACTTTATATTAGAAATATATGTCTATGTTGCTTTTGAGTAATGTCATCGGAACGATTATGCAAAAGTGCCTAGGTGCCTGTCTCCGTTGCATTAGATATAGTAAGACAATAACGATATATTTGTGTTGTTAATGCATTACTCCCGGTTTTATCATATCGTAATTAGATTTGTACTATTCAGGATGGGCCGCCTTTTTACCGGGTGAATGGGCCGTCTCTGAAACACTCTGTTGGCCGGCTGAGGGGCGACGTTTTTTGCGGGCGTTATTCAGATACGGAATCTTTTATTCAAGACCGGTACGGATTTCGAGCCCGTCAAAAGCATTGAACGGGACAGACAATACGAGGAGGGAGTGGGGCCATGACGGGAAGTGCTCAGTGTTTTTATGAGTTGTTTTTCGATTAACGCTGTTTGGAAATTGAAATCAAGCTACCTGGCTTTATCCGAAATATATTTCGGATTTTGGAATTTAGTCATATTCTATTCACATATTTTTTGTCGGAATTATTATATTGATAACATTTAAATTTTGAGGAAAGTTACAATGTTTGTTATTAACAGGAAAGGGTTAGGGAGGAGGGATTAATTTTTTTCCTTTCAACATACTAACTTCCTGATGCAATCCTGTTCGTATTCACAACCCACAGAAATAAAATAATAATGTTAAAAGAGCTAGAAAATCATTGAAAGATTCTGAAATACTAATTTTTCTGAAAAATAATTTTAGTATTAATTGTATTATAGTAGGCAAAATCATTGAAACTGGCCGCAGTGTGACTGAAATTCAATCTTATGACATAAACTCGGCCAAACTGTCCGTGCCCTCCGCGTGTGTATATCACAGCGCGGGTTCCATTATAACAACAGGACGGGGGGTGGAAGTAATCGAGCGATAAATAATAAATTAGCGTAGTGTAACAGTTTGAATTTCACTTGGGAGCGTAGCGTCGGGGTTTGACGGCGAAGGGGGGAAGGTTTAATGGCTGGATCACGGCTCAAGTTTGCAGTCCCTCTGGAGAGCCTTCTGTTTGCCGATATTAAACCTTGCGTCTCTCCTCAACCCCTACGGCTAAGCCCCGGCTAACTTTCAGCGGGGTTGAAGCCGCGACCGCCGCTATCTTTCGCAAAAACTGCCCCAACGCGAGACGGAATAAATTTGTATCTCGTGTAGACTCCGCCCCCCTCCCGATAACACATCCCTGCTGACACTAAACAACTTTATAATTGTTCCCAAAACTCCCCGCTGGTTTTGATAGAAAACTTCGCTTCCTATCTAGTCGCTGTCAAATTATCATAGCTTTAAACCGACGGAATGGTATCGACTTGTTTACGCTGCTTTATTTTTCAATTCTCATTATAAAATGCCCCTCTTCGCCCGTCATTCTTCATTGGCCGGCCATACAAAATAATTTACGTCACAATTAAATTTTCGCGCCGTTAGCCCAGAAATATATTTCGGACGAGCCGCTTTCAGAAGGGGACCCCGGGCGCCGGCGGACCTACGCCTAATTAAAAGGGGTCAGAACGGGGCCAGAAAGTTGTAATCACCCTCAACAACTTTCTCTATTCCCGAAGGATCGTTAACGCCGTTTTGCGACAGAAAAAAGAAAATAATAGGAAAAAAACAGAGAAGAATTATAAAATGTTATCTCACGGTGCCTGCAATTGAAATCCCCCTGGCTGGGGGATTAGTCAGAGTTAAGACCTACTAGGCTAAGCGATGCGAATAAATGAGTTTCGCTTGCGAGTTTCCCAAGCCGATTAGCCGACTCAATTGTCGGCAAAGGGAGAATTCTTATCACTGGATTTTAATAACTCGAAAACAAAGGGCTGTTTTCATTTTACGCCTGACTTAGCGCAGCCTTTTAGTGGCGGCTTTACGTTAAAGGACCAGGCACCTGCCTTTACTTGTATTAAGGTTAAACCAAGACAAATAAAAGGTGTTTAAATATATATGCGGGCGCAAAACATTACCGAACGTTGTTGTTCCCAGTTCTGTTTGTTCCTAAATGGAACCGATCCCCAGAAACGATAGCTTCGAGAACCGGAATAAGAACGAGATTAATGCTATAATTAAATTGAAGAGGGTCCCACTCGAGTAGTTAGTTTTTCGCGAGAAACTCAAGGACGGCTAATTCAATTTGCTAGTTGAATCAGGACGGTTTCTCCTTCGTAGTTCCTACGGCCTATATTCCAAATTCTGGATAATATTTTGTTTTAGTAATATATAATCGAACGATTACTTATTGAAATTGGCTCGACCAATTATTAGATTATTATTCGCGAATTAATATTATATTGAATTAATATTACAATGAATTGAAATCATAAGTGATGATTAAATTGATCGCGGAGAGTACACTTAGTACTGGCCATTTAACAGGGTTTAACAGCTTTTGGTTTATTTTTCCTCAGTATCGAAACAATATATTATTTAGCGCCGTACATTTTTCGTATCCTGTATCCTGAAAGTACAAGCTTTAACTGAAAGAAAGAGAACAATGTCGATAAATAAGCTAAACTTTAAATTTTAAACTTGTCTGGTTGTATCGCAATTATATTTGTGAACAAGATTATTATCACATGATTAATTAAAAGGTTTCACAACTTACGTCTGCCTGGAGAGTAAATAGGATACTCGTTCGCAGGTCGTAAACATAAATAACTTGCAGTAGAACTTAAAAGCGCGATTATTAGCAGGGATTAGGCGTTTCCTGTGCGTGGGGTGAGTAGCGTGAATTCCTGCTGTTGGGTGCCGGATGAAACTAACTTGTGCCAATTAGCCAAACGGCTAGGTGTTGGGGCCCCCGCCGGTTAACTATATTAATAATGGACAGCTGGTGCAACATTGATCTCTGCTGGCCGGAGAACACTGTCCTCTAGATCGGTCTAATCTACTTCATTAGGTTTGTTTTTCCCATGCTATCGCCAGACTTGAGGGGGGCAACCTACTGGCAGATCAACCCGGCAATATTATTCTGATATATAATATTTTTTATATGATATTTAATGTTGATACTGTTTAACGCATCTTTAAGTCCAGAATGGAAAGTATCTACCTGTTTTCAACGAACAGAATCTCTACCACTAATACGTTTTAATTTTTCCCCCGTGAGTCGTAAGACTGTTCAATTAATTTGGCAAACAGTTAAATTCCGTCGTTACTTACTGAAAAACAAAAAAAGGGGCGAACACCGGTGATGTGTATACAGAGAGCAGTGGGGCGGATTGGTTTTCATTGTGGGCGCAGGGGTGTGGGTGGGACTGCATTTCCGGGATACGCATTCCCCGGGGAGCCATCCATTGTCGGTGACAATTGTTTCTCCGCCGGTCGTCCTATCACTTCCATTCCTAGCACTCTGCCCGTCCATTTCCCAACCGGTTTCGACCCCCCGAACGACTGACGTTTTTAAGCTAAACGTCGACCCACTTAGACTGGACTGTTTTTTTTTTTCACCGGGGAATTATGAAAAGGACAACTGAACTGGTGCGTAACTTGTTAAGTACCGTAAGAGTCCACACTAAAAATACGTTTTCTGTAGAAAATATACATGAAAAATAGCGGCTGAAAGTAACTAAATGTTAACAGAAATAAAACCCTTATCGGGTACTAAACGAATATTTATTAAACAAAGAACTTTCCTCTATATATTACAGTACACGATTCGAAAATAAGAAAAACCCGCGCTTTTCTCTTCTTAGCGTGGACGTGACGAAAGGAGATCTCGGTAGAAAGTCTCCAGCGAATTGTGGCGTCAGACTAACGGTCGGGACGGCACTTAGTGGAAAATAGATTCACGCTTTCCATCCTAGACTAAAATCTTACGTCAATCTATGTTACATAAGAAACTACTGTATTTCTGGCCGTAAGTTGCCAGTTGATATGTAATCAACAATGAAAAAAATAATGCATTAATGAGCTTTATAGTAATGCTTCATATAAATATTAATTACTGAATAGGATTTTTTATTATATCGAGATTATATATTTGGCGTAAATTGGCTCCCATCGATGCTTAATTATTAAAGCTTATTAATAATTAATAATGTGTTCCAGTTCAGTTTTACTTGAACTGAATGTTCGATCATAAATCTCCCTGTTATTTGCTCTCCGGTAAACTGCTTTGGCAAATTCGCGCTAAACCCTCGGACGGCCGGGTCTCATGAATTATGCATCATTGAGAAATCACACTTACGCATTGCGTCCCTTCCGGGCGGGAGACTGAGTTTACGCTGGCGTTGAAAGCCGGTCCCGGCATTTAATCCGTTAAGTTTGTCATACACATGCCGACAGCCTCCTCCGCCCTACTGTGTTCCAATCGGTCTCTTAATTTGTTACCACGGGAACAGGCGCAGTTTTCTTTCTAGCTTAATTGTATATTATTGCTAGGCTTGGAATTAATTAAGTTATCAAATTTACCTTAATCCAATGGGTTCCAATGCAGAAATGTGCCACACGACAACCTCTTTCGGAATTCAAAAACATTATTGATACAGAAAACTACTTTCTAAAAATACTCGGTTATAATTCCGAGTAAGTGGTTAGTGTACGAACGCAGCCGCGTTTTATTGAGACTGTTTGCAACTAGAGGCGGAGCTATTGATTGGACGACGTGCAACGCGAACGGGCCGCTAAATGATGTGCGAGTCAAAACGGGGGACATTTCGGTCCGGATATCAATAATATGTGCACACGTTCATATGCCCAATGTCCTGGCCACTCGCCTATCCCGTGGATTATTCACGTTCGTTTCTGTTTCGTCATGATAACGGGGACGGCGGCCCACCATTGTAATAACTAATCCGCTCGTGTCTACCGCTGGACGACGGGAGTATGAATAAGAAATGAAAATTTCGTTGATTCATCGATTGCTTTCATTGTATACGACCGGGTGTGCTTTACCAGTGGCGGTGAGAACATTGACAACACACTACTAACAATTATCCTTCGTTTTCCCCCAATTTTATATATACTGGAATTGTGTCCTGAAAGGAATTGTATTTAATGAAATAAAAATGGCTCTGTACCTTAAATTTCTCTTAATAATTTATTAATACTGTTTTCTGTTCTTACAGAAATTTCCTCATTGTAAGGTTTTGAAACATTAAAATTGAATTGTGTTTTCTTCCTCTCCAGCTCTCGAGTGAATTATTCAAATACTTTTTGCATTACTTCGTACAATCAAGGCAGTGAGCTTTTATAACGAAATAATTTTTCAGGAGTCGAGAGAAACTTTTCTGTGAGTCGTAACTAATCCAGCCTTTCTTTAAACGAACGCCAATCGGTTATATAGCCCCGGCGTCCCCGATCGATTATAGAAACGCGTAATTTGTACGATAACAAAAATAGCACATCCGCGACAGCTGTAATTATCAATGTGAATTAGTGGGGGTTCAGGGGTGGCACTTGTTCAAACTCGTACGTCTTCGGTTCGTTATGCGGGAACGTCAATAGAGCTATCGAAGGGAATTGGTTTCGCCGTTAACCTTAGACCTTCGGGTCTAATACTGGCGGTGGTACACGCAATGCCGTATTTGGGGTCATTGCCCCGACTACGCGGGGGGCTGGGTTCACTCCTGCACGCTATTTGTGATTTTTAAAATATTTTTGACCCGAAAATCTCGTCACCCGGATATTGGATCGGGTAAATACCTAAAGCCTAAATTTCATTGTCCCAAAGGCAGAATATATTTCATGCACTTTGGTCTGTGTCCGCTCTTCAAATTCCATATTCTCTATTAGTCGCAAGAGCGGAATCAGGATAATGAAGAAAAATATTGGTACTCAGGTTCTGGCTAATCATTTATGTATCATATTCCGAGATTCCGAACACTTAACAATTGTCGATTCTCGGTCTACGCCTAGATCAAATAAATGCGAGGTGTTAAAATCAGGTTGCCTCGTTTCACGTTGAATTAAACCTGTCTGTATTTTCAACTGCAGGTATACGCCTTACATATAGAATATATCTAGAAACATTGATGTTTCTTTGATTGGATCGGATATCCTTTAATGATTGTCCAACTGTAAATGTAATAATAGGAGTTATAAAAATTCTTCTTTTTTCCAGGGGTGGACAGCTATTCCACATATCTTCGGGAGCCGGTGGGGGCGGTGGTGGCGGCGTGGGCGGGGGCGGTGGCGGGGGCGGGGGCGGCACCTCTCCCGGCTCGTGCTCCAGGAAGTCGGGCAGCCTGACAAAGAAAGGCACCGCAGGCCGGCCAACACCCGACTCGCTAACAATCAACATCAAGAGGCCCGTCTCGTTCAACCACCTGCCCAAGAGACCCCCAGTTCACATACAGTTCAACAAGCTCACCTACACCATTTCCGAGGACAACCACAAGGGCCTGTTGCCCATCGATACCAGTAAGCATTAATAACACACCGTTTCAAGTCAGATCTCTTTTTAACACCTTAACGCACAGATTTTTTGAAAAAACCGTCCAAAAAAAAATCAATTTTTTTTTAATGTAAAAAAATACACTTTCGAACGTCTTGGGGAAAAAAATAAGAAGAATACAAAATTAAACAAAATATTTTTTTAAATTTTGGATTTTGATTTTCGGAAAGCGGCTCAGAAGAAAGTGATAATTATAGTAGTGATTCTGAAGATAGTTCAGAAGAAGATATAGCCGTTGATTGGAAGGTGATAAGCAATGTCCAACCAAATCCATCTCCTCTAAGGTTTCCATTTGTCGCCCTTCCTGGATCAACTTTTCTTTTGATCGACAATTTTGATATACTGCGCTTTTGTTCCTTGAAAAAAGGCTATATTTTATTCTTGAATAAATAAGTGTTATAGCTTACAATCCTATGTAAATGATACATTTTTTTTCTTAGCTTTCACATTGTTGTTTTCAATTCTCGATTATATTCGAGGGTGAAAAATTATAGCAGCATAAAATACAACGCCGCTCGAATTATCTCGAGTGTGCACAGTTTGGCCTGTTTGGCGCGCTCGAATTAACTTGAGAGCACAAGTTAAGGGGTTAAATAGTATAGTAGGCGGAGACTTCAGATTGGAACAGTGAATTAAAGAACCCAATCCCAAATTTTTTCTAAATAAAAAATATATTCCGGTTCAAGATAATGCAAACAGCTATTGATTTGACTACCAGACATTTCTGGGATATTGCCTCGTCGATATTGATTTGAGGAGGTTTATAAACATAATTTTGTAACGACATTTTCCCTCACTCACCGTGTATTTAGTTACAATTATTTGTGGCTGCGTCTTCAGTCTGGTTGTCCAACCGTTAGACCGCAATGTTACTATGGGCCACGTTCCTGATAGTAGCGATAGCGGCTGGTAGAGAAGGGTACCCCATCGACCGTATTTCATCCTCAAAAGTATGACTTTCGCTATTACACGTGGTGTATTGTGTCCCTACGTGCCAGGCAATTCTACTCCTATTTTCTACACGTAGAATTCGATTGACCCCACAGAACTCTTCCAATGTTCTGTATCGACTTCTGATCCTCACACACACAGATACCAACATAGTTTCTAATTATAGGTAATTCTACAGTACGTTAATTCAGTGGCCAGGAGGCATTATGTAAGCAGGCCTTATTAAGGCATTAAACTGTGGCCAGAGGCGACAAGTCATCGCCTACACGTGGTCCGTCCATTCCCGGAGCTATAGTAATTATTCTTCAAGTCATGCACAATTTTGAAATGAAACTAAATAACCCAAAACTACCTAAACCCATAAAATAAAATTAAACCCCATATTAAATTTCTTATTAATATATAGTGGGCGCACTTACGGACCGGGTATATTGAATTGTGCTGCGAAAAGTTTTTCATAAATTATACCCATCACACCTTCGTTTTGTAACTCCTTCATACTACTTTGATGTTTAGAATTGTTCACCTCTCAACAGGTTTAAGCAGCTTGTTCTTGCTGTCAGGAAAAAAACGGTATCTCTGTATCGTCTGTCCGCGAGGAACTCGTCTCGGCAATAAAGAAGCGACAGGACCCCATTTATATTTTCCTCTTTCGGGTGGGAAACATGTTGCTTTCTAGCGGCATCGGCCCAGACTCCGACAGTTCCTATTGCAGTGGCATGAGTAATAAATTAAATGTATCGTTTAGAAAACGTAAATATTTTATTTATTTAGAAAATTGTCGGAAAATATTCAGTTATTACTGGAATGAATAATGTAGAAATTTAAAAAAAATGTCATTTTTTGGGTGTAATACTGGTTGCAATGTTTCTTGTGGAGCATGAATTGAGTTCAGTTGTCGTGAAACAGTCCGAAAAGGGAAGTAACATCCACATATTGATCGCTTGTTTTCAATTTTCCAGCTGAACAGTTGACAGCTCGTTAAGGAAATAATTTTTTTGGGTCCCCACTTAAACGTTCTCCGAAGAAGAACGCATTTCCACCGATGTCGGCGGAAACTGCAAGACCGTATTTCTTGAAAGTTCTCCCGATTACATTTTTCCGAGAATCCTCAAAACGATTTGATTGCCTTGGCTGGATTTCAGGAAACTGCTCCTCTTGTGCAGTTTTTCCCAAGCAGAAATTCCCGCAATATGAAATACGAAGTATCTATCTCGTTTTTCTAAACAATTTCATTTTGTAACATTTATAAATTGTGAATGTTTATGAAAATTCGATTGTAATAAAGAATTAAATATAACACTAATTTACCAGTTCCTCGTTAATGTGCTACATTGAATGGCCATTAGTAATTTTTTATTGATGACTATTAATATATTAATAATTCTAAAACCTATTCATTGTATGGTTAATTGAGAGTGTAGTTCACAGATCAGGAAACAATGCAAAATGTTTACACATTTACAGCAAATATAATTAATTTAATAAGGAAAACCTTTATGATTGTAAATACACAATACCAGATAGGTGTCCTGTCATATATTTGGAAGTAAGAACCTAATAGTTGTGACCAGATGTGTGATCTTATATAAGTGCCTAAGTGACTAATGCCCCTATTGAAGATGGCGAGCAGCCGAAACCGATCTAGCAAAAGACCAAACCAGCGAGAGGAGACAGAAACACGCGAAATCTACTGTGATTTCTCCATTGAACTGATTTTCATTACGTGACTTGTTTCTGGAGGGACTTGTCTTACAGTCGGTACACAGTTATGATGTTTAGTATATGGGGGTGGTGGATAAGGAAAATTGTCCTACAAACCTCTCTTAGCTGTACTTGCGAAAATAGCTCCCCCCATCTAAGCCCCACGGCGGTTTCTCGTAGGACGTATACAATATAAGAATGGGGTGGCGAAAAATTGAACTGATTGGAACTTTGCCAACAGGACAGAAATCCCTATTGAAAAGTGTGAGCGGCAAATTCCAGTCCGGGGAGCTGACGGCGATAATGGGGCCTTCTGGTGCAGGAAAGAGCACGCTGATGAACGTCCTCGCCGGTTACAGGTTTGTTACTTTGACCCAGTTGAATATTATAATGAAGAGAGCGAGCGCGGCGAGTGCCCTCCCCATTGTCGCATTAATTGACCCCTACTTAAATGGGTTCAATTATATGAATGAACCCTTTCTGACACGGTACTCCCGATAATTATTGTAGACAGTACAGATGCACCGACTAAAGCACCTACATGATTTTTATTTAGTTATTTTTAGAAGCTATATTTCTATGCGCCCACCGGGGTTCTATATTCAATCGTATTACATCGTTATGCAATTTGTTCTTAATGAATCGTTTCGAATATTGCTAGGCGTTTCTCTTTTAACTTTCAGGACTTCGGGCATATCGGGCACTGTCCTTATCAACGGCAAGGATAGAAATTCCAGACGGTTCAGGAAGTTGTCGTGCTATATTATGCAGGACGATAGGCTCCTGCCCCATCTCACCGTCTGGGAAGCGATGACCGTCTCGGCGAATCTGAAACTGGGAAGGAACATGTCGAAGAAAGAGAAAAGAGTTGTGGTGAGTTTTGAATCTTAATCTTTCACTCATTGAACCGCCATTATAAAAACTGAATTTTCAAAACCATGATAAAAGAATTTTCCCGCTCCGAGGTCGTTCACGGACTGTGGTTCACTTGATCCGCAGTTGCTTTGAAATGCAATAATCGATTATCTCCCGCCTTGAAAATAATTTTTGTCGTACTTTTCCGTAGACAGCGTGCTCTTTCTAGTCTATGAATTGAGAATTATTAATCTTGCACGAACGATTTTTTGAAGCCTTAGAAAAAATTCCTAAATACTTCCTCGATAAAATATTTCGACTTGCACAATGCACGCATGCATATGGGCTCAACGATATGTACATATCTACCGTCGGGTTATATTTTTGATTTTTTTTCTCAATGAACGGCCGAACATTGTAGCAAACTAGCATTAATCTACCGATTGAAATTATAAATTCGTTGATTCATTCCGATTGATTAATGGGTGGATTATAGTAATATTACCAAAAATTGCAGGAAACCAAATAATTAGGCAAGCGATGTTCTTTTTCTGACATATATGTGTATATATGTACATATATATACATTCTGATATATATATTTTCCATATTACCATTCAAATATGTATCAGGTTGAAGAAATTCTGGACACTCTTGGACTGATGGAGTGCAGGAACAACCGTACTAGCAATTTGTCAGGTGGCCAACGTAAACGTCTTTCAATTGCCCTGGAATTGGTCAATAATCCTCCTGTTATGTTTTTCGACGAACCTACGAGGTATATTATGTCTACAGCAGTTCTGAACAGAAATAACAGTCAAAATACAATGAATCGATAGGCGTACTACTTGTAAAAAGAACTGGAGCAATAAAATTGTAGTTTGTATATTAGTGAAGCTTCTGTAGGAAAAAAAAGAAATCTTTGCGGTAAATTAATTTGAAGTTGTGTTTGTTAGCGGCCTCGACAGCTCGTCCTGCTTCCAGTGCTTGTCACTGCTGAAGTGTCTTGCACGTGGCGGTCGTACGATCATCTGCACGATCCACCAGCCGAGCGCCAGACTTTTCGAGATGTTCGACCACCTGTACACTCTGGCAGAGGGTTCGTGCATATATCAGGGAGACGTCTCCGGACTTGTCCCATTCCTCGGCTCTCTTGGTCTCGACTGCCCGAGCTACCACAATCCGGCCGACTATGGTTCGCCACTTATTTTTTTAAGTTTGCACGTTTACCCAGTCCTTTCGGAACATTGAAATCCGATTGCCCATTGGCACTCATGGCCAGTGGTGGTTCGCGGAATGTTTAAAGCGTTAATTAATGTAATGTCGCTGAAATAAAAAAAAACAAGTCGGTTGTACTATTTTTCAGTAATGGAAGTTGCTTGTGGCGAACATGGGGACGTTCTTCACAAACTAGTGACTGCTGTTGAAAGCGGGAAATGTTGTGCCTGGGATTCTCACGAGCGATCGAACAAAGAAAACATCGCTAATGGCGACACTCCATCACGTATGTTTGTGGAAAACTATTTTATACTTTATAATTCAATATGATTTTATCTTAATAATATACTTGGATAAAATTGTGGTTTTTTTATATGATATCCTTGATGATCTATGTTTATTCATATTGACATTTCATTACAGGTGGTGAACATGTTTCCTGTACGTCTGCATTGTTACATTCTGATGAGAGTCTGACAAAACTTGGTCCGAGTCCTGGGTTTCCAACTTCAGGGTTCAGGCAATTTGCTATTCTAATAAATAGAACTTTCCTGTCAATTGTGCGAGATCAGGTAGGCATTATAATAATTAAGGAAACTTCTAAACTGTTTTCCATGAACATGAAAGTTTTCCGAGTTACCGTAGATTTCGAGTGTTTCTGTCTCCTCTCGCTGGTTTGGTCTTTTGATAGACCGGTTTCGGCTGCTCGTTATCTTCAGTACAAGTACAAGTACAGGACAGTACAAGTGACAGTGACAATGCAGTGAGAATGCCCGAAAAACATCCAAAGTGCCAACAGTGACTAACACCGCTACTGAAGATGGCGAGCAGCCGAAACCGGTCTAGCAAAAGGCCAAACCAGCGAGAGGAGGCAGAAACACCACAAACCTACGAAACTTCTAAAGTTATTTTATAATTTCTGTAGATCTTCAGATATTTATTTATTTGTTTTCAGATGCTTACACGTATGAGGCTGACTTCTCATGTGTTCATTGGAATCCTGATTGGTTTAATCTATTTTGGAATCGGTAATGAAGCATCCAAGGTTTGGAACAATGCTGGCTGCATATTTTTCACTGTCTTATTCCTTATGTTCACTGCAATGATGCCAACGGTTTTAACTTGTAAGTTGCTTTCGTTTTGCTCAGCATAAATTCATATGTACTTGTTGATATTATTATCACAACTCTGTAATAATGGTACAACACATGTGTGCACAATCCTATTATAAATAGTTTTTATAATTATTACTTAGTTTGTGTTATAGCTAATGTGTTTTTTATAAACTCATTCTGCCCAAAAATTATAACTTGATTGTTCTTCTCTTTTCAGTTCCATTAGAAATGTCAGTTTTCATGAGGGAACATCTCAATTATTGGTACTCATTAAAATCTTTTTATATAGCAAAGACAATGGCAGATGTACCATTTCAAGTAAGTACATTATTTCATTGAAGGTTTTACCCAATCTTCAAAAGGAATGTTAATTGTTATCTGCATTGAATGAATGAAATTCAGGCAATGTGATAAATTTTATTTTATTATATATTAAATATTTATATATAATATATTTATTATTTTATTTAATACCTAATCTTGGAACAAATTCCTGAAATTATATGTACAGAATGAAGTTTTTGTGTAATTTTGTAAAGTTTGTATAATTATTAGATTTCTCAATTTTTATTTT
The DNA here is from genome assembly GCA_019843655.1 of Lethocerus indicus. Lineage (NCBI taxonomy): Eukaryota > Metazoa > Arthropoda > Insecta > Hemiptera > Belostomatidae > Lethocerus > Lethocerus indicus. Next base: position 20,688,870 of record JACDQD010000006.1, read on the forward strand.
TAGGTTGCATTTTCCATAGTATATGTAGCTATTGTATACTTTATGACAGCTCAACCTTTGGATCCAATTCGGTTTTTCATGGTATTGCTCATGTGTGTTCTTACATCACTAGTTGCACAAAGTTTGGGGTTACTCATTGGTGCTGCAATGAATATAGAGGTAGCATTTCTTTATATTGTTTTTTATATTTAACGTTTAACTAATGTATAGAAATTACTTGTTTCATGATTTTCCATGTCTCCTTGTTGCCTTGGAGACAAATTAATTGTATACTGTATGGAATGCATTTCATTAGTGAAATTCTATGTGATTCTATAGTATAGCTACATGCTATGATTTATGATTTATGAAGGCAACTCATAAAGGCTATCCTAAGTGTCCTTAAGTTATTCATTAACTTATTAAGATTTCTGCATGTCTTATAATATATTATTCAATCTGTGCATTTCTTTGTTATAGAATGGTGTATTTCTTGGGCCAGTCACATCAATACCATTGCTTCTTTTTTCTGGATTTTTTGTTAACTTCAGTACAATACCTTGGTACATGCAGTGGGTCACGTATGTAAGCTACATACGTTATGGTTTTGAGGGCTGCATGATAGCAATCTATGGTGGCAACAGAGATAAATTACATTGTTCTGAGCCGTATTGCCATTTTAGAAGCCCATCAAAATTCCTTGAAGAGATGGATATGGCTGGAGCAGAATTCTGGGTTGATGTTGTTGCCCTAGTTGGATTCTTCATTCTTCTCAGAGTTGGTGCTTACTTTGCTCTCAAATTGAAACTCAGATTGAACACGTAATTTTGTTGCATTGATGAACCAATTTTGACTGCTATTAAGGATTTATCTATACAGTGTTTTTGTATATACATCCCCTTAATATGTAATGTAAATATGTTTCCGGGTGGATGCACCCTGAAAGTATGTACAAAGTGATTTCGCATTCATTTAGGATGCATTTTTTAATTAATATAAATAAAATTTACCTCAAAGTATTATATACCGATTGTATATATTCATAAATTTATTTTTTAACTAATGCCCTTTAGCATTTGTTTGATTATCTTCAGTTCCATTTAATTCCTGAATGCTTAGAGCATTGAACTACCAACGACCACAAAGTAGACTTAAGCTATTGTGATAATGTGGGACATGTGATAATCCACATACATTATAGATTGAATATTTAATTTCCAGTCTCTAGAAATTAATACAAAAAATAGAAAATGTATTGTACTGTCTCTAAGGGATTAATTATTCAATATGAGTTACTTTATTTTAATAATTGGTTGATTTTTTAAGTTTACACTCTTATGCTATCAAAGGACATTTCAAAATTTTTTTATTTTATAATTATGTGTGAAAAATTATTAAAGTCCACAATTAACTAAAATATTTTGTCAGATAATTTTTAACTGTTCCTTTTTGCTTAATCAGTAAATGTAGGGTTAATGCACACATTTTATATGGGTTTGTTTTTTTATTATTTGTCAACAAAATAATTAATATATATTTTATATTAAATAACAACTGTAATTGATTATTTTATTTTTATGTGTAATAACATTCTGAGGTTTGAAAATGCTATGTACTGTTATGAATGTTTTTAGACTGTAAACCAAAAAAAATTGATGGGAGGCCTACAAAAATTAGTTTTATTATTTTCTTGGCAGCTGTTTATTAATTTTGTTGTGAGATTTACCCATTAGTGAGTACGGAGAAAAATATTCACGTTTACACAAGTTGTATTCTTGTAAGTGTTTTGAAAATAATTAGTTTTTATGGTTTAGTATTTAAATATTTATGCGTACAAAGCAATAAACTCTACCATTAAAAACTGTTTTAACATACTCATTATTAATATCAAGATATAGATGTAAATAATTTTTTATTACATATTAATTCAGAGCTTCCTATTTTTAAATCAGAATGATCTTGTCATTTGTCAGAATTTGATAAAATATACTAAATCATGTAATAACAGTAGTTGAGCATTACTATTTATTACTCAAGTATTCATCATTCAGTACATACTCCATAAAATGTGGATATTATGAGATTCAGAAATTCCCATGATTTTTTAAAAATATACTTTCTCAATTTTTTCAGCTTGTTTTGAATATGCTCTTTTAAATATGATTTGTTTTTCAATTAACTGGAATATTTACTTATAATTCCACTATTGTTTTATTTATTTAAAGTATGAAATTACTTTCAAAGCGTGTACTTCACCCTTGTACATAATATGAATGCATATATTGATAAAATATTTTTGGTAAATAACATATCAATATAATAAATTATTTTGGTGAATGTAAAATGTTATTTTATAAGTAAACACAAATTGTAATTTATTTTCTTGCATTAATTTGAAGACATTTTATAACAAATTCATAAATACCCTGATTGCAAGAATCGAGTGCTTGTATCTTTTATTATTGTTACATATCATTTTGAATTGACTCATAAATATATTTTTGCAGTTCATAGAAAATGAAAATCAACAGAATAAAATATAGTTACAGTGATGAATTATGAAATTGTTTTGTAGAATTTTGTTCCTTCATGAGATGTACTACTTAATGGCTGTCAGATTTATCTGTAATCTTATTGTTTTAGTTTTAAATTAAAGATTTAATTAATACTTATGCACCAGTTTATATATCTACTATACTCTTAAAAATTTTAGGAAATGAAAATGTTATATCATTCATTACTTGAGGGCAGTTGATAGATCTACTTTACTATGGATGAGTGCCTAATTTTTATTTGCACTACAATTGCAGTTAATAAATATTAATGATTATTAATGAAGAATGAAAATAGTGAATATTATTACATTGTAATTATTATATTTTTAAGTTGCAATTGTTCTTTATGTATATTTCATTCCGGCATCATATATTGCCTACATATACTCTAATGATGAAATACATCTAAAGGTATGATTGTCCTGTAGTACTTATCTGGACAACGTACAACTCATTAATTATAAATTATCTTATTTTATGTAATAGGTGTTTTGCCTAATGTAATTTGTATAGATAGTCTTTTCTATCTATAAAACATGATGTTTTTAAAATGTTTCAATAATCTTTTCATTTCTTTTAAATTGATTTTATGATGAATAAAAAATAGCCATAAACTGAAAGTGAAAACTATTATTTTATTACATAGTTTGTTTCCTAGTTTACTGGTTAATATATATTTATTTTATTCGTCTTACATTTCCACAATTTAGAATGATGAGTAGTATTATCATGTTTTGTGAACCACAATATATAAGCTATTTGTACTATTTTTATAAATACAGTAAAATTATATACAACAATCATTTTTTTTTTCTTGGTTCCTCTGTCTACAAGTAGTTCATTCCTTCAGCTGAAATTGAAGAATTTTCTATTATCAGAACTATTAATTAATATATCAGACTATCTACTGGAAACAGCAAGTAATTTTTGTTATAATGAAAGATCTCAGTACGTACTGACTGATACAATGTTTTATACGTAATTAATGAATTAATTATTTTAAATAAGGATTATACGAAAAATAGTTTAATTTTTTGAACAGAGAATTAGACCATTACATTCATTGGTAATAATAATTTCTTACAATGAAGGGCGGGGTTTGTCTGCACGTTTCGTCCAGTTATAGCAATTAGAAAGAGAATTAGTAAGGTCGGCGTGCGGTATTTCTGGTAGAGAGTCGCCCTAATGGAAATCTTGGGAGAAGGCGTGTACGGGAAGAGAAGTGCCCTTTTAGCAAGCCCCTGGGATTGAGGAGGGGGTGAGGGCTAAGTTAAGCCCCGCCGCCGCCGCCGCCGCCGGAGGGACTATTGTTGGGCTCCGGCTTCTTAGGGGGCCACCTATCGGCCCCCCATTCTACGCCCTGGCCCTCCTCCCATTTCTCCCCCGCTCGTCTCATTTTACCTGACTTCTTTCATAAGTAAGTGGTGGGCGCTCGGCCGCTTCTGCAACTTGGTCAATAAAATGGGCCGTAATCTATCACTCGATTTCCTTATAGTTTCCTCTAATATATGTGTATATATCAATGTGTCAATATAAATTTAAAAGAGAGTAAATTGAACGAAAAATATTGAAAGTTTTCAAAAGAATCAAGTTTCCTTATTACACTGATAAAAGGAAGAATATAAAAATGCAATAATTTTCGGGAATTACTGAGGTAATTCTAATCTATGTCGGTACAAAGATGAAATTATTATTAGGTATCTATTAGTCCTCCAGGTACCACGTTGACGACGTATTCGGTATAATTTTGAAATTGGGACTTCTCTAGCAGTGTACCGTCCGGAATAAATAATTGCTGTGCCCAATAACTCAGAGAGGAGGCGGACAGACCGTTTTTTTCTTCGGTGTGGCACCGCCTCCGTCCCCAGGGCTGTTTGTAGGGAGCCGAGCCGGGCTATAAGTAAGCAGTTATGAGAGCGGCCGGACTCCCCGGCGGTGGCGGGGGCGGGGGTCGGGGGCGGCAGTTTGGAACACGACTAGCCCATTAGGGACAGGTCTAGTGGCCCAAACCGCCCGAGATAAAAACTTAGCGGCCGCCTCCTTCGATCGTTCATTAAACTTGGCCCTAGTGAGGGACCGGCACCGCAGCGTCGTTATTAAAACCGAAGTGAACCGTGAGGCGCAGTAGAGCGAACTTTATTTTTATCAAGAGGGGACATTTTTAAATGTTTGTTTAGCGAGGGTTGATAGATTAAAGATATTTTTTAAACATTTCCTTATCGAAACACTAATATTGTCTATTTTCATTGCTCTGTATAGTTTTTAATCGCGTGTTTTAGATGAAACTTATAGTCATACTATTCCAGCGGTTGTAATAGTTTCACTAACGCCCTTATTATTAATATTGGCCATTTTTCAATTAATCATTTTATTCATCAAGCCTGGACATTAAAATAGGCTCTGTGTTATCTGCTTTAACATTTTCAGACGGATAAAGAATTTCGTACTTCTAGCTCAGTGGTCTATCATATGAACAACACTAAATTAAAATTATTAAAATAATCAATTTTATTTAAATTTACATAGTATATTCTTATAATATACTAATAATGTTGGGTAATGCGCACGCTTTCCCGTGATAGATATTAAAATACCTGGAAAACTTTTAGGCGCTGATACCAAACCCGCACTACTGGGGAGTCATCACGGTTAGCATTAGGCGCCCGGCGTTCAATGCCCCTAACATCGAATTAATTAAGAAAATACAATATATCAATTTCCTAACGAAGCCGGACAAATATTGCCTTCTTATAGAAAAAGAACACACAGCGATGCCCCTCAAAATAAACCCATGTTGCCTTTATATATTCAATCGTACTCTTCGTCTTTGTCGATATTGAAGATATAATTCCGGCCTGTGTCTATAGACTCTGGCCGGCAAAAGGGGAGGAATCGGCCGGAAATCATTTCCCCCCGGCGGATTCGATTAACGTCAGGGACAAAACCAATTCAATTGATTTGGTGCGCTTTGTCCTCGCGCCGTGATTCCAGTCCACATCTTAACACACGAGAGCAATAACCGTCGGCACAATGCTTCCTATAACATAGCGCTGTCCGCCTTTCTCAAACAATAAACCCGCTTCTTATTTCAACCGCTCCACCCAATTACAAGTTCTGGGTATTTCGAATACTGTTTAAAAAATAAATGAAACATAGATATTTTAGAAATCTGTAGACGTGTCTGGAGCCTGTAAGAAATCACTCAATTTTCGATTGTTCATATTTGCTTCGAATATTGCAATTAATAATAATGAATATTATTAAATGTTGAGTACTTTTTTAACAAATTACATCTTCTTTTTTATGTCCTGACTTTCTGAATGGGTGCTAGCCAATACGACAGTGATGCAGGTCTATTATAACATTTTCTATATAAATATAGACTCACTATCCAATTTCATTATACAGTCGGTGAAACTAGTCAGAATTCCTTAATTTACATTTCAACTATCCGAGCGGACAAAAAAAATTCCGACGCGGCACCATTGTAAGCGTCCCGGGCGAGGACTGCGTAAAATTGAGTTGGCTGTGGAGTGGAGCTTAGCATGTACTCCTCCCCCCAACCCCCATCCCCATCCCCAATCCCCTCAAACAAACCCCTACGGTCTGATTAATGCAAAGAGATATGCAATTATGCATAAGCAATTTACTTGCGAGGGGACAGAGGAAAAAAGAGGAGACAGACTCCTGGATGAAGTGGCACAATCAATAGTCCACCACTTCCCTTTATTCTCCGCTAATTAGATTCACCCGGTTTTTATTGTCGTTTTACTCGACCTCCACCACTTTTTTTCCAATTATGTTTTCCCTGGAGAAAAACAAACCGCTCCGCCTTAACTAAAGTTATCTTTCAGATATCTCGATTAAGTTTCCATTTAATAAAACAACAATTTAATATTCAATTTACTTGATCCATACTCAAAAAGCCAAATTATGGAATCCAGAAATCTACCAAAACTGTTTGTAGCAAATGGTACAGTATTAGAACACAGAAGCGTTAAAGAATTTAACGATAAAAGTAAAGTTAATAATTTTGTTGATTCGAAAATTGATGTAATACTCTTAATTTTACCTCTATCAAGGCATTAAGGTGTAAGAACATTATGTTGGGGGATATAACAAGGGCATAAAGGACCATAACATATAGAAAAATGCAAATGCCATACGTGAATATCGGTGAACAAGGATTATGCACGATTCTAAAAGTTAGTAAGCACGTTGTAAGGTAAATCAATTGGTAATTTTGTACCGAAATTACCAAGGGTCGCCTCGTCTGTCTTACATTTGTTGATAATAGTATATTATGTATTGTTTTCGTGTAATCTAAGAGTGGCGGAAATAAATTAAAAAATTACGGTGCCCAAAGTTGGGCGTTAATAGCAAAATAGTTAAGGCGTTAGCGTGGCCATTTGTTGCCCAACAATGGCAATGAACTGCCTACAAAACCCACAGGTTGTAGTCTGGAGGCGGGCACGGCCCTAAAGCTCCCCGGGGACCTGCCACCTCCAACCGCCCCCTCAAGAACATTTATTCTTTCCATATTATTCGTTTCCCCTCGGCCCGCTCTTCCGTGCAATGAGGACCATCCGGGAATAAATTCGAAGCAGTTTTATCTGGCATAATATTTGGCCATTTCTTTTTTTGTGGGGGGGGCTCGTAGTTTATTTGTTCCCCACTGAAAGTCCTGTACCAATCTAAAATTCAAATTCGGTACGGGTTGCCGTGGTCTACAGGTTTAAGTGAAATAAACTATTAAGGTTCGAGCCTGTAACTATGGTGGTGACTTTGTGGCACTTCTTCTGACAAATCTTTCTCATTATCAACCTTACAGCGGTTAATTTTATTTGTAAACATTTTCTGATTTTTCCCAAAAATTAACTTATTTACACTCCCAAGTTCTGAATAGCCAATAGTCTGTTTAACACATAAAGAAAAAATGCTTGCTAGGCCGAAATTATAGCATCAGTAAGGTTTTTATCGGTATTATTTTTACTCCGTATAAACTCCTCAATTTGAGTATTCTAATTTTATACCATAACCCAATTTTCATTTAAATCCTGAAACGTAAAATGAAATATTTGGATAAAAAAGGAGCAATGGACATTTTCGAATTCTCAGGTTCGCGTTAATTTTAGTATTGAGACTGCGAGTAGGCCAATATCAATGTTCACTTTGCCATATTTTGGTATATACACTTTCAACGTGTTACACGTGTCTGGTTATATTACATCTTTTTGGGGTGTCCGAAGTATAATTTGAATTGGTGGTGTCGAAATACTGCGAACATTACAGTATTCCATTTCTCTGTGCGGACAGGACAGGTCTATGGATGCTGTGATATATTAGACGTAATAAAGGCGGAGGAGACGTAAGGGGTTTAAAATCTGAGGTTGATTATGATGAATATGGCAGTGCGGTCCCAATGTCGCTGCGGGGTATCCTATATGCTAATATTGTCAAAATATTAATACAGAATTCGAGTTTGATTTAGGTTGAACACGGGCTGTTAATTAGGGGTGAACGGTTAAATACGGTACCCTCTCGGGCCCGTCTCCAAAGTTTGGGCCCCTCGTTGCGTTATCTCCTCCCGGGTTACCTTCAACCTCTTGAATACAAAACGGAGTTTTATTGACCTAAGTCAACAAGAATAATTATGAAATCTTCTGGCGGTAAGGAAATATTATGTAGCGAAGTTGGTTCAAGACATATATCATTCCAAGAATCTACCATGATATTCAATAAAAATTCTGCAATCGTAAGGATATTTTCGTCACTATATTTCTCTGATATAATTATTCATCCTAGTCTCCTAATTTCAATATTTATTGCATTGCATTCTGTCTATAAACTCTAATTTTGAAACTATCAAACTCAATGTTAGTAAGGCTTTAGGGGATTATTTGTCCAAGTGCTTGGAGTCATTATCCTTATATTAATTTTTATTGAATTTTAATCTCCGGTAATTTCAAAGAAATAATTGCAGAAGAATTCAATTTCTGGGGAATTTTAACAGTATTTTGTAATAGGGTGTTTTTGTGAAATTTCAGTGGGCCGCTTAAATATATTAAGATCTTCGCGAATGTTCGTTTTCGGTTCCAATTTCCATCAGTTATACCAGTTACCAGACGTAATGCCGATTTAAGGGTGCGGCGTCGGTTAGGATAATAGTGGAGAATTGTCCCTAGTCTGGAACAACCCTTAGTTCGAGAAACGCTATGGAAAAGTGGTTAATAAAAAATTCAGTTCCATTTTACCTTCCTATCCGCAATAACAGGGAATCACCCCTCTATTCTTTTCATTCCCTATTCAAGTGCAAAGGGAATTTTTATTACAGTCGCCACGGAATTGTCTCAAAATTACTTTGTCCTTGGAAAGAAGAGTTGTACGATTAACAAATATTATATTATACCACAGAGGGAAATCGAATTTAAATTACTTTCGGTTCGCAATTTACCCGTTTTAAAAATTCACGCGAAGCATTATAAAAAAACTGTGTTCATATTGGGCATTGTACGAGGACTTTATTCCCCTAATGGTTATAAAGTAGCGATATTTGTATCTCCCACGGCCCTCGTTAAAAGGCGGATGAATGCTATTCCGTGATTTATTTTTTTTTCACGATTCGGGTATCGAATTCGTATTATCTTCTCATAAATTCATAATGGTTTTTTTTTGCCAAAAGCGTATTACATTTTCGGACTATACTGTTGGGTGAAATAATGGAATCGGAAAAATGATGACCCAGCATTTAAATGGGATTTAAACGTTTTAGGAGCTTTAACTTTTAAAAAAAGTGGTTCACACACCGTCTTTCGCATTAGACTGTTCATGAACATTATCATCCAGAGTCAAACTGTCAAACAGGGAGTAGTCGATTACGGTCCAATAATGTATTAATCAGAAGTCCATTATTAATATTTGTGAAGTGAACACCTGCAAACGATAATAAACAATAATAATAGAATGATACAATACATCAGGAACAACCCCGCAGCTGATATTGAAATAATGTTTTAATTATATTTGAAATGAAAAATCTGTCCAAATACAAAAAAGAAACAAATATTTAGAAAACAGGTAGAGGTACGTAAATATGTTCCTGCGATTAGTGTCCCGGATTTACGAAATTGCCTTTTCTGAGATAGCAAGAATCTCTTTGAAGTTCCGAAATCTTAGAGCCCCAATTTTCGAACCGTCAGTCACTCAATAACTTCTAATTGGGCGGGAGTGGGGTAGAGCGGGAGGAAGAGAAGCCAAAGCCATAAACTTGGCAAAGCCGGTCATTTCCATTTTCGAGTTTAACTTCCTCCTGGCCCCACAAAGTAAGACCTAATAGCGTTAGTGTTTAAGACGGCTGCGCCAAGGAAACCAGAACCAACTTCAAATAGTCTTACAATTTATGGTTTGTAATAGCTAATCTAGTACATCCTCATTTTATCTTGCTGAGCTGCCAATGGCGAAACATAAGCTGTCGGAGAGATTACATGAAAATTTCAAACAGACGATAATTTCTTAATGTAATATAAGAAATCAATGGTGGTAAATACTGGTAAATTAGAATCATAAATCATCATAAAGAAGTAATACTTCGTAACAATATTATAAAACCATATAAAAATAAATAAAATAGATATTAATTAAAAGGAAATAATTATATATAATAAAATAATCACATTCATTTAATTGGAGCTAAAGAAATTGAGGAATGAAACTTATAATGAAGCGTCCAAATAATGAGTATAAACTTTTAATTATGAAATTAGAGAAAGGATAATGAACAAAAAAATTAAAGCGACGAGGTTTAATCAGCTATCTAAAAGTTCGTTTAGCACATTAAATTATAGCTAATAAAAAATTACCGGAAAAATTAATGCATAAATTATTAAAGGAAAGGTAGATCTAACATGAAATCAATGTGATAATTGTCTTACCTGTAATGATAAGATTATAGCGCGACATTAATTATGTTGTATAATTACTTATCATAACTTTTAATTTTGTGCGAATAAATGATTCGATAACGTTATTTTCACGAAGAGTTTTTGTCCTATTCGCCAGCACGAGGTAGGTAATACTGTCATTCCCAATTCAATTTATTAATTAATAATGCGATAAGATATAGTCCAAACCATTCCCAGGAAGAAATAAATTACAAACGTCTTGTAACGGGAAATTTCCGAGAGGTGCGGTTTTGAGAAGGAGAAAAATTCCGGCCCTGGGAAAATGATTTAGGACAATCGGAGGACTTGAGAACTTTATAATGGGTTTCAAACGTTTTGACATGCGGCCTTCTTGAGCCTCCCCCTGAAACCTCGTCCTCCTACTTCCTCCCGGAGCATGTTGAAAAGTCGAGAAGTGCCCGAAACTTGGAGCCACGCTCGTGCACGGACTTCGGGAAAGACTGGAGCACGAAATTTGAAAATTTATTTTTTCGGCCGGTTTTCGACTGAAACATTTCGCTAAAACCGTGAACGGTTGGATTTCGCCTAAATCCATTTACATTTAATGGGATAGTGTCCAGAAGCTCTAGTTTAGTATAGGTTCTAGTGGTTGAGGAAAATAGTACACGTAACCGAAGGTATTATAATGTATATAATCCTTTACGATTGTCTACTCTATAAACTTTATCGCTTCCCGTCTGATCGGAGGGCGATTTTTAAAAAGGGAGTTCTTTTGTTAGAAAATAAATTGTAAAAAATTAAACGGGATATTTCTGGAAGGGGAGAAATGCCGTCAAGCTAACTCCCCCCACCCCCACCAACCTCCAGACCACCCTCAACGGGCCAAATAACTTCGGACAATTGGCGAACTTCGAAACTTTATAATGGCCGTCAGAAATTTTGACATTGGCGATGGTAGGGGTGGGGCGGACCTTCTTTCCTGAAAAAGGGCGGCGTTGGGTCGGGACCGCGGCGACTCCAAAGTGTATATAACTTGATGAAGGGCGAGGGGCCCCGGGGGGGCGGTGGACATTTTATATTCATTAGGTTCAAGTCTGAGGGGGGGGGGCGGCAGAACAAGGGAGGAATCCGGGTGGGCGGAGTAACGCGCGAGGAATGCGGCTTCCTCGGCCTGTCTCCGGCATAGTTCACTCTGTGGACGTTTCCGCCCCCACTCCAACGTCCAACTTGTGAATTCCTCAAAAATCCTCACCCCCTCTTCGGCTAGGGCCTTGTCTCACCACCGGCCACTTGGGAGTTTCACTATGTTTCCTACTCTATTCGCGGCTTCTAAATGAGACCAATTGTGACCGTCTCAGAACTACTTCTTAAATAAGCGATTATCCCCATACGCGACAGAACAGATCTCTTTTTTAACTGTTTTATTTTTGCACAATCAACTTATACAGTTATGGGTGAAATTGATACATGTATTTATTTCCGCGTGTTAGTCTTGATAAAGAAACCACCCAGTGATGGCGCTTTTAACATGTTTTAAATACTGCCCGAGGTGATCTCTGGGCCAGTGGCGTTTAAGCCGTCGTAGTGGGGATAGTGGATGGGTAGAAGAGGAAAGGGACAGAACGAGTGGGTGCGGATGTGGAGAGAGGCGGGAGTGGAATTTAAGGAAGCGTGATTTTGCGACTTCGTCGACTGTTGGTATGTTGAGGTCATTATGGATTGTTCGGTTAGAAACGTACCAGGAGCATTAAGAATGGTACGAAGGACTTTTGATTGAAATCTCTGGATGCGGGCGATGTTGGATTTCTTAGCGGAGCCCCATAGCTCTATTCTGTAAGTCCATCTCGGTTTTAAAATGGATTTGTATATTGTAAGTTTGTTGTCTACTGTCAGTTTTGATGTCTTTTTCAAGAGAGGTCTCAGCAGTCCAAATTTGTGGTTGAGGTCTGTTCTTTTGAGTCGCGTATGGGGGTTCCACGTGAGAAAACAGATCTCAATCGCAAATTTGGACTGCTGAGACCTCTTTTGAAAAGGACATCAAAACTTTCAATAGACAACAAACTGACAATATAAAAATCCATTTTAAAACCGACATGGACTTACGGAACAGAACTATGGGGTTCCACCAAGAAATCCGACATCGCCCGCATCCAGAGATTCCAGTCAAAAGTCCTTCGTACCATCCTTAATGCTCCCGGTATGTTTCTAACCTAACAATCCATAATGACCTCAACATACCGACAGTCGAATAAGTCGCAAAATCACGCTTCCTTAAATTCCATTCCCGCCTGTCTCCACATCCAAATCCACTCGTTCAGTCCCTTTCCTCCTTCACCCATCCATTATCCCCCCCGCGTCGGCTCAAACGCCACTGGCCCAGAAGCTTCCTCTTAGTCCGAAGCCGTAAACTGCTCATATAAAAAAAGTGCCATCATTGGGTGGACTCGTTTATTGAGACATTCACGTGTAAAGGAAACAATTAACACTTGTACCAATAACTTGATTGTACAAAAAAAAGGTTAAAAAAAATAAGCGATTGTTGACAAATTAGGTTTCGATGAATTTATTAGAATTTTAAGTGATATTTCATTTTATTAATGATTCAATGCCACTGTATTGTGTGTACATCTCGAAATAATAGAGTGGAGACAGAAAGTTAGAGGGGATAACAGTACTCTGATAATGTATTGTCTGCACTAATTTGTTGGTCGTACGGGGCTTAACATGCAAATACCTGTTGCGTTATGTTGCGATTATTAGACAGAATGCTTCATTGATACCAGTCCTAATATTTACATAATACTTACGGGCGGAACATGTATGAAAGTATTCAATGAAGTATTTTAACTAAGCTTCTATTCCCGCCTTACCTACCGGCATTGCTGGTCGTGCATCAGCGCCGCATTCGGCACTGGCGGAGTTAACATGATTAAATTTCCCCAATGCTGCAGTTGTTTGCTACATTAATACGGAAAGTGTTAGAGACATGTCGTTCTCTTATGGAATTTCACGTGGAAGACCGACAACGTCCGTTAGTGGTCTTTTCGGGAAATATCCGGGTAGGATAGTCGGTGGTTTGGCCGGGGCGGGGTATCTGAAAGCGGGTGTAAGATAGCCGCTAGCTAGTGGTAGTGCATGGGGGCTGGTGCATGACCGTATTTTACCGGTCCTTTTTATCCCCGCAGTTTATCTCCCCCGGTCCCGGAATGAATTATTTCCTGGCGATGTCGCGCTTGCAATGGGGCGGGCCCCCCCGGCCTCACACTCCCTTAAACTAACCGGCCCCAACTACTGCCCGGTTTTATGCCCATTCGCTTCATCCCGGCCCGAGTTAAGGCCGGTGAATAGTTCACGGCCGGTGGCCGTTTCAATAATTGAACAGTATTGGCGATAACTTGCAGTTAACGAGTTTTCGGGTCTTGGGCCCGCTATTTATTTATACGCGTCTCGGCATTACAGCCGGAGCGTACTTTTCTGCCAATTTCATGAATTACGAAAGTAGGTGTACAATATGGCGAAGAAAAAATTACACTCCTAGAAAAACCTAACATATTATTGAACAAATGTTCGTTGATATAGTTTAACAAAGCCACTCTCGCATTTGGTCTGAAGCTACATCGTTATCGGCTACGAATCATCTAGGTACTAATCAGGTCCAGGACTAGCTTAGAACCAAAATATGTGAGGGGTAAAATCAAGCAAGATTTGCAATACTTCTTAAAATAACACGTCATAAATTCTCAAGCATTAATTTTATACAATATTGCATTTCCCTATTAATCTGTAGAAATGCATTTGAAGAGTCAATGAATGCGTGAGAAATTTATCGGGACGTGAATTATTATTATTACCTCCTTGTATTGTATTTTTTTTATATAAAATCGAGAGTGAATACAGTTTAATTAAACTTTTCATGATGGTTCTAAACTGAGGTTGGCGATAATATTACTTTGAATGCCAATTAAATTAGGCTACACTATCATAATAAATTGAGTGTCTGAAATTGGATCGATTACAAATTAAATTACTAGCAATAATATTTAATTAAAAACGCTCGGCGTAGATCTACCTTTCCCGTTAATTGGTAAGAACTTTAAATTGTTTTGTTAAAGTTTTTACCGTGCTTTGGCAGGTTGTTAGAATTGTTCCGTTAGTTGAAGAAGAACCGGGAGTTCACCGAGGGACGGGTCGGGTAATGAAGAAGCGCTGCTCAGATTATATCTTCCGTCATCCGAGAAACCGGGGCCAATCTTCTGCGGGACGAGTTTAAAACTTTACCGCGGAGTTTGTTGCTAGTCATCTACAAATACTCCGCTCGTGCGGATTCAATTTGGCTGATAAGACAATTACCTGTTGTTAAATGCGCTGTGGGTATATGACTGAGTTGGGTTTCATTCACAGGATTTCAGAAATTGTGCAAACGCAGATAAAATGATCACGTATTGTTTGATCTAATCATCTCACCCATCGGTAGGATTCTATTTTTGGGGTTAAGTAACTGGAATTAAGAGTACTCCAGGTACTATTTACTTTCTATTAGCTGGGTCATTATTTACGTCATTTTTAAAACGAAGTCTACTTCCTCGGTTCCCAACATTCCCGTGTTAACGCCTAACCTAACAGGTGAATAAAACGTCATCTATATTATCGATTTTGAACTCTCGCGGTTTATTTACGCGATGTATAAACCTCAAATATATATATTATCCCTACTCTACTATTACGAGTATATTTACGCTCTAATCGATTCTAAAACCTCGCCGCTTTATTTACACGGACATAAAACGAAGTCTACACTATCGATTCTCAACTCTGGTGTCCATATTGAAGCGGTGTATAAAACGGTGTCTACATATTTGATTCTGAATGTTTGCGTCCTTATTTTCGCAATGTATAAAATAATAATCTTATTTACTGGATACCAAGTAGATCGGATAAAAGATCGGAAGAATTGATACATTATTAGTGTAGGATAATGTTCAAATTAGGATATATACACATGAGGCACGTTGAATTGAATTAATTGTAATTAATTGTAATTAATTGAGAATATGTACAAACAACTGTAGATTTTGTCATTTCCTTACTTAAACCGTAAGCGTCGACACTTATCAGCGGTTTTATCAAAATAACGATAATCTACTGTGCGTAATGACCCAAACTTACTAAAGGAATGCCCAAAATAGCTTCAGTTAAAGTTTTACAGATTAGGACGTAATTAAGAAAAGCCGGGCCCTGCTGTAAATTATGCAGAAGGGAAACACACAGCAGAAATGGCGTTTTAAAGTAAAAACCCCCGCCGGTAATGTAAATTTACTTTATTGCAGTTGGTATTAATCACCTGATTTACGAGATAAGAGTTCCACAGGTAATTTACTTCCGCTATTCGGTAGCCCCTCCAACCCGCCACTTGAGTCATGGCACTTGCGGTTTTTTCTTTAACATTCCATACTTTCGCTATTTAAACTAGCAACACCATTAAAACCCAGACATAAAAGTGAGGTTCTATTTTAAGTTTCTACAGTATTTAATTTTTACGATTTAACTGACCTATTCTTAATACTCATTGGAAAAGAAAATTTACTGTAAGAGAAGACTGTTTTAACAATTCTTGTCAATAATTTACAGGAATAATTTATGTGCATAAAACGGATTAGAATTGGAATGATTGCGGAAATTTGAATATTTCTGATAATATTTAACTGGTACTGTTATGATCTAGTGAGATAGTCGGTCGTGTAGGTAGTATATCCCCGGAGGAAGTTCGTGTCTAAGAAATGGGGGAACGACTAACAAAAGGCCTAATTACCTTTGGGGGAAGGGAGAGGTCTGCGAATGGACACAAAACTCCCTCGAAATCCTTTTACACACTCCATCAAACATTAATAATGGCCCCGGCGCATCCCCGCTAATGACCGACTTATTCTGAATCCAATTCCCAGTTCACTGCCGATTATTACGACATCGGGATTAAATTTCCATTTGATTAACTTTCTCCACCGGCTTTTATAACAGCGACAGTTGGCTGGGCTGTGGGTCGATTAAGGTGAATTATCTCTCGGCCGGAGACGACCGGGCAACGGCAAAAGCCTTTGTAGTCGTTTTGTATAATACTCAACTTAATTTACTATCCTGTTTACAAGCGAACTGAAAACTTACTCGCTGAAATGGCGCTATAGTAATTTTCTCCGATGGGCTGAGAAACGAGAGTGCCGTGGTATATGTGGACCCTCTGCCTTTTGGGCCTTTTCAAGTACCTCGCGATCTCAGCTTGGATCATGTCTTTTTTCTGTTTTCGTTTGAAACATTCAGTTGGGGGAGGCTTTTCATGTTGTTGGGCGGTTTCTTCGAAGGTTTTGAAGTTCTACATCCGCCTATTTGGTCCTAGAGAAGATCGATCTCTACCAAGTATGTCCTTCCCCTGAATTTCCTAGAAAAGTAAGAACTTTTGAGAGGGTAACTTACACTGGATCTTTACATCGGTAATTATTTCTAATTTCCTAATCATTTACCACGATATGAGAGCCTATTAAATTATGACAATTCCTTTAAATAGTAAAATATTAGGAATTTCGTATTTTTACAAAAACAGAAGCATTATGAATAAGTCAGATAAGTTCTACATTACTGGGGAACTTTTTTCTAATTTAAAAGTATTAACTTTAATCTGACCGCAGTCTATGAGTTACAGCGCGTCCATTAAATGTTATGAAACACACAACTTTACGAGCTGTACAGGAAAAAAAATAATGGAAGGTATAAAAAAAGTTTTTAATCCTGAGGATGCCATTGAATGGCAGTAAAAAAACTTCGGCCACCATTTGGCCATTTGGAGTTTCGGGCCTTTGGTACTAACAAGAGAGCTCAGAGTTCCCAAACTGTTGCCCCGCGACATCACCACTTTACTGTTTAGCTTTCGTCACAGGCAATTTCAAATGGGTAACATAATGGAATGGTTGAACAAGGATAAGATTTGGTACAATGTAAGCCGGGTTAACGAGAAATGTCCGTAAGAATTATTTACGTATAGTGTGAACGGTAGTACGAAAGCAGAAACATTTCTCAACTAGGGAAAATATTTTGGAATCCCCATACCCGACTCAGAAGAATCGACTTAAACAGAAAATTTGGACTCTTAAGGCCATTACTAAAACGGACATCGAAATTGAACTTAAGTAACAAACTGACAGTATACAAAGCAATACTCAAACCGACATGGACATACGGTATAGACCTATGGGGTTCAACCAAGACATCCAATATCGCTCGCATCCAGAGATTTCAGTCAAAAGTCCTTCGCACCATCCTTAATGCTCCCTGGTATGTTTCTAACCACACAATCCACCATGGCCTCAACATACCGACAGTCGACGAAGTCACAAAATCGCGGTTCCTGAAGATCCACTCCCGCCTTTCTCCTCATCCTAATCCACTCGTTCAGTCCCGTTCCTCTCTTACCCATCCATTATCGGCGGCATAAACGCCACTGGCCCAGAGATCACCTCGGACAGTAGTTAAAACGTGTCAAAAAGCGCCATAATTGGGTGGTTTCTTTATCGCGACAAACACGTGAAAAATATACATTTATCAATTGTACTTATAACTGTAAAGTTGATTGTGGAAAATAAAAAAGTTAAAAAAAAACAAAAAAAAAGGAAAGTATTTAAATCCGAAGGGCGAAGGGCCATTCTACCGGGGTCGGTTTCAGAGGTCGTTGGCCTTTTTAGTAATATTCACGGTCGGTGGGAGAGAGTTAACTGCTGGCTCATCGCCGGTGTTGTGAACAAAGGGGCCCTCACCCCCACCCGCCCTCATGAATGTTTCAGGGGGGTGGAACAAGCAGAAAGGGGAATCCGCCCATGACCATCCACCACCGGCCACCCATGCCGCCCCTTAAAATTCTTAATTCTGCCCCCGCCCCCTTGAATTCGTTAATAATCGAGTCCCTCCCACCGACCGCTTTCATCTTTTGCCACGTTAATATATTATGTTCCCCTGCAAAAAAAAAATACGGTTCCGTGAAAATGTCGGAAAAGTCGTCCGCGTCAACGATCAAAGAACCGGAAAAATTCATATAGCTCAATATAAAACTATAATGTTTACCCCCGTCTCTGTGTGTGCACTTGAATTTATTGATATTCATATTGTATTGTACAAGGCAAACATTCTGGGAATGAAATTTTTACATCTTGTTTATTTATGAATGAATGGTTGTTGCGTGTGTGCAATAAGATCATAAGAAGAAATATGTCTGGGCTTCGAACGTTCGAACCTTTTCATCAAGTTATATATATGAAGTCAGAGAATGTTATAGCAAGCAGATTTAAATTTTCTTACTTCTTCCATTATTATTATAATCCTGAAATTGTATAATTTTGTATTCTAAATATGTTCCTTTTAATATCGGCACTTCACGAACGTTATTCTAAGTTCCGAGAGAACCCGTTTGTAAATAGGTCAATTTATTTGCCCGTGATATAGTCGATACTTAGGAATGAATATATATCTATTCAAATAAACAAATATTCTACGTTAATGGGGATTTAAGAATAATTTAATTCAAACCAAAATTATATTCGAGCATGAGATTAAATTATGCGAAATCAAAATACTATTTTGCAACATTATTTCTGGCTGATTCACGCGTCCGCACGTGCTATATCCCCACAAATTGAGCCGTCGCCTCGTCGTGTTCGGAACACTAGGCCGAGCCTCGGGACTAGCGTTAATCCGTCAATGTGTCCAGTACAATTTTGCCAGTCTTGATATTCGGCTCATGGGCCGTTTCATCCAGTTGAAACTGAGTTAAGGCGAAGGGGATATCTCATAATGATATAGGGGACGAAAAATAATAATAATTTATTATTTTTGTGAATTAAACTTGTCGAATACAATACATAAAAATATAATATAGAATAATTACAAGGAATAAAATGTTTGATATACCTGTTTTGTGGTCTGCGAGGGGTTGGAATACTGTAGGTTCGTGATGTTTCCGTCTCCTCTCGCTGGTTTGGTCTTTTGCTAGACCGGTTTCGGCTGCTCGCCATCTTCAGTAGCGGTGTTAGTCACTGTTAGCACTTTGGATGTTTTTTGGGCATCCTCACTGCACTGTCACTTTCACATGTACTGTCAGTACATGCTACTGAAGATGGCGAGCAGCCGAAACCGGTCTAGCAAAAGACCAAACCAGCGAGAGGAGACAGAGACATCACGAACCTACAGAATAAAATGTTATTACTACAAACAATATACCAACGCAGTTGTTCAAAGTAACAATGTTTGGGGTACTACAACAATAAATTTATAACTTTTGACTTATAATCGAGTTAATTACAAGTTAATCACAAGAATTGATCACCCTCAAAATATTGTTAGAAATCTCCATAATGTAATCCTATTCCTCGGTTTAACTACAAACAGAATAATCATAATTAACATAATGCACCGGTTCTTGGTATCTTGGTGTGAAGAATTCCAGTAGTGCAGTACGAAAAACTGGAAAAAACCCTGATAAAAATAATTGATTATTGTTGCTGCGCATTGTACTGAAAATGGGTAATACGTTTGAACGAACACTTTATATTCAAGGTAATAAATTCAAATTGAAATTAAATGTTAAACGGGGGGCAGATATGGTTTTAATTGTTTACGAGGAGCGGCGGTGCGGAAGTGTTAACACTGTTTGATGAGGTTTGATGGTGGTCCCCCGGCGGGGTGTTGTTGGGTCGGGGCCGTTTGTTGAGGTTTGTTGTTGAATTTCTTTGAAGCGGTCGGGACCGTCGAACGGCAAACGTGGTTTCCGACTTGTCGCGAAGCCAGACGTGAAGTTCAAACACACCCCCGTTCGGGGGCTGAAGCCGACGGGGTCCGCCCCTAATTAACTCCTCTCAACTGCACGGGCTTCGCAAAATTCAATATGCGAAATTAAAATTTCATTCGATTTTCCGCGGCTATAGACCATTTCCCGATTCGTTCAGCGTTCGTTTAACGAACCGAATTCATAGATTCGAACAAACCCTGTTCATCATTACATACGAATCATTTCATGATTAAAAGTCTTTTGCAGTATCATACTGATTTATACTGCCAAATCGTTTCTTCCCAAATTATCAGTAATTTACTAATTTAGTTATCCTAAAATATAAAATACATTAACCAAAACTCACCTTCGGAGCCCTGTGGACACTATGTTAGAATGAAAAAGTCGGTCTTGATCATGACAGTGTTATGGAATACCCATATAAGAAATATTTAACTCAGAGATCTCTCAAATTAATTCCTTTACTTAATTCGAATTTTCTATTTAAGTTCGAAACATGAATCATGTCATTCGCGAGGTAAGCTGAAATGGGCGCAGAAAAGGGTAAAAATTAAAAGAAAAATATATTCGAAGAAATATTCCAAGCGATAGTCACTCAAGACAAGTGGAGTTGAGTTTCTGTAAGTTCTTTAAGAAAGAGCCTTAATTGCCGTAATTATTTTAAACTCGGTAAGCACCTGGCAATCTTATCGCAGTCATTCTGGCTAATTGCATGTACAGTACAACGAATTGTCATGTATACATTTACCTATGGAGCATACGAATTAATGTATTTAATTAGAGACGAATTGTGAGAGGGCTTTGCTTAAATTATGTACCGGTTTTTCGAGAGAAACAGCTTCTGTTCAACGGAATCTGACATTTGTCATACAGTTCAACGTGTATTATTTAGCGCTATCGAACCGCCGTTTCCATTGGTTACAAGGTGATACAATATTAAAACTTGACTAGAACGTTGCCCCAATTACCGAACTCGTCCCGCGTCAGATGAGACCGCGCAATTATCCCGTCTATATTAAATTCCTGGCAACCAGAGCGGCCCGCCAATGTGCCCGTTCGAAATTCAAAACATGGATTTGAGAGACACAACTGGCCAAATAACGAGTACGAAAATCAACGTGCTCTTGTTAAACTAAAATTAGATTTATCGAATTATTATAGTTAAGAACCGTAACTCTTAAGGTTAGAATAGTCAATCTACAATGGTAGAATGTCGAGAATTGTTCTCGGAGGTTTTATAATTAATTCACTATCTAACCTCAGAATTTCAATACCAAATGCAGGTAATATAGAATTATAACAATTACAATAGAACATATAGTAGAATCCGTTATTGACCTTACATTGATTTTTTTGCACTAGCTTAATCGTTATACTTAATTTTAACACAAATATACAAAATCCAGACTCTCGTTGTCACGTACTCTACACAATTGTGCATCGAGTGTCTATCTTTTATGCCATTACACATGACATTATTTTACTATTCAAAAGTTAATTAACGAGTGCCGAACTGTTCGGGTTGCCGTTTGATTGCTTCCTGCTGAACCGGACTGCATATTAATCGATCGAACACCGCCCGTTTCAATCAACTTTTCTTTATCTCAACCGTGGAACGGCGGTCGAATAGGGCTTTTAGCGGTGCAAGGATAAAATTGAATTTTTTTTCCGAAAAAAATATGGAGAAATTTCATTACGGAGAGAGTTTCCAGGAAAACTAATTACTTGGTGCTATGACTGGGGCGAACTCTCTTTGTGGAGCGGCGGGCTAGTCTTAAAACCAGATCCGTGTCCCCCTTTGGCATTTTTAATGTCACTGAAACATATTAGCAATTTTCTTTTCTCAGACGTTTTGAAAATTGCTTTCCCCTTTCCTTTAATATTTGCATACGACAATCACTGAACTTGGCACAATCCCCTCGTGTTCTTCACAACTTATAACAAAAAATATCAAAAATAATATCAAATTTTTTTACTCCAGCTGCTTAGTTTATAAGTAATAAGAAACGTAATTATGGTTTCCTTAACCAAGTCAAAATATACCAGTATTCAGAGTGTATAAAATTCAGTAATAAGATACTGCGTGCAGAATATGTGTAAATGTGTATCTTAGGGTAAACGTTTAGGAAAAATATTTTGCAGATCATACTTAAATGTATAAGACTATTGAAATGATTCGATTTAAAAACAAATAATTATGCTTATAATGAGTGAATGAATGGAACGTGCGCAAGATAAGTCCTCGGGTTTTAATGGAATTAAATTTCATCGGTGTCTTTATCTGTTGGAAAATTAAAAAATTTTAAAAATAAAAATTATGTCCATTCTTATTCTAAACTAAGGCCGTTGTTTGATCTCACGGTTGAATTTGTTCATCGTTGCCACCCTGACAGCCGAACAATGCCAACGAAATTATACGCACGACGAGACATATCGGGATACAGGTCGTTTTCACAGTGAGCAATGTATGTCTATATACATATACAGGCCGGGGTGCCGGGGTTAGCCGTAAAACGGTGCTAAGGTTGCATTTGAAATGAACGGGGGCTGATGGCGGGTGTGGAGGGCCCCGGCTCCCTCCATTGAACCGTGGCCAGACGAAGCCAGCAAACAGAAACTCCGGCTCTAATTCCTAACTTATTAGCGGCCCCTCATTAATCCACCGATTGAATTAAACTGCAGGCGATTAAAATCGCTTCGGCGAGTACGGACCGGCGGAATTGATTGCCAGCGGTAATTAATTGGGAAGAAATCACTTTTCTTAAGATATTACCGATTATTAAACGTCGCGAAAATGTTTCAATTATTAGTCAGATTTGGGGCTTATGAATTTGTTTCAAATTTCACCGTTTTTTCCAGTTCGAGTTTGAGTTACGCAACTGTAAAACCGCGCGAAATTTTTGAGCAATTGAACGCACACGGTTAAAATCCTTTTAATCCTTCAGGTACAGTAGTAGAACATAAGAAAGTGAAATGTACTCGGTATTTCATTTTTATATGAACATTGTTCATAAGCGTCTTCTAGTACATAAGATTTCAACGGAGACCCCAGTCTAACATTGGATATAGAGAATCAGAACAGTTGCGTAATCTGTACATCGATGTTCCAAATTCTATGCTTTTCACGGAGTGAAATCTAAGCAGTGTTATCTAATTGAAGAAAAATTAAGTACCGATGGCGGAATTTCCCTTCAATGAAATATGTGGCTATAAATTACAATATATAATTACTGTATTATTATAGTATATATCTTAGTTAAAGCTTCTTCTGTGTTATAGTGAGATTGTAACTTGCTCTGTGAATCCCGTGCCCTCGAGAACTGGTACGACGAGGTAGGTTAAATAAAATCGTATGCCTCGGGGCACGGCCTAATTCCAGCCGTTCGGTCCCGTCTGGTGTTGCCAATGGGAGGTTTGGTTTTCGACAACCGGGCTCAAACTCTCCGTCCAATTGAGTTTGGGAAGTTGATACACCGAGTTGCAGCCTCTCACCTTCCGTCCTACAATTAAAGGCCAATAGAATTGGAATGGACTGATCTTTGAGAAATCCATAATCTTTTATGAAATGAAACCTAATTTATAAACACCTACATGCATACAAAAATTGAATTATATAGACGAACGTGAAGTTTTATTTATGCTGGGAAGAGATATTTTAATGAGGAGGAATAATAATTGCCATTAGAGAAATAATAATTGAATAGAACCAAAATAAAATATGTCTAGGCTGGGTTTGATATTAATAAAAATATGATACAAATAGTGTGCCCTAATATTGATCTTTTTTGTGACTCTTCATGTCGGTTAGAACCTGTTGCCTTTAACCTTTACAACTCACCTTTAACCTTCTACTGTCCAACAGGTATGTATTCACATTTGCAGATGTAAATGGTCGTGAATACATAATAGATAGTAAATATTTATCTTAAGCTTATAATGAATTTTATACGAATAAAAGTTTATTTTACATATAGTTGAGTCTACATCGAAATATTTCTTAAATGAAGTAACAACTTATATGATCCAAAATATTACCATTATTTATTTAATATAAATTTACAAAATTTATTTATTAATAACGATAACATCGGTCTGTAACATAATTTAATAAAATACAACGGAAAAATAGTGGCTGCTTTGTCAAGGTACGGGGAACACGGCGCTGATGCACGACCCGCCACATACGGTTGTCTGGCGGGTCTAGCGGCCCTTTCGCGCCGTACTTGTTAAATTAACCCTTTTGTTTCCCGTACTCGCCCCTGTTGACTAGGACTTGACGAGCCCTTTTACGGAGGAACGTGATGTTCCGCGGGCGGTATTGGGGGAATATTCCGATGCAAATCAATAAGTTAATTGGACACCCATACTATCGCGTCCTATCCCCCCTACATACGATATTTCTAATCGAATTAAAATTCATTCCTTGTTTTACACGGCTACACGTAAAATTCTCAATTTTACATTATTCGAATTCCCCACATGTTTCAGTGTATTTTATTGGATTAAATCGTGCTACATTCAAATATTTATCTCTTGATTATAGAGTAAAATAAAACAGGTGTATCAGTGTGAATATGTGTGGTGTCATTAATCCTTTTGGGATTGAGATATGTTTGTTCCTATATCACCTGTAACCAGTCTCCCCTAATATTATAAGCCATATAATTATTGTTTTTTTGTGAAGGGGTCTTTTACAGCAGGTCGTAGATTTTTAAAATCTTTCGAAGACATTTATTTTGGAGCGTTCCAAAAGTATTCTAGTGGCTCTGTCGGTTCGCATATCGCAGTCGTTCGGAGCTCTGCCTAGGGGCTGACTAATAAATGTTTGAAGATTTGAAATCGGGGGCTGAATTGGCATGGATTTGAGGGCGTTATCCACTGGGGAGGAGGTGCGGTCGGTGCGCCCCACTTACCTGAATAAAGCAACGGCGGGTCGTCGAGCCGAGAAAGCGTAGCCGAGTTTTCCGGCGACGGACTCCAATATTAATGCGCTTCGGTACCGACCCGGGCCGTTTATCGCCAGTCCTTTTGTTCTGAATTTTTCAACGGACACGTCCATTGGGCCGGTGGAACCCGCGGGCCCTCTACAACCCCGCGATTTTTTTCAACCGGTCAAATAGAACCCTCCATTAGTCAACCGGAATCAATAGTAGCGCGTTATAACGGTTCCTTGCACTAGCCATTCTGCCCGAGAATAGCTAATAAAGTCAATTAAATTTGCTCTAATTTACGCGTCAGTTGGCGAGGAAAGGGGACGAGTTCAGAACGCCGGTAAGGCGTTTAACGAATGCGCCGCAGTAAAACCTGCATACGATCTGTACTGTACGACACTGTACTCAGTCTAGAAGTGAGCACATTGTCAGGGCGGCTGCGTAAGGTGAGAAGCCAACGTGGCGGGTACGAGTGCTTTCCCTTGTCCCAGTGAACGTAGGCAACTGGGCGGAACAATTAGGGTAGCCAGAGGCACCACCGAAGCGGGGGTAACGGCAAGTTCAGGTATGACAAAGGGTCGTCTAATACAGGCAACTATTATATTTAAGTTCATTCTCGCGACTGGTTGGAATTACGTCGTCCATCGAACTGTACACGGTAACGGTTGACGGATGGCGTAACGTCTCCCGTATTATATTTAATAGATACGTATTAAAAATAATAATATAACCAATATTTCAATATATTGTAGCACGATCCAATCCAATAATAACCACCGAAACATGTGGGGAATTCAACTAACCGCGTGCATAACAAAGAATGAATTTTAATTCAATTAGAAATATCGTATGTAGGAGGGGATAGGACGCGATAGTATGGGTGTCCAATAAACTCATTGATTTGCATCGGAATATTCCTCCAATACCGCCCGCGGAACATCACGTTCGTCCGAAAAAGGACTCGTCAAGTCCTAGTCAACAGGGGCGAGTACGGGAAACAAACGGGTTAATTTAACAAGTACGGCGCGAAAGGGCCGCTAGACCCGCCAGACAGCCGTATGTGGCGGGTCGTGCATCAGCGCCGTGTTCCCCGTACCATGACAAAGCAGCCACTATTTTTCCTTTCTATTTTTTCTAATTGCGTTACACACAGATGTTGTCGTTATTAATCAATATTATTTGTAAATTATATTATATAATTAATTGTAATATTTTAAATCATAGAGGTCGTTACTTTATTTATGAATTATTTTGATATAGAGTCAACGTAAAATAAACTTTTATTCGTATGAAATCCGTCATAAGCCTAACATAAATCTTCCGGCTATATTATTTTTAATACATATCTAGTAAAAATAATAAAAATACAGGAATTAGTAATACTTCCAAAATTAATTCGAGGAAGAAATGCACTGGTGCTTAACAACAAATATATACTGGGTTCTTATTCCAGAGTAAAATAAATATGTAGTGTGTAATATTAATTTTGTTATTAATGTGAATATTTTCTAATGTTTTCCTGTAATGTCTAGATAAGGCAGACGAAAGACGTTAAGTCATCAGTTCGTTAGCGGTTGGCCAACAGTTAACTCAATTTGAATGTGCCTGAGGAAAGAAACTTATTTTCTTACTAAATTTTATATCTCTTGTAGTCCTCAGAATAGAATCGAGGTCAGGCGGCCGGAGTCGGTCTGTGGGCCATCAGAGCCCGGATATAAACCGGGTTCCGTTGTGGGCGGTAATGGTTTCCTTCATTATCGGGTATTGAATAATTGAATAACGTCACGATTTAAATTCATTTCCAGTCGGCCGAGGGGGCGGGGGCTGGTGAGTGGCGGCGGTATAAATTATCATCAGGATCGGTCCGCCGTTCGCAGATCTGATTTATGGCCGGCCAATTGGTCTCGTGATTCGCCGACTATTTACGGCGCCCACTCAAAACGTAGACCGCTCGTCCAACGGTCTAGTTATATTTTCTATGGGAGTCCCGACGATAAACCGATATTTATGGCCCATGTTCTCCCTTTTATAACAATGAGCGCCCGGAAGAGTGGGACGCGCCCGCGTATGCGCGCCGCCCCCTTCGGTTTGATCACGTTCCAATTCCGCCATTTTTCGGACATCCACAAAAAAAAACAATGCGCTTTATAAAATACGTCTTAATTTTGCCCCCACATCCAACGTTCAGAGGCTCAGTCATGTAATATCATAAATGTGACGAAGAAATTCTACAGAAGTAAAATTAACATTTCTAAAAATGTTCGCTAAACAAACTTGAGAAAGAACATTGTAAATATTTTTATATTATAGAATACATTTTGAAGCCTATTCATTCAATATTGTATTACGTATTATTTCCACGGTAATTCAGTAATTTTACACAGGATGAATACGACCGATTAGCATTCGAGACGCCTGCCCGGGACGAGGAGGAAATTCAGGGGCCATTAAAAAAATGTGTAATTCCAGAGAGCGGTGGAAATTGTCTTTTGTGCCGGGTCCCGTTGCGAGGGCCCCAACGGCCGCCTCCCATTCTCATGCAAAATAGGTTCGACGCTTCCCCCAATAGTCTACCGCTCTTTTCCTTCTCTCCTGCAGAATCTATAAATTATTCGGGAACGACTTTATCACACGGTACGCCGACTCCCGGAGCCCTACAAATGGACTACAGTTTATTGCCCGTGTTTCAATTCATTCCCAAATCTATGCTCTGGAGCTTTGAATTATTAGTCAGATTGTTGGAGATTCGTTGTGCGAAAATAATTTAGGCGCTCGCGGTATTGTAGCGCTCAAATTATTCAGCTATTTACCGCTGTCTTATCGATTCTTAATCTAGCTTCACCATGTCTCTAAACATCATTAAAACACGACACAGCCGAATTCAAAATTATATCCGCGCTCTCACTATCAGATTCTACAAAAAATTCCTTAAAAGTAACAATAAATATATATGCAGCGTAGGAAACTTTACTAAATGAGACTTCTCGTACTTGATTGGAGCGGATCGTACGGTTTGGGCTTTCGCTACTGTCAATAGTGAAACTCCACAGTTTTCAGTAATTTCCCAACAAAACGGCTTCGGATTTTAGTGCGCTGTAAGCATTTGATAGTTCAAGTACGGTATGAAATGAAGCATATCGTTCAATATCAAATCTTCATATTATTCACGCAGTATATTGGATTCAGTGTCCAAAGAAAATATTTAAAATACGGCCGGTAATTTTTCCGTACAACCACGTTAAGTGTGCCAAAGAAACGGCAATTTCCGTGTTCCGCCGAGTCGGTCATTAATGCGTACTTCGATATTTATGGGAACAAAAATTGCTCTGTGGACTTACAGCGGAGGCGGGGGCGCGCTTTGGCGAGTAAGAGAGTACTTTTCATGTATATAGTGTAGTACTTTCGTATATAGTTTACCGTTATCTTCTTCTTCTTCTTCTTCTTTTCATCGGTGCGCGCATTATTCTAAAGGAATCCCTTACAGTAATGCACTCTCTGAGCTGTTCCGCCCATTTAAATGTAAATTACTCGAAGCGGCCCGTTAGAAATACAGAGTCTGCACTCGTGGGAAACACAACCGAGAAAACTACCCATTTAGTCTCCCTGAATGTTTCAACATCGGACGTTTAACATGAATTAAATTGCGCTTTAACGACTTCCCAGTTTCAAGTAGGGACGGTTCCCTGTTATATTTTAAGTGGTGTTGGAAAGACTGCAAATTCTGCTTCATTTTGGTGAAGGAATGAATGAATAGTTCGCAGTTCGAGAATGAAATGTTCCATTTTCTTATTTAAACTTCAGGTGTATACTAATAATAAATTAGTTTATACTTGTTCAGTGAAAATATTCAACAATATACTCTTCTGATAATAAAATTATTAATTTAACTGAAAACACCGTGAACTCGATTGAATAAGGACCAAATCACCGGAATAGTAAGCGAGAGTGAGTAATTTAATCAACTGTTGACTGTTTTATATGCTAAAGGCTTGGGGTCAGATTTGAACCCCTACTTTAGGGTTCGATAGGCATATTTAAAGTAGCCCCTGCCCTGTCGTCAGAATTATTCTCGCGACAGAAACATTTCTGCGCCGTTCACCCTGATCAATACCTGGGAGGATTAAAATAATGCCCGAAGCAGATGAATCGGCCCCGGGTTTTGCACGCTGCGTTCGTCCGTGATTTATCCGCACGTCCTGAGCGGGCGTCAGGTGCTAAGTGGTGGAGGAGGGCTTAATGTTTAAATTTAATAATCAGTCCCGGCATCGGCGGCCTGTGCGGGCCGGCTACACCTCCTGAATTTTAACGCGTCCCGCCCACGCCCGGAATTAGGCTTTCCGCTCATTTCCTCCGCCGGCCGCCGCCGCCGCCGCCGACTTATTGTCCAATTTCGTCCCGACAAGAAGAAAAACTCTGTCCTAATGGAGGGCAGTTTATAAACCGGCCCCCGGCTGTCTTATCCCTCCTACGGCCTATAGCCTCATACTTTCTACCTCCCTATTCTATTCGGTTCCAGTCTGAAAAAATTCAAAATTCACTCAAAGATAAATAATTTTTAAATCCGTTGGCACGAATATTCCTGATCGTGTCTAAAAATCTGTTCACATTTGTATTTAACTATAACTGCATTATTTACTGAATTATCGTAAAGTCATTAAAATACTTTATATCAAACGGCAGCAGGCTCGCTACCTGGGACTCTACATAGACAAAAGACTCACGTGGAACCCCCATACGCGACTCAAAAGAACAGATCTCAATCGCAAATTTGGACTGCTGAGACCTCTTTTGAAAAATACATCAAGACTTACAATAGACAACAAATTGATAATATACAAATGCATTTAAAACCGACATGGACTTACGGAATAGAGCTATGGGGTTCCGCCAAGAAATCCGACATAGCCCGCATCCAGAGATTCCAGTCAAAAGTCCTTCGTACCATCCTTAATCCTCCCTGGTATGTTTCTAACCTAACAATCCATAATGACCTCAACATACCGACAGTCGACGAAGTCGCAAAATCACGCTTCCTTAAATTCCATTCCCGCCTCTCTCCACATCCAAATCCACTCGTTCAGTCCCTTTCCTCCTTCACCCATCCATTATTTCCCCCTTGTCGGTTCAAACACCACTGGCTCAGAGATCTTCTTAGTCCGAAGCCGTAAACTGTTCATGTGAAAAAAGTGCCATCATTGTCTCTTTTATCGAGACATTCGCGTGAAAAGAAAACACTCAACAATTGTACCAATAACTATATGTAGTTGATTGTACAAAAATAAAAAGGTTAAAAAAAAATATCAAACGGATTTGATGTATAATTGAGAATTTGCCCTCCCTCTGAGGAAGGCCTACTTACGGAATTCAGGATTCTCTGAAGGTAGGTAGGCTCAGGCTCTGTCAGGGTGAATGCTTAAGTTTGATCCCTTTACAGGAAAATCCTTTAATGCTATCAACTAAGGTCCTCTACTTAAACTTTTAAGGGCTCTCCGAGCAGATGTTCTACGATTTCGTCAGGATACAGGATGAGGAAAGAACTTTTCGGCCTAATCGGCCGAAAATCAGTAAAGAACTATTTCCTTCAGACTTCCACTCTTTCCGACTATTCCGCTTGTGAGTTTTATTGAATGAGTAAAGACTCTTGCCGTTCCCTAAGCAAGTACCTTTTTTTATTAATCAATGCCGTATGATTAATTCACGTTATTTATAAATCAAACAGAAATGAGCTTAATACGCATAATGTGAGTAGAATGCATGTATTATGGGCAGGAAATTATCTAGTAAATAATTAGTTTCTTCTTGGTATTTTTTTTTATTGAGGTATATCTCTAATACAGAATCCTAGACGGATTTAATTTTTTATTTTAATTAACCAGATATTTAGAAAATACTTAAATTGTTCTCAGTCGTTAGACATAGAACTTATTAGGAAGACCCACGCTCGACTATAAATTCCCCCCGTCAAAACTTTGTAACATCTCGGAATCCAGGCACGATGTAATCCTAGACGAAGACACGATGAGCCCCTTGTAGAGTACGAAGTAATTTCGGACACAGGCCTTATCGGCAATATGTCTACACGTTCGGTAAAACAAAGTTAGCCAAATTACGGCGTGTAGCCCGTTCAAGTTTCGGCCATTAACTCGATTTCCGTACATTATTTAGCACTTGCACTTACTAGACCGAGAGCCTCGACCTCGACCTCGGTTGGTAAGCGGGACGGTCCGGGGCCACTTGTTGACGACGGCCGCTTAATTCGAAACTCTCGTCCCGCCGTTCAATTATTGTAAGCCGGTAACCGTACCGGAGCTTCATCCAAACTTGATGCACCGGCGGCATTGTCATCCGGTAATGCATTCGCGGGCGGCTAAACCCCATTTGCTTTTCAACAAATGCAAATCGGTTTGCCGGTATTTCGGTTTGACAAAAACAACAGTCTACTCAACAACAGGTGAAATACGGGACAGTTACAATTCCAATATAGGTCGTTAATTACTTAAGGAATGATAGATATACTTTATAATAATAATAATCACTAACGAGATTCCGGTAGAATCCCCTAATAATTTCGGAAGGATATCGGTTTGCTGGAGTTGACCCCATATTATTATTCTGGGATTATTCCTCTGTTTGGAAACCGCCTGAGTACCTATTTCTCCGTATGTGTGCTTAATTTAAATACAAAAAAGAACCAATGCACCTTTAGCCGATATCTATTGAAACATTTAGATAGATTCAATTTTCATGTTCCCGCCTTGGATGCACAAATGCGTCATTTTTGAAGCCGTCGGCTCTGGTGTAATTTCCCGTTTTTCGATATATATATATATATATATATATATATATATCTTTAATCTTGCTCATTAAATCAATTGAAGTTTGTTGGGTGGGCAGGGGGTTGTGGATCGGACGGAGGAGGGTGGGATGCGGGGCCGACAGATAGGCGAGGTTTGCTTTACCGACAGGAACAGGAGGCCACAACCAACCAAACCCCTCTCGACTAGATAAGGAAGTTTTCGCTGCCTCTTCGATCCTCTGAGCCGGCTCCCAGCCCAGTCTAAGGCCAACTTTCAAGCTGCAAGAAAGAAGGCTGTTCGCCGAAATAACTCGACAAATTCGACAGAGCTCTACGTATCTAAAATCTTATTTTTCAGTCGCAGTCGAGTTCACAGATAATAATAACACCTTGAATTGATCTATTTTAGAATTCCTATACTAGTATATATTTTTTGAAATGGTTACGGAGGCATAATTACTTTGCTATTGTGTCTTAATTGATATAACTCTGGATTTTCTGTGCTATTTAATTAAGTAGTAGGTTCTTTAGAATAACTCCAAAAAATATATTCTGGCGTTTATCATTATTGAAATAAAAATATATACTATATTACCGAAAGAAGTTGAATAAGACTAAAAATCAATTGGGTGTAACCGTGATAAATTGACGAAATAGGTTGGTGGAAGACACCTCCGGACAGCGGGGAAAAATTGGTCCGGCAGTGAGGCAATAAAATTTGGCGTATATTTCCCAGAAAGCCAATAATTTATCGAGCGGACTTTTGATTAATACGCTACGTGCCACTGTTTATAAACCGCGAAGTGAGATTGGGGTTAATACCGGCCGGCAAGCCGTTATAACTCAACGGGAGAGCGTCCAATCAGTCGGCAACTTTATTACCCGAGTTAATCGTGTATTGCATTCAATATAAGTAATTTCAGCTCTAGGACTTACATAACCTAACTACTAACGTTACTAGCAGCTCTAATTGCATATATAAAAATCTAGTTGTATACAAATCCATAAATTTAAATGAATTTAATTAAATCATGAAGTTATTTACTTCTATCAGCTCATTATATTAACACAAATTAAACGCTTAGAAAATAGATTTAATAAATTAGAACCTAGTTACTCTAAATGAAGGCATATTATTTTAAAAAGTAGAGTATAACCTAAGGAATAATTTAAATCGCTCGAATATTCGATTACTCAAATATTTTTTCGAATTACACCGCAAATGAAATTTTGCATCGTCCCCGTTTGCAAAATTAACGGAAACACAAACAATGAAAGCAAAGCATTTGCTGATGCGGATTGCATGGGTTTGAATAATTTAATTCAGCTCGAAGGTCGTGCGATAGAGATGAAGTAATTTGTTTGTGCAGTATATTTAATGGGTATTACTATGGTAGAGAATTACATTTCAGCCATATGTTGTCTTCTTAGATCTACAATTCTTATATTAGTATAACTCGATGAAGACAGAGTGCAGTTGTTAATTGCAACTTCAATGCAATGTGTCTTCTATGACATACTAGCGTTTATTTTGATTCTATTATATAAATTATAAATATATATGAATTATTATATTATATAAATCTCTTTCGGTACTTCCTCTTAGTTGGCCGAGTTCGGTCTTGTCCACTGCAATGCGGCCAGAATTAAATTGTGACAGAAATATACAGGGGAAGAGAACGAGAAGTAATATGTAATGGGAGGACTAAAGGATCGTTCCTATTTAGAGGTTAGAGAAACATTTAATTCGACGACAGAGAGGGGCCGCTTTCAACTTGATTTTTTTTCCTTCAATTTGCCCTCTGCCGACCGAGTTTTCGTTCCTTTCCCCGGCCCCGCCACCCCCCTCCACCACCAGCCGCTCAAAAATCGTATAATGAGGAGCGTAAGTTGACGGGAAGAACATCCCTCGAAAACTTTTTTTACCCCGCCCTCTCCCCACCTAACAAGTTTACCGGGATTGTGCCTTTTTTATTCGTGGAAGGGACGTTAGAGCCGGGGGGAGGTTTCGCTCTCCGGTCTTTTTAAACAGCATTTCGACCCCCGACCCGCCTCCACATCGCCAACCCTTCACCGACTCTTCCCTTCCCACCCACCCGAAGAGTTCGGGACCCATCGTGGCGGCACTTCTTTTAGTAATAATTTCTCTTCTGGCGGCCCGTTTAAATGCGCTCTACACATTCGCCGGAATATCGCTTATAAAAATCGCCTCTTTAAACAGAAGTTATTGTACCCCGCAACTATCTGAATACATAAATAATGTACGTTACATAAAAAATATAAACACCGGTGTGAGCCCGTCTCATGGGCCCAATTCACAGTAACGGAACACTAAATACGGGAGAGTTATACGCCAAAAAATAATATTAAAAAATAGCTGCAAGTGGAATGAATCAAACCGGTAGAAATATTCCCGTTCCTAGTTGTGCCCAATAGAATTCCTTTACAACTTAATCGCCTGGTTCATATCTAAGCGCGATTTATTCTCTGAAAATAGTTCGCGTGGGACATTCAACAGAATTGCAATAATATATAGCCGAGTACAGGTATGTAGTACACCGATTAGATGATTACTTTGGCGATATGTCTGCCTTTGTATTTAGGAGGTAGCATTCAATGTGTGACGCACGAATTGAAACTCTCGAGGTTTTTCATTGATTAACTGTAAAATTATGTCGGACAAAAGGAAATGTATAAGCGACGACCTCTAGGCACGAATATCCGTCCAAACCTGGGCGAGGCATTTTTATAGTCGGCTTCAATAATATCGTGAATACTTGTACAGTAATAAGGCCCGCTCCAATTCGCCCTGGTATGTGTTTGGCTGAGAATTGCGCGTAGGAATTTGTTAAATTAAACGCCCCGAATTCATAGACATCATTTGGTGCTGCTTCATGTAGAGATAACTTCTTTTAAATGCCTAATTGAAAAGAGTAAAGAGTAATGTACTCATTCGCATAAAATGGGCCGAATAATTATCCATAATATTCATAATATTGAAAATATATCTTAATATTAATACAGTCGAACTTAAACTTCAGAGTTTATTATGGGTTAACATTTTTAACTATAATATTTGACGAAAAAATATCTTAAAACATCTTTTCCGGAAACAAATAAACAAAAAATGATATGAAATAAACAGCCGGGGCAATATGGCAATAGACCCGAGATTTCGCGACTTCGTCGACTGTCGGTATGTTGAGGTCATTATGAATGGTGTGATTTGAAACATACCAGGGAGCATTAAATTCGAAGAACTTCGATGGGAATCTCTAGATGCGAGCGATGTTGGATGTCGTGGCGGAACCCCATAGTTCTATACTGTATGTCCATGTCGGTTTTAATATGGCTTTGTATACTATGAGTTTGTTACTTAAGGTCAATTTTGATGTCCGTTTGGTCTTAGAAGTTCAAATTTGCGGTTTACGCCGATTCTTTTGAGTCGGGTATGGGGATTCCACGTAAACTATAATTCATAAAATGCTCGTGTTTTGCTCATCCATGCTTTTCAGTTTCAACACGATTTCGGTGCACGTACAGGGAGGAAATGTAATTTGACAGAGGGCCGGGGGGAAGCCAGAAGAAAAATCAGCGCTCCGTCGAAGACTCCGGTTATTCTTCCCTCGGCGAACGAAAGAAGTTTCCCGAGCCAAGTTTTGGTTTATCACCGCCGCCCGGAGGGTCACGAAGTTCCCCCCTACCCTCCGCCTTCCTTCAGAAAAGTTCAACCCCTTAACGGTGTTTTGAACTTTATTACGATACAGGTAAATCGCGGTGAGTTTGCCGCCGGAACAGTTTGCTGAAAGAAGTGAAGATAAATGTACACCCCCCCAACCACACTCAACCCCACATACCGCTAACGGTCAGACTTTTCCCCAAGCAATGAGAAAAAACTGTTATTGAGTTTATTAGGAAAATCTTTCTTGTGTCTTGAGCTGATAACGAATAATCTCTACTAATTCTCCTCTCCCTAATGTGTACGTATTACATTTAAATTAGAAAATCATTAACGAAAACATAATATTTACTCCATTCGTGGACGTGAGATGTGCAAATATGATAAATCAAATCAACAAATATAGCAGGAAGATGAAATAGATCCGAGGTACTTTTGCACAAAATGTTTGACAACTAATTAAATTATTTTATGTTAATATCAATTTATTTTCCACCAGCTGTATACAATGATATTCAAATAAATAATTAAAAAAGTAAATATAACTTTCTGTAAACGGATGAGGTATGTTAGCGTGGAATTGTCGAAATTCGGGTTCATAACAAGATTTGATAAGAAACAAATAAAGTAGGATTCATCCTTATCTACCTTTCTGCTCTCTCAACAAATCAAGTTTTATACGACCATATTAAATCAGCGATGACAGCCAGATGTATCGAATACCGCTCAGAGTTTTACGACCAGCCCAACCTTTAGTACAGATCTGTTCACGATGAAGTGTATTTCTCCAGGTCAAATGGAGGAGACCGGCGACGAAATCAGATCGGGCCGAAGTAGATGTTTTATTCCATTTTTTTTTAAAAAAGAAAACTTTGGAAAAGGTCCCTTTGCACTTCGATCTGAGATGAAATGCAGAAAATTACAGATATTTGCATTATTCAGACACCTATCGCGCAATTTTTCAATATAGAAATTCCCGTTGAATCGGGTTTTTTATACCATTAAATTGACTTCAAAGTTATATTCCCAATAGGTTTTTCTTTACTCCTTAGTTTTTGTCGGTACTTGACCAATAATTTAAATTCCATTATCTGATGACTTGTACTGCACTGCTGAGATAATTAAAGTTCTTTTTATATCCCTACTCTACCATGTAAGTTGGCAATCGACTTTAAACTGACTAATGAGGTATGTATCTTGTTGTCAAGTTTTCGGCTGCAAATATGAATGGGGGTCCGTACACATATTCTCGGTCGGTCCCAGATTGTGTCCCCAATTTTTCTTCCATCAAGTTTTCCTCCCTTAATTGGAAACGCCCACAGACCCCTTTCGACTCCCGCCGAAACTCCTTTCAATATCCAAATTGGCAGATCGGGTAGACGAAATCTGAATGCTCGAATCTCATCAACCGGGCCCCGAATCGGCGGTATCAATAACTGTATTCATTTTAACAGGGAAGACGGTTCCTTTAATTATCGCCTCGTTAATTTCACCGTCGAACATGAATTTCTAAGCGGGCCCAAGGCGTTTAACCGTTCGCTTCGTTTAATATCCTTCTTTAGGGCCGTTAAAATGTTTGGTGGCCATTCAGCCACCAAATGGGTTAGTAAATACCGCTTTAATTACATATCAGGACTGTTATTACATTGATGAGTATTTGTCTGAT
The DNA here is from genome assembly GCA_019843655.1 of Lethocerus indicus. Taxonomy (NCBI): domain Eukaryota; kingdom Metazoa; phylum Arthropoda; class Insecta; order Hemiptera; family Belostomatidae; genus Lethocerus; species Lethocerus indicus. The sequence continues at coordinate 20,726,200 of JACDQD010000006.1, forward strand.
GACCTCGAAATATTATAAACCAAGTATCTAGTTACTAAGCCAATCGTATTTAGGTTTTCTTGTCCATTCCGTGTAAAGGAAATTCCTACGATCAATACCGTTATTGAAAAGTACTCATGAATCGAATCGAGAACTTTTTTTCTCTATGTTTTTCGTAAAAAAATACAATAAGCAACATTGATGATACAAGCACTAACTACAATGGACAACAATAGAGGAGAAACCACCGATTTCCACCACTTTTTTTCACTTCCTTTTCAGGAGTTTGTAAGAAACGTTTGGGATGGCAGAAGATAGTAGGGTTTGGACTAGCGGCTGGTCGAGTCGTGAGTGGAAATTGTTTAACTTTTTATGGCAAGGTCTCGGACAAACAGGACTTTAAGATCTGTGTGCAGGGTGAGGTTGGAGACACAGTAGGGTGAATTGGTCATCGTCCTTTATATTTTCGACTGTAGGGTTTGGATTTTGCGGATATTTGTCCCGACAGTTCCGGTCCGTATGTCCAGATCGGTTTAAGTCTAGTGTTGTACAATAATAATTTGTTGTTTAAGCTTAATTTTTATCTATTGCCTAGTCGAATCATAAAATATAATCATAGAAATTCGTATCCTGGAGTTGATCAGTGCAGACATGGATGTTGTTCGGGTAAACGTTTAGTGGGGAAGGCGGCGGTAAGGAGCTGGAAGGGGGTGGGGGGTAGGCCGGCCGCCAATCGACCCTTAATTACAAGTGGCCTCTCCCAACTACCCGCCCCTCCATCCCTTCCATTCCCCTCCCATCACCACTGTTTGACGCCAATTACCGGTCAGTGTTACACAAAGCACCCCCCCCCGCTTCCCCGTCCAGAACCACCCCTCGGCTCACACAACCCCCAACAACAAACAATGATTCGACTCCGCGGCCACCGACAAATAACTTTCGCCAGCGGCTACCACAAACTGTGAGTCTGCGCTGTGGTGATATTCTGTTGAACCAAAAAAAAACGTACCCTCACAATCATGACCCTAATACACTAATTTTAGAAATAATTATAACTTGCAATCCTGCCGCTATATTGTCCTTGTGAATGGATAATTATTGCCATAAGTGTGACGGGCACGTACAATAAATAAATTGGGCCAGAAGTGAAAATAATGAAAACTCCAGACTTTGCCCAGTTCTGTATTCTGCGTTATTTCAATTATTGTATAATGAACTCCAGTTAATTAAAATCTTCATTAAAAATGTAGATAAAGAAATATTATCCTCTATTCTCCGAATAGTCATCTATGAGATTTTATTCCCAGTTTGCCGCGGGCAAATTTCACTGATTTCGAAGAAAAACATAATGATTCCTAATACTCTGCGGTGAAACATAATCCCCCATTGTGTTGATTCTGTGGTGCTTAGAAATAAGAGATGCCTTCCAGCTATTTATGGGGGCGGGTTGCGGGGAGGGGGGAGAATTCAATGAAAACCTTCAAATAAAGGAAACCTAAAGAAGCTTATCGACTCGCTCGTTATTTTTTCTTTCTCGGGTTCTTTCCCCTTTGGGGTTCAGTGGACTGTCTTTTTTGAGGTTGTCATTGTTAAAATAACAATGTAGATACCAGGAATAAGATACACTCTACTTTACTGGGTTTTTAATCAGAAAATTTGTATCAACATCTGTTTAATAGATGGCTATTTATGGAACGTCTGTGGTTGGATAATAATTCTATACATGTCGTTGGCCTGGCGTTGGTGACATCTAATGTTTACCCGAAACAATATTTGGAACATCGATGGTTTATAGTCAAAGTTATAATTGTTATTATATGACTCATTTCAGACATCAGTGAAGAATCCAGCCAGTACGATTCCTGTAACAGTGTAATAAATAATATCTTACTTTGGTTTAGGAACACATTCCTAATTTTCGATTCGTAAGAATTGTAAATTATGTCCATATAATAATGCTCATGTAACGTGATTCGGTGTAATGTTTCTGATTTTGGATTATAAAATACAAGGGCTGAATCAATCACGACGTCAAACATGATTTCGGTGTTAGTAGTTGATTTTCCCATTGAATTGTGCTTTCCCGCTAACATTATTCCCTTGTGACGGTTCCAAATTCCGGTTTCAGGGTCACTCGAGTGTAAGAGACCGGGGAAAAGTTCCGATGCCCTGTCCTAGGTCAGTGACTTTCTTCGCCGACGCTGTATGAAGCATCGCTTTTACTGCACTCGGTTTTCTTTTAGCCTGAAAATGTATTGAAAAAAAGTTTATTTTTAGTAATCTAGTTAAGCGGTGAAAGTGCACCCAACTAACTTTGGTTAAATACATTTCTGCACCACACTCAGGGGGCGCTAGTTTATCGGTGCAACTGCAGTCAACAAACTTTGGTTATTTTTTCGTAATAAGCATATTTTCAGTTATTTATTTTAAACAGGTTTTGTATGAGGAAATAAGAAATATAAATTGTTCTGGACTTAAATTCCGTATGACAACCAAGACATTATTTCTCAGATAAATCGACCAGTAAAATAATTTTTAACGATTAATAATTATTCCAGTATAATAAAATATGGCCCTGGCATAGGAAGATCAGATTAACAAACGGATTAATTTAACAAGTACGGCGCGAGAGGGCCGCTAGACCCGCCAGACAAACGTACGTTGCGGGTCGTGCATCAGCGCCGTGTTACTTGTACCATAACAAAGTACATTTCCGCACCACCCTCAGGGGGCGCTAGTTTATTGGTGTAAGTGTACCCAACGAACTTTAGTTAAGTACATTTCCGCACCACCCTCAGGGGGCGCTAGTTTATCGGTGCAAGTGTACCGAACGAACTTTAGTTAAGTACATTTCCGCACCACCCTCAGGGGGGCGCTAGTTTATCGGTGCAAGTGTACCGAACGAACTTTAGTTAAGTACATTTCCGCACCACCCTCAGGGGGGCGCTAGTTTATCGGTGCAAGTGTACCGAACGAACTTTAGTTAAGTACATTTCCGCACCACCCTCAGGGGGCGCTAGTTTATCGGTGCAAGTGTACCGAACGAACTTTAGTTAAGTACATTTCCGCACCACCCTCAGGGGGCGCTAGTTTATCGGTGCAAGTGTACCGAACGAACTTTAGTTAAGTACATTTCCGCACCACCCTCAGGGGGCGCTAGTTTATCGGTGCAAGTGCACCCGATGAACTTTAGTTAAGTACATTTCCGCACCACCCTCAGGGGACCCTAGTTTATCGGTGCAAGTGTACCGAACGAACTTTAGTTAAGTACATTTCCGCACCACACTCAGGGGGGCGCTATTTAATCGGTGCAAGTGCACCCGATGAACTTTAGTTAAGTACATTTCCGCACCAAAGTTTGAGCGCTAGTTTATTGTTCCTTCGATTCACTGTTACAATATATTACAATAATATATTATCTACTATTATCCTATTCTTAAAAATACTTCATTCCTCTGGATGCTGGATTAAATTGAACACGGATAGATTGGTGATCAAAATAGTTGTTAATATTTCATCAACTTATTGCAGGAATAAATGTGTCAGTATCGCCTGCAGTACTACAAGAGCAAATAACCCGAATATACTGAACTACTGAAGAGAACCGTTTGTAAATTTATTTTGCTCTGAGTGTGGAACAAGGTGGGAGGGTGATATTTGGCAGACAGCGAGTGGAGGTGACACATCAAATCCCCTCGGGCGGCAACCAGAACAAACGTCAGAATTTAACTTTGTATAGCTATACCACTTATTCCTGTTCACATTTTCGTCCTTATAAACAAATTAATGTTTAACGGAGGATAATAATTGCGGACAATGGAAATATTTTTTTCATAAATAAAGTATTGAGATTAATCTATCCAAAGAGTTTTATGCCATTACATTGCAGATTATTAGTTTATTCAATAATTATGGTGCCGAGGAACTGAAACCAATTATGAATAATTCGATAATTCAATTAAAATGAAATTCCCAATATATTTATTAAGCAAACATTAGGAAACTTATCTTGGAATAATTTGGCTTTCCTTGGTTGTTAATTAATTCAAACACCACTGAACTTTCCAGCTATTTTCTTAGTTCAAGGACTGTGCTTCAGACGCTAAAATATTGCTCAATTCTCAACATTCTTATCTTTAATATATTTCATGGTTCTTAAGAATTAAAAAAATCCTAGTAATTATTTAATTTAAGAATTTGTGGATTGCACCCTTAGGAAACAAGTGTTACCTCACAAAATGTTTCCACTTATCATTGTAAACTATTGTAACTATTGGAATTGATTTGGTTTCGCAAAAGTATTCTCAATACAAGCGAGCTTGATTTAACGGGGCCTTTCTCCTATTTACATATAAAATAAATGTAAATAGGTTCCTTAGCGGGACCCCGTTTAAGGCTATCGGTCAACTGGTGCTAGGGACAGAACGTTTTATCTGGCGTATAGTCGGTCCGGGATCGGATTTATGGTAGCGTGGCCTTAGATAAGTTTAAATCTACCTGTTTATCCTGCCCTATCGAAGGATTACCTGAGAGAGATAATGGAAAGGTCGGAAGCCGGCCGACCGGCCCGGGCCATCGATCAGACATCGCTTTCTTAACCTGAATGTCGATAGGACTTACCTCGAAAAAAACCGATAGGAGGTCCTTTCCGCGTCCAGGGCGATTCGTGGGAATTGAATCCAATTGTGCTCGTGGTATGTGAAATGCGTATCCATCGAAGTGTTCGAACGGGAAAATGAAATTTTCCCTATTTCCTTCTGTCCAATCTAGTATGTAATAGGAAAAAATGTAAAAATTTAGAATATCGCGGTATTTCAATAATATGCGAATAAAACAGTTTGTGATAACACCGACCGAGTGAATATGACTATATCTATATCACCTAATCACAAACCATTATTTAATTAACCTTAATAAAATAGTTCAATTTCTCAGCTTGATGGAATAATTAATACAGACTATAGTGGTGTGGAAAACCTGGATAATGTTATTAGTAAATTTATAGATAATATATTCAAGTGTATTTTTCTGGTTTCTGAATAGCAGCACCTTAATGAGTTATTAAAATATCTAGAAAAAAATCATTTAAACGGAAAATGACACAACTAATGGTTTTATCGTGTCTTTTAACGATTAGCAGTAATGAATTCGGGTCACAAATAGTATCAATAATACAGTGAGTTCTTGTTCTGGACAGACGCAGTTTCCAACAAAAATTATGACCCAGCGATTCCCAAAAATATTAATCCGGCCAAATGAATTTCATTAAGCGAGGGAATGTAAAGGATTCACTTTCAACTGCACCCTATGTTTTCAGGCCGACCTAGGACCTATTTCATTCTAAAACTTGCCGGGGAGTGTCGAGCAGGGCAGTGGCGGTGTTGACTGTTTGTTCGCTGGAGCACTTTAAAAAATTAAACTCCAAAGAAAAACGTTCCCTCTCCTCAGAAACAAAAAAAAAACAACCGTGCGGGTAGTGGGACAATGGTCGAGAGTAAATTTTATTTTCTACCCCCTTGTTTAACCCCTAGGTAAAAAGAGGGGACGGCGCGGGGAGTGGACTTAGAGTTAATTTCGGGCTTAAGCGGAGAGCGTAATATATATTTTTTTTATTACCGCACTAATTGCTACCGCGCTGTGTGCCTATCGGGGGTTAATGCGGGGGCGGTTACATAGCCGACCCCCGCGCGGGTATAAATAACGAGAGGTAAGTAACCGTCCGGCTTTTATAACGTATCACGTAGCTGTGCCGCGGGGGCAAAGTTATAGACGTTTCGTGCCATTAACCCCGGGCTATGAGTTCTAATTATTGTTCGGCTTCCCAACGGTCCTTTCTCTCTCCCTCCCGATCTGTGCCACAACCCCACACCAGAAGCGCGGCATTCTCCGGAGGGCCGTACGCCCGATTGCCCGGCCTAATGGCCATTCCCCTGGCGTCTGCCAGCAATACGACTTCGACGTCGGCGATTTGAATAACCGTGTTAATTAAAATCGAGATGAGCTCAAAGGTAAGCGAGATTCAGAGTATTGACCGAAAGTAAAACCATGTTTAGCGACCGGATTCATTTTCACGAATTTTTCGTTTCTTTTTTTTGTCCTGTCCATTGACCCCATACTCTGAAATATTATAATATCTAACAAGACCATTGTTGGACATAGGCGGGTCGCCAAATGTTTGATTTTTGCTCTTATAATTTCTAAAGTTTGGTGATGTAAATTAGGGGGGGTGCTTCACTTTGTTTTGTTTATCATTCTTTAAAATTTCGTACGCTATTTATAGTGAGGTCTAAAAATATTGAGTTACCTCCTCTGTCATTCCCTCCCCCTTCGATCATCCTATATCCGGTAAGGCGAATTTGTATCTAAATTTGGAATTAGAATAATCGCGAAATTGAATTATGAGATCATATTATTTACAATTATCAAGCGACACAAGCATGTGACGCCACACAGCATTTATTCCGTTCCCATTACTTGAGCAGTGTCATGACAGCGCTATTGATATTTGGTAAACAAAAGATGATGGCTGGCAGTGTTCACTTCAAATCGCTTCACGTTCTCTCAGTCAACAACATTTCAATCGGTGATATCGAAATGTCAAGTACTCGAGTATTCATCAAGTGGGCGACCATTGTAGTGACGGGCCCAACAATATAAATAGACGTTATTCATTAGTTGAACATTGCCAATACCCCAGAAAAGCATTTGGGGTTATTGTATTTAATGCTTATTGTATTATTATACATTATTAACTTAATTAGTCAAATTACGTTTCCGTCATTTTCAGACCATTTCAGAATGGTAACAAAATTATAGAATTTATGTTTTACTATGGTAGCGAATATCAACATTTTCGAAGCCCATTAAAAACTAAATACAGATTATTTTCTAAACTCTATTTTCATTTTCTAGATTTTAATTAAAAGTACTGATCCACTACACTAATCTCTGGCGTATATCTTTTATCTCAAAGACTGTTAACCTCGAGTAATATGAAAGTGGTGTAAAAAAACAACAAACAATAGAAATAGCAAACTGGAGATTAATAATTCCAAAAACTTGTGTGTGTGTGTGTGTGTATATATATATATATATATATATATATATATATATATAAAGATTCATATATTGATCCTCTGGGAGCTGTCCAGTCTGGAGCGTCTCGGTCTCCCCAGGGATAACTATCATCTTATATAACCTTTTCTACGTGACCCCCCAACCCCGGCTACAACCCCTCGGGATTACTACACTTTTCGAGTACTTTGTTCCGCACCGTCGAGTCTTCGAAATATACTCCCAGGGAAAGGAACACCGTGACGTGTATTTTTTATCATTCTCCATCGTGCCGGTTCCGTTCCGAGCTGAGGTACGTTCGGAAAAATTTCACGCACCAACGAACAAAGAGTTGGATAATCTTTTAACGAACGAAACAAACAAATACCCATTTGTACTATAATTTGTTTTTGTATAGTTCACTCTATGGTGGATACAAAATGAAACCACTACCAAATATTTAATGTGACGTGCATTCCGGTAACGTTATCTAATATGTTTTTATATTTTTTACTGCAAAAAATGGTATTATTCTAACTCGTACTTTACCGCAAAAACGAGTAATTCTGAATACATTTCACGAATATTGCGGTCCTCACTTACTGCGTCGGACCTTTTATTCGGCGGGCTGGTCAGCAGAAAAATTCTCGAGGCACAGATAAAATTCCAACGCCGCTAGGGGCGGATACGTTAAGTGAAAAGTTGGTCCAGACATGAGGGGGACCGGAGTAACTTTTCCAGTACGGACAACAAATGGCTCGGAGCGTTTCGGTTTGCAGCCAACTGCATTTCCGCACACCTACGCTCGGTTGCCTTCCAATTTCTTCGTTTTTGTCTCACTATAATTGAAGATGAAAAGGAGCAATTTGAGGGATGAGGTTATAGTTCTGATTTTCCCTAATTACATGAGGAGTGAATGTAGTATTTAATTTTCTTAGTTAGGACTACTAGAAATACTGTAAAACTATGTTTGCAAAAATAATAACATTAAATGCTAACACTGGCATTCTTCCCTTGATGCTACCTTAATTGAAAAATTGCCATCACCGAAGTGAACGGTGGAAATGGGGAGATAGCGGGAGAGTTTATTTTATAAATCCGGGCCGCACCACTAATCGCATCTGAAATGCAAATTTTAATCGGTCCCGATAAGGAGCCGCGACGAGGGACCAACACGGCCATCCGAGTCAACCGAACTGGGATGTATTAAAAAATTTCATAATTCAAACCAATCGTCCGTTAACTTGTGAATGTCGCGAATTTTCGAATAATCACCGACCGGCCTCTCTCGCTTACTTTTTACCCGATGCGGATATTCGAGAATTTTCAAGCTACCTAAGACGAGCCGAGGAACGCCTTTGAGCTCGAAGATTGCAGGCTTACTCCCAAACAATAAGGGGCTAAGTAGGGCCCTGAGATAGGCTGCGGTTTTCTCTTTTTTTCTTTTTCTTTAATCCCATTTGGTTAGATTAAGGTAAGGATCAAAAATCTCATCAGAAACTTACTTCTTGTAATCCACAGTACTGGCCGCAGAAAATATCAAATTCTTTAAAATTCCCAATTGATAAACAATTTAAGCGTATACGGTACAGATTATTACCTCGGTAGGTCATATGAAGAATACTAGATGAAGGTGTATAAAATAATTCTCCCTGATAATCCCAGGAACAATTTCTAACTAAATATATTTTCACTCAATCAATATTCATCTCATCCAGGTTTATTAAATCGATCAAAATTTAAATTTAAAAAAGTACCATCGATAAGAGGCTAAATTTTCATGCAGCTGTTTATAAATATATTGATCAGTAGGAAACAATTCCTTAATTACTTTAATCATTATTTACGAAAACTAAATAACTAGAGCGTTTAAAATTGAATACATCAAATGTCGATGTTGAAGCTGCGACCGCACTTAATTGATTTAATTTCTTCCGGTCGGACCTCGGAAAAATCTCGTATTCTTTTTCCCTCGGGGGCCAGAAACAATATCCGGGTCTAAAAACTTTGTTAGCGCGTCCGACTCAGAAAGAAACTCGGAGAGAAAGGCGTGGGAGGGGCCGCCCAACAGCGGAATGCAATTAGGTTTTTCTCCGGCGATGTTAAAAAGTTTTTCACGTTCCCGAAAATGAAAGGTAGGAAAATTTTCTGGGCCGCGAAGGGCACTCCGCCGGGGCCCGGCTCAAAGGGACACCTGGACGGGGGTGACGCAGCCCCCCGCCAACTTCGTTATAAATCCAAGCGCGCATTTTATTACAGCTGCGCTGGCGTCTCATCATTAAAAAAAGAAAAAACATCAAAGCCAATTCCCAACGCTTTTCCTAGAACCCCCATAGACACAGAAAACACAGTATCTTATAGATTACCACGTGTGTTGATTTTCGCTTCGTCGGTTCGTGTACACTGTTTTCTGCAAGCCTGGTTCTTTACGATTTAGGTATATTAGAATTTAATTATCCTAACTTCAGATGCCCTTAATTGTAATTCATAAAACATGATGTAACCATATTATTTTTCCATTTAATTAAACTAAAAAATTATCCTATTTAAATGCCTCATGTTTTGGAAATGGTTCTATAATAAAAAAATTTTGAATTAGTCTTGGAGCTGTATAGAAATCCTTAAATAGTTTCTCTTAATTCTGAAAAGATCATTCAGAATATATCGATAATACATAATATTATTATTTACTTATTGTGACGTATTCATAACTATAAAAATATCCGAGAATGTTTTTTTATTTTCACCCAGTATTCAAATCTCTAGTGTTTGCCTATCGATCTATTCAAATTATAGTGTTTGCCTGCACTGGAACAAAATCTCAGTCGAACAATATACCGTATACCTTACGATATTAGCTGGGGCAAGTTGCAGCGAATATTAACAGCGGGCGGTTGATCAAGTTATGGAGAAGGGCGCAATCGGTCAGCCGGAAGTGAATTACACCGCGCCGGGTCTCCGCTTGTTATTCTCATCCGAAAGCGATCAGACAGCCTGCTAATTTAAATCACTCCTGATAACAGAACCCCTGTCGGATCGGCGCTGTTGCGGGCCCGCTTTGTGCTCGGACCGAGAACGATTACGACCTGAACGGAGCCCCAGCGCTGTCACAGTTTATCTGTTTATTAGTCAGTACCGTCCCGTTAATCAATTAACCAGATATAAAGAGTACTCAGTATCAGGCAGAAATTATTTATTCTGGATATAAATCGGACATTTGGCATTAAAATTGCCTTTATTCCGTGAAATGATGGAACCAGTAAGAGTTCCGAATCTGACCGAACCCAAGGGTTCTCTGATTCCATCTTCTGCCCAGAGTTTGTCTCGCATTACTGAGGTAACTAAAGTTGCATAGCAATGACAACATTAGTATTTGGATATTCCTTAAATTACGGCCAAATTATTTCTGCAATCAGAATTCATAGTTGAGTTACAGAGAATCGATTCGGTGAGCAGTCGAGTAGTAACAGGGTGCAGTGTGAAGGAAAAGAATAGTGGATGGTACTTTGTGAGCCCAATTCAGAGTACCCAGGGTAAAGTATTCACAAGTTCAGGTTGTGCCTAAAGGACAGTTTCGTATTTGGAAATACGTCCTTATATGATAATGTTTTTTATCGCTGAAGACATTCGTAAGATTCCGAGGAGCAGTTATCGTATAGGGAGTAGTGCGCCCCCAACAGGACGAGAGCGAACAAGTGCGGTGCGGATTGCGCGATAGGGCCCGAGACAAGGGAGGGGACTTTAGTTTATCTGGCGGCGAATCAAGAAGGGGAATCGAACCGGAGGCGGAAAAAGGGGATGGGGAGAGGCCGTGGGGAGGGAGGGGGTTGAGGGCTGACGCCGCGTAACTCCGCACACCGCCCGACAATAAAAAGCCAATCACTCTTCGCGGGACAAAAACCTGTACGGGGGAAGCAGGAGGAGGATGAGGATGAGGAGGAGGAGAAGGAGGTGGAGGAGGATTGTCGGCTGCGTCACAATACAACGCGAATAATCGCTAAAGCCCCTTATAGCCACGACCTCATTCCCTCCCCAACCCGATATGGGATGGAACATTAGGCGTGACACCCTCACAACAACGCGCTCCTCCTCAACAACAGACGCAAAGATTTCGACATTAAAATGTTGTCTTCCCGCTGATATTTCTTGTCCCGTTACTCAGTCATTTGCTTTCGCGAAATACTCACTTCCAGGATTGCAGAAAACAAAAATGTAAATTAGGTTATTACAATTCGATTATATAAAAGGTATCCCATCTGTTTGAGATTATATACAACCGTTATTGTTATATATCGTAAAAGCCCGTAAATATATAGTGTATCGCCAGTGGAGTCTGTGGGACATAGCCTTACATTTCCAGATGTTCGATTTTTGCCGAAAAGTAATAACTGCATAGAATTCAGTCGGGAGGTACATCTCTCTTCTTTCTTATTCCAACTATCGATCACCGAAGCCCAAGATGAAATTCTGCCCGCACTGCAAGTATGCCCCGGGCGTTTGGTACCGTTCAAACTTGAATCAAATTTTTTATTTCCCGGCACGCAACACTTTCAAACTGGGCACAAGTATGGGGCAGCAAAGTAACAAAGTTTACCGTAAGTTTGAGTTGGGGGGCACTTTCTTTTTCCCGGACTTTCTTTTGTGCCGGCATCGAAAAATTCGTGTCCCGATCCATTGATCCCCTTCATTGTTCCATCGGCCGCGCTTATCATTACTGAGTTTACGGGCCGTTATTTGCTCTTTTGTGCGTTCACTAATATCATTAATTTTTTGCGAAACTGTTATTGGAGCTGGTTCCGACATCGTTTTACGTCAATGTGAAAAGTGTTCCGGCCCAGAATCCGGCTCGATTCTGATAGCAGAACTTACTACAACGATAGTTACTCTCTATCTCTCTCGGCATTTGTACAGAACAAAATAATAACTATCATAAAATTTATATTTATCAGAAGATATGGACGATGAACTGGCAGTGAACATCTGAGGCTAGTTGTAAATGTGGTACAGTATTCATTGAACGACGACACGGACTTCTGCGGATGTTTTACTCAGGCGCGAAGTTTGGTTAAAAGCTTGTCGCCATGGGAAAGGAAATGGGATAGGGTCGAGCAGTTGTGTAGCTCTTGGATTTACAGTGGATAGAGTTGGTGAAGACACTCGCCTGCAATATTTCCACAGTACGCAATATTGCCCACGGTATCGGTCCCGCATTTAAACCCACGTGTTTCTCCCGCCCCGAAACAATTTCAGCCCTTCGAAAAACAGATGTCTTCCTCCAACCGATTTCGGGGAAACGAAAATGACAACATTTCATTCTGAAACAAATACATCGAAACCAGACATTTGAGAAAATAGCCCAGCGTTTGCGTAATCATTCACTCTCAATTTATCTTGAATTGAAGCCTTGAATTTATAAATAATATTTGTAACAATAACGTTCAAAACATTAATTAGTTATTTAGAATTGTAACTGTATTTTGGTCTTATTTTTAGTTCTTATTTGGAATATTTCCCGCGTTAGTTGAATCATGACAGACGATCGTTGTGGTTCAGCATAACTTTATAACTTCGGTGGCTGAAAGATAATCGCAGCATTAATGGACCTGTTACGTAAGGACGAACGGCGCGATCTGCCGGGTTTTTATGAGCAGGGGAGGGTTTGAAGAGAACTGAGAGGGGAGGGTCGAGTGTTCACTCGAGTGAGCATTCCCCTCCCTGACAAGCCCTGAAGTATCCGTCCTCGAGATATTATTATATGATTAGATGTTAGGACATAAATCGATTGGACGATTTATTCAAATTGATTCCGTTCGAATTGAAAAAAGGAGTCCGTGAGCCGCACACTTAGATCAACATCGATGATCATTCCGTGGGTAGTAAGAGAGCACTGCTAAATTTTTAGATGATCTAAATTCAAATAGAAATACTACATGACAATCGAGGTTACCACGAAACCTAGAAAACATATTCTCCCGTATTGTTTTCTTACATTTTTATTTTAAGGTTTTCTGGTTATATATTCCTTGAATAACGCCTTTCAAAGGTAAAAATGAGTCCCGTAGGCGTATAAACGCGCTTATGTTGTTAACTCAGCCGTGCAAGATCCACAATGGAATCAAGTGAGCGAAAGTTTAAAGGAAATTCTTCTTAATCTCGGAATTCTCAAATATTTTCGAGAAAAAGTACTTCTATAGAGAAAAGTTTGAATATTTTACGCTCTACAATAATAATACGCTCTAAATGCGATTCTTCTCTTGTGGATAGAATGTATTAATTTTTTCCATTAATCCTCGCGTGAATAATTGTGATCACAAGACACTCCAAACGGTTTTAGTCTGAGTTTCTGCAGGACTAAAAATAATGCTACTTCTGAGAAGAGTTTGAAAACAATTATATCACTTAGAATTTTTCAAGAGTATTGATGTTGACTTTTAATAGGGAATCAGTGGTACGTTTATTTAGTATAACAGAAAAATTCTCGGCGTCATTGAAATTCAACAGTTGTCGAATTTCACGGTCGATGAATGCTAATACATTTCAAGGCAAGATATACGACAAGGCTGAAGGGAGTAAAGGTGAATGAAACATTGCCCATACATTGGAGGATATTGCGTATTGGAGGGTCACCCCCCACGCGACCCAACCACTTCCTAAATAAGCTTCAAGGACAACCGATCGTGTATCATGTTCGAATTTATTGCCCTCGTATATCAAATTCGGGCCTTTGGCTTATCGGGCCGAAGTCAGTTTCGTCAGTACAAAATAAGCGTTTCAGCTTTTAAATTCGCGGTTTATACATCGATGTGATAGCTTTAATTAAACTCGTAATAAGCTTCAATTATTCCCCATCGACCCTAGCATTCCATCAGTGGCAGTGTTAACAGGATTCTCAGTCGGAATGCGACTGACTCTGGTGAGAAGTCCACTGATAACCGCACCCAATATCAGGGAGAGATAAACTAAAACCTCGGAGTTATTTGTTTACAAAACCGGTGACTTAAAATGATTATTTATCTATTCCGGGTGTGGGGTTCCACCAAGACATCCGACATCGCTCGCATCCAGAGATTCCAATCGAAAGTTCTTCGCACCATCCCTAATGCTCCCTGGTATGTTTCTAACCACACAATCCACCATGACCTCAACATACCGACAGTCGACGAAGTCACAAAATCGCGGTTCCTGAAGTTCCACTCCCGCCTTTCTCCTCATCCTAATCCACTCGTTCAGTCCCTTTCCTCTCTTACCCGCCCATTATCCCCACCGCGACGGCTTAAACGCCACTGGCCCAGAGATCACCTCGGACTGTGGTTAAATCATGTCAAAAAGCGCCATCATTGGGTGGTTTCTTTATCGAAACACGTGAAAAAGTAAAAAAAAAATTCTGGGTGTAATAGATGGTCCTGTCTCTGACGAATTTTCGTGCCGTAGAAAGTAACAACGGTTACAAATATCGGACAACCCTAATAACCTCCTTTCTATATGGATTTGCTTCAGAAGTAATTTAGGTATTGCCTCGTTAGGCGGACAACTGGAGCCAGTGCTTATGAGACGAGTGAAGAGGCGGATCGTTAGGAGTGGCGGGGGAGGGGACGGAAACTTAATTCAAATTGGGAGCAACTAAACAGCAGGGCTCCCGGAGCTCGGTGGAGAGTTAACGCAATTTGTGTTCCGTAGGTGGGTAGGGTAGCGGGTGGACACGCTCTCTCACAGCCCCAAGGTAAATAAACATGTTTGCCGTCGGGTTAGTAGAGAGTTTGTAGAGGGCGTGGTCATCGCTCCCCGGCTCTCTGTTAGTCAGGTCGGGTAATAGAGGGGGCGCCTTTTTCCACTGCTCTGTTGCCTTGGCGACCCTGCCGCATCGATTACCACCGGCAGGCACAGGCCCAGGGCCCCACCACCACCGCCACCACCGCCTCCACCGCCTCCAGCTACGGCCCCTCAGTCTACCGTCAGACGCGACACAGCCAACCGCCTGCCACTCGACGCTCGACCCCCGACAGAGGACGCCCCCGACACGCCGACCGCCCCTCAACCCCGTTCATCAGCACGCCTGTCTCCCCCACGAGGTAAATCCAACCTTCAACCATTCGCACCTACCATTCCCATCAGGCTAGCGCACATTTCGTGCCCGATATCATCGATAGAGTTCGTAAGTGTCCCGTCTTAAACGTCATCCTCGTGGCGCAATCTGGACAGTCACGCCGATTATCCGGCCTCCGACCCGGCTTCGATGCGTTGACGCGAATCGGTACTGTCAATCTCTCAGGATAAGGTACAAATTTGTGTGCGCAGAGCGAACGTAGTATGGAAGCATCATCTGCCTGTATCTAACGAGCGAGACGCCTACACGTGAGATATTGTCAAATAATATTGTGATTCAGCGCGCCCGACATCGTATTTAATTATTTCATACAAATACTTCTCAGATGTATCATGCCATACATATTATATTTTTTCATGCTTACGTGCCTAACCATGACTGCATGTAGACATAATACATAAATTCAAATTCCATCTTTTCAACCTTTTCAATGTTCTAAAGTCCTTTTACTCAATCGAGACTTAATTATACTACTTGATGATAATGCATTAAATCTGTAAGAAAGTCAAACAAAATATCAAATTTTTTACTGTAAAGATTTAAAGGTAATTTCGTTTTAAGAAATTCGTTGATTATGTCCTATATTTAATATAATAACTGTACGACATGTCTCGTTGAATACGAATTTATCGAAAATATTTTTTCGAGTATTGTATTTTTTATTATGTCGGAGTTTTGGACACGTTCCGGTCTTTCCGGACGGTCGTAAACTGTACACGAGGAAACCGAGGATATACGGTATTGTTTTGTGGAACTGGACCAAAGATATCGCAGTTCTCGGCCAAGTCTTGTGACAACATATTGAATGGTTGGCCGTTGGGGACAGAATCCCGTTTAACCCCGGGCTTCGGTTTCGACGCTGATACCGGACAACCGGAAGTTTCCTTTAGTCTCCGGCCGGGTGGGGGCGGGGGTAGAGGTGCGGCTTCACCGGCCCCTGACTTCCGCCCCCCCGAGGATTGTTACTCCGACTCCCGGGGTGGGCTTCCGACCGCTCGCATCACTGGTGGTTCGCCACCCGAGCGGCACTACGGGCATTGTTAGAACGCGGCCCGCACTTTGAAGCCTGACTCGCAACAATGAACGTGAATCCGTAAATTGTTACGGGTAATTTTCCTGTAACTCATATTGACGAAATTGAGACGTATCTGGCTTGGAGTAATTTAACGGTATCCAAAGAGAACGGATGATTCTCCTTTTGGTGTTTAGAACATAAAACAATTATCATAATCATTATTTGTATTAAATAAGAAGAGGCGGTAAACTTTTTTCGGTATTTTACATTATTATTAATAAATGTATTAAATTTCATATTTAAACTTACAAATTTTATTCATTAATGGTCATAAGTTGGTTGCGTAAGATTATAATTAAAAAATAAA
The DNA here is from genome assembly GCA_019843655.1 of Lethocerus indicus. Taxonomy (NCBI): domain Eukaryota; kingdom Metazoa; phylum Arthropoda; class Insecta; order Hemiptera; family Belostomatidae; genus Lethocerus; species Lethocerus indicus. The sequence continues at coordinate 20,742,718 of JACDQD010000006.1, forward strand.
ACGTTCGGAAAAAGGCTGGTTTATGATGGTACGGGTAACACGGGGCCGATGCCCGACCCGCGAAGCACACGGCTATCTGGTCGGTGTAGCGGCTCTGCTGCGCCGTCCTCGTTAAATTAAACCTTTTGTTTCCCGTACTCATCCCCGTTGACTGGGACTTGACGAGCCCTTTCCGAACAAACGTGATGGTCCGGGGGCGGCGGCGGGAGGCGGGAGCGGTGGCGCTGGGACGGGGGCGGGGAATATTCCGACGCAACTCGCAAGAGTTAATTGGATACCCGCGGGCCGTACACTATCCCGTCCTATTCTTTTCCCCTCCACTCAACATTTCTACTCAGATTAAAATTCATTCTCGGCTTTACACGCGGTTATTTGAATTCCCCACGGTTTCGTCGGTTTATTATCGGATTGGACTTCATAATATTTTGCACTTGATAATTGTTTCCTGATAAATGTGTAACTGCATTAAATAAATATCAATCTTATAACGCGTAATAAAATATTTTGAAGTAAATAGATTGGGAGAAGACAAACGCCACCAAAGAAAATATGTTTTGAAAAACTGATGTTAAAAATGAAATACTTTAATTTCTGTTTGGAGGTGGCGCTGCGATTTGGGACATCACCATATAATTGTATCTTCGCTTCTTATATGAAATACCTACTAGGGTGTTCCCGAAAGGTTTTGGAAATTCAAGGCAGATTTCAGCTTCTTGCCGTAAAGTAAATTAATTGGTCCTTATGTCCCTTGCTGATTCAGCATCCTGTCTGTCACTTTCACCGTTCGCCTACTCTCACGGAGAAGCCGAAAATGGTTTATCAGAGAATACAATCGGGAATTCTACGTGAGGATGATTACGTCACTATGCTTTTTCACAAATGCCGTCCAGAAAATAGAATGGAATAAAAAATATGTCGCTGCATTACTGACGCGATCGTTTTGAAGGTGGCGTTCTAGATTTGGCTAATGGAGAGACATCACGTTCATTTCTGCCTCATACTAACGCAAGTTATGGGGATGAATCCACCGTGATCCATTAGTGGTATGAATCCGGCCATATAATCGGATATGAATGTCCATCTTTTTTTTATCGTTTTTACTCGCATAATAATATATGTAAATCTAATCTGCCTACAAATTTCCTGATTCTTCGGCCGGCCATACCCAGTATTTTCACATTAAAACAAGACCGTCTAAATTATTGCGCGCTATTAAGAGAGAATGAACGTGAAAAGGTCATAATTATAAATTACCTTCCAGATCATTTTGAAAATTCGAATCGACTATTACAGAACAGTAAAAAGACCTCCTCCGATCAAATTGTCTGATTGTACTGTAAAAAATGCGTGTTCAGAAACAATGTTTACTGGTAAACATCTTTTAACTGTGCAGAATCATTGATCGGAATCATTTCCACAATTAATGAAACCACTTCACACAATCAAGTAATTCGCTGCCCTCCAGTTTTGAATGTATCTTGTGAAACTCGGTTAATAGAGCTGAATATAAAACGGGTCCTTCAATTAAACGTTCACCGGTTTTTACGTTTATTATTTTTTTTCAATTGAGCCGAGCGAGCGGAAGGAAATATGTGGCGAACGAAAATAATTGTAGATGAAAGAAAAACACCGAAGCGGAAATAGAGAAATTCCAGAGCGGGTCCCCTTTTTACACTGGAGCAAAATGATGCTTCAAAGCTTCTTTATTCGAGGACGATCATTTTCGTAATTACTGTGGCAGGAAAAAAAACAGAAACGTACTTGTGCCTTGAAACTAATTTCTGGAATAACGTTTTCAATTTTACAATGAATCTTCAAAAGAATTTTTCATGTTAAATAATAGTCGCAAATATTTTCTATTCTTTAAAATTCGTTCATTATATTTATCTTAGGCTTATAACGAGTTCTATATTAATAAAAGTTTATTTTACGTTGAGTCTACACATTTTTTAAATAAAGTAACAACATATATTATCCAAAATATTACCATTACAACATATCGTGCGGAATGCATGAGAGAAGTGGTCACATCACTAAAGTTTTCAAACACATTTAGAGTTTTATAACCGGTCAGTGAGCATTTTTTAACGAGCCATGTTAATTTCAATAATGTGCAACAAGTTACTCATTCCTATATTTTATGAATGTGGACTCTATACATTAACAAATTAACGGTGCCGGGGTTGTTGAACAAATCTCGATCCTACGTTTTTTTGCTTTTATTTTATTGAACCCCTTAATAATGTACTGGCTGTAAAATTTATTCGGTACAAATATTATTTATTAATAACGACAACATTGTTGGGTAACATAATTCAAAAAATAGAACGGAAACATAGTAGTTGCTTTGTCATGGTACGGGGAACACGGCGCTGATGCACGACCCGCCAGATACGTCTGTCTGGCGGGTCTAGCGGCCCTTTCGCGCCGTACTTGTTAAATTAACCCTTTTGTTTCCTGTACTCGCCCCTGTTGACTAGGACTTGACGAGCCCTTTTTGAGGACGAACGTGATGTTCCGCGGCCGGTATTGGGGCAATATAACGATGCAAATCAATGCGTTAATTGGACATCCATACTATCGCGTCCTATCCCCACCTACGAACGATATTTCTAATCGAATTAAAATTCATTCCTTGTTATACACGCGGTTATTTTAATTCCTCACATGTTTCGGTGGTTATTATTGGATTGGATCGTGCTAAATTCAAATCATTATAATATTTAGCTCTTGATAACAGAGTTACTAATACATATGTAAAAGAGAGACGTGAATCCCCATGCATATAACACTCATCAGTTTTATAACATTTATAAAATTTTCATACTCATACTCCCCCAGACTGTCGAATTAATCTTATTTCAGAACTGCCGCAATGACTCGAACGCACCTCTTGAGCTTGGGTTTACCCTCTTCCCTACCATCGTGCGTGCGGCTATTGAAAAATGGCTTTTGTTGTACATTAGGTTCAGGAACGGATAATATGGAATGCTAAAAATTAATGGACTGTGAAAAACATGTTCATTATTCAGCATGCAGCAATCGGGAATTTCCGATGGTATATTAGATATATGAATATAAACAATGAATATACGTAATATTACGAAGGCATGATATTTCTTTTACTTTTTTATTTTTGCACAATCAAATTTACAGTCATAAGTACCATTGATACATGTCTACTTTTTGACACGATTTAACTACTGTCCGAGGTGGTCTCTGGGCCAGTGGCGTTTAAGCCGTCGTGGTGGGGATAGTGGACGGGTAACCGAGGAGAATGACTGAACGGGCAAATTAGGATGAGGAGTAAGGCGGGAATGGAAGTTAAAGGACCGGGATTTCGCGACTTCGTCGACTGTCGGTATGGTCATTATGAATAGGAAACATACCAGGGAGCATTAAGGATGGTTCGATTGGACTTTCGATTGGAATCTCTGGATGCGAGCGATGTTGGATGTCTTGGTGGAACCCCATAGTTCTATACCGTATGTCCATGTCGGTTTAACTAGAACGGAAAAATAGTGGCTGCTTTGTCATGGTACAGGAAACACGGCGCTCATGCACGACCCGCCACGTACGGCTGTCTGGCTGGTCTAGCGGCCCACTCGCGCCGTACTTGTTAAAATAACCATTTGTTAATCTGACCTTCCTATGCTAGGACCATGTTTTATTATACTGGAATAATTATTAATCTTTCGAAAATTAACGTTACCATTAAAATTATTTTACTGGTCGATTTATTTGAGAAATAATGTTTACGTTGTTATGAACGGAATTTAAGTCGAGAATAATTTATATTTCTTATTTACTGATGCAAAACTTGTTTAAAATAAATAACTGAAAATATACTTATTACAAAAAAATGGTAGTTATTATTGCAATATACATTTGATATTATCGTAACATTATGTTAGTAAATAAAGAAATAAAATTTGCTATATATGGTACCTTTGGGAGGGTGGATGGTGTGGCAGCTCGAGATGAAGGAGGTTCAACCCGAGACCGAAGAGGGACCGACTGGAAATCGAGTTAGATATTGGAACAGGGAATAGACGCAACCCCTCGGCATAGGCCCTTCGAAATTGGTAAGCTCAAACTGGTTCATGCACCCCACAAATACCCTCTCTACTACGCATTATACTCCCTGTTTGTTAACTATTTCCAGTAATATATTTTATTAATAAAATAATAATAATAATAGTACAATAATGATCATCAGTTGATATTTTGAGCTATTAAGATTTCTCTTTCAACAAGTTGGCACATAAAAATGAGCACAGCTATTCTTTTCATTTACAGATTAAAGTGCATAATATTTACATTTTGAAATTACCTAAAATAAAATTATTTTTCACCCCGCGAAAAGGTTATTGTAGTACCCAATTTTTTCGTCAAGATCGAGCCCCGATATTTATGTGTAAATATTAGGTAATGGGCCAAAACCGAATGCCCAACGTTTCAAATAGAATATGACAGTGGATAAAAGTTGAAGTTGAGCTGTTTGGGAAACGGATAGAGCTGTTGGGTCCTGGGGTGTTTAGCGAGCCGAGTGTAATGTCTCTCCCCTAACTAGTCATGGGGCGGTGGCGGGGCCTCTCCCCTCGCGGTATGATGTGTGCCTGTTTGCTCAACGCTGTTTGTCCGAACCGAGGCCGATACCGAGGCCCTGAATTTAATATTCTTGGCTCACGTGACCGGCCTCCACCTCCACCCCCTCACCCGTCAACCCCCATTACTTACGGTCAACCCGAATTTGTCCTTCGCGTTTGGAGAGACTGTTTCCTGGATTTTGAAGCGGCCTTTCATTGCAATTTCATATTACGTATCCAGAAAAAGATTTTTTCATATTCATAGTCGGAAACGAGATGTGTGTCATGATGCACTTGTACATGTAGGTCAATCTCGTTATTGCATTTCGCTAATGCTGAATGACGGCATACAACCCTGGGTATCTTATCGGAACTAAAAAAAAGTGTTACTTCCTGCGAACTTTGTTGGGGAACTTTACCCTTCTTTACAAATAAAAGCACCTTGGCCCAGATTTGATCATCGTACAAGAACTTGGCTGAAAACTTTAAATTCTTTAAACACGGCCCGAATCTAAATAAATATTATGAAAATTAATATATATAATGAATTATTATATTTTAGCCAGTATTTTAGCCTAATGTTCTATTAATTTTATTTGATAATAATTCAGAAGTATGAAAGAAGTTTTCGATAAGTACATTGTTGTATTGTTCTATTAATGATTATTATTTTATTGATTGCCAGCATCCCTGTGTCTGTGTTTGTGATGCCTGTTGTAATATTTATTTCTCCGCCTTAATTTCTTTTTAAATATCGCTACCACAAGTATCCATCATGCTTCTGACCTGAGGAAACCAAAGAAATTAGCGGAATTTAAATTGTGAATTAAACAATTCTTTTGAAGTAAATCTCGGCGACGGGCACGTTATTGCCGATTTTTATTGTGGAAATAGTGGGGCTGAAATGTGAAGAGGCCCCACAATTAGCACTCCACTCCACTCCATATCTCCTTGTGAAACTGAATACGCACTCGACACGAGGGCGAACCCGATACCGGCCCGGCTCCGATGCCCAACCGATAATTCCCAGTGCGTTCCAATCGCCCCTTGTATAATGGTCAAACAACCTCTGCTTTTACATTTCTCTTTTATTATAACCCCGTATCACTTTCCCAATCGTACATCTGGTACTAATAAACTCATGATTTGTACAATACTTTAACTACGGCTGAAACTTATTTTACATCCACATCCTAGTGTATACTGAACTTCAGAAATGAATTGAATTCGTCTACTAAAAATTATAAAAACGCTTTCAATTATATATATATTCTGTTAACTTTTACCAATTTTGGATGTTTGACCAGTGGTGTTCTGAAACCAATTTCTTTTATGTTATTTTAACGAAATATATATATATTCTAGACGCACTCATCAATAAAAATATCGTTGATTTTTGTGTTTTTTTTATATCGTTACGTGGTTTCAATCAAGCTGTTCATATTGAAATAATATTCGAGAATTGACAGAGGATGCCGACCGTTTTAAAGCAAACCTCTGCACCATTTAGTGTGGAATGTTTGGAACTTTGCTCCGTGTATATATATATATATATATATATATATATATATATATAGAGAGAGAGAGAGAGAGAGAGAGAGAGAGAGAGAGAGAGAGAGAGAGATCAAATATTATGATTTAATATAATAGAAATCAATATTATATCATACCCGATTCAAGCATTTGATATAAATTCCGCAATTCATTACTTGGTCTAAATTTATGTATCGACGATTACGATCTGGAGTTGGCAATAATTAATTTCCTACAGATCGAATTATCGAGTTAGAGGATTATCAGTGATCAATAAATATGTTATTGGCAATGAACCTTATATCTCAGACTGAATAACCTTGGTTTTGATTCTGGCATTACGGCCCAGTAGTCAGAATTCTAATTTGTGTATCGATCTGATTTTATTAGTGATCATCAACATAACTGATTTCTGTCAACGTCCCACTGCCGCACTGTGATATTCTATTCCTTCGCTTTTCTGAAATAACAACGTGCAAAACGATGTTTGACACTGCTAGAAATATAAAATGTCACGCGCTAGGGACCGTAAACGTGTTCACAAGAACCCCGCTCGGAGAAATTCAGCCGACGAGGGCAGTATACATACAGTCGGCTGTTACTTATTCAGTATCAGACGAGAGCGCCAATTCTTTTCACTTTTTCAATCCCCGTTTCTCGGCCACCTTCGTTATGAAAGCGGGTGTGGGGCGAGCCAGCCGAATACAATAACGTCGCAATTAAAAAAGGCCACAGTTCTTTAATCCCCTTTTGCCCCCTCCTTCCACCCCGTCTGACGGGACAACTTTTAATTGGGGAAATGAGTATTCATTCTCGAAAATTTATTTCGTAGCAGCTTCGGCCGATTGAATTCGTTTCGCCAGCGATTCAAAGGAAGTGGGATTTCGAGGCCGGTAATATAATTCAACGGTTCAAATTTGTAATGAATAGTCGGGTGTGTCGAAGTTGAGAATCGAACTCAGGATCTCCTCCTTCAGATCGATCCTTTTCCTCTCATTTATGGCCTTATTCGAATATTCTCTTCTGGAATTGTCGAGGGTAGAAATGAATGTGTCCTCACAATAGTTTGAAAGTTGCGGCCGATTGAAAAAAACCGAAAATTAACCTGAAAATTAATTTTTGTGCGAAAACCTAACGTATAGTTGAAGGAAAATAGGTTCCCGTCTGTGGGACGCAACGCGAAAATTGTTGGTGCATCATTAGGGCTGGGGTGAAGCCTGACGAATACCCCGTTCATAAGATTAGTCCACACAAACACACACACACATACAGACTGTGAAAACAAACAATTGAGGCAGCTACGGAAATAACGGAATAATTCACTTTTCTTGGATGTACCGCGGTCAATTCTTGGAGTACGGTTCAATTAGCGCTGTTTCCCTTCGCCTAAGGGAGGTGGCGACTCGGTGTCGCTTCCACTGTCGTATTTTTCCAACTTTACGGCCGCCCACGGCCCATAAGAAACTAAATTGATTGTTGGTTGGTGCGGGCCCGAGGGAGGCCGAACAAAAAAGAAATAACCGCACTCCAGAGGGAACGCTATCCTTTATTGGTATTATTTAGGCCAGATGATCCGGAAAACGAGCCAAATATGAGTTTAAGCATGGCCTTCCAAAATTTAATGGGAATTTTATTATTAATACATTGGGCAATTTCAATCCGACACTTTTTCAATATAATAAGCGGAGACTATGTTTGTAATGTTCCCGTTATATTTATTCTTGAATAACTCTCGTTATGGTCTTGGTTTTACTTCACGGCACTGCTACACAACGTTACAGTGGGTGTACTTTCGACAAAGGATTAATTTAGACCGTCAGTGCTGACGGGATGCTTCACGGGACTTACTCAAGTACTTTATTACAAAAGCGGTACAAAGGAAAACGGCGAAAAGACAGAAACGATCCGGCTAAAGGCCGGAAAAGCGAGTGGCAATAGTCACTTAATATTCAAACCATCTCGAAGCCCCAAACAATTACATTAAGTGGTTCGTTATGTTTGAGTTAAGTTCCAGCCCTCCCGTTGTTACACGGAATGATGGCGCACCTTTTCGGTAGATGGATGGATGCGCTTTGTTAATGAGCGTTATTATGTTCGCATCACAATGATTCTATGAACTGGAGGTTGATTCAATAAGTCGATAAGTTAATTACGAACTATGAATGAAGTTAATTGAAGTGTGATGAGTAAATTAATCAATATAATCAATACTAATCGGATGAGATAATTAGAAACTCGTTGGTTAATATTAAGAATTACGACGCACCGATTGTGTGCCCCTTCGGAATTGTCAAACTGAGGTACTTGCTGAGTTGTGGTAACTGATTTACCGATGTAATTGAATATTCATCAGTCATTTATCACGTCAGATGATGGATCGGTTTTCCATGCGTCATCAGTTTTCTCCATACGACGAGGGTGCAAAGACATTTTACGCTGCAAATTTAACTCGAGTCTTTTATACGTTATTTTCGACCAATTTCGAATCTTTCTGGTGTTCGTGAATCCAAAGCGCCCTTGAAATTTCCTAAGTTCCGTAACTACATCATATTAAACATCTGTAAAATTGCCTCCAGAGTGGTGAAATGTGAAATCCTATGGTGGTTTTGCTTATCTTGGCAAGTAGTACGTTCGGAGCGTGCTTTAGAAGAAGCACGAGCGGTTTTGTTGAAGTTTCGGTTAATTTGTGGGCCGGGTTCGGCTGATTGGGAAGGCGTGGCCGGCCCTTGGAGGAATGGAAAGGGAAAGGGAATAAATTCGTGTATAAACAAGGCGGGGGTGATAAAAGGCTGGCTGTGTTGAGTGGAGCCACTCCCGGGGCTTTTTAGGGGCCCTGCCCTAGGCCTCCCCTTCCCTTCCCTTCCCCCACTCACGTGACCGGAATAACCCCCACCGTGTACACTCTTAATAAATTCATCCGTCCAAATGAACACTTCACTCGGCCCTAAAACTTCGGACCCGGAAGTCACTCTTCCCCCGATAAAAAAAACATGAAATGTTTGTTTTAACTGCTCCAATAGGTAGCAGAACAACTATAGGAACAAATCGACGCAGTGTCCCTGCATTGTACCCCTTTTATTCAATCAAAGGGTTTACGAAATGTAAATCCTACTTTTAGGCACGAAAGCACGAGGCAAAGCAATTTTTTCTTTTTGAACATTCGTCAGATATATCAATATTATATAAAGAATTAATATGAATGTACGTATTATGAATATACTATATTACAGGAGAGTAAACCTGTAAAAAGTGTAGAATTCTTCGAATGATCAGTTGCAACGGTTTGAGACACGAAAAGATTTTATTAGAGCTATTATTTTCAATAACGTCTTTGAGATGTGTTATTGAGACCTCGAATGCCTCCAATCAAATATTATCTTTTCGGTAATCAACACTAAATCGCTACAATTTAGATTTAGTTTGATATTTTTTATGCATCTCTATATAGATAATATAATTTCGTTAACAGTTTATATACTAACCGTAAAACCGGAGACACGAATGTGCGTTCTGTAAACACAACGGCCGCTAATTTACACACCAATTTACAAAATTAGTGTCGCCAACGGATGAGAAAATAGGGCCGCACATAGGCCCACACGAAATTGTCCACTCAACATTAGTGTAGCGTCAGTCCATTTGAATGGATTCGGCGTGTGTGTACACACGGGCGGGCGGGAAATCATGTGGTGGAATTTAGGATTTCTAACGGGGCATTGGCTTTAGGATGGACGGTCCCAATTCGGAGCTGTATGGGGGGGAGGGGCAGTACGCGACACCAACCCAATTTTGGTAATGGCTAGGCCTGAATCAATAAAAACGTTTGAGTCCGATAACGTCAATTTCGCCCGAGCTTTCCGGCCCCGAATACTGCGATGTTCCTTTCCGCCGCGGCCCTCGATTTTCCGCCCAGTTTGGCTCACTCGCGGGCGGAATTACCTTTTTCACTTAATCGCCCTCCGAAGGTTGCCCGTCCATTCCTAAGACTTTTGCCTAAAAATGCCCGGCCGACAGGGAGTGCTCTGTATTCTTCGACGTACCGCGGAATTGTCAGATAACTTTCCGCAACATTTTAAGCTCCTCGGGGGATTTAAACCGAGTTGGAAACTGTCGTAAAACTCTGCCGGATTAGTATTTTCTGTCGAACTAGAGTCGGGGGCTGGAAAAATGGGAAATAAATTTAGGCCTCGCGCTTTTAGTTTTCAAAGTTATAAATCACGTTTTTTTCCTGTAACGGGGGACAAAATGGGCGGTAATGCGGAAGGTTGTAGAAAATATCAAGTACATGATTCTTTTAAGCACGGCTACACGTTAAATTTGTCTAATCGGTTGTCATTTTTATAAATCCGAATGCTTCGCATTAACCAGCTGTGAAAGGGCTATGTTTAATATAAAATAATATACGCGTTTCCTAATGTTTTTACAAGCCTCCAGATTATTGATCTGTAATGACTCGTGTCATCGACCAAAGTCTTGAAAAATGTTCAATACACTTTGTTCATCGCCGGTCATTTTCTCCATCATGAGTAGCAACACCCTCCGTCCCACCGTCCCCCCCGCCTTCGGGTAATCCTATTATCGATGAATTATTCTGAGAAACCTGGACCCCGTCTGGGGAATAGACCGCTTTCCGCGCGATCTCTATGGTTTGGACAGAGAGGGGGAGTGCCGGGGGAGATTCGTGCGCCATCGCCACTTCCGCGCACCACTCGATTACCCAGGAGAGGTAAAAAAAACTTTACACCGGCCGAGGTATTCCGTATATCGATTTCTTTTGGAGTATGTGGGGGTGGTGGGGGGTAGCCAGAGCGAGAGGGGAAGGGGGTCGGATGTGTGGTGGTGGCGGGGTGCGGGGTGTATGCCGGTATTAAGCATTCAACAGATGCTACTTGGAGGCATTCCTCCTTCGGGCGGCAGAGCGCGTCCCCGTCACCCCGGCACGCTCCATCGATCCCCAGCCGTTGTCCCCCCCCCCGCGTCATCATCGCCGATACGCACGCACACATACGCACACCGAATAGTATTTACGATGAGTGATTAATAGACGGAGGGTGACGTCGTCGTCTGTCTCTCACTCTCTCCCTCTCACCCTCCAACGCTCTGTTGTCCTCCGCACACCGGTGACAATATGGGGCGGACCTGGCCATAAATACTTCGAATTCCCGGCGGGGGAAATCTGAAAAACCGCCGTCGGTAATAATTCGGGCCGAATAATTAAATGAGTCGGGCGTCGGGTGATTCGGCTGTGATGTATGGCCGATGATTTGTTGTCTTTATTGCGTACGGGGGCGTTGTGTGAATACCTCCAATAATTTTTCATATATAATAGTAGACTGACAAACTATGTCCCTTACCTTTAATTCAAATTATTTTTATCATTTTGCGTTAATCTGTATTTAAGCTATGTTCACACAAGTCACAACAATTTTTCAACCCCTCGATCCTCTCAGCCAACAAATTTACAACTGACTTCATAAAGTTTAGGAAAATATTTTTATGTAATACGTAATAATTATATATTTTTACATCCGAATACAACAAACGAATTCTTTCATCGCTGTCACTGCAGTGACGGCGTGAAGATTTTCTCCGCTTTATAGGCGTAGTTTCAAGGTCCGATATTCTATAGCATTTCATGTATCTGATCGTCCTCTCCTGTGAAGAGGTTCTTTGTTTATCTGCAGACCCCGCATTTCGGTCCTATGGCGAGGATGTTTAGCTCTTTAGCATCCCGAAGTCGGATGCGTCTCAGGGGAGTTCATTTCGCTGCGCTATTTTCTCCTTGGGGAGAAGCCAGGGAAAAGTCCCTTCCGCCGCTCGTAGGTACCCAGAATCGGTGCACGGGATGTGAATCACATACACGTACATTTCAAAAAAGAGTTAAGGATTTTTAAAGAACACGAAGACATTAAATTGTAATAGAGGTTGTTTATAACGACAGTCTGTCAACAAGACACCACGTATTGGTTCAGAGAGATCGAAGCGAACGGCAATTATTTCCGCACTCGGCTGCAAGGGGCCGTCATTCAACGCACAGAGCAACTAGAAGCAGGTTAAGTCGCTTCATACTCACGAAATCTGCCCATTAGCTACCCAAGTTGGAGGGTTGTAAAACAGAAAAGAAACTCAAAACTACCTTACCTGAGTTTAGAATACCTGTTTGTGGTCTGCGAGGGATGGAATACCGTAGATTTCGTGTGTTTCTGTCTCCTCTAGTTTGGTCTTTTGCTAGACCGGTGTCGGCTGTTCGCCATCTTCAGTATTAGTCTTTGGCACATTGGATTTTTTTTGGGCATCCTCGCTGCACCGTCAGGGTGCACTAATAGGGCACCACTCTTTTCTAAATCTCCGGTCCAACATCCGCGAAATATTTTTACTTTCTGAAATCTCCACAGAGAAATGTAAATTATATATAATAACCGCGTGCAAAACAAGGAATGAATTTTAATTCGATTAGAAACATCGTGCGTAGGGGGGATAGGAGGCGATAGTATGGGTGTCCAATTAACTCATTGATTTGCATCGGAATATTCCCCCAATACCGCCCGCGAAACATCACATTCGTCCGGAAAAGGGCTCGTCAAGTCCTAGTCAACAGGGGCGAGTTCGGGAAACAAAAGGGTTAATTTAACAAGTACGGAGCGAAAGGGCCGCTAGACCCGTCAGACAGCCAAACCTGATGGGTCGTGCATCAGCGCCGTGTTCCTCGTACCATGACATAGCTGCTACTATTTTCCGTTCTGGTTTTTTTAATTATGTTACCCACCGATGGACAACATCGTGCGTTATTAATAAATAGTATTTGTAAATTTATATTAAATAATTAATGGTAATATTTTGGATTATATAAGTTGGTACTTTATTTAACAAATATTTAGATGTAAACTCAACTATATGTAAAATAAACTTTTATTCGTATAAAATTCGTTATAAGTTTACGATAAATATTCAGCATCTATTATATACATTCACGACCATTTACCTCAGCAAATGTGAATACATACCTGTTGGACAATAGAAGGTTAAAGGTGAGTTGTAAAGGTTAAAGGCAACAGGTTCTAACCGGCATTGCGTTACAAAAAAGATCAATGTTAGGGCAAACTATTTGTATCATATAGATTTTATTTTCGTTCTATTCAATTATTATTTCTCAAATGGCGCATTCCTCCGTATAATTTTGTCACAGTACAAGTGACAGTGACAGTGCAGTGAGGATGCCCAAAAAAACATCCAAAGTGACTAACACCGCTACTGAAGATGGCGAGCAGCCGAAACCGGTCTTGCAAACGACCAAACCAGTGGGAGGTGATCGAAACACACGAAATCTACTGTACCTTAATAATGAATGAATTTTCGAGAAAAATCAGTTTAATGGAAGTTAGTGGACTGCTTCGGCTGCTCGCCATGTTCAATAGCTTCTGAGAATAGTTTCGTGAGTGACAGACTTGAGGGGTACGGATTTCTGTAGTTGGTAAGACCAACTAAGCTATGTATATTGGTCTGACCGTCTGTAATTAATTTGAGATATTCTTTGGCTGTCCGCACAATTGTAGGCATCCGCCCATTATTTCTATCGACGAATAAACGAGTCTGCCGTTTCCAGCCCACCGATAGGGAAGAATACAGTGTATCGAATGTGGTGGAATTACATATGAGTGAAATGAACCTTTACAGAAAGCACGTGGGGCACCAAGGAGATGAGGGGATGGCGGGATGTCGCCGAACGCCCGGGTGTTACCGCCGAGAGCCGATAATTCATGCCCGGGGGGTAGGTCAGGGGTTCTCAACCCCCTTTATCAGGCAAACGCACCCCTAAATTGAACGGCGAAGCGATGCAATAATGCACCGCCTAACGGGGCCAGTCGGCGGCCAAGGGGCTTAACAGAGGCCACTGACTTACACGACTTCAATTCGAAAAGGGACGGTGCCTCGTATCTATTCTTTAATCTAGAAGCGACTTCATCAGAGCTTTGTGACGATACAAATTATTCGCAAGAAAGCTTACCATCTCTAAAGTATATTATCACGTATATATCCGTATATCAACACGGTGTGTATTGAACACACAAATATATGAAAAGGGTATGAAAATCATTAAAATGTTCACGATTCAAAATTTGTATCTACAAAATATTACGGCCGGATTATGCTGCTTAAGCGTACTTACATTCTGACCGTTATAAATTCCAATTTCCAGTTAATGAACAATTAAGCCGCGCAATCAATATCTTTGAACAATGTGCCGACTGCGAACACTGGATATTCAATGAAAATGACGCTGCTGAACGTTTCGTGGAATCGTCTGAATGCACTTCACCAGTTGAATTGTTATTTCCTGAAAAGACCCATTCATCGAACCGTTTATCTGAGTATAATTCCCGCAAACTCCTATCGCTGGGAATTTAACTTAATCGCTTCTGAATTTGCTTAAAATTCAGTATAAGAATTTACATCTCTAACGCTTGCTATTCCGTAATTATGTCATGATGTTAATTGTCAATGATGAATTTTAATATGCTCAAAGTAGCTCATATACACTGAAATCTATAATTAGATTTATATGAGTGTATAAAGGAATATCGCCCTTCGGTATTGACGCCCTTCCGGTCATCGATTGACGGGATCACTTCAGGTTTTAAACGTTAAACGATAATTGACGAGTTTACCTTTTTATTTATTCATTTTGGGTGGGTGGGCACAGGAAGAGCCCGATATAATTTCCTTCTGAGGAATTGGCCACTAAAAATTGATAGGCAGTAAAATAATGTAATATTCCTCCGTGGGTTACCCCTTGGCGCATCCTCCGCTTGAAACGTCGGTCGATGCATTTTTGCAGCTTTTATATACCAATTTACTCGGTCTACCGGCACCCACATCCGTCCTGAAGAGTGAATATGTGATTAGGCAATGTGTTACGGCTGGAAGGTTTTCTTATCTTTATGCACGGTTGGCCTCGGAATAATTTGTTCGCTTCACCATCAGTTTGGGTAAGCAATATCTTTGGAAATAATTTAAACTGTTTGTATATACACCTCTTTTTTATTGCCGTCGACCATGAAAAATAAACTGCTATAAAATAATAGAATTTAATTTCCAATTTTGAAATAACTGTACATATCCTAGCATAAAATATTTGTCGCTCGATTTATGACTTTTTGAAAAGAAGCACCTTCTAATTCCTTCTTAAAATGGAATGTAGTAATAACAACCTATTGACAAATAATAAATATTAATCACTGATTAAAATGAATTAATATAAAATAACATATTTCTACACAATTCTATAAAAGAAAGGTTTTTTTACTGTATCCTTATCGATAAATAAGTTTTTTGGTTTGTGACGTATGCTGAAAAATAAACGGCGATACAAGGGACTTTCCCTTCACCCGAAAAATAAGGGGGGAAATTCTGAACGCCGTATAATAAAGTAAAGGAAGAACTAGACATAAAAAGTAAACAGCCTACCTCCGCCGGACCCAAGATAAATTTTCAGGACGGCGTAATTCAAACGGGTTTTTACGGTGAGTTACATTTTAACGGCGCCTTTAAATTCTTTTGCCGGGGGCAATCTCAAAGGTATTTTTAGGGCCGCGTCCAGCCTGGGAAGAATAGCGGCCTCGGTCGCTGGCTGTTTGAAAAATTATTGAATTTTTCTGCCCGCCCAAACTTCTTCCGCCCGCCGTAGAAAGATATTCTTTCGAGAAAATAGACATTGGATGACAAACCATGTTATGGAGGTAATCGTTATACTTTAAAATGAAAAAACCTTTTGGTATGGTTGTTATAATCTAAAGAATGAAGGAAAGTACCGAACAGTCTTCAAACAATATTTTAAGATTAATGGAATAATTTAGATTTGGAAACTTATAAGGTCTAATAATAGGTATTTCGAAACGCAAACTCAACCCTTCAATCCAGTTATTTAAATGTACAACCAAAATCTATACATTTCAGACAAAAATCCGTATTTTGTACTGATAATTGGACATAACTAAAGGGCGAAATGTAAGATAAATGTTCTCTATTAAAATTTAGTAAAAAGTACTTCCAGAGGTAAGTAAAACGAGTGGCATATAATAATAAACGTGTAATTATTTTCCCGTGCGTCCAGTGGTAATAAATGTGCGTTTAAAGCATTTAAGCTTAATTACATCAGGAAGCGGTAACTTGAATTAACTGATAAAATATTTTGTACACGATTCTCTTAATCTACTTTATTATTTAATTAACCGAAATTATTGATGTGGTTGATTTTTTGAATATTGTAGCTGAACTGATGAGCTTTAACATATAGGCCTCCAATGAAGTAGATTACGACCGATGAGTAATCATTCTTAATTATTAGGCCTCGACGTCTAATTAAACGTCTGAAAATATTCCTAACTATTGTATGCGGGGTAACGGGCAGACTGAAAATTCGGAATTGACTATGAATAGGCCTGGCTAACATCGGTTAACTACCATTACTCGGCCTAATGAATAGCAGCGAGTAAGCGTTACAGGATTAGGCGTTGGGATCCCTATTACACAATTCTCCCTAATGATAACGCCGAAAACCCAAAGCCAATATAGTCGCCGCGTATAACGAGAGATGTTCAGTGTTAACGCAATAGTGTTATGGAATAACACGATTAAAACTGTCGATAGAACTGAACCTTGGATTATTCTCACCTCCCGATTACAAACAACAAATCCTCAAAATGGGCACCAAATACATTTGATCGGAAATCCCGAGAATTTACTTTTTCTACTATAGAATCAAATTCTAATGAACTATCTAATTTAAATTCCAAACTGCACTTCCCAATTTAGCTAATGACAGTGGTGTTTAAATTAAACTTTTTTATGTTAACTAATTTCTGTTCTGTTGATATATTGGGGGGGAGGGGGTTGAATTGAGTCATGTAGCCGGCAGATGCTCAATGAATCCACCGGGCCTATAATTAAGCCTAATTCGGTAATGAAATCGCGATTCGGTCCCGGCCATCCGTTTAAAGGCTAAACACCGCTTCACTGGGAATCGGACTTATTGCCAAAATTGTAGTATTTATTTTTGCTCTAAAATTCTGAGCGAATACTGCACCGAGAAATTTGAGTACTACAGGAGAAGTACGGATAGAGACGGCAAGATTGCCAAATATGTAACCTCAGTTTATAAATTAATAATTCAAACTTTTAACCAAGAGTGACCGAATTACCGAAGTGAGAAACAAGTTGGTCTTTTGCTAGACCGGTATCGGCTGCAGTAGCAGTGTCAGTCGCTTTGGCACGTTGGATCGCTTGTGGAGTATCCTGTTCGCACTGTCACTGTCACTTGTACTGTAAGGCACTAATACTAAAATGTAAGACAGACCTTTGTTGCGGACTAGTATTAGTTGCGCCGTACCATTGAAACTAGTAGCACATTAAACTGGAATGCACTACGCGTTTTAATAGTGTTAAAAATAACTCAAATATTAAAATATATAATAATATTTATGGGTATAAATAACAGACAACCACTATCATGAATTTCACTTATTTTAATGCTGTAATTAAAGCGGGCTATTCAAATAGCGATGACCAGGAATCTGGTTCAATATCGGGCGAATTCCCCGAGGGATGGTTAGCGGGGGTTAGCCTTTTCGCACTATAATTTTTTCACTTATTTTCACAAAATTGAATATTGAACTAATTGGATTAATTTATGAAAAGCTTAGCCCTCACTAAGTAAACGTGATTCCTGCATAAGATGGGAAAATATTGAATATAAACAAAACTCGTGTTGGGCTCAAAATTGCGTCCATGTTGGGGCTGATGCCGTTTGAACTAAACTGTCCCCGAATTGGGACAGACACGCAATTTTCCCCCCGGAGCGGTTTCACTTAACGATAAAAGGCTTCACCGGCTATGGCTTGGTTTTTTGCTGGGCCCCGAGTTAAACGCCGGGTTAAAATATGAACGAGGCCTCCTATTCCATTAGTGGGGGAGAACGCCCGAATTCCGAACGCTTTTTACCCCACCGTAAGCCCGTCGCCGGACAGACGTTTTTCCTTCGCGCCCGCTTCATTAGTTCCGACTTACAACCCTAGTCGTGGACTCAATTATGCGCGGATTACAACATTTTTAAAAAGCATCCCTTGCCCAGGTGCTCAGCCTGCATTGTCCGACTAATTGGTCTCCGATTACTTATTGATTACTTATTGTTCAAAGTTCAATAATATATTTTGAACATCAATGCTCTCAATACGGTTTTCCGTTTGATAACGTATTTTTCAGCTATAAGAAGTGTAATCGGTGCGGTACATTGATAATGCCGTAATTAAAGCGGGCTTTTCAAATAGCGTTGACCAGGAATCTGGTTCAATATCGGACCAGTTCCCCGAGGGATGGTTAGCGGGGAGGGGGGTGGGTGTATCGACCCAATAATTTATTCATACTCGGGATCGGTCCTGGAGCGTCGGCCGGCCTCCGCTCTACATAATCCCCAACTTTAATTAAGCCGTTTAATCCATTAAACGGGTCGCAGTACAAGTTCCCCCGACTCGCACATACGCGCCCCAGAGTGGAATCCAATTGCAATAATGCCGGCAAGAAAACTAATTACGGCCTCTGCTTCCGAGAAACTATGCGGCTTGGGTCAACGCGGCGGTCACACCGCACCGTTCTTTGGGGCCGCTCTGAAGAAGTCCGGTCGTCCGTCTCCGGGCCCCGGCTTAATGTACTTTGAATTAATTGTCTAAAAGTAGAAATTACAGTTGAAAGAGCCAGTTATCTAAGAAGCGTCGGTGTAGTTAATCACATGCATACCCTTAACCTTACATGTACTGAAATCTATTATAGTGCATTATCTTCGTTGTTATTGTCAGTCTCTTGTGGATGTTCATACATTGCTGAGTTGAAACGGGTAGACCAAAGACCGTACTTTATCCAGAAAATTGTTGATTGCAAACCGCATTGATGGCTCGTTGATGTCAGTAATTTGTATGTCGATTATTATAACCGCTTCCACAGTTAAGATAAGCGCTACGTTCGTGGCTCGTAATCGCGGATATCGGGGTTAGCTGGCGACTTCATTGGCGTAAAAATTCGTACAAGTCATTTCTGTAACAAATAACAATACTATTAATTTAGATCGGCTAAGAGAGAAGAAATCTCTCGAAAAGGAAATTACGTTATTTTCTGTTGAAATGCGCCGAAATTAGAATTCCGTGTTTATAAATACATAATTGAATCAAAATTTCGCTATGCTGCGTCAGACAATATTTTTATTAAATTTGTTATTATAACTAAATTCCGAAAGAATTGCCGAAAAATATTCGGCACAATAGTTAAGACACGGGGTCTGAGATATACAAGACCCGCAATGATGATGATAATTGCGGGTGTAGTATTAGATGCGCCGTATTGGTTTTTTGGGTTGAATGCCGATGATTCTTGATATAAGCACTTATAAGGTACGGTGGAAAAATTTACCACTAATATCGGAGGCGCCCGTAACAATGCTATCGGTTAGGCAAAGTAGTTGAGGGACCGAGTGAGGCGTATGGGGCCGGGCAGTGATCTGATTACGTTAATTGGGTTCGTGTAGGCCGATTGAAAACTAATTACAGGTCATTGAGGCCTACTGCTGTCTTCCCGCAGCCCACTGTTTGTGCTCTCCCACACGCTACACCCTTTGATCTCACAACTCTGGCTCCATTCACAGTTCAAGTGGCCCCAATGTTCACTGACATTTTAGACTTGTTGCTCGAACCGATACAGACTGCCTGGACAGTTGTTAGATTTAAAAATTATTGATATATTTATGCTGTCAAAACTTTACTTTAATAATGATGTCAAGAAAATCTCCATTTTGGAGAGCGACAGTAAAATTTCTCGTTTCGGCTTTCTAATACCTGTATGAACTTAGTGTCAATTAACTTTCACTCTGTTTTGACCCTTGTCAAATTCGTACAGGTAATGCACGATTTTTATTTTCTATTTACACTACCGCCGACTCGTTCGAAGAACTATTTCAGATTCTAAATTCAGTGAACGACCCGGTTAAAGGTTCCGTTGAAAATAATTTAGAACGGAATTTACGAATATCGTACGTTTGTAGGGTGGGTGGGCTATATCCGGAGCTGGCAACGGGGCTCCCACTTCAATATAAAACAAGAGTTTAATGCCGCGTGAATAATATTCTCTATGGGGCGGCACTATCTTTCAATAGCCCCGTCCTACAAAAACCGAAGTGTCGGCAGGGCTCGTCCTCCCAGTTTTCGTTTGTTTATTGTGGCCCCGTTTCGAATCCGAAAATTTCTGTTTGCATACCTAAATCTCCGTATTCGTGAATACACATTTCAGGGGGATGTTAGAACTCCAGCTACGTATTTTTCGTCAGGACAATTTTCTGTCCTGTATGTCTGTATTGACACTGTGTCTTAATACATGGTTGATACATGCTCTGAGAAAATTATACCCTGCTTACTTCAAATGATAGACGTACTAAATATATATTTAAAGGAACATAATAATTTTCTACTCAATTCAAAACATACTCCGAATGTTTTGGCGCATAATTTCCACAATTTTTTTTCGTTCGCAGTTCAATAATCTGACTCGAGAATTACCTGGACTGCTCGTCTGTCGGAAAAAAATCCGTGACCCGCAAAAATGGCCCCCATTTTTAAAAATAGTACACGATTTGGCAATTTGAAGTCATCAGTCATTTAACGGGAGTTGGGGAGGGGCGAAGCGTTGGCGCTAAAAGGGCGAGGCCATTCATCATTCATAATAAGGAATTCTTCAGGGCAGCGCCCCACTGCCACAACACAACACAATACCGGCGCCCTGTCCAAGATGTGCCACACAATTACAAACAGATTACGAAAAATATATTTTGTTTGCGTCGCTCATTTTTTAGTTTAATTCCACGACGCGCAGTGGAATTGACTTTTGAATAAAAATCCACGTTCATGGATACTAATACTATCGATAATACTGATGAACGTGGTGGGGATAATGGACGGGTAACAGAAGAGAGTAACTGAACGGGCAAATTAGGATGAGAAGTAAGGCGGGAATGGAACTTGGGGGGCCGGGATTTCGCGACTTCGTCCACTGTAGGTATTATGAATGGTGAAACCTATCAGGGATTATTAAGGATGGTTCGAAGAACTTTCGATCGGAATCTCTGGATGCGAGCGATGTTGGATGTCTTGTTGGAACCCCATAGTTCTATACCGTATGTTCATGTCGGATGCTAGGATATTTTATTATCCTGGAATAAGTATTAATTATTCGAAAATTAACGTTATCACTAAAATTATTTTAGTGGTTTTAGTAATACAAAGCCATATTACTTTGTGTATTGTGCGTTTGTTACTTAAGGTCAATTTTGATGTCCGTTTTGGTAATGGTCCTAGAAATCCAAATTTTCAGTTTAAGTCGGTTCTTTTGAGTCGGGTATGGGGATGAAACCTGCTATGGAATTCTAATACGGAGAAACAGCAAAAAAAACGTAGCATATATAGAGGCTCTTTTAACTCTTTTAACGTCCCGCAAATTGAAATAACACACTTGGATTGTGATTCTGGATTGAAATCAATAAAACAAGGTTTAATCCGGGCGGTTGGCCGGTCGGCGAAGCGAGGGCGAGCTGTGATCCATAGCCGAATAAATGAATTTTTTGTGCGCCCGAGGATGGGGAGGGGTGGTCCCGGCCGTAATTAAGGTGGTGCCCCATTCAGTCTAAGAACTAATTACGAGCATAAATCCGCCCCCACCCGCAGCCGTCCCGGCATCGGACAGCGGCCCGAATATGTCATCCCGCCCCAAAAAAGGGGGAGGAGAGGGTGCCAGAGTGATGAGAAGAAGGGCGACAAAGGAAAGGGATGAAAGGACAAATATAGAGGAAAAGGGGAATGATTGAGCCGGCTGAGGAGGGACAGAGATGGCGAGAGCCGCAAAATTGCTAGCGGCAGAAATTCGACGCCATTTCCTGTTATTTATAAAGAATTCTTCTGGCAACCCCCGCCAAAAAAAATCCCGTCCTAAAAAATATTCCTCAACCCCAAATTTATAACGCACAACCCTTGTAAAATTTAATTTAAATTGTGAGTTTAAAATTATTAGGCAAGGAAATATGAATATTACCATTTTACAGGGAAGTATACGGGGGATAAATTATTTCTTTAATAATAACGAAATATTTATCTAAGAAATTAGCTTGGCTATTGTTGTAAAATTGTAAAATAAACTGACCTGAAATTTCTTCAGACCGCCGAGAATTTATTTTGTCTTTCGTTATCAGTATCCATTTATCGGGTTCGGGATTCGAACGAGGAGAAGTATCCACGGTGTGACGCAAACACGAAAAGCTATTCATAGAATGTTTAATATTTTACACGCAACTATAATTATTGCATCGTTATCGCTACACTGCATTTCGATTTCAGGGAATTTCAGCTATCTTCCGCGAGATCGGGTTAATTGACGGGTAATAGATCACCGAAATTGAGCCGGGCTAAAATTATAGATTTTAGAAAAAAAAGAACGAATAAAATAATTTCTGTGTTGAGCTGAATTAATTTCCTATGTTATCCCTCCACCACGCGAATATCTTTATTTCTCTACAATATAAATGTATAATAAATAAATATAACTTTGGTATCACTTAGTTATCATCGCCTAAAAATTAGTAATAAAAAATTATGTCAGAATGATTCCTCCCTCGCTCTTTAATGTATTTCTTCGAATCGAAAATTAATTTAAATGTATGAAATAGATTCTTCAATTATTAAATATATTAAATATATATTAATAAATTTATTTCCGTGCCCAACAATGAATAAAAGCAGTCAAATATTTGTCCTTCCCTAAGCAAGTTATAAAATATTAAGTACATTCTTTGTTAGGGCAAGGCACAATAATGCTGAACGGCAGTAAGAAATGTGTCTGACATTTATTGTTCCCTCGGCTGCCCTTACCAGAGCTTTACCGGTTCGTCTTCCTCTCATTACCAGTAGCGAAATCTGTTTTTGACACCGGGGCCTTCTACGACGAGCACGGGCCTAAAGAATGGACAATATACCGCCGATAAGATTCTATATCTGTTAAGCATAGCTTTTATCTTATGCCGGAAAATGTTCGTTTTCATGCGGAAGGGGGGGCAAGAAAATTATTTCGACGGGGACTTTTGAAATACTTTTGTTTTGTATGTTTAAATCAACTTCGACAGGAAAACCGACAATATCAAATTTAGAGGTAGAAATTAAATTCGTGAGGATTTGTCAGGACAGAATTTTTTTCAGTTGGAAAAATAAAAGAAACTGTAAACCATTATCAGATTGGTGTGGAATTTCACCAATTATTGTATCAGCTATTACTTAAATTTATATTTAAAGTATTTCGATATTGTTGGGAAGTCTCGTTTAACCGGGACGAAGGAAATAATAGCCGTGACGCAAATCCTCAAGCAAATTATATTTGTATTATGAATGCAATTTTCATCAGCTGGTTTTCTATCCTTCCCCTGCCGTCCCTTCATCCCCTTTTCTCCTTCCCCTTTTTATTTCTTCATTGCATTAATTTTCCAGGCGCTTCAAGTCCGCCCCCCGGAGTCTTATTACATTTCCGACTGCAACTTTACGTTCCTACTTTCTTTTTTTATATTCTTTCCGTTTTTTTCCTCTTTTGATTTCATCTCGGAATAAATTACTTCGCTACGAAATATGCCGCTCCATTAAATTAATGCGATTAAATTCGAAGCCTATGATTAGCCGAAATAAATTCCCACAATTACGAATCAAAGTTGTATTCCCCCTACTAAAATAGAAAAAAAAAGAAAAAAAAACGCGCAATATAGCAATATTTATTGCTGCTTAATGTAAAGGCTTTCCCAAATATATGTACCAAATTTATATGGTGAATATTGAAGAGAAAAATAAAATAAATTGGTTCCGTCCAAAGTGTGCCAAAATACCGATTCTATGTTATCGAATAATTATAGTTATCATCGGAACAACATTTTTAAAAAATTGCTTTCATTTGAGATCGTGTTCAATTATAATTGTAAAAATAATTGCCTTGTAGAAATTCAGTGTTAACTTAATAGAAATAAGTTAACTCGATTTTCAACATTTCGGGATTTATTTTGTCTCTTCAACATATGGAGCATGTGACCAGTCGATTCACCCAAGCGATGAATGACGTAAATCGATATGTCGTATGAACCTTTTCAAGAGAGCAGAGCGCCATTTCGAAATTTCATAAATAAATTAATTTTGTAATGAAAACAATTCCGATGCCGTGGAATTCATACTGCGTTCAGGATAATAAGCCTGCAGGCATCGCATGAATGCTACCTTTTAGTGTGTGCTAATTTAACGATTCATTTCGAACATTTTTGCCGAGAGAGCTCAAATACTTATTTCACACGCGACTGCCTGTGTTTTTTTATCCGCCCGAAGATTGGAGCAAAATGTGTAACAAAAGAGGCCGTTTTACAGGGAGCGGAACACGTATCTGTTGAATTATAGAAGCGGCTGCAAGCGGGAAGGTGGAATTGTTCCCTCCAAGTTTAGGGACCAGTCACTTAATAGTCCCGGTTTTATATCGCGTGCGCTACTTTATTCCCCGGACGGTTTTCAGCTTCCGAGTATTAACCGGCAAAGGGGCTTTAAAAATCTTCCAAAACATAAACAGCGTAATACTCTCATTTACGTCCCTTGGAATGGGGCCTACCTTTTAACGTAACTTGTGATATCGATCTGTTGTACCGAATGAACAATGACACTTTTTATTCATAAATAACTTTTATCCTTTTTTATTGCATCATGAACGAAGGTTTAAGAAATATTTAGAGGATATAGGGCAATAAAGTTTTGAACCGGCGCTTTTAATGACCGAATCCTTTAGTCTTAGTACATGTGTAAACAATTATTCAACAGAACCAGTAAAGCGGTTAATTGAAGTTTATTATTGTATGCAGTTAATTCGTTCAACATTATATACGCCAGAATCTGCTATATAAGCTGAAAAAATAATGAAATTTGTCCACTCGGAGTATGACATGATCAATTTTATGTAAATACGATGAGAGGAACGTAAAACATTTTTCGAACATCTATCAATTATCGGACACTGTGACCAAATACATGATGCTACATAAGAACATGTCGAGTGGTCCATATTCTTTATAAGAAAACTGATAGAGCCGAACGTGAAGTCTGCAGGAAAGTACATGTGGGGCTGAAATACGCTCCCAGTCCGCCCAGCAGATAACAGAGTGGACTTCGTTTGTGTCCGGGACAGGCTCCTATTTGTCGGGCGCGTCACACTCATGGAGCGGAAGGAGGCGAAATGGAAATCGAAAGCAACTTGTTTGATGGCCAGTCATTACCTGGAGTGGAAATGTAACAGCGTCTTCAGAGGCTGGAAATAGTCCGGGCAAAATAAGGCAACAAGAAATGTATTGATTTAATTTTTTTGGATGTCTTCTCTTCTCGTCATTAATTTCTATACACATCGAGTTATACCAAAGGGGAACTGAAAATATTGTGTGGACATTTTATAAATTAAAATGAGGAAGTTATAGAATTTTTCGATGATATGGAAATAATCTGTAGCTGAACTATTACCCCCATACGCGTCTCAAAAGAACAGACCTTAACCGCAAATTTGGACTGCTGAGACCTCTATTGAAAAAGACATCAAAACTGACAGTAGACAACAAACTTACAATTTACAAAACCATTTTAAAACCGACATGGACTTACGGAATAGAGCTATGGGGTTCCGCTAAGAAATCCAACATCGCTCGCATCCAGAGATTCCAATCAAAAGTCCTTCGTACCATCCTTAATGCTCCCTGGTATGTTTCTAACCAAACAATCCATAATGACCTGAACATACCGACAGTCGACGAAGTCGCAAAATCACGCTTCCTTAAATTCCACTCCCGCCTCTCTCCACATCCAAACCCACTCGTTCAGTCCCTTTCTTCTTCTACCCATCCACTATCCCCACCACGACGGCTTAAACGCCACTGGCCCAGAGATCACCTCACATTTTAAAACATGTCAAAAGCGCCATCATTGGGTGGTTTCTTTGTCGTGACTAACACGCCGAAATAAACACATGTATCAATTGCACCCATAACTGTATAGGTTGATTGTGCAAAAATAAAACAGTTAAAAAAAAAAAAGCTGAACTATTGGAGATTAATGCTAAGCAGTAAGTTTCAAAATGTTCATAAAATAAGGCGATGAAAATGAGTACATGCCAGAAAACACTGTTGGGTCTGCTCAAAAAACTTTCTCCTTATTTATGCCTCAAGTTTGAACATTTATCTTGTAACGACTAATCTCTCGAAAAATTTGCGCGTGCGCCGTACCGGTCGGAAAATGCTTCTTGTTTATGTCCCCTACAACGGTACAAGGTACGGTTTCCTGTTGGGCCGGTGTTATGCAGAGCGTAACGGGCCCAAGGCGTATTGAGTTAAGCCTAAGCCCGGGGACAAGCCCCGGGGCGGAGTTGGCGCCGGGCCATCAGCCTCCCAATGCCCGCCCTCATGATTTATCCTGTTTTTATTTGTTTACGAAATCCGAGTCTCACGGCCGCTGTCCGGAATTATTTATTAAATGAAGCGTGGAACGGGAGTACGGGTTATTAACGACAATGCTTACTTTAATGCTTACAGCATTTATAATAACAACAATATCTGAAAATATTGTTCGTTCTACTCTTCTCGCTTTCCACACTTATTTCAAGTAAGCGAATACAGGATGCGTCGCTGATTCCATTAAAAATTCATTAAAAATAGGAATACTTACAATATAGCTACAGAATTTAAAATACCATGAGGATCAAATATTTTCCAGTCTGATTTATTTTTACTCCGAATCAGCGTGGAGAATCCCCAGAAAAGTGCCAAAATAGGTGAGGACAATCCTCCTTGAGTTTTCAATATTCCAACAGCGTAACGGTAGGGGTCCGGCTAAATATGCAATTGGGCGGTTGGACACGGTTTTAAAATTTAAAAGGGACAAGGGTTACCCAGTTTCGGGTAACGCAGTCGGGTCGCCCCCTTACCCGGTTGTACCGTAGAGGATCTGCAGTTCGGGTGAACCGGGCACTGTTTATATTTAAATCGCTCCCCTCTGGCCCTACTGAAATAGGCCTGTATTATCTTTTATTTCTGGGCCTATTCGCAGGAGAGGACCGTCGTTCGGTTGGCCGCAGGAGGACGAGTGTTTCATAGGGGGAAACACAGTCGATAATTAATTAAAATAATGTAACTGTGCCTGTGGGGTATCCTGTCTGAAGTATAACTGTGATCACTTCTTTTGTAATGAGCGACTGAAGAATGCTCTGGGATTATCCTGTTCTGGCTCATTTCCATCTGAATCCGTTCATTGCCGTCCCTTGGGTTAGATTTAGGACGAGGGGCGAGGGGACCCAACCCCGATAAGGCAATAAATAAATGCAGCGGGGTGTTACTCTCTGATAAGGATTCTTATTCTTTTTCTCTCTCTCTCTCTCTCTCTTTTCCCGTTCCACCTTTTTTTCTTTACACCGCCATCCTCGAAATCGGATTCCCGCGGTCTTGGGGGGTATTTAACATATAAAAGAGGGAAATATAGGGGCGGCCCACCCCACACACATAACACCCCACCCCCTTCCTAACGAATCCGGCTCAAGTTGAATGGGGCAACGGGCTCGGCGAGAAAAATAAAGAAGCCCCCAACCCTCGAACACCGACCGCATTTAAATTGCAAAACGGTGTGTAAACCATCCCACCGTGAACGCGATACACGCCGAGGTAGGGGCTCCCCACTAACCATTATTGCTTTCCATGGCCCCACTGATTATATTGTATTTTCAGGAATACTTCAACTTTCGAATTCGAACTGTACATTACAAACTGTAGTACTGTAATTTACCCGGTCCGTTCGAATTTGATATAATAAATAAATACGACAAAGCATCATAAAACAATGATCAACTGTCCAATTGGCTTTTTAAACAGTTTAGATAGTACTGGTTGTACTACTTGAATACGTTAGCATAAATAATTAATTTTCATTAGCTCTCAATTCGGAAATTATAAACCGAGTGCAACACTAAACAGATATGTTTGTTGAGAAGTTATATGAATACGTAAGCGTGTTTAAATTAAATTTTAATACGCACTTAATAGTGCTTTATATGTGTACCTTTTTGTACCTATGGCGAAGAAGTCATTAATGATAAGCTAGTGTAATATAATTTCGATAATTGTGAATAGCAATCGGTAGAAATTAAATAAATTTAGCTCGCTACTTTCGGTCCCATTTAATTTGTATTTCTCTCAGACTAATTTTTAATGTTAATGGAGCTTCATAAGTCGTTGATTGCGCCTCTGATTTACGAAATGGAGGCTCGCATTAGCGTTTGAATAACGAGTCAATTTTTTAAGGTCTAATGGCCCGAGTCTCCTCCAATAGAAAAAAGGATTGAATAAATAAACTCGCTAGAATCCTTTCGAAGTCTTTAGATATGCGACCGAAAATAATGCGACTCGCCTTGTCCAGTGTTCAATCAAAGCAAGAAAACAGAGGACGGTCTGCAAACGCCGGGACTATCTCGATATCTGAGAAAGCCAAAAAAATATGAACTTTTTCGTGAGAAAATGATGATAAAAATAAACAGAAACACTGTAAAAAAAATTCTAAAATGGGCACTTGTTGAGCTGGGTTCGTTAAACACGAGGAAAAGCCCCAGGTATTAATTACGGCGTTGAATATGTAACCGCGTTTCATCATGCAAATTTTGACGGCCCAGTTCTAATAAGACTCTGCGGGCACCTTTCATTACAATGAATTTAAGTTTGAATAATTATTCTAAATTAAAAATGTTTCAGTTGACCGAAATTTTACCCGTTGTGAGAACCAAAGCCGGTCAATTTTTAATGGGCGTGAATACCGTGAATTGAAAATGCTAGTTTCAATTCAGTAGATACCCTCATAAAGACATATCCAGGAAATAAATTTAAATTTTAGCGAGATTTTAAATTGAATAATTATTTCCTCTCTCAATTCTTCCCAAAGATAAAAATAATGAAACATAACTCCTCTCCAGATGAGGTGACCGCTAATCATAAATATATTGTATTGATATCTGAGAGAATTCTTGTGGGATTCAATCCGGTAAAGTAATTCAATCCCAAGTTTATATTTACAATTGAAGGAAAGTTCGTTGCGCCACTAGAGAATCAAACACCACTGCCTTTACGCTGAACAACTTTAATCGTTAGAAAACTATCACTATTTCAGTTGCTCCTTTAACCCTACCTATGGTCATTATATAAATTACAAGTTTGTAAATGAACAAGAGCAAAGTGCATAACTGAAATTTAATGAGTGTACTAGAGTCAGTGAGTTCACCCGCCCGAGAATTTACCAAAGCGTTTACACCACATCCCTTTTACGAATTAATTACGTCTGACCTCTAACGCCATCATTTGTTTTACAATTCCTCTTTTTCTTATTCCGTTTTAAACTGAATTTATCGGACAGGCCCTATTGGGTCTACTTGGCAACAAAAATATTAATTTTTTGGTCATATTTAATTTCTGAAAGCCGGATGAAAGCCGCAGGACATAATAATTGAGTATCTACGCTTCTGTGTCGTGACGCTGGCAATCAACGCATTAATTTGTTTATAAAAACCTTTTTATTTCTTATTTTTATTGTTCCTCTATCCTTCCGCTCTTCCGCAATCGCCCGAAAGCGGAACGAACTCAGCGCATACCCGCCTATAAACGCATTAACGGGTAATTGATAGGGCACCGTAAAGCGAATAAACACTCCGCGTATAGAATCGTAACCAGGTTACACGAGCCATCGGGATTCGTTAGCGCAAGGGCCCGCCGACTGTGTCATCCGATAAACATTTTAAAAAATCGTTCGTGATTGAAGATTGTAATTGAGTTTCCTGGCTGGGACGGAGACATGACGCCCGGCTGATATTCCGAGTGGGAAACTTAATTTTCCGGATTTCCGATCGCCCGATATTTGAATAATTTCTTTCTGCAGCCGGGAATTAATTAATACGCGAACGGTTCTTTGGAATTTGGAGAAAATAGATTGCGGGCGTGCGCCAATCAGCTCAATAAACACGAATCGTGGCAGATTGTTATACCAAAACATAATTTGCGGAAATAACATAAAATTTAACAGAACGTTTTGCTCAATTGAATCATGAATGTGCCTAGAAAATTTAGTATGTAATATTTGACTCTAATAGTGAGAAATTGAGTGAGAAAAATACTGGTGAAGAATATTTAAGGCTATAAACATTAAGACATTAAAAATATGAAAAACGAAATTGAATTGATTGATGTCCTACCAAAGTCTTGCAGGTCATAAATATTTTACGAAGACAACCCCTTATTACCTAGTCATATTATCAAGGTCTATACCGCTGTTATGCATTCTCATTATTCAAATTGAACTATGGGAATCACAAGTGATCAGGATTTATTAAAGGAACCCATTTCAATTTATGATTCTATAGGACAAGAACTGATACGGCAATTGCCGTTTTCTCGCCGTAATCAATCATTTATAAATCTCCAACCAAAGTAAATTTGAATTCAAATATAATTTGCATTTACGAGTATTAATTTTAAAATTGCATGACTTCAGATACTTCTATTTAGTTTGCCGCAACAGATATTTTAAAATAAATTATTCAGGTCCGAAATATAAAAGTAGAATTTTATAAGAATATTAAAAAACTTGAGAATGACCATGAAAATGAAGTATATATTTATTAGAATTTGGTATATTTACTATTAATTTTCCTTGTGTAAATAGTAGTTTTTCGTATATGCATAGTTACGGATCAACTCTGACAGCAAATCCATTCATCGCGGTCTGAATATATCAAGGCTGACTTTATAAGTATTTAATTACAGTAAATAGATTTATAGAAATCTATCTGGGGGTTACATTGGAAGCGGCCTTCCACAGTTGGGACTCCGTATACATCCTGGGAAATCATGTAAGTGGTGGATGAGAGGTGGGCATACTGAGGATTGAATTCGACGGGTCCGGAGGGAGGGAGGGAGGGAGGGAGAGGGATGAGGGAGAGAGAGAGACAGAGGGTCGGCCTTGACAGAACCCAATAATTGGCGAGTATGGCCGATCGGGCTTTGAAGTTGGCCGAGATTAGGGAGGTGGGCTCATTTGGGCGACGCGGTGGAGAACACGCGGGTCCCTCCTCCTCGCCCTCCTCCCCCGACACACCCCCTCATCCCCCTCATAACCGACCGTTGACACTGACAACACCCACAATTCATAGACCCCGACATCGCAGTCTCCCCAATTGAGTTATAGCCCGCGTTCAATTATTCAACGACGGGAAGCAGATTCAATTTTCCACCATCCGTCGGGGGCAATCCGCAGGAAATGTGTCCCCATGAAACGAATAAATATGAATGGACACAAAATTACTATAAATTTTTGCTTCATTTCTCAGCGTACCGTCAAGGTTACTTGCTGCTTTTTGCGAAACCATAACGCGCTGCCATTCGTTCTATGGTTTCATAAATGTTACGTAGGATTCACGTGTGAAGTAATCTAATCATAATGCTGAAAGGGAATGGAGTTGATCCGTCAGTATTCATCTAAGAACGTAAACGTGGCTAGTGATAATTTTATAATTATAATAAATAGCACATTCATTGGGGATTGTGGTGATTTTGGTCTATTGAGTATCATCACTTACACGTGTCCCTTAACTAAGATATCGGACCCCAATGTCTTTGAAGAACGTTTTTAGAACTAATTTCCAGACTGGAGATATTCCATTTTCTTTTTTAATGAATCAATTCCGTGAAAGTGCACGACGAATGCCGTTGTTTGTAAACCGACTCGGTATTGAGCAAGGTTTCGTTCGCCGGGAAGTAGGCAAAGAAAGGGCTCACTTTGGGTAGGGCTTTGTCGTCGGCCATAAAGGGAGCGGGGGCGGACGAGAGCGCGTCGGCCTCAGCCAGACAAGCCAAAAATTCTATTATGATCCCAAACAGGCTATTAGGCGAAGAACGGGTGAAGGGCGTGGGGGGGAGGGGTGTCTGGGCCCTTTTAACGCCTGTTTATATGCTAATCTCCATTTTTTTTTCATCTCAGCCCTTTTCCGCTCGTTCCCCCCCCCCCCCCCAACCCTATACATCTATCTACCTCCCTTAGCACTCGCTCTCGCATGGCCGGATCTCTTTTTAAATAAAGGACAATATTATTTCAAAGTAGTATTTCCAAGTTGAAGGGCGGTTGTACTTCTTTCCTGTTGTACTTATTATCTCTATCGTCCCCAGTGCAGTTCTTTCTTTGGCAGTATTCAACATTTTGTTTAATTAAAGTCACAATTTCCATAACGGCTCGTCTTGACCCATTTAACACTATCTTCACACCACTTGCATGTAAACTGAAAATCCAACGAAAGGAAACATTATCTTCATAATATATTAAATCAAATAACAGTCGTATTTGAATTAATTAAGAGAGCAGGCCACATAACAAACTCGTTAGTCACAGACAAATCCCAAAATGATCAACTAGCTGGCTATATCGCTTCGGCGGAATTTGAATTTCAATGATTCAAATCTCAGCCCCAAGATTTTGGAATGAATGATATGAGCGGCCTCCTTGCAGTCATGTGTCGCCGGTAGAGGCCGAGGCCCGTTCTCAGCTGAGACTCGACTCCCCGGTTCGAATTGCGCCGCCCACAATTAGCCGAACCGCCGGTTAAATCTTTAACAGGGTGATATCGCTCCGCGAGAGCAACAAATTAATGCACGTTGACTGATGTCGGAAGGCGCTAAACCGAGGAGTGATTTAGATCTGGGAGCGCGCGTAAGCTAATTAATTATCCGTTAAATAATAGACGTTATCTTCTGTGGCCGCCGACAGCCTATTACGGCCGAAGGTCTATATTACACCGTTCTCGAGTTAGTTTAATTTAGTTAATGCGTATAAGGTATCCTTCAGGTATCAAAATTATAAATAACATCGCTAATATAATTAGAATTTGTTCTTTGTTTGCCGTTTTTAAAAAGTTAACCATTTTATTTTTCAATCTTCTGTTGGCATGTTGAATGAAATTTGAATGAAATTTACTAAAAATTTCGGGCGCGTTTCACAATAAGAATTATTTTTTAAATTTTGTTATATCGAAATTTATGGAGTTTCTATTCAGCCTTACATGATTTCCTAGGCTTTTATCATATAATTCGTGCAATTAATTAAATTCAAATAGTTGTTTGAAGCTTCTGTCCATGACTGCAGTAGGGAATAACGTAAGACTCGCAGTTGGAAAGATTGCAAATTGTCTAACAGCGCGGGCAAGCAGATATTACATCAGAGGAAGATCTCTGGAAACCAGGAATGATGTCCCAATTCGGACTGTCTAGTTGGATGGAGGAGTTGGGTTGTTGCGGAGACGGGAGGGGTTCGAGTGGCGGGGGCGGCGGGTACGAGGGGGCCATTCTGCTGAAATTCTGAAACTAAGTTCGGAATTGTGCAACTTCCCTCGCGAGGAGTATAACTTATAATCGAACTGGCATTGTTCCACTCTCAATATAGGGTGGGGGGAGGCGGCCGGCTAGTTACCTAAATAGGATATAAGTTTGCGGGTGGCACACCCCTCAGCGCCGGTAATTTATAACGGGGTTTTCTCCGAATATCGGCCTCTGAAAGCGGCGTCCACGTTCGGCCAATTCCACCCCCTCGTCCCTCCCAACCCCTGAGGAGCTTGAATAATTTTGTCTTCTTTTGTCCTGTCCGTGTCAGGATTTTAGGGTAAAATTTAAGCCGAGAAGTTTCCAATTCCTGAGCTTCACTTCTATCGGAGATTTATTAAATTCTTCCAACCTCGAAATCGGAATTTCAAACGAGTCTACTATGGTACCGCTAAGAATTTCTTATTATATGAACACATACTCTCCTTATGCTACTGTTCTGTTGCTGCAGTGTAATTATATAAAGAGTTTTTCTCCACAGGAAGTAATGAAATGGCTGAATTTTATTAAAGGCGATTTCTCAATAGCGGTCAAACGAATGCAATTAGTCCGAAGCCGAGAAAACGTAAGAAGTCTGGAAGTAACTGATAGAGGATAGGAGAAGGGCGTTGCCTGTTAACTAGTTGTAAGGGGGCGCTAATGAGGGGGCGGGTAGTGTCTGGCGACAAGACGGGGACCCGCCTGTTGTTAGCACCCCGTCCCTTACAGACATCGGGCGGCCTTCACTAGGGGGCACACACGCCCACTTTACACTACCGCAAGAGACAACCCAAATATCCTTAATAACATGAAAACAGGTGAATGAAACAATCAAGAAATTGCCAAGGAGTTTTGATATATTAGACTTCAAGAATTATCCCTGTAAACTTTAGTTTCGAATGTATTGTAAATAGTTCAAACAAACCATGTGTAAATGATATGGTCTAATTAAAGTTGAAAAAAATTGTCAATAAGTAATATCTAGAATTTTAATGTTAACTATGCATTGAAAATACTAAAAATAGTCGTTTTATCACTCAAGACATTTTGCCTATTAGTATACCAGTGATCGTAGCCAGCTTCATTTAATACCTCTTCTTATTTTCATATCATAAATGTTGCGTGGCTTTATTGTGGCTTGATAAACATTTCATAAATAAAAGCGAGTGATAAATAAATTATTTATTTCACTGTCGACGACATGAGAGTGGAGGAGGCTGGTTGCCTCGATACGTTAGTGGGGTCGAAGCGGTAGGGAGACGGGGTCGCGACCCGACCCGACCCGATAGTAAGGCTGTCGGGTTCAACCCTCGGGCCCCATGCATAATAAGCGGCCCACGGCCCGTGCACACAGATGCGCTTCTCATAATATGCGCCACCCGACGCCCCGGCCACTCGCCCTTGGCCCGTCCTGACAACTTTCGGGCTTCATGAATAATTAATTATTCCCCTCCTCGGAGGTCTCCCCCCAACCGCCCCCGAAGGGTAATCGATTAATGCATCGCTTGCAACATGTCGTATAACCCAGCTGGATTTACACGTCTAGGTGTCCCGCATACAGACGAGCGACGATCCAAGTGATAATGAATTATTCGACATAAGGAATTATTCGGGTACACTCGGGGGAGGTTGAATTAGTCACACGAGTATTAGGGGTTGACAAATTCTAGCTTGAACGTATTCCTTTCTAACAGCGAATAATAAAAAACGAATACAGATTATGAGAACACCTCGCGTCCAATTAATCGATTTCTCCGGATAAGGCTGTTTAACCTTATCGCTACTTTCTAAAATGATTAAGCTCCTGAGATTAGAAACTTAAATAATACATTCCGTCTAATGGCACAATTAATCCTGTAATTATAAAATCGACGCGGGTCGGATCGTAAGCTATTTATAACATCTTTAGCGGTCCTCGATTAGCCATTAGCCGGCCGGAGCCAGACACCGCTCCCCAAGATATATGGCCGGGCTCACACAACACCGTATAACCGGCAGTTGTAAATCTCAAAAATGGACTAATTTATCTTGCGCTAAGTGATCTCGAAAAAGGGTTGGGGCAGGGGGAGGAAAAGAGAGGAGCGAGAAGAACATCACGGTTAATTCTTAAGTGAGCATAAACTTAGCATTATAGAGTCAACCGCGAATAATATATAGCCCATATTCTAATCTTAATCATACCATCTGGTTCTCATGAAAAATATATATTACAAATTGTCATTCAGGAATACTAAAATGCGGGAGATTCGGAGCTTACGCGTATGAACTATTTCCTATAAATTTACTTCATTATCCTTGTGTGTCGCTAAAAAATCCTGATACGTAGGGACAGAAAAGGGATGAGGATTCAATGATAAAGATTCTATCTCAGTTAATTCTTAAATTAACCAATTGAAACGAATTTATATTCCCACCCATGTGAAACGACTTATAACTAAATATACATTGCATTTATTTTTGTCTAGACATAACGTTCGAACTTCGTTGCGCATGCCGATGGAATGGCGTTTGCCAATTTCAGAACGGCCCGTGCTCACAATTTATGAGGGCTTGCACGGTATCCTCGCGTTAATTCTATAATCTTTCCCCGGGGGAAGTTCCTATCTGTTGTGTAAAGGTTGATTGGGCGTACGCGCGTGTGGCCTGCGCCGCACCCGCCCCTAACCGAGTTAGAGCCACCGAACCGGCCCCCTGCGGTCACTTACCCCTCCGCCCTTTAAACAACATGAACTAATTTTAATGGCGTCGTTAAACAGGGATTAGCGTTGGTCGGCGTTGAGCCTGGACAGTGGTTCTTTTCGAAATTTCTGCCAGCACCCCCCCTTATATATATATATATATATATATATATATATATATATATATATATAAATCGAATGTTCAACACCGATATTCATGGTTTTAAGGTCATTTTAAATTGAATTTATGAAATATTTCTGATTTAAATCTAGCGGATTTTACATAGCAGATTTTAGACAGGATTTGCAGTGATTTTTAGATTTTTGCTTCCTCTTGTGCAGTGGGTAGGTCAGAAATCTAGTTTAGGAATACACCGTTGAATGCATTAGGAGTACTTCAATATTGTTTGCGTCACCTCTTAAATACTGCTGGGGTGTACGGAAAGAAACCGGACGACGCAAAAAAAGAAGACCGAGCACGCCGGTTGTTAAAAAATAATCCGCCCGCATTTTTAATTAAAACCAAACGGTCCGTTCCAAAAAATCCCTGGACTTGAAGGATGTCGCGAAGTGGACGTGAGATATGAGTTGGCTTGGCAGGGGGTCGTTGACAGGGGACGACTCTGACCGAGGGCGTCCTCTCGGCCTCGGGAGCCGGCCCACAGCCAGATAAGTCCCACTCGAGCTTTATTATAAACGGAGCGGGTCGCTGAATTAATTACTTCGCCCCACTGTGGGTGAGGAGAGGTGTCGCCCAAAGGATCACCTGAGAGCCCGTAACTGATACATTATGGAGAAACTCTCTCCGCAAAGCCCTCTTCAAATTTCATCAGTGTTGACAAAAATAAAAAGGTAAGTAATAAAGATGTGCTTAACTCTGTAATGTAGGAGAGAAGACAGGAACAGACGAAATCTACGTGGTTCGAACCCCTCGCAGACCACAAAACAGGTATTCTAAACTGAAAAATATTTGAGTCGAACTTGTAAGGGTCAATAAAGCGGCTGCAAACACCGCTAATTGAAGTGTTCATTAATATGGGAATAGAGTTTTAAATCCGATCGCCAAATTTGTTTTCAAGGCAGTAATCCTGTGGACTCCGAACGCGGAAAAAACATTAATTCTCCACTTGAAAACCATCACCGGCGGTGCAAACATAACTGATTGGCTTATTTAACAATTGGGAAAACAAACAAATTGAAATTCCGTTGTGAACTCTGGCTAATTAAAATGATGTTGGGCCCTTTGTAGTTTCCAAATTAAAAGGTAAACATTGCAGAGCAAATAGTTAATGGAGGTTCCAATTACCAATGAGTAGGTTGAATGAATATTATCATGCTTTCACCAAAAGAGAAGAATCCTCGCGATAATTGAAAAATAAACTTAGCAATGCCTCTTGGGAAGATTACATTTAGAACCCGAGTCATAAAATTAATTGAACTTTAAGGATTCTTTTTAGCTTAAAATTTGAACTACAGATTTATCAAAGCGTTTTTTAAAATTAAAAATATATTTCTTGAATTTCCTTACGTTTACATTAAAAAATGTGACTATTATTGAGGTCGGTCATTACTATTTGGGCCAGAACACCCACTGGTTGCTCTGGAACAAGAATGAATTTCGAGTTGGGCGACATCCTTCGATATATAATATTTGTGACAATAGTTGAGTAGTATTTTCTGTATGCATTCTGATTGCATATGTTTCGTTTGAGTGATTAATGGGTTCTGGCGTTCAAAAATTCCGTCCATTGGATAACTGTTCCCTCAATCCAACTCAACTCCACCCTCGACGGGAAGAATATCGTTCCATTCAGAATTTCAGAATCCAGAGGCGAAAAATCGCCCATGGACTATTCGACGGCGGCCCTTTAATTTTTCCGCATTCATATCCCGGCACTAGAGACGGTGGGGTGGCAGGGTTAGGGGGCCCCCATTAGGGGGAGGAAAGGAGGCTCGGGAAGCCATTCGCTTTTAAAAGACCCAGATTGGGGTTGAACACTCCGTTATGCTTCTCCCTCCGCCCCCGCCACACCAAGATGGTGTGAGCTCCGCAGGCTGGAAAAATTCAGGGTTTATACCCCCGAGGCCGGTTGAGCGGCATTCATCCCTACCAACTATAGCAGAGGGCCAATTCTAAAGCTGCTGTTTACCGAATACGCCCGAAAATATTCGCCGTGCATTGTCACTAGCCATCTTGATTTTAGGAGATAAAACTGAAGAATTGTTTCAGTTAATTTAAATAAAGAATCATTAGATGATTAATACCGTTTTTTAACTTGGCGGGGAAATACCCCAGTTTCTAATCACGTTTATAACGAGTGGTCAACTAGGCCGGAGTATATTCGACTTCGATGCAGTCGAAATCCCTCGAATTCCCCTTTATTGTATCGATAACACTTTTTAGGCACACTTTCTGCCTATTTATGTATAAATTTATCAACTTTGGACGGAAAAATTTGTCAGCGCGGGACCACAACGCGTCACCTTCGATTTCACCTGATAAAAGCCAATAGATTATGCGACAAAAGGATCCGGGCTCGGGCATTAAATAATTTCTTGGGCGCGAAACAAAAGCTTTGGGGGAGGGTGAAACCTGAAAAAATCTGCGACAGGGGACATTAGCCCGGTACAATTGGTCCTCATTTGAGCGTCGGGGGCCTTAACCCCGAATCGGGAACAAAGCCGCCCCACCCGTATAAACGGTCTGGCTGGCGCTTTTGTCGTTTAAAATTGAATCGGCTTCCGTTAAATTTGGTCCCAACACAATTTTGCAAACACATTGTTCGTGAATTTACAGGGATTCGGCCCGGCTAAAATCTTCGCTCATCTGTATTCTTGGACCGTACAAAACCGGGAATATTTATGCGTGGACCGCGTTAATACATTTTAAATCCGTTCAGTGGTCCGGACGTTCGCACGTAATAAAAGGCACGAGGGATGTACATTCTGTACGTGGGCGGACAACTGACCGATAATTATGTTTAATGAACTATAATTTTAGTTGAAAAGAGGAGGGGGCTTTCAAATTTACCAACTAGTATTCGGTCCGCAATTTACTAGCGCAGACACCTTCACTAATCTGTTGTTATTTAGTTTTACTACATGTACATATACACGAAATTGTCGAGGATTTAAGTCTTGTGTAGTATTGAATAGGACTCCAAACTTTACTTTTAGAGTGCTAATACTTTACTAGATTATTTGATAGAGCTCAGAAATTACTTAGGGGAATTTTCACTGAATAAGCAGAAGATTAAGGTGAAATGTTTCCTGCGGCACATAATATAGTAAGATAAAACGAACATTTCAAGTAGGGGAGTAGGGTGAATTTATTTCAAATGGAATTGTAAGGAAACTTTATAAGTTGAGCGGCTCAACAAATACTCGGAACTATTATGTATTGAAGCGCTCGACAATACTGGGAACTATAATATACTTAGCCACTCAGCTAATACTCGGAAGTATTACATACAGAGCCATTCAATAACTGATCGGAACTATTATGTACTGGACCGCTGAACAATACTAGGAACTATAATATACGTAGTCACTCAGCTAATACTAGGAACTATTACATTCTGAGCCACTCAATAACTACTCGGAACTATTATACTGAGCTGAAAGTTGTAACTGCGGTTTTAATAATCTTGCGCAGTTAATCGAGAAGTTGGATTATTATGTTATTATCACTTAGTATGTGCTTATTACTTATTATCACATTACTAGTATCGCTTATATTATTACTTTGTATGAATAATTGTTTCGAATGGTGTACAATAAATCGGTGAGGGCAAAGCATAATGTCTTTTTATTCTTTTAAAGCGTTTTCTTCAGAATTAATGTTTAAGAGTTGACTCAACTTCGTTTCTCATCGTATCGCGTTACAGAGACCGTCGTTAGACGGGGGTATACAAGAAGTGATTATGAGAGGTAGCCATGTCATGGATATCATTAAAAGAGGAAGTCGGCGGGAAGAGGGTGGAAGCGGGAGAGAGTTCATTTGAAACCGATCCCTGGGGAGAAGGTGGGAGAGGATCGATACCGAAGGGGGGAGGATTTTTCCGGCAAATTTCCTTCCTGTAATCCTCCCTTCCATTGTGTGTACCTTAAGGGATTAAAAGCCATTGACTCGTCCACCCACGGAACCACAATTACCAGTTCTCCATAACCGTGTAAAAAACATTTTTTATGGTCGAAGCTATCCCTAATTAAAAACAATGGACTTTTAAGACAATAATGTCATTAAGACACTAAGAATGATTTGATATAAATAAATATTACGGGAATATTTATAAAATTTCATCATTCTAGTAATTACTCCCTCCATCTGTTTCCTTCTGTCTTCAAAACAGATCTTACCCTTTATTTATGAAACCTTCTGCTTTGTAACGACCTTAAGACTCATTTCATTCATTCTTAAATTTTCCAAAACATTGAAGTAGAACTCTAAAAGTGCCTGCAGTTTTATGAGATTAGAAAGAGAGTCGCGCCATAGATTAAATTCCGACGCCATCTGAACTAAAAGATGGCTGTCTTTTCATACAATAAATACAAGCAATAATATATCACGAATTTATGAGAATCGGCGCCGGAAAACTGATTCGCACGCCATTAAAAAAGTGAGATAAAGTTTCGCTCCGGTTTCAGTAGGGAGGGACTATCTGCGATAGAAGGCGCGGAGACTGTGAGAACCACTGACGAAGTTAATAATGATACATTGCGAGAAGTCCCGTCCCCCCGGATGACGGATCGCATGCCTCCCTACTCTACTGTCCACTACTTACAGGACAATAAAGAATATCGTCACGCTATACCCAATTCATTAGTGGGAATAACCAGTGCAGAGATTTAACCAACCATTGAACTTAATTAATCCGCGAATTATTAATAATCTAAAGTTTTTTGTCAACAGAATGCTCTAAAATCTATTCCATTTGACCATTTGAGTTGATTCAACCAATATTTATTTGAGTTTTCGAACCTGTGTTATTCCTATACTAATAACAATATTGAAAATATTTTAAATTATAATAAAAAATCACATCAGATTGTATAGCAACTGTCGTTTAAATTTCGAAACTAAAATCGGGATAAAA
Organism: Lethocerus indicus; assembly: GCA_019843655.1. Classification (NCBI taxonomy): domain Eukaryota; kingdom Metazoa; phylum Arthropoda; class Insecta; order Hemiptera; family Belostomatidae; genus Lethocerus; species Lethocerus indicus. The sequence continues at coordinate 20,784,119 of JACDQD010000006.1, forward strand.
GGACGCGAAATGATTAATCGCTGGGCCGCATTCAAGCCGAATATTCGAGGTAATTTAGCAATTTCTTGCTTCTTTCCTTTGCCAGCTTCTACATAACCGGCAGCGAACGTGTCTTTTCGTGTCGATATTGCCCACGGGGGTAGGAGAAATCGACAGGAAAGATTTCGGCCTAGAGGGGGAATGGAGCTAGGTAGCCGGGCTACAAAAGGCTGCAACAGAGCTAGCCGCTTCTCTCATCTCTGGCACGTTTTCAATAAACACTCGTTCTCTCCTACGCTCCCTCCATTCGCTATACTCCGCCTTCTCTCGCGTCCGCCCCCCCCCCCCAGAAGGGCGTTAAACTGTTTGGGGCCGATTGCCGGTTTTCGAAGAGATTTGGGCCCAATTTAATCCCGGACCGCGATAAAAATCCACGACCCGGCCATCAATAACGTGCCCGGAGACCCTCTAACGCCCTTCATCTGCATGCGAAATGTCCCGGTACGCTAAACGCCCGCCTATCACTCCCTTATCCGCAGTAAAGTACCCTACTATGCGTAGAGGCCCGCTTGTATAAGCCTCATACAAGATTTTTAAAGTTATCAACTATCCATAGGTCTACAGAATAAGATCATTAGAACAAGAATATTCGCCACTAAGTTGCGAAAGAGAAGATAAATTGATGAAGAAATGGCTGTATATACACATATATTGATCATGATGTCAGTACAGTAACTGAAGTGATAAGTTTGACAGATGTTTAAACGGAATTGGTGTTCCGTAATAAATAAATAAAAATTTATTTTTATTGTTTAAATATTCTTGGGAGCCCCTTCCCGGTGGCTTGTCAGCGGGTATCCCCACGCTCGTAGATGGAAAAATCTGTCCCTTCCTGACAGGGTTTATGAAAATCAGAATCGTGGATTATATTCGGGAGAGCAAAATTCAGTCGGTGGGAGGGGGAGGGGGGGATGGAGATGAGCCTCGATATATGCGGAGGCCTACCGCGGGAAAAAACCCACCTGCCTATAAATCCGCCCCTCTCGAATATGCTTTTGTTACTCTCCTGTGCCCAATATGCGGCGCCCGAATCCGAATCCTCCCGCAGACACAGTCGATATCCAGATTTCGCGGTCGGAATGAGTTTTCGTGCAATTTCCAAACGGGCCGAACAGACGCGCCCCTGGTTAAAACCGATTCAATTTCCCCATCATTCGATTTCGGCCTCTTGCCATCATCATCAGCATTCAGTTAATAAATTAAACGCTAATACAGATACACTAAATTGTTCATTATATCTTTCAGAATTGAGAGAAACGTGTTAACGAATAATAAATGTCATAGACTCAATTTAAAGAGGAAACAATTCTGGAGGAATATTGCGCCGTCTTATTATTCACGAGCGCTCCATCAACTGGTTGTGCCGCAGAAGTTCTCGAAAATAGCGGTTTTTTTCCATATTCAGAGCGCGTAACTGGGAGCTCGGGTGTCGCGAACTGGAGTCGTGTTGAATAACGAGGCTGTCTCGTGGTCCTAGCCGGCGTAGGTGGAGGCACTCCCCTCGCTGCTAATCGATTGACAATGACAGAACTGGGACACGTTCGTCGGGGCCCGCTCCACTCCGACTACTTTTTCTTTGTCGGTTTTGCTGTTTTTCATTTCCCTCCGGTTCCATTCATCACATGACCGATGGCGGGATGAACTGGAAGGGACCCACCAATGCAGTCTTAGGCCAACAAATCGCGTGCAGCGGACTGTAGATATTATGCAGACAAAACTATATAAAATGCAAAATTTTGATTATGCATGCACATTACGTATTCACTTCAAACATTTCTGAATTCAGAAAAAAAATCGTCCTTTAAATTAAGAGTGATTTATAATTAGAGACACGGCTCTCTTGATGCTAGCCCGCACAGTCGGAGAGTCGTTCCGTTGTAGTATCTAGAGCGCCGTTTCATTTTTGCCAGTGATCGATGTCCTTTATCCGGTTATCCAACGACTATTTACTTAGAATGTACTACCTAATTCAATTAGAGAGGCTTCTAAAATTTGATATTCCTATTTATGAATTAAAATTAAAATTGATGTTACAATGGGAATGTCGTATGTTACATATTCATTTCCTCATCTGCATTTTACGTACATCACATTAGCTTTTTTTGTGCGTCAAGCGCATTTGTATTTCAGTGTTCTGCCCCTCCAACAAATCATCATTCTAACCGAACGATGAAGAACGTTTTCAGCTGAGAACGCTTGTGTCAATTTTAATTTTGGACTGAAATGGATCGTCAAATCGATTGAGGATGACGGTATTGGGACAGCATTGGCGGGGTCCCTCTTATTATCTGGTTTCATTTCACAGGGACCCTCGTCGATTCATCATGGGCCCCCCGATATTGAATGTTGGCTCCCGTCACTGACATGATTCAAACAATGTCCGTTGTCAATCTCGGCATCGTTTTTTCTTGTTTTCATTAGCGTCGATTGAATTGTAACTTCAAATATCTGATACGAAAACCGAAGCCATTTTTAAAGAAACATTCATTCGATTGCCATTATCAAAGTACGTTGGCGAAGAATTAATCACAATTATTACTATTATTATACGACAATAAATGCGTCCTAGTTAGTGATAAATAAAGAAACAAGCATTAGTGTGCATTGCAGTAAAATCTGATGCCCCATCAGAAATACATAAAACCATACGAAATGAGCTTAATATTTAATTTCAGTGCTAAATGTATTTCAGAGTGTGAATATGTGTATTTATTACTAATTCGACGAATTGTGGTTAAAGTTAAAAGTCGGATAAATTAAAATATATTGAAAAATTCACGGTAACTTATAATCAGGGATACGGCGCTCTTGATACTAACTCGCAACGCCGGAGCGTCGTGCTGGTGTAGTATCTTGAGCGCCGTGGCTTCTTTAACAGTGATCGATGCCTTCTATCCGGGCATCAAATGTACCAGCTTAAATAACAACACAGTTAATTTAACGTCTCCTAATTTACTAAGAACCGCTTTTTATCTGATTTATTAGTTCTAGTTTCAATTGTTATTACAATGATTATACAATACATACCATACACAACATTATTGTCATTATAGAGAATAGACAACTGACATTTGATTTTATGTTCATTAAGTTGACTCAGTGAGCTGTAAAAGATTGGAAATATTGAAAAATTTACGTCAAACGACATTCGCCTTTGTTTTGCCGGTCGTATATTTCCCGGGCGTCGTTCTTTCGGAACAGGTACAAGGTACAAGGGGAGCCCTTTGATATCCGGGGGGGCGTCAAATTGGCGCAAGGTTACATTATGAAGGGGACAAAGGGCGAGTCAAAATCAGACATTTTTTTTCATTCTGAGAGGGACCCTCGTCAAATCCTTCGGCCCTTCGCTTTCCGCAAAACTCGATATTCTTGCTCTAAAACCATCCCCTTTCCACGGTACTTTTCCAATATATCAAAACTTCCGCCTCAACGAAAAAACCTCTTGCGCCCCGAGCTAACTTGGAAGGCCATTTAAACAAAAAAAAACAAAAGAAAAAGAAACAGAAAAAAATGTATTTATTAGATAGTAGGTTCGACAGTTATAAATCACGTCTCGGGGTCAAGCCTCCGAGACTGGGGGAAAATATGGGGCGCTCTCTCTAATTACGAAATGACGGATACCGAAGCTCCCACCGACCCCCTCTTCATCGCCCACTCTACGCCCCTCTCTCGGGCCTTAATGCGAAAAGTTATAGTTCTCTCTACCCCGCTCCCATCATCCCAGATTTTCGTTTTATTAATATCTTATGCTAAATAGGACTGTTTGAATTATGAGCTGAGCTTCGTGCCCCCACTCCTCTTCTGCGCAACTGACTCTCTTTAAAGAAGAATTCGGCGCTCAGTAGTTTGAAAAACAAGCTCTCCCGGACGCAGGTTTAAGGAAGGGGACAGGCGCGTCATTTCGGGAGGGGTGGGAAAATTGCCTCTACCCAAACAAAAAAATATAAGAATAAAAGGTCCGGGAAAACATTTGAATTCCAGACTTACCCTTTATTGTGGCGGGGAATACAAAGGGGAGTTCTGGAAGGGGGGGGGTCCACCTGAATGCAAATTGAATGAAGTCAATGTTGCAAAGTTGTAGGTTGCCGTGAAGTCCGCCCCATTCCCACAGCCGGCCTGATTCGAGCATTGTTTATTTATCGAGTAGGGCCCTGTGCGTGTTCCCCTCCAGCAAATTAATAATTGGCCAGTTTTATTACGGGGGGCGCCCACCATTCTGTCCTGTGTATTGCAATCGAACATTTCCAAGATGTCGGTGGGTAGCGCACGCTCGGATTTTCAGTGCTATTGTCTCCTGACCATCGCAAAATGAAGTAAAATATACTTAGAATTACTTAGAAATAAATTACAAAAATAAATACTCAAATAATTCCAAAACACACGTTATAGTGAACATTACAGAATATATTAATACTAACAGTATTGTACAAGGGCAATACGAATTTCTGCTTCAATTTTCTTCCACGCTGGGAATAGTAGGTCAGAAAAATGTTGCTAATGATATTATATAATATTTAGTTAATTGCGGAGTTAAAATTCGAACTAATATTCGAATTCTTTAAATGTATGTATGACTCGTTGAACGAGTTTTGAAAAACGCACGGCTTCATGTAAAAGCCTCAGAATAGTTCATATTATATTTGGGGAATGAATACGAAGCAGCTCCATACACTGGATTCGGGTCCTTAGCTATACAACCCTCATTAATTTCCGGCGTTAATTTACAAGGAAAATACCGACGATGCTGAATTTTAAAGTAAATATTTGGATGTTAAATTGCATCCAGGTACGTTTCTCGGACGTCGAGCAAACACGGAATTACCCCGGCCACCCACCAAGTATTACCCATTATCGTTATGATAATAACAATAACTGATAAATTATAATCTACTGTTAGATGTGCATGAGCGGGTATAATTTCGTAAAGAAAATACTGCAGCAAAGAACATTGACTAATTTCGGTATTAGAAATTAATGTGGGAATATGACTATGTAGTCATCACTTGAACCTTATCTCCGAGTAAAACATTTGTATTATTTATCCTTTAATTACATAGTGAGCCCTGGTTATATAAGTCCTAAATGAGTTCTCCCATAATACAGCCACCCATTTAGCTCAAAATCCTTAAGCCCATTTACAAGAATTGCTGACTATATAGCATTACATTAAGGCTCTTTTTTAAATAGTAAGGTATAGAAAGAAATGTGTCGGTACTGTGTCGGAAATATTTCGATACATTCTATTGGATATATGAAATAGAATATGCTTTGTAATTAATCTGGAGCGGTCCAGCTGTTGATAGTATTGGGGTTGATCAATGTTCCGGACCAGTACGCGTAGCTGTTGTGGAGACCGGTGGTATTGTGTCTGCTCTGTTGATAACGAACCAACCGACCGGCCCGGGTGAGGGGGGGGACCTGCAATAGAAAGAAACTTCAGCAAATTGAAAATACGATTCGTTTCCGCTGAGGTGAAACTAAATAGGATCGTTCAAGGGTTACATCTCTTGCTATTGCAATCCCCCCCCCCTTCCCCGGCCCCGCGCCACTTCTACAACCCCCTTACCAATTTTCGTTACATGCGATTCTTTCCCGCATTACCCGTTGCGCTCGAGCGGGGAGAATCCCCTCCCGGAATCGTCCTCCATCAAAAAAGGAGTTCGGGAACGGTTCTTTCTTCAACAATCGCCGAGCCGGAATTTCTCGTAACGTCGAAATTTAACTCAACCAGAAACGGTGTATCCAATGAAAGAGAAAAGTGAACACAATGATAGCAATTTGGGACGAAAACACGACGAGGTTAAACCCGTTCGACCGAAATAATAATAAAATTATTTAAAAGTTTTGAAATTAGCCCCACTCAGATATTACTAATTCGTAGTTACTTGTTGTGATAGTAATAGTTTATAATTTCTTACTACATTACTTACAATTAACAATACATATTTCCAAATCGTGGTGAGCAAAGCGTGGAACACTGACGATTGCGATTTCGGCAATTCGCAATCGCCGGCATAATCAGATGAAAATTAACGGCCGGAGATAATTCGCGGGGCGTTTAATCGCGGTTGAGCCGGTTGAGCACGCGGCCGATTCCTCCTCAAAGATCCGTTTAGAACAGCGATGGCGTTTTGCGATTGGGACGGGGCTGGATTTGGCTGGATGTTTTTTGTTTTTTGCCCGCTCCATAATGAGCGATTTTTTTTTCATCCCCTTTCCGGATAAGGGAGGAGTTGTGTGCGGCGGCGAGATAAGAGTTAGCCGGTAATTGTTTCGGGGTTGGCGGGGGCGGCGACGGTTGAGGCGAGGGGGAGCTCGGGCCCCGGCCCAAACCGAGATTAGTTAAGAAATCCACTCACGTCTCCTTCCGACATCCGACTCTCATCCCTTCTGCTCCCCATTCACCCTCTCTATCCCTCCCTCCCTCTCGCAACCCGTCCCCAAATCCTCTCGCTCCATCTTAGCCACACCCTCTTCTTGATCCCCAAGCTTCCGTGTCATCCCGTCCTCACACAGCCAACCTCACGTGTCCTTCATTTTTTTTATCTATTTTGATTTATACCGTTTTACATTTGACACCCTTGTAACAGCTTTATTTTTACATCACTTTTTAGGTTTAGGCAATAACTTATTGCCTTGCAACAATAATCAAAAATGTTCATTTTTGTTAAACTTATAACACAAGTATTAATAAAACATTGTTGTAAGCTCGCTGGAGGAACATTATACTTAAAATTAGTCGGGATATTTGATATTTAAAAAACGATAAAATATTCCAAATCGCTTGAAAAAATTAATTGAAGATGTAAAAAATCAAAAATATTCAAACATAAACAGCATTGAATTCTGCATCAATTAATTATGCTTATTATTCATAGCTCATGATCTGATTAGGTGTACAATGGTTATGCTTCACATTAATAATAATTTTTACTAAATAATGTACAGTCCCACAATACATGTAATACAATAGGCGGGTTCGCGATCTGTAAGTTGTGCTGGTAAATTTGTCTGGCTGGATGCAAGTATCATGAGGACAGTGAAACGTAGGAGGCCGGGCGGGGGCGGGATTCCGCGAGTGGTTGGGCCAACATTTGAACAGCCGTTATGGGAGAGAATTATTGATCGGCGGTGCGGCCCAGCCCTTGAGGATATTGGGCCACTCGGGACCGATTAAATCAAACAGGACGGCGTTCGGGATACTGTCCAAACGTTAGCGTCCGAATCGAATACGGGCACGGATCACCGGACGTGAACTGTATTAATACCACTTCAACGCCGCTTCAACGGTACAATCGGGACGAGATTGCTGTTCGAATGATCTAAAGTAATGTCCAGAATCGCAACTAATTTCAACGCTTCAATTAAGAACCAGTTTAAACGCGAATGAAATAATTACCCAAGAAGAAACATGTTTGGGCGTAATCTTTAAATTGTCGTTAGGATATATTAAATAAATTATTAAAAGACTCTTAGAACAACAGAACCTGATTGATTGATATTTTTCATTTAGCTTAATGAAGACTTGTCGTATTAACTCCCACACTGGATTCGCTATCATTTATATCAAATTTGCCGTTTGCTGCCGAGAAGGAAAAACAGACTCGCACAGAAATAAAGGGCAATGACGGCTAAGAGAGTTAACTCATGTTGAATCACTCCTCCCAACATTTTTTCACGTTACACCCGACAACTGAAATTTTTCCCCGCTTCCAGTTCCATTTCCGGTCTCATTTATCACCTGCCCGATGTTCGGATCGCATTGCACATTTCGGTAGGAGCGGTGGAATATTAAAAGATCGACGAGGTAGCGCAGTAGCACGATAGAATACAGAAAGCTAGATAGAGTATACGGTTGAGGTAGTGGAAAGGACGGGGAGGGGGAGGATAGGAAAGACAAATGATCAACGGAAAACAATTTCCAGAGGAGCGATCCCCGGAGGACCCTTGCCGACATTGGTGGAGTACCTTGTGCAATACGTGATAACGGCTTTGCAATTTACATATAAATAGTTCTCGTCACTGGGGCAAACACAGAGAGAGAGCTTTCCATATTTGTCCCAACGGTGAATAACAACAAATAGGGTGTGCCCTTTCTTTATAGAAAGGGATTCTTCTTATATCGTGTTATTGCGGAAGCCTGTTACTGCAAGATATAATTACAGAAACAAGTATTTTTTCAGTAACGGCTTGGAACATCGTCAGTCTTAAATGTTTCGACAACACTACTGTTGTAACAATTTCCAATTATAATACGATACCCAACCGAATTTATCTCACGTTCGGTAGTCAACTGGTTACTTCACGAATTAAGATTCACAACACATTACTTCATTTATTTTCAAAATAGGTCTAACGCGCAAAAATCTATACCGACTTCTCGCGGTAGTTTCACCGCAGTATCCTGTCTTTTTCCCGCCGACATTTCCGAGTATATAGTTGAAAATTTTCCTTCCTCAAAACCGAAACGGGGGCCGAATCGTAAACAGTTTGAAAGACCGTTTATTGGGCGGCGATGAAAAGTCTGAGGGCTCTGACCCGAAAGAGGGAGAGAACCCAACCTCGGATTTTCCGGATAAATAAGACCTAAGAAACCCAGCGTAACCGCCATCACCTTTTCCCTTCATTCGTTATTCATTATTGGACTGGCGGCTCTTCCAATGTGCGAATGGAAAATTATTTTCCATGTCACGTATGAACACCATTCTGAAATATCAAAATGAATTTTGGTGGGAAAATTGTTCGATTAATTTCTTTGCTTCCTATGGCCCACTGAAAATTTCTCAGCCAAAAATCAGTGTATACTGATCTACAATATATAGCTTACTGAACAAAATCCTGGCACTATATAAATATTAGGATCCCGTATATTTACAATTCTATAATAGTTTAACATACCTGTTTTGTGGTCTGCGAGGGGTTGGAATACCGTAGATTTCGTGTGTTTCTGACTCCTCAAAGCAAAAGACCAAACCAGCGAGAGGAGACAGAAATACACGAAATCTACGGACTAGCACCTGACTTATTGCCTGAGTTATCTATACTAATCACATCGTGGTTCTAGTTTTAACAGTTAAAAATCTAAAACCATTCTTGATATAACTACAATAGGCCAAATTTCAATAGTGCGAAACAATGGTCGGTCACAGCACTGCTACTTGTTGCTGCCGAAATGTCACTGACGATGGCAACAAGGTCAAACCGGTCTAGAATAGGATCAAGCTGGAGGAGGCATAAAATAAAATCCCCAAACGGTTATCTTAAATTAGTTTCTAATTTAATTAATAATGCTCAGCTTCGAATGTTGCTCTGTCTGTTATGTATATTTACGCCCCAGATTTATTTCGGGTTTCGTCCCGTCTCGCCTTTTGAAAAAAAAATTCTCTCCTTGATATTCACAGCGAACAAGTTCCCCTACGCCGGCTGGAGATGAAAAGGCGACAGGTGCATATTTGTTCATGTTATTATCCCGCGGGTGGGGTGAGGGTCCCTCGGGACTGGGCCTTTCATCTCTCCTCTCTCTCTCTCTCTCTCTCTCTCTCTCCCTCATTCCCCGGCCTCTCCCGCTCTCTTCCCGACATCTTATTAAGTCGGCCACCAATTTTTCATTTCCGCAATCGCATCGGCCCCTGCGGGAGGGTATTTGTTGGGCCGTAACGAGGGGGGAGATTAGCCGGCGGCCGCAGATAGTGCGCTGGGTGCCGCTAACAAATGGGCGGGGACTTGCGAGTGATGGGCCGGCCCCTCCCCGGCCCCCTGCAAATTGCTAATAGTCCGTCACGCTCTTCACCACCTTGCAAAAAATAAGCCCCCCGCCTCCCTTCCGACCCACTTAACCTGAATCCACTTGCATAAATTATTACAACTATAAGAATTTCATATACCTGTTTTGTGGTCTGCGAGGGGTTGGAATACTGTAGGTTCGTGATGTTTCTGTCTCCTCTCGCTGGTTTGGTCTTTTCCGGTTTCGGCTGCTCGCCATCTTCAGTAGCGGTGTTAGTCACTGTTAGCACTTTGGATGTTTTTTTGATGTACTGGACAGTACATGTGAAAGTGACAGTGCAGTGAGGATGCCCAAAAAACATCCAAAGTGCTAACAGTGACTAACACCGCTACTGAAGATGGCGAGCAGCCGAAACCGGTCTAGCAAAAGACCAAACCAGCGAGAGGAGACAGAAACATCACGAACCTACAGTATAAGAATTTCTTTCCGACTTCTTCGACCGTACCCAACATGGAGAAGCTTAAACCTAAATCTTTTCAATTTTAAACGCCCTTGAAAGGACTCCCATCGTTTAATCAGTTGAATATTTCAACTATTAGCTCCAATTAGACTCATTTTAATACAGAATTTTTTCTTCCTTATATTGTACGTAAATCACATAAACCGCAAGCCTCCTTTCTACTTTCATAACGGCAATGTTAGGACTTAATTCATATTTGTGCTTGGTTAATATAAATAATACATATATATTAGGTGTACCAAAAAGTAATCAACAGTTTGATAAGATGTATTTTGGTCTTCAAGAGTGGAATCGAAAATTTGCCAGAAAAGTGGCAGAGAGTTGTTGATAATATTGGTGAATATATAGCAGATTAATAAGTAAAATTTCTTTTTTAGCAAAATAAAATGAATTCCAAATTCAAAATGTTGATTACTTTTGGGTACCCCTAATAAATATAATTTTGTTTACCAAATTTCGGACAAATACCTTTCCTCTTCTGGATAAGTAAGTAGCTGAGAGTATAAATGAAAACCTATCAAGTTTCTGGGGTATTACGTAGGACAGACAATTATTAATAAAAGGAAGTATTTAATTTTTGGTATGAGGTTTACATTTGCATTTAAATTCACGCATTTTTAGATTCCTAGTAAATTTTAGACGTAGTAGACCCCCAAACAGTATGATAACTGAATGATATTATTATTCTGTGTTATAATCCGTATAATATTACTGAAATTCGTTACTTTGTCATTTCGCTTCCATATTTTTGCCTACCATTTGCCACATAGGCAACAGCTGCGAATGCGAACGCTAATATAGGAACGCGCCTAAATTATGCAAAGCGAGTTTATATACTCGCTGTTCTGCTTGTTATTTCTCGAAAACCATTATCGGGGAATTTATATGGCAGCTACTACATTGAAAGTTGAAACAAGTTCTTGGTAGTAGACATTTTGATTCATAACAATGAGTCGAGAGTAAGATTCGAATTTTACTTTGCTAATGCTATATAATCATTATATAAATAATTCTATACTATTTCAGGAGGGTTGAAAGCATTTTAATGCTCCTTTAGCTTATTGAAATTGAGACAATCATAGCAGAGTAAGAATTATAATGAATGTACTTTTTATCAAATGTAGCACATTTTTGGGAAACTGCTTTATTTCTTAATAACGCTCCCACTTAGACTTCTTGTTAAGTAGCTTAAGTTTCATGGGACAACAGAGAGTGAACTCTGAATAAAATATATTCTTCAGGAGAATCACCAATTAGAAATATCAGAGACAAAAGAAATTCGCGAGAAATATACAGTCATTCTTCTAGGCCTCAGTCCGGTTGAAAGCACTCGACCTACTTCTGAAGTGGCAAAAGGGACACACTCAACAACTTTTTCTTTTCAAAAGCGTAAAACAACTTGGAGACCTAACATACAAGGAACAGAAAATTTCGAAAACCCTCTAATTAACCGTGAAAATGATTTAAATGTTTGCGCGTACCTGCGCAGTACTTCATTAATGGCATGGTTAAATAATAACGGTAAATGCAGCTAAAAATATGTATATTCAATTTAAGCTATTGCTCCTATATCTAAATATTGGCATAAGGTATTTATTTTGTAATTTTAATACATAGTACCGTTAAGAACCTTTAGAAACAGGGTAATTTTCAGTAATAATATTATGGAAGAGATAAAATGATTTTATGAAACCAGCTGGCGGTAAAGCTGTGATATTCATTGCAGTTTCAGTCCAAATATTTAAATAACGGGGAGACAATTTATTACGTTTTTATTTAATTTGAACATACTTAATGTTGTCGTAAAGTGTAGAAAGTGCCGTCCAGTATTATTTAAACGCTTTTCCGTAAAACGGATGTTGGTTTTGCCTTGCAATGTGAGACGCCGAAACCCGGATATTGGCCGCGCTTGTCGGCGCAAGGAGGGGGGGGCGTATTAATTTTCTGGAATAATAATTTAGAATATATGCAGAGGGGCGGGCGAGCAATATGGCCAGGGACGGCGAATTATTAAACGAGATGAACCGACAAATGTGTGCCGCGGTAGGCCGGCTCACAGCCCTTTTACGACTCCACCCGTATATAAAGTCCTGTTAATAATTTCACTTTCACCGCCCTTTCATAACTTTCGCCTTGAGCCCTGCCTGATATGGGCACGCGCTCATACCTACCGCCTTCCGCTAGGTATGAAGTCCCAGACCTAACGTTCAGATTCCGCTCCTTCAATATCAATATGAAGGTACAATTCGAAATAATTGTGAGAAACCCCGAATCTTCAGGATATTTATTATTGATTTAATTACACACCATCTTAATTCTATGGTCCAACCCTATGAATGGAAAAATCTAATGATATGGTCATCTCAAGACTATTGTTGGGTTCAACCTCCTCCCAACTACAAATCGTTGGAAATAAATTTCGCGTATCGTCAAACAGTTTATTGATCTTTAGCGTTACAAATTTAATATATTAATCTACCACCGCGGTTAGGTACAGTGTCGAAAAAAACTTTTTTATTGGCGGATACCACACCTGACTCGGCACGATACCACTCCCCTATAGATACCGCGGAGGTGGCCCACATTTAAAGGAAATTTATATTCACTTCGGCACTACCAAAAATCGAAATATACCCGAATAAATTACACTGAAGTGAGTGAAATACTAAAGGTGAAATGCCCGTTGGAAATCCGCTATTAGCTGAAATTCATTTCTCCTAGAATAATACTCAGGTTTTAAAATACAACAGTGAATAAATAAATTCGTGACCCCGAATATTCATGGGCAATCAATTCTAATAGGTAACCAGTGATGCGTAAAAAACATCATTAATTAATTAATTTTCACGATGCATCCTATTTTCCCGGATTTATTTTTTCATTCTACCAATTAGTTCTACTTGTAAAAAATATGTAATCGCGGTTAATCCCAAAGCCCATTAATGAAACCAAACAGTTCCGACCCAAACTAATTACACAGTTCAGTACTGAAGTAACATATTAAACGACGATGATTGGTTCAAATAAAAAATCACTATTTATACACTTGTAGTCGGGCTGCAAGCTTGTAATATTTAAATGCTACGGGACCTGATATTTACACGAGGGAGTTTATTGCTGATAGAGCTGAACTCTTACGGGAGTAAATACACACTAAATACGAATTACTGGGCAAATTTCTATCATTCACTGGTTGCAACATTATAAACGGATAATATTAATATTATCATATTAATATCGTCAATATATTATATAGTGTCAATTTTCAGTACGACACATAACAAAACTCAAACTCAAAACTCGACTCAAATGTTTTATTTCTTATTTTTCTGTAATAAGGAATCAAATATTCAATATTAATTTTAAAGTTAAATTAGATTTAAAACCTATTACAGTTACTTCATAATTCGCCAAGCTTATAGTTTAGAATAATACTCATTGTAATTTTCAATAATACAGGTTTAATAATATTTATTATTAAATATATTTTAAATAATTTTATTATATTATTCACTAAAGTGAATGAAAAGATTTTTTTCTCCTTAATTACCTTCGTACTGTCTTAAACCAAAATCTAAGAAATAAATTAGGTTGATATTTTTTTCATTTTTTCTCAGCTACGTACACTTAATACTCAACACACTTAATAAGTGGTATTAATTAAAAAATCAGACCTCCTGAGTACCTGATTACATTGGATTTTTAAAACTATTTTGAATTAAGTAGGATTAATAGTCATTTCGAGTTTTGAATTTTCCTTGTTCGGGCACAATTTCAGTTGGTCCGTTTCAATTAAACAGAATTTCGAAGCGAAACCAACTCCGAAATACTAACACAGTGTTCTTGTCGTCTAAAAACGAGTCGTAAATTTGCGACGCGGCACCCGCTCAGGAATAAATTAGCTTCTGAAACGTGAATCCAAGTTATACATCTAAATTTGCGATTTAATTCTTTTTTTTATGTTAACGTGAATAAGCGCGAAGCGCGTACTTTATATCGAATTGGAGCGTTAGTATCCTCAATGGAGGCAAATGTTATGATTATATCATTCGGGTATTTTGTAAATAACACTATAATTATTTCATTATTAAATAATAGAATCAATTTGTAGATGGATTGTTGTCCGCAATAGTAATATTTAAAACGGTAGTCCTTGATTAAAAAATTCAAATTCCAACCCACCCTATCAACATTTTCCAATCTCTTTTTTCATTCCTTTTCGGTTTTCCCAGTGTAGTTAATAGGAAGGAGAACAACCGGTAGTACCCAACGTGTGACGTTTGAACGGAGAAAGCAATTTATTTTTCATCGGTAGCCGTCCCCTTTTTCCCTCCCTCCGACCTTCCTCTCCACTCCTTCAGGATTTTCCCTTAGCGACGCACTTATTGGAAAATAAAGAAAAAAAACTGTCTCAAGAAGAAATGACAATGGCCGAGTGGCCCGCTGGGCCCCGGCTCAGCCAATTCCCCGACACAAAATCCTTATCTCTACGAAATCTCTCTACCTTCTTGTCTCCTATTGGACTTTCAACAGAAAGGAGAGGGCGGTTTAATTAACTATTTCCTGTTTCGCCGTTGATTGTTTTTTGATGTGACCGAGTTTTAATTTCGGCCGGATGTTCTGTTTAAGGAGAACAAATATTCTTTTGTAATGGTTCATTACCGAGCAATCGGAAATTTCACAGTACTTTTACTTTCGCGATTGTTTAAGTAGCGAAATTATTATGTTGATGTATGAGTGGTGGCAGGGGGTAATAGTATGTGAGCTGCCACCGAGATAATTACCGATCGTGATAATGATTTTGTTTTTTTCCATGCGACTAGCTTCCTAATTGACTCGTTTGTGCTTCTGCTATGGTCACTGGACGAAAATAGGGGCGACCTAGTTAGAGCCGCCTTGGGCGAAGGGGAGGGCTAATGCGGCGACCCGCATGTTGCCCACCGGCCGGTATGAATCTTAATTTTCATCTTCTCCAGTAATTTACTGGCGGGACGAACTTTATAATAACTGGACCTTCAATTTCATCATGAACGCAGAAACATACGAGCGAGAGGAGACAGAAGAAAAGTACAATATCCCAATGCTATAAAATAAAATAAGGAAGAATATCCTTTTAGGTTATCGTAGATTTCGTGTTATATTCTGACTCCTCTCGCTGGCTTGGTTTTTTTCTAGACCGGTTTCGGTTGCTCTTTGAATTCGGTATCTTTTCTTTGAATTCCGTATTTTAGTTTATATTTTCTTTAGTTGCAATCCACAAGAAAAAATAGACTAAAATATGGTTGAATATAAATAAATTCCAACATGCGAATGACTACGATGAGCCGTATTTTATAAAAGTTACACATTTCCGTTCCCATTCGTCACACTTCGCAAACGCTTATTCGAAGATTGGGGAGTTCTATCCCTAGTAAGTTTTGCATGTAGTGGTTTAGAATGTAGCAAACATTAACTAGCGTCAAAGAGATGTTTTTTTTTTTTTTATAAATATTTGTACTTAATTAGATTAGACCTCCAATTGAAATAGTTTACCGGATAATATATGAAACGTTAGAGATTGACTGAAGTGAAATGATTCCGGGACAAAGGTCCGGAAACTGCTTAAGTATCGCAGCAAAAAATTCAATTGGGGCTCTAACACGGCCTTTTTAGCGTTCAAAGGGGAAAAAGGTTTCCAGTCGAGAAGAGACGTTTGGAACGTTTTGTATGATTGGAAGTTGGGCGCAGGAGTCCGGGCACAGACAGCGTGTAATCTCGGCCGGGTTCAATGCAACCGCAAAAAGCCCGTGGGCTCTGAATGCAATAATGCAAGTATTTGGCCTCGGTCGGTGCCGGCGGCCGGCTCTCCATTTAGTTCGAGCTCAATAAAAGCGGGAATCGCCCACCCACCGGGGAGCTGCTCCTCCCCGCGGCCTCCCCTTCTCGCCGGCTAATTCCCTTCTTCTATTCTATAGAGGTGCTCCCATCCCCTTCACCCGCTTCTTCCTTTTCGTTGAAAACCGTTCCGCGGAAACGGTGGTTCGGCAACGGTCTCCGGAAATCGCATTCAAAGTAACGTCACATTTGTGACGTGTGTGGGTGTGTTGGGCATTCCAACCGCATCCAATAAGGAAATGTATTTTCCGCCACATGTTGTCCTTTTGATGTTTATAAGATACCTTTTCAGTTCTTTTCTTGGACAACTATTTTGAGTTGATCTATTTTCTAGAGAATTTACCTAGAGCATTATTGCCACTTTTCTGTTACACCTTTCTAGATTATCGCCAACAGTTATAATACAACAGTATACGATGCAAATATACACAAAACAAAGAAAAATAATCTAGGCAGTTCTGTCAAAAAATAATATTTTATTATAATTAAATAGAGTTAAATAAAATCCTAAACCGAGTTGTATATAGTCATTTTTTATTTGACTTTAAATTTTAAATTATAGATTATCGTGGCACACTTCAGTTTTATTGAGCAACTCCGGGTAAATGGTCTTAGGGGAATAAACGTTTGGAAAAATCGCATCGCGGGCAGTGTCGTAAACAGTAAATGGATCGTAAACCTATTGATTAGGGGGAATCTTATTTTACTATCGGATTCACTGCATATGCGATCTCTCCGGGGCCGGAGTTTTAAAAGTGTTTTACTGTTTTGTTATTACTTTCTCGGTATAGGTTCTATAAAATTCGTGTTACGGACAAAATGCTCCGGATGCGAATTCATAGTTGCTCGCGTTTATATCGATGACTGTAATAAATGATGTACGAATGGTTGTAATAATTACAATCGCCCCGTTTCTGCCTTAAGAAGACTTTGTGCAGCTTATGCAATTTTATAAAATATTGGTCTGGGTGGGAATATTGGGTGGACAGTTAGGAAAAAAGGTAATACAAAAGTTAGAGGAAAGTTATAGAAGGCGAATTGTAATTTCAATTGAGCCATTATCAGATGACCATCTAACCAGAAGTCTACACCTTACGTAAGCTTCCGTTAACAATGTAAAACAGTAAGTGAAACATTGCAATTGCGAAGTGAATAAATGTCATATACATAAATTCCTGTTTGAACGAGTTCCCCCTTACGAGTTTCATATCTATATTGTTAAAATTCCGGGGCGGCCATTGTAAATTAACAAACTACGAAAAGAATCAGATAGTGTTGCCGGAGCTCCATCATTCAGCCCACACTCTCGTATATGTATGCAAATTCGCGTTATTTACAATTGCTTTCAGTTATTCGGAGGCGCCCTATCCGAAAGCCTATTTGCTTTGTCTTTAATGGTTTGGGTCGTTAGCTCGAGTCCCCTGACGTGGGTGGAAAATACATTTCACAGGTTTTATGTATGCGTTGCATTTGCCTTTTTAATTCGACCGAGGCTTCTATAAACTACATATAAAACATACATACTGGAGGGAATGCTGTTTTTTATTTATAGATAACCCGGATCCCCTCTAATCTGTATATTTCCAGAAATATTCCTATAATTTCAGAGCGCTGAATTTATTTCTCTTAATTGAAAATTAAATTGGGAAATTAAGGTATAATATTTATTCGGGAAAATAATTATCAATTCTAATAATTTCTGACTATAATTTTGAGTAAATTCCGATCTTTACATATCACACAAAAAGGTATGGGTCTTTCCTGGGTTGGGTTCACTTATGTTCATTGCATCGGATGACGCGTCTCATGGCGTGAATTCTGGCTCCTCCTGACTTTGATAGATAGTGCCCGGTTCCATCTATCATTACCTACTTGATTTATGTGAATGTCGGCCAAATTCTCAGCCCTTCGCTCCCCCCGCCCCCACCCCTTATGCCATTCTTAAAATATCCGTCATTTCGTTGGCCGGCTTGAGGGAGAGGTAGGGTGATTTTTTATTCCACGCGCCTAGGCCAATATTCGATTCGGTCCTCGAATAATTTATGATTGTCCGCTTTTAGAGAGCCAAATTTGAAATTATGTTTAGACCTGCCGTTTCGGTGGATACCCCAATTACCTTTTTGTACGTACACCTCCCATAATTAATAATTCAGCTTTAAAAGTATTATAACATTTACGCCATTTTCAAATTATTAATTCATATCAGATATTTAAGCAAACCATCGAAGTTTCTGAATAATATAGCCCGATAAATTATTACGAACCTCATATTTGCACTTTTAACGGACGGAAATTGTTATGAAACAAAATAACTTTTATGTAATTCATTTACCTTAATACACCGTGTTTTTTATTATCCGTTCATTAATTGAACGGGCATTTGGAATTCAACGCGATGACATAAAAACAACGGCGAAAAACTGATCGATGACGCTGTTACAAAAAAAACAAACATCAGAATCTGACATTGTTTTTGCAATTGGAACGAACATTCGGATTGCCGTACAAAAAGTGGGTTGCCAGCGTTTAGCCAACTCCCCCCAAGCCAACCAACAAGTCGACATATACGGGCTCTGGGCCGTATGCATTATTCATTGGGTTCATCGGCCCGCTAATTCAACGCCTTAAAACAACAAGTAATTAATTCAGTGACCCCCTTCGTTTATAACAGAGTCAAGTATCACGTAAGTTAGCACGAAGTTATAATAATGCCGCGTGAACCCGGCAGTAGGCAATCAATTAGCTGCCGGCCAACCCGAAAGTTACCTCGGCGGTGACCATAGCTCAAGCCGCTCGACCCCTCTCAGATTTTGAGACGCCCCACGTGAATTAATGAAAACCAGAACCCGCTCCTATCTATTTATTGACTCACCCAATCGGATGAACAATCGCTGAACCTATAATAATAATTTCAATTTATAGACTACGATAAGCAATTAAGTAATCATAATGTTGGTGATTTGTTTATTAGTAACATTTATTTAGTGCGTATCTCTTTTTATTAATTCAAATTAGCGGACAGAATTTACCTTCAACTGCAAATTTGGCCTTCAATTGGATTTCAAGGAGTGTTCTGAATTTATATGACTTGGACTTTGCAATCATTCACCTTTTCAATTGAAGGAAATGGAAATGAGGGAATTTTTCAATTGATTTCAAGAAATTGTTGGACCTCTTCTGCATTGCTTAGTTATCCATTAAAAATTCGGGTAGCCCTTTTATATATTCAATTATTTCAATCTGATTTGAACCACTCACTAACACTCAGTCTAGTGTATTAAATTTTATTTGAAAATGTTCAAATTATAGAAAATTATACTATAGGGGTTTCGTTTATATATCGGAAGGGGGAGTAGGAAATTTAACGGGAGAGCAATCGAAAAGCGTACATCGGTATCTCGGTCCGAATTCCTCTCCCTTTCTAGAGGGAAAGAGCCAGGGGCCCGGGTCACGCATTCCCCTCGGAGCCGGCTCAATGAACACAGCACTTCCAAGAAATATTTCCCGTGTAGCAGGCTACGGCTAAAATTCGTGACGGGTCACGAGGGGTGGGGCGTTTTACCGGCCGAAATGTCAGTGCGGCGAGAGCCCGAAGCCACAAAGTTTAATTTATACACATTTCGTGTTGGGGGCAAAAACCAATTCAATTAATTTCGTCCAACGATTTTAAATCCATTGAAAAACAACCACCGAATTAAAATGTATAGTACAAAGAAATTTTTTATGATTCGTAAATTACAGGAATATTACGAATTCGCTAACATCCTTGATAAATAAGCTATTCTATTGATTTAAAATACTTGTTTTGTGATCTGCGAGGGGTTGGAATACAGTAGATTTCGTGTGTTTCTGTCTCCTCTCGCTGGTTTGCTCTTTTGCTACAAGTGACAAGTAGTACAGTACTAGTGACAGTGACAGTGCAGTGAGGATGCCCAGAAAACACCCAAAGTGCCAAAAGTGATTTTGGTGGCAGTTTGGATGTTTTTTGGGCATCCTCACTGCACTGTCACCGTCACTTGTACTGTTAGGTGCTATATGTAAGGCGCTAATACTAAAATGTAAGACAGATCAGTGTTGCGAAATTGGTCTAGCAAAAGACCAAACCAGCGAGAGGAGACAGAAACCCACGAAATCTACGGTATTCCAACCCTTCGCAGACCACAAAACAAGTATTTTAAATCAATAGAATAGCTTATTTATCAAGGATGTTAGTGAATTCGTAATATTCCTGAAATTTACGAATCATAAAAAATTTCTTTGTACTATACATTTTAATTCGGTGGTTGTTTTTCAATGGATTTAAAAACTTTGGACGAAATTAATTGAATTGGTTTCTGTCCCCCAAAACGAAATGTGTATAAATTAAACTTTGTGTATAGAAACACACGAAACCTACGCTATTCTATTGATGTTAAATAGGCTAGAGGGAAACCGACGGATTTAGATCTATATTCGGATATTTATTGTCAGAAACCTTGCCAATTACTGGGCTGCAATTATTCACGTTTATCGCAAACGTACATCGCAATATTCCCGAAAGCACGGTTTAATCTGATTTCAAGAATGTCCGGTCTTTCATTTATCACAGCTGCAATGGAAGAAGAGTTATTGTTCGAGACAGAGAGGTCATTATTTGCCCGAGTAGGCGACACCGGGCTCGGGTCTGATCGCTGTGACCGACTACCGACAGTCGTCCCGATATTAGGGAGTGGCAATTTTTCAAAAATTTACATCCGCCACAATCCCGATGGGCAGACGGGGTGGTTGAGGGGGCGGCTGGGGGTGGTTGCGTCCGCCCCCCATTTGTATTCATATCTGGAGGCCGGCAGTAAGTCTCCGCCGGTCTGAATCACAATGACGCTCGTCGGATACTCTCGGGCGGGCCGTCTCAGGACGCTCCTTGGAATTCCGCCCGGCAGTTTCGATTTATTGCCCCGCTCGGAATTGAACAGCAGAAGATAGTTCCAGACCTCTCTCTCTCTCTCTCTCTCTCTCTCTCTCTCTCTCTGCAGACTCGGCCCCAACCCGACAACACCATACCCGGACTTTCCCACATTTCTTCCATAAATTTCCTAGTCAACACCGGAGGCGCTCGATTTGGATACGGGCATTGCAATTCGGTCCTACTCCAAATAGAATTGAACCTTTGATATCAACTAATAGCTACACCGGAGTTAGCTACATCCCAGGAGTTATAAATAGCTTCGGGTTTATTAGAAGGAATATTCGAGTCAATTAATTTTAGGAATGATAAAATACCCCCATACGCGACTCAAAAGAACAGATCTCAATCGCAAATTTGGACGGCTGAGAGCTCTTTTGAAAAGGACATCAAAACTTACAATAGACAACAAACTGACAATATACAAATCTATTTTAAAACCTACATGGACTTACGGAATAGAACTATGGGGTTCCGCCAAGAAATCCAACATCACCCGCATCCAGAGATTCCAGTCAAAAGTCCTTCGTACCATCCTTAATGCTCCCTGGTATGTTTCTAACCGAATAATCCATAATGACCTCAACATACCGACAGTCGACGAAGTCGCAAGATCACGCTTCCTTAAATTCCATTCCCGCCTCTCTCCACATCCAAATCCCCTCGTTCAGTCCCTCTCCTCCTTTACCCATCCATTATCTCCCCCGCGTCGGCTCAGGCGCCACTGGCCCAGAGATCTTCTTAGTCCGAAGTCGTAAACTGCTCATGTGAAAAAAGTGCCATCATTGAAATTGATTGAAAAATATTGATTTTGATATTGATTGATGAATATTAGGTGTACCCAAAAGTAATCAACAATTTGATAAAATGTATTTTGGTCTTGAGGAGTTCTTCATTCAAGAGGGGAATCGTAAATTTGCCGGAAAAGTGGCAGAGAGTTGATGATAATATTGGTGTATATATAGTAGATTAATAATTAAAGTTTCTTTTTTAGCAAAATAAAATGAATTACAGTCAAAATGTTGATTACTTTTGGGTACCCCTAATACTTCATAATTTATGGAATATGGGAATTTTGGGACTTCGTTAATTGGCTCCACAATGGCTGTAGTAATATAAGAAAATAAAGAAACATATTTAATGCATTGTAGGAGACCTCGGATTCGGCAGTGAAATTGAAGCAGCAGATTTTGTCCGGTGATTCTTCCGAGAGATATAAATGAAAATCGGTCGTAAGGCTATTTCTGACTTATGCCGTTTTATTATCTGCCCCCCACAAAGCGTTTGACGACCGCAATATTCAACAGGGCCGCCCGGAGAGGCCATTTATGACCCCGGCGCCGTAAAAGAATTGCAAAAGAGTGACAAATATGAACGGGAATAAATATCTGTTTTCCGACCCGATCGGGTGTGTAGGTAATTCGGATGTGGGTCAACATTGGGTGCTCACATAACTGTTGAAAACTTTATCTTTTAGAATAAAACAAGGGCAATAGAACTAGTACAATGTTCAACATCTATTATATTTAAAATCGTAGTATCCCTCTCGCACTTTGTCAGTTCGACGTTCTAGTATCATATGTGAAGTTTGGTAAGGTGTTTTCAAGTATTTTCAGCAGTAAATAACATATTTAAATGCGTAGGTTTAAATATAATGTGTGAAAATAACATATCTAGCTTTCTGTTAGGAAATATTGAAGGCAGAGTTTGGTTTGAATATGAAACTGCGTATGAACTGAAATTATCTGCAGGATAATTCTCAACCTCATGTGGCAGGAGTCCGCGTACAAAATGAATTTCAAATTTTACCTCATCCCCATTTTTTTTAGTTTCAGCCAAAGAACAGATATTAGTTTTCATAATAAACATTGTCAGTCAATGAACATGAAAGCAATGGCCTAATTGTTACATATGTATAGTCCACAACCGTACTGAAAAATAATATTGAAGAAGAGCTCCATTTACCCTGTTGATACCTTTCTTATCACGTTTCATTCATTCCTCCATTTCCATTTCCGTGAGGCTTTTCCTGAAACGAACTTTCATTAAACATTCAGAGGGTTCCATGAATATTAATGAAATGGCGCCTACCGCGCCGAAAACAACATTTGATATTATTCATATAATGAGAATATTTCGTATATATTTTTCTCATAAATCTTATATTCGGGATTCCAAGACCGATGCACCTACATTTACCCTATCCAGTTATACCGTAACCATGCTGCTTCCTTTGTGACTATCAGATTGATGACCTCAATTTCTGGTTCCTCAGATTTTAACCTAAATTTCACCTCATATAATATAAAAATAAAATAAATAATATATAAATTTAATTTCTGTTTCAGGTAGGGACTGATTCCGTCCTCGTCAAACCCTAGTTGAATGCTGACGCAAATTTGTGAGTACTTCTCTTCAGTCCCACCCGATTGATTCATACTCAGACATCATAAAGTACAATAAATTATATTACCGAATGTTACGAATGGAACTTAAATGACTGTTGAAATTATTCCGGCCTTCTTATGCTTGCTATGAACAATAACAACAGACCTAACGTAGAATTTAAAAAAAATTCTATATAGTATACGTAAAGAGAGGTTTATTTATATAACTTTCGAAGTGGAAATGACGCTAGTACATACCATGAATTTAAAAAATAAGTAAATTACGAATTGTCCTGAAAATGAACAGTTGATCGCTGGCATAAAATACATTGTATAAAATTCTTCTTCGTCAGAATCATGAAATTAATTTCAGCCTAATATGACGGGATTTAAAAAAAAATTGGGAGCGTTTGGTAAATTACTTCTCGAAATTATGTTAAATTTACGGAGCTTATATATATTTTCCAGGGAATTATATAAGCGAAAAGGAGGCCTAATAATATGTACTCTTCTCCGTATCCGCCCGCCCCTTTTATTAATTTATTCTGAACAGCACTCGAATACTTTTAAAAATCGCTTATTAGCCTATTCTGTATTCCAAGAAGGCTACAGGGATGTCTGCCCGATGTTTTCAAAACTTGGCTTATTAAGTTTTTATTCATTATTTAAGATGGGGGTTGGCCACCCCCGCCCCTAAAAGAGCGTTATTAAACTCATTTCCGCCGCCCAAATCTAAAATGGGCCTGTTTATTTCGTGGCTCCCCGTTTAAACTTCAATATTAAATTTTCTACATCGTTAATGGGGGAATTTTCCAAACTAAACAGCGTACTGAAAAAAAAATTGAGGTGTCAAACTCTCCTGCAGTGTTACACAAATTCTCCCTCGAAGTCAATTAAGTTACGAGTAATAAACCAGGGATTAATAATGTTAACGCGAAAATTCGATTACCACATTAATTTATCAATTCATAAAATGTTATTGAATTCTATCCTTCATATTTAAATAAAGTAGTGTGAGTTACAAACTCGTAGTTATGATTTAGCAAAATTTGAAAGTTTCCCATCAGGTTATCAAGAAAGTTTTATTAACATCTTATTAAGAAACATTAATAATATGAATAAAACAATTTTTTTTCTAACAATGAAATAATTAAGAAAAGCAATTCATTATATAAATAATTTATGCATTTAAGCATGTACAAAACTTTTAATATCATTATGCATACAAATAACAAGGTATTTTACAAAACGGTTATACAATTAATAACAGATTAATAATTATGATTAAAAAGGGGCTGATACTAGTCCGCAACACCTAAATGTCAGCATGGCTATGTAGAACCTCTGATCCTGCTGTTCTTCAAGTAATAATGCTTAATTTTTTAAGAATATTTATGGCCAACCCTGATGGTTTGAATAATAATTACTCAGACTTTGCAATGTATATATAGTTCTTATAGAGGTGGAATTCTTCTCAATTTTATCACACACAATAATAACAGGTTGTTACAGTCATTGTATCATATTTCGCCTTCTTGGCAAGCCGAGTGGGAGGGGCGGAGGTGGGACTGCGTCGAGATATCCAAACTTGATGAACTTCCATACGGCGGCGGGCCCCAAGTCTGGGCGATTACTCAATCCTCTCAATTGATGGAAGACGGCCAATTCTGTAGCGTTGATTTACAGCTCCTAATCTCCTCTTGCCCGATCGGCTTCGAACAGACTGATTCGAGCACAGTAATGTCTTCCAGTCTCAGAATCGATTCATGACACCGATGACATATAGTCAATCCAAATGTTGCCCTAATCCATAGTGCAAATAATTGTTGTTTTGGTTGTGCGGCTTATTTGGCCCCGGTTAATGTTATTCCTATATTCCACTTTTTACGATTAATAATGTATTAACGCCCCATTTAGTATCAAGTATACAGTTCTACGGTATAGAATGATATATGCGTAATAGATAGGTATAATTTAATAAATAAAAAGGAATTAATGTTCCATTGTAAGGGTCATCCCAGTTAATGGACAACCAGGAAATATCCTTTTGTGCGGTTCAAATTCAGAAGTACACATCGATTCTACGACAACGAATCAAAATATACAAGCAAGTTATGATTGGATAAATCATAATGAATTCAATGCAAAAATGAAGAGAGGAATTGTATCGCACTATTCTATGCGCGAGTAGAGCTTATATTCAAATTAATATTGTGTTTCGCAGCTTTATGTCTGAACACTACATTAATTCCACTCAATTTGTATTTCATAAGCGAGGAATTAAATGATTAAACAATCCAGCGCCGTAAGCCGAGGGGGTGGCAACAACAACAGACGGCTACACTGCATCGTTGTTGCCTATTGTTCTAGTTGGAGAATAGTTGAGGCCGGGTGTAGAGGTTGGAGCGCCTTAAAAGTAGGCTAATGAGGGCACCTGCCCACTCCTCGTTTGCATGCTTAACTTCACTCCCCAACCCACTTCCCTCCCTCTTTCCTTTCTCAGTTGCCTTACATTATTATATACATCCCAAAGGCCGTCCCGCTGTTATTTTCAGTTAATCTCCCTGGCGGTTGGTGTCGGAAACGTATTCAGAAAATGGAGGTAAATAGATTTCGGGGTTTACGCATTAGATAACGCATTCGACGCTCGAACGGTGGTTACTTTCCCGTATATTCTTGTAAACAGGATCCGAGCGAAGATCGCGGAGAAAATGAAGAAGTAACGCTCTCAGACCGAGCACTTTCCTGTTTATCGAAACGCGTTTCAGTTTCTGCCGGGCTCGTATTTCGCGTTTACTTTAGCTTCTTATGTATCTTACACAAACTGAATAAAGTTATACGCAACAAAACCGTCGTCGCGCGAACCATGAAAAATTTAATTTGAAATTATTCTTATTTTTATTACTCTTTCATGGCGTAATTGTATTTTATTAAAATAAAAGTAGATATTTTCCCCAATTTATTCAATGCATATTGTAGAATTGATTATGTATTATTACGGTTATGTTCAGATTTTCGCTGCTATAATATATGTGGTGATATTTCTGCGTTTAAAGCTCTAGTGTGTTTGTGGATATAAATTTGTTGTATGATACTTGAATTAATGCTGTATGGCTGATTAATTTCTAATTAAATATCGATGCGGTAATAATGCCGAATGTATATCTGCATCGCGTAAATCCAGTTCACTCGCGGCCGTGAACCGAAAACATGATGGGTAATCGAATTCGGGTAGAACGTTGACTCCAAATACGGAGCGTAAAAACGAAAGAATTATACGATTAGCGCCCAACTTGCATAAATCGCGCCCAATGAACAGTGCGCATGAAATGTAAAACGGCGGTGGTGGTGGTGGGAGCGGGGGATGGAGGCGTTAGGGCCATTAAGTGCCTAATTTAATTGGGCTTAATTGGCCTTTTAATTTCTCACAAAACGGAGCGTACCGATATTAATTTACTTTATACCTCAAAAACCAAAAAAGAAAAAAAAGAGTTCGCTCTCTAATCCCTGCATAAAACAGGCCCAACCGCGGATTCGTACTTTATTCAGAATATTTGGCGGCGGGAAATAAAGCATTACCGATAGATCGAAACGGTGGGTTAAAATATAAAAACATTGTATTATGAGTTTATAATCACGGCCCTGCAGCGCTTTGGGTGTTATTCCCACCGATAACTTCGCGTAATTCTAAATATATATGTGGGTCAATTGAGTCCTTATTTTTGATTTCTCTCAACCCACGCTAAATGTAAAATGCCCGTAATAATTTTTCTGGGAAAAAATTATTTTTTCTGTAATGATAATCGGTCTTATTATATTTATAAAATAAAGGGCACTTTTCTGTATGTTGTTGTTTAGATATGTTGTTCAGAATATCACAGAGACAATGCAAATATTTAAATAATTTTTTACCCATCTAACCAGGACAGATCTATAGAAACATATTTTTCTGAATGGGAGGCTGTAAAAACCTACAGGATAGTGTAATAGGGAGGAGCCATATGTGTTTTCTACGCTCGTCACCAGTTAAAAAACCAACTCGCTATCGAAACTGCTGTATCGGCGTTCAGATGGAACAATGGTTGGTGGTTATAAAACACACTGGATCAAATCCAAAACGTTTCCGGGTGGTTTCCCAACGCATCATTCTGCGTTTGACAGCCAATTAATCGGGAGGAAAGAGTTTCTATTGAATAATGAACAGCGTGTACTCCAGTCCCTCCTCGACTAGCGTTGCATGGCAATAATTCAGACATATGTCACTATTTAAATACCCAATAGTCAGTAGAAGTTAGATTATTCATGTTATCGATCAGTAATGAACTGAAATAACCTTTATTAAAGGAGGAAATAAAATTTCATCATTTTGCCTTTATGAAAACTAATCTGCCGAATTTTTATCTCATTTCAAAATAATGAACCTCTTATAAACTGTTTTCATTTAGCCATGTTTACTGATAAAATTTGAGCTAATGACTTGTTTCATCGGGCCCCTGTTTGATTTTCCCTTCTTCAGCCCTTACTGGGGGCATTTGTCCTGAACAGAATAAATGAAAGTGTATTTTACTTTATAAGGTATTTAAGCAGGTAATGAAACCGTAATGGGGCATTAGAAGGAGGGGAAAGGGAAATGACTGGGCTAATAAAGGTTATGAGGGCCGGGAAAAAACTAGCACTGGCGGGCTTTAATAAAAGGATACCACTATCGTTTACTCCTCCGTTTTGTAACGACTTTTCAATTAAATCTACACTGAATACAGAATTCAGTACACGTTTTATAATAAAAGAGCAGGATGTTTTCTAGAAAACTGATTACAATATCCGATGGCAGTGAGGGAATATTAAGGGAACGTAATTGCTTAGACAGTTATTAAAGATTAAAATAATAATTCATTAAATTTGTACCGTTCTTTAAATATTTCTTCGATATATTTACTATTTCTACTAAACTGTATGCACTGAACAATTAAAAATTCATATTAAGGAAGGGGTTAACGATACCTAACCCGTGATACCCATGAGCCTTGCGGGTTAGTATCAGCGCCGTTACATTCTTTGTTAACTATATGATACATATAATTGTTTGCAGCGTAGCTTTTATAGTGTTATCTTCAAGCATACAGAACATATATATTAATCTACAAAAAGTCATTGGTCCAAAATTACTAGAAGAACATTAATAAAAATATTAACTGTAATAGTATGTTAACCTGGGGTTTAATGAAGCGATTAATGAGGAATATTTTGACTGAATTTAAACACAATTATATGTAAATAATACGTTCTCGTTTCCATTGGGAAACTTTAAATGAATCCACTATTTCGCTTGGTGTTATTGTCTTGAGGAAACACAGTGGGCAATTGAATTTGCGCCGGTTGGGTTTAGGGGAGGAGGTGTCGGGGACTACAGGTGTCTTGTAGCCCATTAACTTCCGTCCGCGTCCCGTTACTCGGAGACTGTTCTAAATCACTTAAGAAATCCCATCACTCCGCCCTCCAAGAGAAGTTCCGGCCAATCAATACGCGATTTCCCTCCGAGCACATTCTTCCACCCCCAGCCCAACCACCCCCCGTCTTGATTTAAGCATCCCGGCGATTCAGTTTCCTCCTCGTCCGGGCTTCAGCCACTTCTTACATCCCTTTTTTCTCCCCGGGCTCGCCGAAAAATCGTTTTTCTTACGCCATCTGGACCGGTTTTTCAGACACTGGTTTTCCTATAGGGCCCTTCCAAAAGATTTCACCGAATGTCCACTGTTGAAAAATTACACAAACGAATAATTCATTGCGTTTGTTCAAAGCCCGCGAGAGTTTGTTGTGCTTTATCTTCCGCTTCCTATTCTGGACCTGTCTCGTCCTAAGCGAGACAATCTACGACTTTATGATACAGTCAGTATCAGTTCGCACCTACATGCAGGCTGCCCGTGAAGTATCTCATCAGCCTCCTTCTCCAAAAATCAAAATTGTATGCAACTTTATTATAAGGAGAATTCATAGTTACATTTTAAATAAACCAGACGCACGAGTCTTCAATATAACTAGCTGGCTTTTTTCGAAATTGTGCGTGTTTAAAAAGGATTTTCAGTGAACCAAATGGTTGCATCCTGGAGGCTGCAATCTTAAGGCCTCGTTATCGCCCTTCAGTCCTCTAGAGCGCACAATAATATTGCCCAGCAGTACAGCTTGTCTCGGGTAGTGCATTGATAAATTTTAATCTAGGCGAATAAACTGGGGGGCGGCAGAGGGTGGCTAGAGGTAGTGGAGCCGGTCGCAAATACTAAGGGCCGCCGGGGGTATGTCGAGCCGGCGGCGGGGGCTGGCTGGGCCTAATTGGGGTGTGCCGCTGACGAACGGGCCACGGCCCGCATACATATTGATAACGCCCGCTGATTTCGCTCCCCTCCAAAGTCAACCGAGTTAATATTCAAATCTACAATTTAGAACGCTCGGCGCTGAATTAACAAATGGTCTTGACGGTATTCGGCCTTCCGCTCACCACCCTCAAACAGATTTCTTCAGTTTCCACAAATCTGTCAGCAATTTTGTCAAATTGAATCTCCAACGGGACGAAAACTATATCTTATAAATAATATTTGCACTGTAGCGGATTCGACATTGAACAGATCATGAGTATTATCGACTATAAAGCCAAGTCTATGTTTCCCTCAAACCCCCAATTTTAAACTGGAATCAAACGCGCCTTATTATTGCGAATTATTGTTTGGAAGAAGAAGTAACAACCGCGAATAACGCAAGGTAGGGGGCAAAAGAGCGTGGCGGAAAATAAAATAGAGTGAAAAAACTGGTCATGGGGCAGAAACAGATTGACGAGTTATATCGGGGTGCGATTCTGGGCCAAGTGTTTGGTCCGTGACCGGCCGGTAATGGGTTTTGTCCGGACGACAGAGATAAAGCGATGGAGAGCGCCGCCGGGAGTCGTAGAGGGAGAGGGAGAGAGAGAGAGAGAGAGCAGGAGATAGAGAGAATGAATTGGAAAGAGAGGAAAGGGGTGGGAGAGAGTGACGAAACGAAAGAGAAATGGAACAGGGGAGGGGGGAGAACGACCGGGACCAATTAAACTTGTTATTACAACTCCGATAGTCGAATAAATCTGAATTTGTCGAGCGGGCTTGTGTCCGGTGTGAGTTGTTATCATTCGGCTATTAAGTTCGGTCAGGTTTTCATTTGACTGACAGCCTTCGGGCTGTTAAACTTTGACAGAATGTCCCCGAATATTAGGGTATCAGTAATTATTTATAATTTCCTCGTTATTAAAAATACATAACAAATAACAGCTATTAGAAATTAAACGCGTAGAAATTTAAACACAATAAACATTGTGATATTACACTTTGTTCTTTTACCCCAAGACCATTTATTTCCTCCTATTTCGAGACGGAAACGTATAAATTAAAAATAAATAATGTGTACCCAAGCGACGATTTCGAATAGGTGAATACGTTTTATTTGCGCACTGGACTAAGTGGAATGGACTTAAAGTTGACAGCGGACTTAAAGTTGGCTAAATCTGCGGCCCGGGCGAGGGGCCGTCGTCCGCGGTCAACGGTATAAGAATTAGAAGGTCGGTTTGAATAAATCCGGCCGGTTAAAAAAGGCCGAGATATTGGGTAGGAAGTCTCCCTCGGGCCGCCCATAAACCTGTCCACTAAATTTTATGAAATGCGGATTAAGCCTCCGCCACGCGCACACAGGTACAATGGCCGGAGAGAAATGGCCGAGGACCGAATTTCACTTATTTACGGTGGTCCGACCGGAGGTTGGTTCGGGGGGAGGATGCAGTAGGCTTACAACTTTTTTTTTATGGTTTTGTGTACGAGATAATCCTGAAGTTTATTTGCGTAGGATATCTCTGCGCAGAACTAGATACGGGCAATATAACGGGCAATTTAGTTTCCCTTGTGCTCTGGAATCGTTTTTTCTTCCTCCCCTGTGTAACTAGCGGACGTTTCATGATTTTCATCTCCGGTTAACATTGAATAAAAACGATTTAGAACCCGTACCAAAAAAAACGGGACATGCGTAAGAGTTCCTGCTCAAATAAATTGAAAAGTTGGATTCTGTTTTGCATCTTGCTACTTGGACAGGGAGTCGCTGCCTTATGGAACCAATTTTTATGGAAATATTACTAAATTGTATTCTAAAAAATTAATTTCGAATTTAAAATGAAACAATTTATTTCACTCCCAACATTTCTTTAGCTTCCACCAATGAATTGCTAGCTTCATTAAGATTAGTTTCATAGCCCCGAATATACTGGAGAGGCAAGCTGCTTGGAGACCTATTCGGTACATCGAGAGTGGGAACAAGTGTTAGAGGGGACGGTAGACGGGAGGAATTCCGAGAGCGTTATTATTAATTTTCCTGTAATTGAAAACTAGAAAGCTGTTACCGCCCGGGGTCCTCGCCCAACAAACGTGACCTCAAATTTCCAAGTGGCCGCAATGCTCAGTTTGAAACGGCCACAAACAAATTCAGAACGGGCCAGCAAATTAACCGATAACAACGGCGGAATTCCTATCTTTTGAAGATCAAATAGCGGACCCGTACAAACCATTATTCTGTCCATTAACCGAACAATATTTAATCCCATCATTGAACGTAATATATTACGTGCATGTGAATAAAATTTGGACTAATGTTAAAACATATAGATTCATCAGATGTAATTCTAATTTATCTCAATATTTATTTCCAACAATTTATTTTACCTTAGTTCTATTATGTACCCGATTTTTCTGGAAACAAATAGTGTTTATAAATCTTATACTATAATTTAATCATTATTTTCCTCAGTTATAAGTTTGATCATTTGATACAAAAATTAGGTATATATATTCCTTAGTTAATTATTCATTTTATACTAGATGAATATTGCAGGGAGGAACGAAATTAGGGAAAAATCGGTCTAATTTTTAGGTATCTTTACTAAACGGAAGTTTTAGCATGCATTAATGTCGAACGTTGCGTGACAATAAACGAGTTGATCCCAGAGCTGAATGCGGAGCATCAATACTTGATTATAATCAACGTTGAGCTCGGTCACCGGCGAGTCCTTTCATTCCAGTTTATCCCGGCTTTGCCTGTTCGAAAATCCCGTGCTGGACGAATGATACGCGTCTCTACACACGTTACGTCATGAAGTCATATCATTTCCCTAACATGAGCATGGGACATAAAGTTTGGGACATTATCTGCAATGTCCCAAACTTTAAATTGTGATGAATAAAATTATTGTATTCGACTGAAAATTCGAAAAAAATTATCTTCAATTTTTATTGTTCTTATTAATTAAAATATATCCAGTTTAACATACCTGTTTTGTGGTCTGCGAGTGTGTTTCTGTCTCCTCTCGCTGGTTTGTTCTTTTGCTGGACCTGTTTCGGCTGCTCGCCATCTAATATTGTTATGATATATTTTAATATTTGAGTTATTTTTAACACTATTAAAACGCGTACAGTATTGTTTCAATAGTACGGCGCATCTACTACTAGCCCGCAACACAGATCTGTCTTACATTTTAGTATTAGCGCCTTACAGTACAAGTGACAGTGACAGTGCAGTGAGGATGTCCAAAAAACATCCAAAGTGCCAAAAGTGACTAACACCGCTACTGAAGGTGGCGAGCAGCCGAAATCGGTCTATCATAAGACCAAACCAGCGAGAGGAGACAGAAACACACAAAGCCTACGTTAAATATATCCGTTAAACAGGACTGTCAAAAATGACTGTTATGTGAATGTTAAATGATTTTTAGTAATGGTGAATAGTCACCCTTTCTATCTTCTTGAGCGTACATTGACTAAACATAAGCCCGTGTTGACTGTTTTGGCCAATATCTGTGGACAGATCCCGGTGGCGGAAGCCGGTGGGTATCGGGCTCGGTTCGGGTTGAGAGGATAAACGAGGTTTCGAAGTGGCCTAGCTCCCCACCGGTTTGAACGAGGGGGTGAAATGAGAGCGAGAGAGAGAGAGAGAGAGAGAGATCGGAGGGAGGGAGGGCAGTACCGTGACAGGAAACTGAGGTAAATTTATGCACATAGACAAACAGAGTGTGGATGGGTGGGGGTTGAGTTTGGTAAATAATGCATCGGGCCGACCTGCCGCCCCCTACCATCACCCCCAAGCCCGGCCTCCGGTTTACACTTACATCACCCTCAACTGTCATTCGCTTTTCCACAACCGTTACCATCGAATGACGAGACGACCGAGGGGTCAATACCTTATACTTTTGAAAAATATCTCATCTCCAGTTATCATAATGGGGACCGCCACGAATATTATAATGCGTTAATACTAAAAAGTTCCCAACATGTACACCTGAAATTACTTTCGATATCGGCAATTGTAGAACCCACCCCAATTATGAAATTAATAGTAATATTTTGTCGTTGAACATACCTGTTTTGTGGTCTGCGAGGGGTTGGAATACCGTAGATTTTGTGTGTTTCTGTCTCCGCTCGCTTGTTTTGGTCTTTTGCTACACCGGCGGTTTCGGCTGCTCGCCATCTTCAGTACCGGTGTTAACCACTTTTGGCACTTTGGATGTTTTCTGGGCATCCTCTCTGCACTGTCACCGTCACTTCTACTGTAACGCGCTATATGTAAGGCGCTAATACTAAAATGTAAGACAGACCTGTGTTGCGGTCTAGTATTAGGTGCGCCATAACATTGAAACTGGTAGCGCATTAAACTAAATACACTACGCGTTTTAATAGCGTTAAAAATACAAGTACAGTACAAGTGACAGTGACAGTGCACTGAGGATGCCCGAAAGACATCCAAAGTGCCAAAAGTGACTACCACCGCTACTGAAAATGACGACCAATCGAAACCGGTCTAGGAAAAAACCAAATCAGCGAGAGGAGACAGAAACACACAAACTCTACGGTAACATTTTGTCGTTTCATGTACATTTCATGCGATTAAATTTTCCTTTATTTCTCAACGTTCCAAGGGTTATTTTATTCATAATTTTTTTTGACTACATTTTCCACGACGGTATAATTAAGACGTAATGACTAAGCAAAATAATATTTATTGATTCCTGTGCGTTCTTAAGAAATAACATTAATTGTAAGTGACAATATTAA
The DNA here is from genome assembly GCA_019843655.1 of Lethocerus indicus. Lineage (NCBI taxonomy): Eukaryota > Metazoa > Arthropoda > Insecta > Hemiptera > Belostomatidae > Lethocerus > Lethocerus indicus. Next base: position 20,818,713 of record JACDQD010000006.1, read on the forward strand.
TATATTCGGTTGCAAATTGATTTCGTAGGCCCTTACAGCAGGGGTTATCAGAAAAATTTTATCAGCTGCCTTAAAATTTGAACCTGATAATAAATAGTGTGTTCAATGGGAAAATTAGCAAAACCAGCGGGAATACAAATAAGCTTGTAATACTTTATTATATCACGCTCTCAGATTATTAATTCTGAACAGAGCGTAAGACCTAAAAACTGGTCCTAATGGACTAGGACGATATTGAACGTTATGTTGTTGGAACTGCTATTATCCCTTACCCATTTGAAAATACATTTCTGCTATTTTAAGAGGCTATACAATTGCTAAGGGGAAGCGGTACTTTATTGCTTCTGAGTTAATCCCAAACACGCGATATTTCGTCCATCTTCAGAACGAGCTTATATCTTTGGAAATTTCGCGGCCCCGAATAAGCGGGCGCGGAGCTGGGCCCAAATTTCATTAGGGAGGCGGAAATAAAATTTTAGCGCCTGTAAAAACGGTGTGCGTCGCCGTTACCGATATTGGCCGAGGCTGCCCCCCGACCCCAGTCCAGGTGCAGCGGGCTTCAGGCTTTACTACCGCCCCCCGCCCAATAAGCCCGCTCCTCCCCTCCGAATTGCCGAAAGCTCGTATCTTCCATTTGCCCATTAAACACCCATACTGGCCCGACCTAAGTGTTCGCATTAAAAGCGCCGAATTACCTACTCACTCGTGCGATTGAAGAAATTCCCAACCATCACATACCCCCTCTCAATATACACCACACATTAAGCACACTATTAAGGTATCGGCCAATCATAATTAAGAAACTGAATCTCCACCAATTTCCAAACCCGATGATTCTTGTATTTTGATATTTCTGAATGAGGCTTTCTGCTTTTTAAAAGCTCAGAGGACGATGTTAATCGTCCTAGTTGTGTCATTACATTTAAATCGTACACTTCGGAAACCAAGATGAAATTTGGATTATAATACAAAGGTTCTACGTGATTTTTCTTATTAACTGGAAGATACAAAAAAAAATTTTACTATTAGTTTTATGTCCATTGGACTTGAACGCGCAATTTCTTAATCTAATCTACTTAAACCAATTGACCAACATTTACTTGAAACCTACTTGATAGCCGTTTTCCATTTTAGTTAAGGAGTATTCCGAGCATGAATGTTACAATGTATCTTATATTTTTATGTTGCTAGTACGTATTCAAGCCATTTCCAAAATTTTTAGTAATCATAAAATGGGATGGCTGCAAAGCAAGTTTTGGAAAGTGGCCGGTAGGGGGGAGGGGGTTGACCGTTATCAGACGGGGACCGGGCTAAGCCGGGAACAGTGACGGGAAAGCTCCTTGTTTCACTATCGAACTACTCAACTGAAACTGAGCTAATGCTTTTATGCCCGGCTCTCCCTCTCTCTCACTCTAATGGCCTCCAGGCCCCTCTATAACGACGACCTGAACGCGCCTACAATCTGAAATTCCAATACTCGGACAGGGCTTGGTCTATAGCATTTCTAATATTGTAGGTTCGTGATGTTTCTGTCTCCTCCCGCTGGTTTGGTCTTTTGCCAGACCCGTTTCGGCTGCTCACCATCTTCAGTAGCGGTGTTAGTCACTTTTGGCACTTTGGATGTTTTCTGGGCATCCTCACTGCCAAACTATTAGTTTTGGGTACCCCTAATATAAATCAGAATACGTCCGGACGTTTTCAAGAATCGGAAGTAGTTTGTCCGGTAGTTGATCACTGTAGCTAGAAAACATACATACTCTAAATACGGCTATTTACTTTCTGTTCAGGAATACAAATGAATATATAGGAGAACCTTCCCGGTAATTTCTTCAATAGACTATTAAGGCACTTCATAAAACTAAATTAAAACTAAATACAGCTGCTATTTAATTACAGATGTAATAATAACAGACTAAAATTAGAGCCAGAAACCAATAATGTCAGGAAGGCGACAGTAAAATGACGGGGTATTCGGATTTCTATTGTAAATGTGGGCTGCAATTTTTAAACTGGGTCAGACGACCCCTGTCAAATGACATGGGACAAAATCAGGCTGGCAGAGAGGGTGAGAGGGGGTAGAGGGGGGTGAGGGTGGAGAGGGTGGTGAGGGCGGAGAGCGGGAGGCAGTCGGCATTGGGCAAAAATTAATCCTCGCCCCGTAATGAAATGCGCCATTAGTTGCACGCAGAGTCGGACCGGAACCAGCCTCCAATAATTAGTCTCCTTAATTGGGCCCCGTCGCGTTCGCTCCCCCAATTCCTATCACTCTTTCCCGCTCCCCACTCTTTCGCTCGGCAAGCTGGGTGCTGGCGACACCCAAGCACACAGCTCATAATTACATGTCACCACACGATACTAACTATCACTCATCAAAATTATTGAACCATTAGCACTCATATCAGGTTCACCCACAATTTGAAACGTTGGGATATCTTAGGTGGCCCAGACTGTAATGAATTATTCACCCACTCTCCATATTTATTACGACATCTGATTTATTTACATAAAATCATTTACATGACATCAGCCACGAAAAATTTGTAGCTCGAACTATATCTCCTTCTTGAATAGAATATAGGCAATCAAGTGTTGTAAAGTAGCACTATTCTCCCCTTTCCTAAGAATCGGGTTGAAATACATTCGGAATCAATTTTTCCATTTACGAACTTTATCCGAGTTTTATATTGTCGGCGGGTTCTGAAGCTCTCGGGACGTACGGCATAAAAATGTCCGCTCCCATCAATAGGGTCCGAAACTATAAAATCCAAGTTGGGCGCGCCACAACTTCGCCCCCACCCCAATCCGGATAAAAGCGAAGTTGAAAGTTCGCCGTGGATCGCGTCCAGGGCTCGAATCTTCGCCGACGCTTCGAGAAAATAAGCGCTAACGAAAATATACGAGGGGCCCATCGGCGGGGGAAAGAGCCCCCTCCCCCGAGCCTTGTATTTCAATAGATTAGACCGTAAGGTGTTATTAGCCTAATGGAACACTAGCGAACCCTCACCTTCCTGAAGACGCTCCATCGTTTTTAATTATCTGGGACTTTAATTGAAATATGAAACTTGATTGTAATTTGGGAAAGTCGAGGGGTAGGTTTTAAAGGCGAAATTCCATTTAGATATGCTCCTGGGGGTTAAATCCTCGCGTGAAAGAATACAAAAAAATTAGAATTACGGGGCTTGATATGATTTCATATCAAATCATAGGACCATGGATTTTAGGTCTGGTTAGGGCTTATGGAAATGATTTTGTATTTCAAGCCGCAAACAATCTAGTGTAGATATTATAACAAGCGGTCCGACGATATTCCGAGCGTTCGTGAACTGGTGTTGGAATCAAATGTTTCTAAGAATGTAGTATTGATGCTGGAGACAATATTCAAATGGATGGAGGTAAGAAATTATTCGGATGATGCTGCTGACTTCGGCGGGAGCTGAAAGTACCGTTCCCGCGAGAAGTATCACCATTTAATCTGAACACAAATAAGCAAAGTCATTGTTGCCGAGGTCATTGTCCATCGGATCAACCTCTCTGCGCCGTCCCCGCCATTGAAATTTTAGTGTAACCGAGTTCATCCTGTGGCCGCTTCCAGCCGAGGAGCTAATTAAATATGATTGTTGTTAGAGGGATGGCGGGGTGAGGTGTAGGGGTGGCTGCCGACAAAGCGGCCCGCCCTGCAGCCACCGGCTCAACACAATATCTTTCCGCCTCCGCGCCTCACGACCCCAACCCATTCAAACAGCCGACAGAATAGTTCTCCCACCTACTTTTTGTCACCTCACTGCTCTAATACCGGTTTATTTACCCGAGCCTCGGGACCTATTGAACGCGCGGAATCGCGCCGGTAACAAACAATATGTGGTCAATTAAATGGAGAAACTGTTCACCTGACACGGGGATTCGATGATGTCGTATTTAATAGCAATACAAACATTGCATTAAATAACAGAGAATTCACACTATGAATATTTTTAACTTTACACTACAAAGCGGTTCTACAGTAATACACACTGTAGTATGAGTATATATTCCCAACTAGAAAATATAGTTTTACACATAAGTCAAGTTCGAGTACGTGTATAACTTTTCCCTAACAAATGGAAATTGCAATGATAAGAAATCTACAATAGTCTTTCGCAGGTTTATTTAAATTGTTGTCCATTTTAATTTAAATATGATTTTAATAGATACAAGTTATCCTTTGATGTGAGCAGTTATCAATTACTCTGGTCTTGTTTGATGCAATAAAAAATTACAGAAATTATTCAGTGATGAATATATTCAATATTTGGTCCCTTTATCTATAGGTTAACTGGATTGCTCTGTTCCTCGGAAGGACAAGCCGACTACAAACTGTAGGGAGAGTATGTGTACGTGTTTTATGTATTTATCTATTAATATATATGCACATAAATCTACATGGGACACCGAGCCCCGCCCTCCTGGCAACGGAAATACAAATGGCGGTTGACGCGGGACGTGAAACGGGAACGGTCCTGCGCATTTGTAAATCCCCGGAAAACAAATGCAGGAACAATTCAACATATTAAAAGGACCTCTCGGCTCGGATCCCGAGGTATTTTCTATTCAAGTCACACTGACACGAAATGCCTAATATCCCAGTCGGGATATTCCAGGCTTGCGTGGGGCCCACATTTAAGGGATAAAGCGAAATATATTTTGCGCAATAGAATATCATTAAAATGTTTAATATATATTAATAACAAAACAAATAAATATATAGTAAAATTATTAAATATTTTAATATAATTATTTTCTAATAAAACAGTTTATTTCGATAGTTATATTATTTTTCTAAATCGCAATATTTAAAATTGATTTACATACCAAAACAACAATATCGCTACAATACTGTTTAGAAAGAATATCAAACTAATATTCTGAAATATTCTATAATATTCTGAATCTGTACCAAAGACATTTCCTACTTTCATGCCTATGACGGTATATGTCTGGATCCAATATTTGTTGCATTATTATCATTAAAATTTAGAGGTTATAATTAGAAATTATCATCGACGGACACGCAGAGGTCATTGACATGAAGAAACAAATAAATATCCTCATCTGCTCTCAATATATCAATCTTCTATGAGATATATTAAATTATGTTCTCCAATTAAATATTTGCTAAACGTATTATTTAGGAATCGTTTAATTCAGCGATTAATTTTCTGAGGCGTTGAGTTTTATTTTATATTTTTTCGCATTATTCTATTACTCACAATGCTCATAATAATGAGTGGAGTTTCATCAGCCGGCATATTGTGCGGGCAGGCGCGTTTATTAATATCGGTTTTTCCTTCGCTATCGCCCCCTCTCTCTATCTTCCCCTTTATCTCCCACTCTCTTCCCACCCTTCCCATTATTTCCTCTCTGTCTCTCACCCGTTTACACCGTTCCCTCTCTCATTCCCGGCCGTGTGCTGTCTTGAGAGCATCATCAAAGGCATAGCCGGACGTCTCCCGCCGCCACAACCTCCGCAGTCCACCCGCAGCCCTTCAAAGGGCGGCTGCACCCTTTTACAAAATGGAAGGAGAATATTTTATGAAATTTTTCAACGGCCGCATTCTAACGTCGGGAACGCCCGGTTCCGGGACGGGGTGGGAGGGCTTGAAAAAAGGGACACCGCTGGGATACCGGCCAAGTGCCGTATAAAAGAACTACCGGCATTAATTCCGACCGGGGCCCCGAGCTCCGAGTTTAATGAAATCATTAATTTCAATTTTTTTTTAACATTTCATTTTTATATCATTGTTCGAATGCTCTGAAGTTTTTCTCCGTACCAGCAAAAAACAACATTTTTGGCGTAGGAGTCGGTTCTCACGCGAGCAATTCCTTTTTTGTTACTCCATAAAATTTGGTTCTACAGAAACGGACATTATGCGTCGATGGTCCTCATAAAACAATGTTGGTTATTTATTATATTGACCTTGTTATAACATTCTTTAATTTCTTCTACGGGTTATTCGGCAATACTCAGTGGTTAAAGTGATGATGAATTGGAATTAGATCTTGATCCCCCGGTGCACTCATCAACTTAGTGCAGTATTACTGTTGTTGTGTCACCTCTGCACGCCCTGGTGGGGTGCGATTCGATTTTTTATTTCGGGATAATGTCAATAAAAAAAGGAGTGTGCCTAATTGGCCGATTGTCGGACGGGAGCATGCATAATCGAAGAAGAGCGCCGGTACTCGTAAAATCGGGCACGCTGTCGCTAGATCCGGGCCCCGGCTACATTAATATTCGACGTCCCCTCGGGAGAAGGCGGGGGGGGGGAGAGACCCGCCTTTAAGGATTCAGAATCCGTGGAGTGCATTCGGAAGAATGCCCCAGAAGAATGTTCGACTTCAATGAACCCCGCTACTCGAGTTATTAAATAATAACTGCGAATGAGAATCCTCTTATGGCACGGAGAAAATTCGTCTTCCGGCAAAGTATATATCCTTTTGAAACGCCTTTTTAATATTGTAAAACCCCGTTTCATTCGTCCACAAGTCCAATATATATTATGCTGAAGTTTATAAATATGAATTGGTTATTACCGTAGAGGCCATAGAGACGCGGAGTATTGCGTACTTGCGATAAATTCTAGTCTGACATTATTAAATATATATCCTCCATTTCTCGCGGTACAATTGGAAAATTCCCTTTGATGCTGTTTAATGTCTCTCCTTCTAGTTCCCGATATCATTATTGTGTTCTTTATCGATGCGATGGCTAAGTAATTATTGCAGAAAATGTGTTACTTGAAAGATTTCAAACGAAATTACACATAAGATGTACAAATTATTGGCTACGAATTGTTCGTTAAATATTGAATTTTGATCTTTATTCGATTTAATATTTATCTCTCGGTTTTAGTTAAACATTTAATGGAATCTCAATGCCGAGTATCATTCAACGAATTCACGAAGCCTGTTCCATTCATCCATTTTCCGGTGTCAATTAACGCCAATGATTATTAAAATTCTTGAAAATTATTCCAGGGTTTTTCCTCGGTAATTATTTTCCACGGCTTTTCAGCAGGGCGGAGATTCAGATTCATAACCGGCTCTGCTTTTAATGAATGATCCGGCGTCAGGATTTTTATGCCGGCAAAGGCCGCGTGGGCGGAACGAGCCGAAAACCCTCCCACCTTCGGGGGCCCACTCCCGCCGGTTATCCGCCAGAGAGAAAGAGAGAGAGAGATATTCTTAAAGTCGGAATTTTTCTTCTCAGCCTCCCTCGTCCTTTCACTTTAATAGGCGAAAATTTAATAAAGAAAGGGCCGGCAAGAAAGGGACGAGAGAAGAGGTGAGATGGCGGGGTGGAGGAGAAAGCCAGCGAAATAGAATAAAAGAAAAAGCTGAGGACTCAGAAATAGAGGTTTCTTCTACTCCCCCCCCCCCCCCGCAAAGCTATTTATGAGGACATCAGGTGGGGGAGGGGGCTCACAATTCATAATGAAAAAAGAGAAACCGACTTCATAAAACTTCCGTCAACGATTAGCGTAAATCTAAAATTTTAAGCGGGTTTATTATTCCGAACGAAACTCGACTGTGTGAACCGGTTAAAACTGCTCAGCAATTTATCTTGGTCTTGAAACCGCGACACCGCAAATTTATTCGCTCCAATAAGAATTTTAATTTTATTTAATTAAAACCTCGGATAATATTTTTTTAATTAAATTCTCTAGAAATGCTTGAAGAGCGCGGAAGAGCTTTTTGTTCTAATGAAAAATTCTTTAAATTCCCCATTCTTCCTGCATGTTTATTGATAATTTCTGTTAATCATTCATCAAGGAACTGTATATTACAATTTTTATTCATCTTGAAATATATCGGACTTATTACTGGAGATTAATTCTTTTTTCGCTGAGTAATGTAATATAAACAGTTTTCTACAGTCAGATTCATCGTTTTTTCTTTCCCTTTAACATTTGGATATTTGTGCTCGAAATTTGTAATAAAAGAGATAAGAAATGTTGTTTAAATTTCGAAAAAAATTAAATGAAACCAATAGGATATTTATTTGAAGATCTGGTAAGGTACCGAGTGTCATCAATCGTATGATTTTGTCTACTCTCGTTTGATATAAATTTATGTATATTTCAGTCTCATATCTGTCACCTCAAATACTCGAATATACTTGATACTCGAGCCTTTTGTAAACTCAATGTTTATCTCTTCTAATCAGATTATTTTATTCAAAAATTCGTTTTTGAGACAACAAATAATATATTTTAATGTCACATAAATATCTTTCAACGCGTATATATTGAATAGTCCTCCAGAATTTTCAGTTCATGTAGTCTAGATAGAAATACAATTTATGCCGAAGTGCTGTTTGGAGTTGTGGCGTGAACAATGTAATGTTGTGTTAAAAGTGTGTTGTATGCACTCCAAGGCCAGATGGGGTTTAATATATCCGAGTGAAAAGCACAGTGTGCCCGTCGAGTGGATAGGGCAGTAAAAATATTGATCTGTCTCCGCCCGCAGCTGCTTTCCTTGTTTTTAGAATACACACTGCGGCACACCGAAGATGAACAAACAATAATCTCTTCAGATGCGTGAGTTGGGGAATTGAACTATTCCCCGGACGATCCGGGTGTTGATTTTGATTTTAAGAATGTGTAAGTTGAAATTGCTCATTGAATTCTAATGAAATCACGAGGCAGTATTAATTAGAATGCCAAAATAATGTCAAAAATGCATTTTCTAGCACAATTCATAGTCACACCCACTTAAACCAATTCTGATTGGTTAATGTTGAAGTAAGCTTCATACTTATTAAATAATGTTCAAAATATATAACTGTTGATAAATTAAATACCTTAAATATACCAATACGTACACATATCTCATGTACACATTTTAATCATTTATTTCATTATATAGAGGACCTGTGTTAAACATACTGTTATGTGCGATACCCTCTTAAGTAGGACAATAAAAATATTATTAAATCGTAAATGGAGACCTAAACGGTTGACTACACTCTGTACATTAATCTGCGTAATGAGCTATTAACGTGTGGCCGCGATACCGCGGCTCTACGAAGATTTCGTATCTCGTTAAAGTTTAGCCCGAGTGAGAACTATGTATTCGAAGATAATAACAGAGCAGAGAGCTGCCTACTAAACGCCGCCCTTTGGCTGTAATTCAGTTGAGAGTGCAACGGCATTGTTTCAAGGAAAATTAAATTTGCCTAGTTTTCGTTTATTCACTCGCCGATTCGCAACAAGGCAGGGGCCGGCCCCCCTCCGATATAATAAATGTATACCGCCTTTCAGGTCCTTAAACAGGGAAGAAGTTTATAGTTGGAAAGGCGGACGGTTATGAATTTTTCATAACTGCACTGAATTTAAAGAGGTATTATACTGAAATATTCTCAAATATTAACAAAACGTTCTGAAAGTTATAATAAAAAAATAAATCAATTGTACATTCGACGAGGCTTTAATCTACCTGTTCTTTGTAATAAACGTCATATCTACACTCCTACTCAGTAGTTTAAACCTTTATACAGTTCTCGATTTGGTATATATTTCTTCCGGTAATTGATTAATTGAATTCTTAACATAAATTTTCTGAATGCTATATTTAAAAATCGCCGAACTCAAATATTTGTTTTCTTCCATTACCTACTATGGCCAACAATACTGTATACCATATAGACTCCCATATACTTATTCAGCACGGTTCTGACACAGGAATTGTGAAATTTGATGTTCCCTATGCAACAGAGAACAGAAAGGATTATTCTGTAATGCACATAATATTCCCTCTGTTGTAATATTAAAAAATATTTCTCTTCTAACCTTTCGGCGGGCCTAAATATTTGCTCGCGTGATACATAGATCCGCGGCGGGTATTTGAAGAGGTGATTGGCTCGCGACAGAGACACCTCCGGTGTCAACAGAGTCACTGTTTGTAGGCCGGGGATCAGCCCGCTAGAGTAACGATATTAAAGTTGGGCCTGGATAGAACAGAAAATAAAGGGAAAGTTCGTGACTTACAATCGCCGAGGAAAGAATTTCCCCCCCCCCTTTTCTTGATTCCACCCTATGTGTATGTTATACATAAACCGACTTATCGGAAATTCTTAGCCTCGCTCGTATATTCAAGTTCACGAGCCTAACACCCTAAGTGGGCTTTACAGGTGTAACAAAAAGGATGATTTATAGTACAAATTTTTCGCCTTAAAAATGAAAGAATGTCGTGAAATTTGTCGATTTTATTGTAATGTAACAACGAAATTGTGATTTATGTACAGAACAATTTTCGAAAAGCCAAAACCTGTCAGGCATAAAATCAGATGACCCACTGAAGACAGTACATCCCTAGAATGACGGTATTCCACAAGCTCTTGGGCACGAATCAAATATCGTATTTCCAGTATAACAGTACAACTGGTCACTCGCTCGAATTTCATTTTCTGGCTACGTGTGCGTCAGTGGAACCTTTCGAAGCGGGACATTTAGACTTATATCGCGGTATATAATGGGGTTAATGTTGGAAGACCGTGACATGAGGCGGCTGAGAAGAGGTAGAGCAGAAACTGTGGAGATGGCGAGTGAAAGGGGGGAGTGAATGGGGCGAGAGAAACTGCGAAAGGGAGAGAATAACGAGAAAATTATATATATATATATATATATATATATATATATATATATATATATATATATATATCTGTGTATGTGTGTGAGGGGGGGACAAATACCATCCCTTATACATACAGGGGCCCGCGCGGACAGAGGGCGGTGGGCTCGGGCCCGATAAAGGAAAATGCTTTCAGGTCCACCCTCTCGGCCTCCCTTCGTCCCGCTCACATAGGCCGGCAATAAAACCGGCACCCGGTGATATACTGGTTATTACTCGTTGGTTGAGAGGGGGCGGTGCGGAACCATAAAAATTCTTATGTGAACGTGCGAACACGACCCCGATTATAGGAAAGGGAAATAGTGAAATAAATAGAAAAAATATATACTGCAAGAGTGAGTATGTATTAGAGAGAGATAGATAGATAGAAAGAGAGAGAGAGAAGTGTAGACGGAGGATAGAATAAGTGTCCCTACGACCCGAAAAAGGTCGCGAATAGTGGGTAGCTGAGTGTTAAATCTCAGAAGGGTTGTTATTGCCACGTGAAACGTTCCTGATCATTCGATCCGCCCCCCGTATACCGTATAAAAAACTAGTTGGCTGAAATAACATCGTTTTAAACCCATTTGCATTTGAAATTACTGAAATTAAACCGAAATAAATTTAATAGAATATTAGACAAAAAAGAAGGATATAAAATTTTCTTTTAATATATTTCGTGAAATTATAATTGTGTACTTTATGTTAAGGATAAAGGGATGTGGACACAGGATCAGAGAATTAGCATAAAAGGTGAATGGAGACCGATTATCGTAATGGTAATAGTTCTTTCCTAACGAAATTTCTCGGCCATTGATGACTCGGCCATGGGAGAATTCTTCATCGGCTGCCAACAGGTCTAACATAGAACAAAGTATAAGAGGTAATATAAATGATAAAATATAAGGAAAATTATTGTTCTGGAGATCGTGTGGGTGGGTACACATTCCATGCAATAAAACTGGTACTTAATTGAAATTAAAATTGGGTCTACTTGGCAGGACATCAGAATACTTAGGTTTCAAACGTGGCCAGCGGGTCGATAACACTGTTGTTCAGTGAATTTCCCTGCGGGGAAACAAGGCCGGGTAGTTAACTGGAAACTTTGGAAGCTAGACCCCTCCCCCGCGCCCCTCTAGCCCTCTTTTCTTTAGGTTCCCAATAAGCGGAGGAGCTAATAGCGGGCTTTTGTGCCGGTGATTAATGTGTTGACCCGGCGTGTCCCGCGGCCAACTCCGACGGCGCCCGGACAATGGGGCCCTTTTCCACTAATGAATGAGATTTAAAAGATGAATATCTCCTCCTCCTCCTTCCAACTCCTTCCCCGTTTTAAGACGGCCTCGGCGAATTAAAACGTCCCTCTAGCCGATTTCGGATTCTGTAAACAGGCGGCAAATCGTTTTTCGCGATCGAGTAGACTTATCCACTGAATTCGATAAGGGACATTATACGGGTGGATCAATTGAAACCCGTATAAATGCGATTAAAAATAAATAAATTATTTTACCGTAGATTTAGTGTGTTTCTGTCTCCTCTCGCTGGTTAGGTCTTTTGCAAGACCGGTGCAGGTCATTTGTACTGTGGTGGTTGTCTGTTCGTCTTGTGTCTATGGATGTATCTTGTTATTGTGTTTTTTGGGATGGTGTTGGTCATCTTTGGGTTGGGAGAGATTTCGTTAATCGGTTTAAGTCTTTGTTAGAGTATCGGTCAAAAACGAGGAGGGGCGGGAGGCCTTTTTTAGAAGTATTTTATTATTAAATATTGTTAGTGTTAGTAATATTAAATCCAAGTATTGTGTTTTATTTATGTCTGATCTCCACCTTAGCAAGGTAGAAAATCATTTGTGAGAATAAAAATTAACAATTTTTAAAATAAATAAAAATAAAAATTAAACTTATTTTGTTATTGACCATAACACAAAACAATTTACATGGAAATGAGGTAATTATAGTAATTTATTTCAAAATATTTCTGCTGCCTTGGTTCAATTCTTTGAGTCATTGTGAAATTTAATTAAAATAATTTTTCAGAGAAATTTTTTTCAATCACTAATATGTCGAAGTTTAGTTAAGTGCATCCCCACGCCACCCTCTGGGGGGCGCTAGCGTCTTGGTGCAAGTGCACCCAACGAACTTTAGTCGAGCGCATCCCCACGCCACCCCCAAGGGGGCGTTAGTTTCGCGGTGCTCGTGCACCCAACAAACTTTAGTCGAGCGCATCCCCACGCCACCCCCAAGGGGGCGCTAGTTTCGCGGTGCTCGTGCACCCAACAAACTTTAGTTGAGTGCATCCCCACGCCACCCTCTGGGGGGCGCTAGCGTCTTGGTGCAAGTGCACCCAACGAACTTTAGTCGAGCGCATCCCCACGCCACCCCAAAGGGGGCGCTAGTTTCGCGGTGCTCGTGCATCCAACAAACTTTAGTCGAGTGCATTCCCGCGCCACCATTCCATATCATTATGCAGCACTTCATCAGTTAATTACAGCTCATTTTAATTAAATTGGGATACCAGATGCTTTAATCTCTATTACTGCATTTCGTGGACTCTCATCTGCATTGCTTTATGATTTGTAAGTAAATGGCATTTTTTTCTGAAACAAAATATGTCAAACTACCAATTCGGCGGCATGGAACCCAGACTAATGAATCTAGATTAAAGAAAAATCGTGACAATTTATTTCCCAACAATTTTTTTATTTTTTTTAGGTCGAATGTGCTATATTAAATGTTTTTCGGTAAATGGGGGGAATATAAGTTTGTACGGTTAAATCTTCTGATTCGGCCGTCAATTGGGGTCGCGCTTTTAAGGCCCGGACAGATACCCAGCCGGTGGGTGGAAGTTATGAAGTTCTTTACTTTTCTTTCTGGCGAGGGCTCACTTTTCTCACTTCTTATCTTTGATGGAGGGGGGCTAGTGGGGGGGGGAGCCTTTTCAACTTTGTTGTCGGCGGGATCACCGGTCGGCAACTTTGTTGTCGGGGCCTGGGCAACAATTGAGAATTGCCGAGGAGTGAGATGGAGAGAATGGGAGCGAGAGAGAGAGCGAGGAGGGAGAGAGAGTGGCAGCGCCGAGCTCTCTGACAATTGGAAACTTTATAAGTAGTTTTCCGGAATGGGATTCGACTCCCAGTGGGCCCCGGGCCCGGCTCCTGTCTCTCTCCTGTACCATCAAAATTGTACGAGCCCGGACCAATAAATCTGGAGATTGAGAAATTACCGTCCCATAAATTAAAGTACAGCTTAACTAAGGGCAGAACATTTTTCCTTCTCGTAATAACTCTTAAATAATGTCTTCCGAAATGCTGTTGCTTTTGTTAAACTCGAAATTGTCTTTCCATTGATAAATGGTCTGACCATTTTTCTGACAGTTTATCTTAGGGGGCTTAAAATACTAACTCGAAATTTATTTGAGGATTGATTTGTATGTATTTTAAATCCTATGTTAAAAATGTTTTTAATATTCTTCCTCCAATATTTTAAACTGAAATATATATATATATATATATATATATATATATATATATATTGACTGGGTATATACATTCGTCGTGAAATTATTCCCTTATATTCAGTATTAGGTCAAATCATATTCGTGTATATTAATTTATGCGTGTGCATTTAAATTGCTTCTCATTTTTTCAAGACTGATATATTACTGAGATGTGATAAATACGTCTAATAATTTATTAATTACCACCGTTGGTTATCGCCATGTTTGTGATCCTGTATTGTTCACTCTTCGTGTTCATTCCGATATTCATACAACCCGGGTCACCTCCATCCGGGCTTATTCACAGTCCCAATCGATTTGTATGCAAAAGTGTAACTCGCCCTGTTCGATGAAATGATGCATGTTTAACCCCTGAATCCTTGTTTAATAGATCAACGTCAGAACGACGCCTGTCATTCCGACCTGTCAATATATACCTGTTTCATGATTCCAGCAACAATGCCCCCGACCCTATTTCACTTTCGGGCGGACCAATAGTGTCTAGCTTTATTCTGTCGTACCCGCGTACACAGGTACTGGTATTAATTCGGAGTATATCAAATCTAAACGGGCCGAATTCGGATGTTATAGTGCAGAAGTAACTTTTATTAAAAAATTAATTGAATACGGAATTTTATAAATATTTGATTTTAAATTAAAGCAAGTAACTTTGACAAATTCCTTGATTGATTTTTCGACAGTTTCGGTATTTTTTCACAAAAAATATCTCAGAATTATGAATCAGTTGAAAACATTTTACGCAGACATTAAACAATTGAGTCTATGTTATAGCGAATTCACTCAATGAATAAAATGGCAAAATTCTGTTAAGAAATACACTGTTTATTTTACAGATCGAACTCATTAATAAATTGAAATTGCAATAATTGCGAAATTATTCATTTCGGCGGATGCCGAGGAGCGCGGAATATCAAAATTTTCCAGCCGAATTCAAGCAACCGTCGCCGAGCGGGGAGTAATTTGAATGCCGGCCGTCCCGCTTTCACTGGAGAAACCGGTACCACGTTCTCCTTTCTTTTTTTTCAGTGTTTAAACAGAGCGAACGCGATGAATGGGAGCCCGGCGGCTGTTGGGGGGAAGAAGACGTCCCGGGAGACATTGTGCGTGCGCGATGGCAACTAGCGCGTGAAACACTCAGCCAGACGCGACAGCGGCATCTTTTGTCTCTACGACCACAGACACAAAGCGGGCCCTACCCCCTCTCACTCTCGCTCTCACTACCTCACTCTCACTCACTCTATCTCTCATTTTTCCTCCCTTTACCCGGCTATTCCCCTTTAAACTCAACCGCAGTGGATTGCGGCCCTGGAATTAAACAGGCGGTTGCGTTTTCTTATTCGAGATGCGAGCGAAAAAATTAACTCCCTCGTAATTTCCCAAAATTGCCCAGGTCGTTATTGTATTGTTGCGCTCAGCTTTTGCGAATTTGGAGCAAACGATCGTATACGTTATTACATATATAACATAATATAATAATATAAAATTCTTGTTTATAAGCGATTAAACTAAGCATTATCTGTTGTTGTTGACATATATAAACTCGCCTCCCCCATGTAGTCTGCGCCATTTAATTTTAATTAAATTTGATTGATCAGAATTTCATAAAAAAGGATTTCCAGAAAGGGTCCAGTAAGGTTTATAACTGTATGAATTAATTATGACGTAATTCTTTATTGCAATAGTCTAATTCAGAGTGTAAATTGAGATTATAGCCATAAAATCATTGCTATGAATTTAAAGAAAGTGGATTAAAAGGAAAATGATATTTACCACGAGAGTAGTAAAATTTAATCGAATTTTATTTTATATATTGGGGGGATTATACCTTACCTTCAGTTCCCTTAGGCCGTAATCATTACATGGCCGCATGTTCTTTGAGTATGCATTATAATATGTGTATAAGCTTACATATTTTTCTGAGATTAAGGAAAACTGCGACGAATCTTCTTTAATGGGACTCATTAGATTAGTAGTTAATTAAAATGATCCGCCCCAATACATACCGGCCGAAGGCCGGTCTAATGCCGGGCATCGAACGCGGATGTCATTACAAGCCGTTAGAAGCTATGAATATTCATTGTAGGGCCGGGTACCCCACACCACACCCACACACCCGCCGATAGGATAATTGAATCCCCTCGCTCCTCACAACTGTTCAATTACAACATTCAAATTCGGGCCGTCGCACCTTCAAACTCCCTCTCGCCCCAAAACAAGTTGTTTTCGGAGCAATACGAAAAGTTGGGCGGTATTATTATTATACATTTTCGGCGCCCAAACTCGACCGCTTAAGCCTAAGTTAAAGTGTCTGTAAGTCGGGAGATAAAGCGAATAAGAACGGAGCTTCGGTTTCCAAACAAAATTACACGACGAATTCGTCAGCCGAGAACTCTCCATATTCGGCCCGCCAGAGATAACCTTAACACAACACGAGGATCTCTAGTCTGGGGCAAGCGGTCTTGCCTGGTTTACAACCAGTATAATACCCATCCATCCACAGACGTAATACATTTTTTGGCTATTTTGTAGTCCCCTAGGTGGTAAATCGTTTTCAGAACAACGAGGTTTCCGTGATAAGCTTTCAGAACGTCTCTCTGAAATTCGTTTTGTTCATTAAAAACAACGAATTCGTTCAAATAATAATAGAACATTCTATGGTTTTCACATTGAACGAGAAATGGACATTTCGTTGGACATTAAACTATAACAATAATAAATAATTCTGAAACATTAAACTTGCGAACGAAACATCTCCTACGGACCCCCCGTAATTATTCACACCGACTATATAATTTAGAGTATGACATTCGACAGTGCACAATAGTGTTTTTACTGTCAGTTTTTTACGGGCAATTTCATTTACTGCTAGCACATCCTGCTTATATCTGTACACCTCGCTGTTTTATAGTGAGTGGTAAGGCTAATGCGCTGTTATTAAGACCAATAATAGTAGACGGAAATCATGTTTTATGGAAGACAAGGTTTCAGGAAGGGCTGTAAAGTCGAAGCACCCAGACAATATTCCTTGACGTGTCACTGTCTAATGGAATGCGGGCATACAGGGAGTCGTAATATAAGCGTAATCAGTTTAGAATACCTGTTTTGTGGTCCGCGAGGGGTTGGAATACCGTAGATTTCGCGTTTCTGTCTCCTCTCGCTGGTTTGGTCTTTTGCTAGACCTGTTTCAGCTGCTCGCCATCTTCAGTAACGGTGTTAGCCACTTTTGGCACTTTGGATGTTTTTTGGGCATCCACTGTCACTTGTACTGTAAGGCGCTAATACTAAAATGTAAGACAGACCTGTGTTGCGGGCTAGTATTAGGTGCGCCGTACCATTGAAAATAGTAGCGCATTAAACTGAATACTATACGCGTTTAAATAGTGTTAAAAATAAATCAAATATTAAAATATATTATAACAATATTAGCAAAAGACCAAACCAGCGAGTGGAGACAGAGACACACGAAATCTATGGTATAAGTGTAATATAATTTATAACCGGGGCCTGTACTTTCACGTGTACACGCCGGTTTAATGGGAAGAAATAAATCTTCCCTGCAGTAACCTTATACAGAATATTTGTGCTTTGTAATCAATTCCTATTTAAAGGGAATAGTATTATTTCACTGGACGAGGTACTCAGGCCGATTTTTACAAATAATTTGCGATCGAGCGGTCGTAGGTAATAGGGTCGCTTGTGTGAAAGTTGTGCTCTCAATACAACCCGGTGACTGGTTCTTAAAAGAGAATGACCGGGCCCCGGGGGTCGTAAATTCTCAACAAACGATTGTTGTTTCACCTCTGGGATGCACAATGGAGGACGACTAAATTGAATTTAGTCGCGTTCAAAGGGCCCCGAAATATTTCTACCCGGGCCGTCGTCTCTCTGTCCCCGCCGAAAGAGACCGGGCGAAATGTTTTCCGATATTGGCTTCTCCCGGGGCCTTTGTAAAGCCTTCGCCGGCCGTAGAGGGCTGGCTTTAACGTTCGCCAGTTTATTACTTTGTTCTCGGGACGAGTGCGCGCAGATTGGTGATCCAGCCAAAGGTGGGCATTGCAAAATTTCCCGCCCGAGCGATGAAAGACAATAAAATAAAGCCAACCTTCAATACAATATTGCGCCCACAAGCTTCATAAAAATTCTTTAATATTATACTCAGCTACATTATTATTACATCAAACTAAATTCCGTAATCTGTATCTAATCCGTGTAATGCGATGTGGTATTTGTATATATGGTCTTTTCTAATCTAGATTCTGGAATAAGTTATGTTTCCCTTCAATATTACAATTGTCAGAATTTTCCCTCAATAGATTTACAAATAATGTCCTAAAGATTCAAAAGCTCTATTTTTGAATTATCACCTTGCTAATTTATTTTTTGGAAAAAATACATACGTTAATTTATTATTCTATGTATACTTTAATGTTTCTGAGGTCCTCCATTGTGTAGTCCGAAGTGTACACATAGTTTATTCACCGCACATCTTACTAGTTATTGGATATCGGGAAATTTCATGTCTGTTCCGCCTCGATGGAAACGGAATTTTCCAGCTGTTGTCTTTTCTTCTGAGAACGGTCTCCGGGAGCGAGTGACAGCCGTTATCTTTCACCGCTGGATATTCGGGATCGACCGGCCAATAAATCGTTTGAAAACTGCCGTCCCCTACCCACCACCAATATGGAGCCCGTCAAAAATATTATGCCCGAGGCTGTATATTACGCCCGGCAATAGGTTGCGTTGTCGTGGCAAAAAACAAAACAAAAGTACATTTCAAGCTGGGTTATGGCCACCGGAATATAGGATTGTCATTGAGCAGCCGAGCGGGGGGTGAAATCTAAAATAAACTACTGGGGCATTCCGAATTTTATTATTTTTCCAATTATTTATCGCACTATCTGCAGTCTGTGCCCCATCTGTTGTGTATATGCATAACAATGACTCACAAAGCTGGATTATATGTGCGCGTTAGGACCTCCAATTTCTATGAACGACCCTATACAAATACCGGTAATTATATTCCAGATAGTTTGGACTAATTTAAAATAATTTCGATGAATTACCGAGTGTTTATTGTATATACTATATATGTACATATATATAAAAGTAATCTATATCTGTTATATATATTTAAAAATCCATGTATAGAAACGAAGCGCCAACGTTTTCTTCTCTCTGACATTTATATTGCCCCAATATAATGAATTTCTGTCACCCCTCTGTCGATACCGCCAAATTAGGTTTTCATGCTCAATTTTGGTGGGCGTTTCATCAGCACAGTCTACTTAATTGACAGGGCCGTGGTTTCGGGGTATAGCCGGTTGAACGCGGAGGGAATTCGGAAATGTTGTCTACCTGAGGATACCGGCCAACCTCCTATCCCATCCTCTTCTCCCGCTTACGCATTCGGGGCGCGGATCGGTCGGGAATTTCGGTGGAAACCCCACCGAAGGTATTAGAGAAAATATGTAATGCACCGGCAAGGATGTTCCACATTCCTCGTGCTACAATTCGGTGGCAAATATTTCGATACGCGTAACGCATTAACTATTTGGGAGCCAATGTGGGAGAAGCCTGTGTAGAATGACAATAAACCTTAATCAATTTTAGGGACTAATATAAAATGTTCTAAACATTATTTATTTATTGTATTTTAAACTATACAGTTTTTAAAAAATTTCCCTTTTTAGTCAGCGTGGGTTTGGAATACTATCATTCTGTTCTCAATTATCTCTACCTGAAAATTTTCTCGCGGACCACGCTGCTATGCGCTGCTCTGGAATAGTGAAGGTTAGGATTTCGAGCTATAAATAGGTTAATATCCTTTTAAATAGAGGTAAATTTAAGGTATGTATGAGGTTGAT
Source organism: Lethocerus indicus (assembly GCA_019843655.1). NCBI lineage: Eukaryota > Metazoa > Arthropoda > Insecta > Hemiptera > Belostomatidae > Lethocerus > Lethocerus indicus. The sequence continues at coordinate 20,838,731 of JACDQD010000006.1, forward strand.
ATGATTACTGGTCCATTACATCGTTTAATCTCAAATTTTAATTTAAAACAAATAAGTAGCTCACAACTCCGGAAAACTCATTAGGACGATACTTTTTGCAGTATTTCCGGCCTGTATATATGTAATTCAAACTTGAAATAGATATAACTAAGTTGGAAATAGGCGTAGTGGTAGGAGAGGTAAATGGGGCGCGAGGTCCTTCCTTTCAATTTGGCGGTGGTATGAGAAGGTGGGCGGCAGATGGTGACCGATAAAAGGCGAAGTTGAGGGAGGGGGGGTTTTGCGGCCGCGGCCAAAACGCCCACTGAAAAACTTCTTGATGAAATTTTTTTTCTCTCTCTCTCACTCCTCTCCCGCCCGGACAAATGGAAGAAGTTTAGCGAGAAGCGGGAAAGAGAAGACGTCGCCGGGTTTTGGCGACGCCACCTCGACTTTTGCCGACTTTTGCGGTCGTCGGACAATAAGCGCGGGCGCCGCGCAAGTTCCGAGGTGGAAAAGTAGTACACAGAACCCACTTGGAGGCCGGGACGCCCTCATTAGCTATATACTTCACGCCGTGACACCTAACAGGATGTTTTCCCGCCCGCCCTTCCCACACAATTTACCGCCTATTACTTGACGTTTGCCGAACGTCAACTCATTTTTATTCCTGAAATCAAATGCATGACGATTCCTGCATTGGAATTAGTCAACGCGGTTCTACATTATCGTAATAAATTATAATGGAAATAAATTATTTTTACGCTTGTGCAGTTTCGATGACCTTTAACCGAGCTGACTTGCCGTTATATTTCTTAACCAAGTCAAGCACAAAAGTTAGCATTTAATTGTATACAATATGTACAATCAAATACACATAATATCTATTGGAGAAATCTTAATTTTAAAGCTTGGAATTAAACAGAAAAATAATGTTAATTTGTATTAAATAAATATAATATTTAAAAGTATAATTTGCCATCAAATAATCCTAAGGGACCAATTTAATTAGGTAATGCGATGCTCTGTTGAATTAAATTTCCGTTCAAACGAGCCCGACAGGCAATGTTTCACTGTGTTGGCTCCGGTCCGTATGGGGGTTGAGTGAGCGAGTCCGCGAGGGCTCCAATTCCAGCTTTGTCCGCATTATATCCCCAACTTAGGCTTATAAACAGGAGATGACACGGAGCCTCTCTCTCCGACCGCCCACTCCGTTTGATATATGGCCCGGGTCCAGCGGCCTTACGCCCGGCCCTAATTCATCTTTTGACGGACGCTTTTGCCGAAAGACATTGGCCCGATGAAGCATCAAATGCCACCCGGTTTCACCTGGCCACTACTCCCGGCTCACTCCATAAAGGACATCCAAATCAAATACAGCGCCAATTTCGTTTGATAAATAAACATTTTAAAAGACTGTAATCATATTGCAACAGGGGCAGCAGTTATGAAATTTAAGTACCAACTGTAGTTAAATTATGCTAGTTAATTATTGTACAAAACTTTAAACATTTCAAAATACATAGATGTACAACAGGGAAATGTACGATAATTTTGAGCGGCATCACTGAAAACCAAAGGAAATGTATTTACAAATTCTGCACATTATTTTCTCCAAAAATAAAAATATTCAGTCCCAGCGGGACCCTACCGTACGTCGTAATTATTCAAATCGTTCGGAGAATATAAGACAACAATATTCGTTGTTTGCAGATTCAATCAATTGATTGTTCTGTTCGTAAAAACGAGTCACAATCCGAGGGACAACCCGGCCTTCTATTTCTGTTGTTCGATAGATTGGGTTCGAGTGGTTGGGGAGGGTCGGGGGTGGTTCAAATGTCAGCATCAGGAACGCTGTCAAAATACAAAACTATTGTCGGTATTTGATTGTTGTATTCAGATTGTAGAAACATGTTTTATAGGAATACGGCAGTTATGAATTGCAAAGGAACCGGCGGAGTTTGTTTTTGAATCTGCCCCCTTCGCGTTTCACCGAATTTCTGATTCCATCAACTGATATCCCCGGGTCCCTATATATGGGATATATTGGAAAAAGAGATTAATCGCGGTGTCCCCTTTCGGTGGCTATTCAAATACTCCAATTGAACGATTACCAGGGAACACGAACTCAAACGAAATTAACTCTGAATTCAGATGACATATTTAGACCATTCCAATGGACGCAGTCGGAAAAACGAATAACGGATGTTAATTATAACCAAATGTCAAAAAAAAATTAAAATCTTAGTCTTTTAATTAGATTGTTTCTATATTGGAGATCTCTAACTTTCGGTCCAGTCACACTTCCCACATTGTATCCGAAAGTAATAAACATAATTTTAATCATAAGATGTAGTGTATGATGTCCACATATACTTTCTTCTTTAATATTAATTTCATCCATACCTATAAATTAATAAGAATATTTTATTTTCTGGATGTATTTATATTCACAACGTTATTTCGTCACGTTCCATTCGAAACACAGGGACACTTCTCGTGAGTAACAAAAATCGCTTCTGGCTGAACTAGGTTGTACTTGTTCCAACAGTCACGCTTTGGCTCGCAAGAAAGGCATTTGGGGTTCGAATTTTTTCAATAACAAAAGCAAACGCTCAAGAAGTCGTTTCGGAAAAATAAATAGAAGGAAATTCCGGAGCGCGTGCCCGAGCGGCGCCCGGGTGGGATTTCTTTCGGGGGAAGTGAATTTGTCTCCGGCTCCTTCCATCAATCCGACCCCGGGTGTTTTTCTAGTTGTCCGTGTTGGCGCGGGGACTTCGCCGGCGGCGGCTGGCGTGTCGGGGCTTAACCCCGATAACAGCCAGCCCGCGAAAACGGGCAAACATGTAGACGCTCCACTTTCTCGCACGGAAAATGGGAAAACTCTTAGACAAACTCGACAGTACACCGCTACGTATAATTCAAAAATAATTTGTATGGCTGCTGACATTTCAAAATTTCTTGCTAACGTTGTTTGCGTTTTTTTTTATTTTATTGGCTATGGGGTTCCACCAAGACATCCAACATCGTTCGCATCCAGAGATTCCAATCAAAAGTCCTTCGCACCATCCTTAATGCTCCCTGATATGTTTCTAACCACACAATCCACCATGACCTCAACATACCGACAGTCGACGAAGTCGCAAAATCCCGTTTCCTGAAGTTCCGCTCCCGCCTTTGTCCTCATCCTAATCCACTCGTTCAGTCCCTTTCCTCTTTTACCCATCCACTATGGGTAATCATGTCAAAAGCGCCATCACTGGGTGGTTTCTTTATCGAGACAAACACGTGAAAAATATACATGTATCGATTGCACCTATAACTGTAAAAGTTGATTGTGCAAAAAAAAGGTACCTCAGATGTGTATAAGCCTAATCGTCGTGGGTGTGCCTCGATCAGACTCAATTAAATTAACAAATAACGGACAATCTTTGTAAAGCGTCAGTACAACAGCGAGAAATTATATTTATTTTCAACGACGACTTATTGGACAATCAACTATATGCCAGTTATAGGTACAATTGCGGTTTGTTTGATTAATTTCCCTTGTTTCACTCGATAAAGACGCCATCCAGTGATGGTACTTTTGACCTGTATCCGGCCTACAGAAAGTCCCTTGGCCAGTGGCGTTTAAGCCGACGCGGGGGATAATGGATGGGTAAAGAGGAAAGGGACTGAACGAGTGGATTTGGATGTGGAGAGAGGCGGGAATGGAGTGGCGTGATTTTGCGACTTCGTCAACTGTTGGTATGTTGAGGTCATTACGGATTGTTCGGTTAGAAACACACCAGGGAGCATTAAGGATGGTGCGAAGGACTTTTGACTGGAATGTTTGGAGGCGAGCGATGTTGGATTTCTTGGCGGAACCCCATAGTTCTATTCCGTATGTCCATGTCGGTTTTAGTATAGCTTTATATATTGTCAGTTTGTTGACTATTGTAAGTTTTGATGTCCTTTTTTCAAAAGAGGTCTCGACAGTCCAAATTTACGATTTCGATCTGTACTTTTCAGTCGGGTATTGGGATTGTTTGCAAGTACACGAAAATTGTTAGGAATGGCTGAAACAATAATTGATCGATCAAACTAACCATTTTTCAGTACAATGATTTTTATAGCCTTCATAATTCGGGACATAATGTTTCGAATAAATATCATTATTCTTAAGTTCACGATTAAAGATTATTAATTTATTGTAATAAAATCTGTTTTTATATGTTATCTGCTATATTTATCTGTTTATCTCGTTATGAAGCATTATGAAGGCGCAATAACATTGGTGTAACTATTGAAAATAGAGAATTTCAGGGGGGGAAATGACGGTGCATTCCGTAGTTGATGAAATAAATTCCAGAGGGGGACATTTAGAGGGGCGTACAATCGATGGTCGGGGGCAGCCAACAACAATGCGAGGCCTGTTTCCATTTTATCGGTCGGTCGGGCGGGGGCGGCGGCTACGGCGGGGCGGGGCATTGTACCCGCACTCGTCGGCCGAAAGCGGGCCTCGGCGCTCGTTCGGCCGGCGGGTAAACACCCGCCGAGAGATGGCCCCTGTCCCATAACAGAGTCTGATTATACAGATATTGAAGGCCTTTGTTCGGCCCCAGCGCCACCTCCCCGCCGTTGAGCAAACGCGCCCCGCCGGCTCGCTTTCAGCTGTTTGACCGCCCCATTATTCTGCATCCCGGTTTCCGTTCAAACTCGGCGCGTCATGATGTGTTGCGACATCCATACTGGACGGATTCAAATACTCAAACACACCGAGCGTTGTAATTAACCCCACGTGAGATAGGGGAAGAGTTCTTTTGCCAATATATCCAGTTTGGCCAGCCCGAGGCTTCTCTTAAATACCCTCTTCAATTGCTTCGTAAATTGTAAATCATAGAAACGTACTAGTAACTTTTTAAAGAGGCATATTAACTATTAAGACTTGTTCTGGTTGTCTTTTAGTTCCCTTCACCTTGAATTTTTATTTCAAGGAAAACAATTAGTTGCCGGTGCATTCTTCATACCCAACGTCATCCGATTGTATCAGAATTTTGTGGTAGTTGAGTTCAGGTCGAGCGTCTAACCATTGTGGTAGGATTTTTTTTACTGAGCTCGATTTTTCCTAACATTGCACTCACCCACTCGTGAATAAACGTGACAAAAGTTTAGTGAAACAGTAGGTGAAACGTATTATGCGTGCAGTATATACCGAGGGTTCAGTTTTGGGTGGCTCAGACGGCGGGAAATTTGCAACCTCGTCTCAGTTCTAGTGGTTCACCGGGAGTGCCGGAACTCCCAATTCGACTAATGATGTAATTAACCCCAAGGTCCCTTCCGAGAATATTTTACTGGCCGCAGCCCCACTGCGACGGGATTTAGACAAACAGTGCGTTGATTGCGAGGATTGTCGACCCGGCAAACTCCTCTCTGATTTCCCCAATCTATTCGATATCAGAAGGCTGCCTCCTTAACGAAGGTGAATTTCCAAATTTCAGGCAAGCGGAAAATTGGCCAAAAATCTATACTTTGGCACTTATCTATGACTTATCTATGACACAACCGTTGGAAACATTCCATTGCCATCTCGTTTGGGAGATGGACTCAGAGATTTTGTGGGTCGGCATATTTTCTAATCGTAACCGGGCGGAAATGAAGGCCCCCGGTTTAAAAATTAAAACGAGTTTAACGACTCCAATGGGAATCGGACGGGATTAGTGTAAGCCCAGGGAAGGGATCATAAAAGCCCAGGTGGGGCGGGGGTGTGGCGGAATAAGCCCGCGGAATTAATAGGGCGGCGTTTTACGAGAGTACGCGTCCCGCCTTATCGTCCAGGATTTGGATTAGGTCCCGTTCTCATTTCATTTGCCCGGCTAGCCGACCCCGTGAGAATAGGTCCATCCCAATAGGACCTCCTCCAATTAACATTTTATCGGTCTGTTATGAACACGCCGGAAGAATTTTGAGACGAGTGCTTAAAATTTGCTACATTGTGAATACTTAATTAAGAAAGCTATCTAATTCTTGTCTGCGCTGTATATATATTAAGAGTTAGTTTCTGTTCGTCGTCCGGGGCACTAGATATACACGTGTACTTCCACACACCTTAGGCGAGGAAGTTAAAATCGCTCTTAAAATACCTTCGTTATTCAATACATCGTGAGATGCTCAGAAAACAGAATTACTGGGCCACCGAAAAATCTCTAGGACATCGAACAGAAATATCGTATATAAATGTGTTAGTATGCAGGAATGATATCCACCGGTCAGTTATACAAAATGCGGTCTTAATATCAGAACTGGCGAATAGATTAAAACAGTTCGACTTGCATTACACTAGTTCAACACAATTAAAGGGTTATTAAAATGAACACGATTTACTGAATGGATGAATACTGATAACATCATTAGATGAATAGCAGATTCATCATGAAAAATTTACGTTGGGCAGGAAATAACGGTTGGGCTCTACCTAGAAGAATAACGGCTTAACTCCAGACAGATTATGAAGGATGCTCTCCATGCCGTTTGGGATTTTCAAGTCGGACCTTTTAACATATTACGAATTGGTATATTCTTCATTTTCTTAATGCATTGTCCGGAGACGGAAGATACTGTCTCGTTTGCATAGTCTCCGCCCGTGGGGATTGTATGGGAATCGTAGAATAATAAAATCCGGTCCGCTGAAATATTCAAGACGGAGCGACCCCCCCCCCACCTTCGCTCGCTCCCCTTGAGTCGGGAAAGCTTTGGAAAATTGTGGGTGGTAATCGGGGAAAATTGTCGGAGAAATGTTTCCCCCAATTCCACAACGAGAGGGAGGGAGGCGACAGCGATGGAGCTACTTCGGACCCATTAGACAATTGCAATATTCTTTAAGAAAATTAAATTTTACTTTATTCCCCTCCACAGTTGAAATGTCGTCTCCAGAAACCAAGTACGGAGCGCTAAAATGAATTATTAGAATTTTGTGACACAATTTATGACGTTCAATTCTTAATAAACTTATTATTAAGTGAATTAATTAAACATAATGTATTTCAAAGCAGTTGTTGAATTATGAATGTAGTCAATTTCACCGTTCTGAATAGAACCTAAAGCGATTCCAATTCACCCAGCTACACCTTTCGACTGCAGAACTCTCTTTGAAACTTCACTCTTCGTTTGAAGCCTGTTTTTTGTGCTAAAAAAACCACTACTTGCATAGCCTTGCTATTGGGGCTTCGCCTACACTTCTTCTATCGCAACAGAGTGATGCAAGATGTAATAATAGACAAACAATACATTTTTGTTTGCAACCCCCAACAGGTATGTGAAACTAGCTTATTCAAACTAAATGTACACAGGGCCGTGTTTGAGTTTGTTAATATTGAATATGAAATATTTACCACAAGTTTCACATGTTCCTTACTCAAAGGCAGGTATGTTTTGACCGGTAGATTTGCTTGAATTGTAATCCGTAAAATGTTAACTCCCACCCCCGTATTTACATCAGATGGAAGGATGATTTAAATATTTAATTTAATGAATCACTCAGTCGCCGGCATCAAAGGGCTCTCCTAGAGCATTGCTTATTCATTCTCAACTGTCAACATCAAAAACATCCGCCGTCTCCCTGAATTAACAATGGATTAAAATAGAAGGTGAAATGGGACAATGATTTATTAAAATTCCCGCCGAAGTGTTGATTTTTTGTTACTTTATCACATACAAGTGATAGTGCACATGCTGCACTATTTGATGCAAGGCAAATATATGCAAATTAAAATTTAAATGCGTAAATATTACGACTGGTAGTATTTCATGTGTCAAGGCATTATTTTATGACTGTTTGAATGTAAAACCAACAGTAATATAATAATAATGTTTATCAATAACCGGTCGATGATGGGAATTTCTGGAGATATAAAATAAATGATAATAAGTACCAATTTTGTATTGAGCTCTAGCATTCACAGCAATATTTTATTCAATGCCAGACCCTTCTGTTTCCATTCTAAAAATTGTTTCTCTGGGTTCAATTGATGTCATAGCTCATACAACGTCAATAAAAAATTAAAATTCATAAGGTTCAAATCTGGGCACATTTTTTTATGTAAATGCAACAAAATTGATATTTCATTTAACGAATTCATAACATTAAATATGTAATATTGTATAATTTTCTATATTTCTTTTCTTACAAATAACCGTTATTTGGATTCCACAGGTCGGTCAAGTAATTTCTAGCATTTCGCTGAATAGGGCAGCACGAAGCACGAGTTTGACCCAACGCCAATCTCATTGCCAATTTGAGAAGCCACGCCGGAAAATTCGCTATTCCGGTTTGGCAACTTGCGCGGAGAGCTTTCTTCGACGCCGACTGTTGACTTAATATAAGTGAAGCCCATTTCGCGTTGAAGTCGTTGGCGCAGTTGACCGCCGGACCAATAAACTGCTGGAATACCCGCATCAAGCCCGAGGCAAAGATCATTGTCTCGACGGGAGACTGAAATTCCCCGAATGGCTCGGTCCGCCGTTGAGGCGGAAATGGAAGTATTTTCGGAACGTCACAACTGACCTAAATAACGACGAAAATCCGAAAGGACAGTACGGTTGTAGCCGCTGTTTCATACTTTTCAAAGAGAAACTTGAATGGATTAAGATACCTTACTCAATAACTTTTTACACCATAATGGAGCCCCTAAATAAAAATACCGAAAAAATTATATTACCAAATTAATAGTTGACATATCAAGTCATTTTATTTAAATTCCTAATGATTTTGTAGTCTCATTCGCGGCCTATTTATCTTATTTAATTACTCTATTACTGAATATATAAGCGACCCAATTATACTGAAAACATTTGATATAATTTTAATTTCTGAGACATTGATTTCGGGTTGGAACATCCTATTTTTTAATCCGAAAAACTGCGGAACACCTCTTAATCCCCGATCCTGAAAATTCCGGCCCTTCGAGAAAGCTGGCGTTCCCCAATTCTCCGTTAACTAAAATCGCTTAATTGAATTCGTTCTAAACTCCTGGGCGGAGTGAAAACTGGGGAATTGAACGCGGAATTACCTCGGGGCGCGGGCCGGGGCCCGGTTAAAAAACTAACAACACAACCCCCTCTCACCCCGTCTCGCGAACGGATTGCCCTTTAATTGCTTAGGCCTGGGTTTGAATGGGAACTGGATTGCAACAATTGCTGCTTTCATTAAACGCCGTATTGCTCCGTTTGACCTTTCTGGCGCCGTACAATTAGAAATTAAAATGGACTCCGGAAAATTAAATTAAATTAATTAAACATTACGAAATCACAGTTTACAATTTGGCGTCAAACAAACGGAGGAATGAATTTCACGTTTTTTATTTTACAAAGCGGCATTAAATCATATGTGTTCAGTTTGGAAATTTCCAGAAAATATAAAAATGCGTCATTGAACACTTGGCATTACGCAATACTGAGCAGTCATGATTTAATTAACGGAAAATACATCTCATTTAAAATTTGTAAATTAATGGTATTAATTCTTAAAAGAAAGTTGATTCAACATTCTCTTTGTTGATTTCATATATAATCGAATACTTATCTCGCAGGACGTAAGCACAACTGGTAATTTAAAAACAATGAGATATTTTTCTTTTGCAACAATTAATTAAAGATGGACATTTAAATAATTTGAAACAATATCTGTTATTAATTGTTAAAATATAACTGCCAATAAACCAATGACGTGTTACTTGTCTCCTGACTAAACAAATTCGTTGTTTATTCAACCTAGTGCTAAATTTGCTTTTAAGGTGTGTTGTGTATCAATAAGTAACACGTTAAACACAGTCAGAGTTAGAACATTTTTTATGACTTACTTTCTTATTTTTATCTTACAATATTAAGTTTTCATTTGTCTATGAAACTTTTGCTTTCTCTTTGAATAAAAATTACTAAATATAGATTAACTAGCGCCCCCTGAGTCTGGTGCGGAAATGTACTTAACTAAAGTTCGTTGGGTACACTTGCACCGATAAACTAGCGCCCCCTGAGGGTGGTGCGGAAATGTACTTAACTAAAGTTCGTTGGGTACACTTGCACCGATGAACTAGCGCCCCCTGAGGGTGGTGCGGAAATGTACTTAACTAAAGTTCGTTGGGTACACTTGCACCGATAAACTAGCGCCCCCTGAGGGTGGTGCGGAAATGTACTTAACTAAAGTTCGTTGGGTACATTTGAACCGATAAACTAGCGCCCCCTGAGGGTGGTGCGGAAATGTACTTAACTAAAGTTCGTTGGGTACATTTGCACCGATAAACTAGCGCCCCTGAGGGTGGTGCGGAAATGTACTTAACTAAAGTTCGTTGGGTACACTTGCACCGATAAACTAGCGCCCCCTTGAGGGTGGTGCGGAAATGTACTTAACTAAAGTTCGTTGGGTACATTTGCACCGATAAACTAGCGCCCCTGAGGGTGGTGCGGAAATGTACTTAACTAAAGTTCGTTGGGTACACTTGCACCGATAAACTAGCGCCCCCTGAGGGTGGTGCGGAAATGTACTTAACTAAAGTTCGTTGGGTACATGGAACCGATAAACTAGCGCCCCTGAGGTGGTGCGGAAATGTACTTAACTAAAGTTCGTTGGGTACACTTGCACCGATAAACTAGCGCCCCCTGAGGGTGGTGCGGAAATGTACTTAACTAAAGTTCGTTGGGTACACTTGCACCAATAAACTAGCGCCCCCTGATGGCGGTGCGGAAATGTACTTAACTAAAGTTCGTTGGGATTTCTAAAGATAAACTTTTTTCAATAAATTTTGGATCAACAGTAAAATATTTATGATCGTAAATACACAATACCAGATAGGTTTCCTGTCATATATTTGGAAGTCAGAGATTAATAGTTGTGGCCAGTTGTGTGATCAAATATATATTTGACCGAATAATCCGACAAAGCCTATTAACAAAATCCCTCCCAACCAAAAGAAGACAAACATCCTGAAAAACACAATAACAACACCCACATATTTATACAGACAACCACTACAGTTCAAGTGACAGTGACAGTGCAGTGAGGATGCCCAAAAAACTTCCAAAGTGAGTAACACCGATACTGTAGATGGCGAGTAGCCGAAACCGGTCTAGCAAAAGACCAAACCAGCGAGAGGAAACAGAAACACACGAAATATACGGGAATAATTATTTAGTTCACTATTCTCCAACGTTCTCACTTATGTGCCTGATTTCCATAAATTTCCGTCAATAAATTAATTATTAAGTTAATAATAATTACTACAGTAATGGACATAGCCATAATAAGTTATTACATTATCTTAGTAGCGCAATGAAGACAGAAAATGGGGGAGGAACGGGGAAAACAGCATTATGCATAACCGTGCCATAAATATCGTGAACCAAATAAATATTTATAGGCGGGTCTCAGTTGTATTGTAAACAAGTTCTTGTTGCGGAATCTGGTAGGCGAGTGTTATTTATTCTTCACACATTTTATACCGCCGAGAAAGCTTCATATCCGGTGGCCGGTCGGCTCCCCTTCGTAGTCCCAGTGATGATAGTGACACTTCGCGGGTCCCCCCCCCCTCCTCTGATTTATACCTCCATCGCATTTCCCGGACTATGCACAACACTATAAATCACGGCCGCGTTTACCGCCCGGCGTATTATTATTATTATTATTATTCGTTCGGGAGCAATAAGCCCGTTTTTTTTTCTCTCCCTCTCTCTTTTCATGAGGTAAATAATGGGATTCTTTTTTTTACCGCCGCCCTCCTTTCAAGAAAGTTTCGCCAAATGAAACGGCGTGAATGGAAAAATGAAGACGTCACTCGGATTGATAAATGATTACCTGCTGCAATCTTCCACTCTTGCTTCGGCGAGAAAAAAAGCCAGCCCTCCATTGTACGGCTTGGTCAATGCGCTCATTGCAAAAAAAAACCCAAAAAATGTAATTTGGCTTAATTTCAAGGCTCAAAATTGACGTTTAACTTAAAATAATATTGTTAACCGACACATGCTCCTTGCTACTGGTGATATTGAGATTAGAATACTGTAAATAGAGGCAAATGTAACTTCGAGGTTTTTTTTTAACTTTTTTATACTGTAGGTTCGTGATGTTTCTGTCTCCTCTCGCTGGTTTGGTCTTTTGCTAGACCAATTTCGGCTGCTCGCCATCCACAGTAGCAAAAGACCAAACCAGCGAGAGGAGACAGAAACATCACGAACCTACAGTATTCCAACCCCTCGCAGACCACAAAACAGGTATATCAAAATAACTTTTTTATTTTGCACATCGACCTTAATCAACCTTTGCAGTTATAGGTGCAATTGATACATGTATATTTTTCGCGTGTTTGTTTCGATAAAGAAACCACCCAGTGATGGCGCTTTTTACATGATTTAACTACTGCCCGAGGTGATCTCTGGGTTAGTGGCGTTTAAGCCGTCGTGGTGGGGATAGTGGATGGGTAAAAGAGGAAAGGGACTGAACGAGTGGATTAGGATGAGGAGGAAGGCGGGAGTGGAACTTTAGGAACCGGGATTTTGCGACTTCGTCAATGTGGATTGTGTGGTTAGAAACATACCAGGGAGCATTAAGGATGGTGCGAAGGACTTTTGATTGGAATCTCTGGATGCGAGCGATGTTGGATGTCTTGGTGGAATCCCATTACTTTAACGTAAAAACAAGTTTAAAGAGGAGTGAAAATTTGGTTATACGTACTCTGTCTGCTTTTTCAGATTCCTGAGTAACGACTACTGAATGAGTACGGTCTTCTTGTATTAGAGCTCAACTGGCAATTGCAAATTTGAATTGATATTTGATTGATAATATGTACGGAGTGGGTTAATGTATCGGTCAGTAGTCGACTCTTTGTTCACGTACTCCATCATTTATTGTTTTAGAGCTATAACACGCCCGGGGATGTGTTATAGCGGTGGAGGATGCTAGAGTCAAGGCACCCCGCTCTCCTGCTTTTCGGCCACTCGACATTCACGGGCTGTGCATCAAACGGTCGCCGCCCAACTCCATATCCGGTTGTCGACAGATATTGCCTTTCGAAACGCCGATTCGGGCCCTGCCACTCGACCATTATAAAATTCCCCGCGCTTTCAGGGCTCGCCATTTTCGTTGTATTGTACTGCCCGAAACGGTACCGGCCTTCCGTACATTTCAGAATGGCTCGAACGGATGTTTGAACCCAATAAATAGCACCCTTTCTAGAAAAATATGAAAAAATAGTGCGACACTAATAAAACCCTTAATAGGTTTTGCAAATTTATTGCTAACATTGTGTAAATGTGACGGAATTATTATAAAAATTATGCTAGTTCCTTCTCATACATAGAATCCATTCTGAGAACAGTCGGACAATTTGCAGGGCTCATCAGCCTCGTTTCTTTCGTCGCGAAAGTGACGAATCCCATAAATTTCCGGCAACGCCTTCATTAGGCAACTGTTCGCACGACCGTTCCTTAGCGCATTTCGAGAAAGGCTTTTCCCTGAATCGGTCCCGGGCTCAAAGGGCTTCTAATTTACGAACGGACTAAATTACGATCCGGAATTTGGCTCAAACGATTTCCTCGGGCCTCGAATTCGTTGGAAATGCCCTGCAACCTTTAATTTGAATTGATTGGGGCCTCCGATGCGAAGAACGGTACACGTGAGAGGGCGTACACCCGTATCCTACGTTCAGTCAATAGTGTTGCATAATTTATCAACTATATTTCGGAGTAATTTGATTTTTGCACAAAAATACCTTAACAAATATTACGTAAGAATATTATAATTTATGGATTATTCTTTCGAAATACACTTTTATATGAAATCTTTTTTATATCCATTCAATTTTTCAATTATTCCAATAATACGCAATTTGATTGTAATATAGAGATCCTCTTAGACAACGTTACATTGTTGATAATCATATATCATGTATACCAGCAATATAAAGTACTTAAAGCTTACCAAGCAAGTAATTAGAGGGAAATGATTATTACAAATAAAATATTTGAAGATAGTGGCCCACCTTAATTTTATTACCTTTTACGATTCTAATTCTTGTATAGATCTAAAATCAATTTGATAATCCTTTTAAGTTAATTATAAATATATCCATAATTATTAAGGGAAATGTAATTCGTACATAGACCGCTATTGTACAGGGTGCATTTTCACTATCGCAGAAATAAATACAGCAACTGGTAAAGGGGAACGATAATGGAAGAGGGGCCGTTTTGAACCGGGCGCTCACGGGCTTTTTCATTAATTCAATTTGAATCGGAGCCGTTCCCACGAAAAATATTCGGCCGCGATAAACACACAACGTGCTCTTGGGCACCGTGAAAAAAAAAGAAAACCGAGAGTTACATCCGTGTGTTGTTTATAAATTAAAAGTAAACTCGGTCTTTGGAGGGGCTGAATTTCAGGCGCCGATATAATTCAGCCGAGATAGCGGCCCCGCCAAATGGATACTCCCTGTCAGATTTAATTGTTCAACGGACCCTTGTTATTCGTTCGGATAAGGCCGTAGACCTTTACGGGATGATAAGTTATCTTTTTTTCCCCCCTATAGGTGTCACCTTCACGAACGCATGTCGTGGACTTATTAAACACAATGTATATTTAAAACAGGCTACTCCTTAAACCAGTGACGGATTAAAGCGATGCAAATTATTAATTAACAGACAACGTGCATGCAAAAACTGATTGGTTTTACAACCAAGGCATTCCTTTATTCTAGTTCCGAATAATATTAATAATATACTAAGGCGACTGGTGCTTCACTAAGAGCTACTCATCCTCACTGGAGGCACTGTCAGAACTCTAAGGGCTTAACCGACTTAGGCCGGGAGAGTATTGATCAGGAGGACGCCGGTGTCGACAGATTGATTTAAGAGGGATAATAGCAATAACACATCGCTAGCTGTTCGACTTCGATACGGAGTTGTATGGAGTTTACAACAGAATAGTTACACATTCAAAGGGATGACGCACAGCAATTTTCAAGAAATAAACCATATTAACATTTATAATTATATTATCATGATTTGTGATAATAACGGTAAGAGTATAAGTCCTAAAAATTAAAAAGCATTTTTGTACTTCATGGATTTCCACTTAATAAATGGCCATATTAAAACGAATATAATATGTCTGTCTAAAATTCTAATTCCATTCGGTGTTCATTATCTCCTATAAAAAATTTAGTTTCTGCAGCTATATAATTAACACACTTCGGAACTACCAATTATTGCTGATATATAATTTTAAATTAAATACCAAAACTTCTTTTTACATTGATGTTATAAATGAGAATTTTTTATATGAAATTCATATCAATTTTCATTTGTTAAAAGGTTATGAAATATCCTATCGTATTCTCGTTCAGTGTAAATTAAGCTCCCAAGTCCTTATTTACATCATAAATTACTGCTCTGATTTTCCATTTCTCAGTGAGTGCGCAAGGTTTCAATTTTCATTCCGTTCCTCATTTTCCCATGCACGTGTGGTCTTTTATTCACCGGACGATAAAAACTCCCCAAACTCCCAGCGACAGGAGGATGACAGCTGACAGGTACCCTATTTCGCTGGACAGCCTCAATTATTCTCGACACTCTTGCCAAATATTCTCCGATTGACCCCCTCCCACCGCCAACCTCCATGAAATTTTTCCTTCGCATTCCCCAACCATCCAAACAAATATTACCGGTAGGGTACCTCAGATGTGTATAAACCTAATCGTCGTGGGTGTGCGTCGATCAGACTCAATTAAATTAAGAAATAACGGGTAATTTTTGTAAAGCGTCAGTACAACAGCGAGAAATCATATTTCTTTTTCAAAGACGACACTGCTTATTACAGAAATTTATGCATAATATACACGAACAAGGCCCAATTCTTATTTCTGCGGTACTCTAAAGTTTATAATTTAACACTCGTTAACAGCGATAAACATTTTTTGTACCTGAGATTCCCTCTTTGATTCTCTTTGAAATCCTCTCTCGGGTTTGAGGACGGTCGAACGGCAGAAAAATTTCCAATCACCCCACCCACCCGCCGCGCCCCTTCCTTTCTTTTGAGGCGTTCTTCAGAGAACCTTTTCTCGGCCTTTAGATGAGAGCGAAAGTGAGAGCCGGGTCTCGAGGGGGGGGCGAGTCCTCGAAGAACGAGGTGCGCCCCTCTTGATTACATTTTTCCGGCGGCCTCGCCTACAACATCGCCATCAACCCGATCTGCGGCCGATCGTTAATACCAAACAGAGCGTGAAATCAAAAAACCCGAGACTACGCTTTTTTTTTCCTTCCTGCTAAAGGCCTTCCCCCGACCCGCCCGCCGCGCCCGGCTAATTAGAGTTAATACTCAGCCCGAACTCTGAAAGGAGCCCGGGATTTTTACCATTTATTAGTATAAAACCACCCTTCCGCCCCCGCCACACCGGCCTCAACTCAGTGCCCCGTAATTAACTCCCTTAACGGGCCCGGTATTAATTGGAAATTTTGTTTATATAAAATTTTAAGGGGGGGGTGTCCGATTCTTATGCACCGAATGAACATGTTAACTCCGGCCCCCTTTTGTGCCGGTATAAATTGGACGCGACAGTCCGTTAAATTTTAATTTAGATCCGCGGAGAGCGTTTTATGAATTCTGGAATTACAGTTCTTTCTCTCCCCTAATGAATACGGGATTCACCGAATGTAAAGCGGATAATTGAAATATTATCGGTTTATACTGATACCAATTTGAAATTATCGAAAAACCGGCGTTGTGGATCGATCTCATGAGACTTAAATATATAATACCTTACGGTAATGTCTGCTTTAACATATTGCACAAATTTTCTTATTTCTTGAAATTTTTATAGTCTGGAGACATAAATTATTTACTAGAAATTATTTACATTTATTCCTAATGACTTAGGGTAGATTGTTTTGGCATGTTACGAAAAATACAATGTGTATTGTACTGTATTTATTTTTAATACAAACAGAATGTGGTTCACAAGCCTTTCTGAGTGAGATGACGTTGGAAAACTGAAATAACGAAAATGCCACGATCAGCTGCACACATTCGACTCCAAAGCAAACATTCCCCACCAATTTATCCGTGGGAGTGGGGGGGATGGGAGGTCCTGTGTCCACTAAATACGTTCCAGAAATGAACTGCATATTTGAAATTGAAACGGCCGAATCTCAATTAAGTCGGAAACACTCACATATATTGTTTACAAATATATGTACACGTGTAAAATATATGTACATATGTAACACTCACACAATTTTACAAAGTGTATAACACGGGTTCAATTTTGAGTAACAGCAGTACAACAAAGTAAATTCCTTATACGGCTTTAAACAACTGTTTTTAGGCGACACTCGGAAAAAAAAACAAAATTGTATCCTCCAGTTGTGGCACCCAGAACAAAGAGATATGAGAATTGGAATGACGCCTGTGAAACTGTAAACAGGGTTTCAGAACGATAAAACGCGGGATATATGTAACGCGAATTTATAAGTCCTCACAAGAGTTGTCGCAGGCAACCTCTTTTATCTTATTTTTTTCTGCCCTTTCAACTCAGATAAGCATTACTGGATGTGTTTAGACGATTTTCACATTATACCAGGTGATGTAGGATCTTCAGAGTTATAAATATATATACTACATTATACTATAAACAAATAAAAATACTTAGTGATCATATAACAGAGCACATAATTATAACAATTAAAATTTTGTACATTATAAAGTGAATAATAATTCTTCATTTTAATCACGCGACAATTGCGGCCCATTTGAATTGTAATTCCTGAAAATGTAACAGACGGTATTGAAGAATTAATTTTTAACTCATAATAAAATTGCAACTGCAGTCCTTACGTATGAAACACAAGCGATGAAAGTGTCCTTATAATACAATAATAAGGAGGGATATCGCCATTAGAAAGACACAGCGGCAGTTTAGGCAAACTGGTTTTACTTGAGGTCATTGGTGTAATTTCATTCTTGAAGACTGGAAAAGCGACAAGTTGCCTGCGACAACAGGGCTCGTTAGAAGTTGGCGATGTCGGCTCTCAGCTAACATATTCTCTCGGCGGTGCTGGAAAATTCAGTTTTGAATACTTTGCCCGCTAGTCTACTGCAATCACTAATTACTGCACTTAATCCCAACCCCGCTCCAGTCGGCGTAGTTAAGTAATTAACTATTAATTGAGTTATATTCAATTTCAGTTCTGACTTTCCTTCGGAAGTTGGCTCTGCAAGTGCATTAGTAGGTCAGTTTATTTTTAAGCTTCCCAACGAGTTATATCCAAACAGGGATTTGTATTAATATTTAATGAAAATTAATTACTTAAACTAATTAATAAAACAACATGTTTTTCAAAGGAACATATGTAACATGTAAATTATATTAGTTCCTTGATTGATGCTTGATTCTGATTTGCATAACCTATTGACTACTATCCAAATTGACATTAATGCTATTCAATCCTTTTGGGGAAAGTGGAGGCTGACAGTTTAACACACTCAGGTTTTCGTAATTCGCGCCCAGAATATCTTTCGGTGTCGGCCTCCGGAAGAGGCCCCAAATGTGGGGCAAATAGAGCGGAAATCAAGCGGCCGTTCGCCGTACCGGAAATAGACCGCAAGTGGCCGGCTCTCCCCGCTTCCGGTCACCGCCCCCGTACCGCGGCTCCATTTTAAATGACCCTTATGCGGTTGACAATCGCACTGGGATATGTGTAGCGTGAATTTTATACAACCTTTATACAAAATGACGTCGCAAATTTTTAAGTACGGCAAAAGTCAGAGTTTGAATATACAGTACTTCATTTTACATGTTGAGGGTATACAGTAAAGTGAATGAATTTTCAGTAATATAATATTATTTGCCCAATTTACTTTCTTGCACCATACTGATTCAAACATATAATCTATTCTTCTATATCTTCATCATATTTCTATATTCATAATTAAGCTTACAGAGGCTTTAACACGTGTAAGTAATTATAGCATATGTACACCGCAGATCCCTTCAGTCCAATGGTACGTTTATACGATGCGATCCACGCTCATTCGGTGCAAAATATTTCACTGATATTAAACTAAGACATTCAGTCAGGAAAAAATCTGCAATTGTCGTAAGATTTAAAGACTCGCAAAAGTTCTTCGAATTGTGTCAGTTGCACGTACAATAGTCCCGAGCGACTCAAAGATATTCCAACACGCTTTTCGAGATGCACTACTTAAGATGGTCCTTTTATTTCCATCACGAACGCTTAGAGAAGTATATACTGTTTAACGGAAGATTTATTTTCTAGTTTTTATTCTGTTGTATATTTTTATTCTGAGTATTTTTTGCGGAACATTTTCAAAGCTACTAGTAGCAATTTAGAATTAAGAAATCAAATATGAACAACAATTCCAAAGTTTTTTGGTTTTTGTTTTCTCTTCGAATATTTAAAGATATTTCCTTATTACTACACTGCCGCTAATGGTAGAGGGAAGAGAAGAACGGGAAAACCAGGAAACAAAAAAAATGCGATTTATTTATATTTCCTACTTACTTTTATATAAAGTTGAGCATTTAGGAGAGGATAAATTATGGAAAAATTACAAAGGTTTTGGTCAGAGGTTTCGGACGAATGTAAGAAAACCTAACGCCGTGAAACCCAACTTCGAGACTCTTTCCATGGGCGGGGCTCATTTTATATTAATAAGACCTAGGTTTTGCTGAGCGGTTCTGTTGTAGATTGTTTTGTTCTTTGTCTTAATAATTGAACTAGACGAAGGGGCGGGTCCCCCGAGTGGACAGTACAAAGGGGGTGTGGTGGGGTGGGGTGGAAAAAAACGTAGGGCCATGCTAATGAAGTTAATTCCTCGGTAAACATCGCGGCCTGTGTTTGTAGACTCGGTTTCGGGTCAAGTAAGCTGTGTCGGGCGGTCGGGGGACACTCTGAATAATGCATCAGCCCGCATATTGGCCCGAATATTTAAAGGAAGAAAACGGGAATAAATTTTCCGCCTCCGAACCGGAACAATATATAAGGAAGCGGACTCACCCCAAAGGTAGATGGAAACTCACCTCCATGAATTGCCAGAGGAATTCATCTGTCAGAACTTGAATTGCATTTTTAAAGCAAGCCTACTAAAGTAAGTACAGGTGCACCCATAGATCTGTTTAGATGGATCAAAATGAACTCCCAGTATATACAATACAAGCTTTGGAACCATAAGTAGTAATCAATCTTCAGTAAGAACAATTTTTCAAATCATGGAAAACTCGAATGGAGATGGCGATTTAATTAAATTCTGGAAATATTATTTCGAGATGATGCTGCCTGAAATGAAATAAATGTGTAAATATAATGAGGGTAAAGGGATCGGAGAGAGGTTGAAATAAACGTTCAACACTTTGACGAAGAATTTCCCCAGATCTCGAAGAATTTCTTCATGCAGTGAAAAGTGGCGAATATTTTTTTGCCAATGATTTATTATAAACGTTTTCTGGAGCGTCAGAACACTTAAAAATATCCTGGCGCATTAGTATGTCAATTTGTATAAGTCGGAATAACGACATAAATCAAGTGTAAAAATAACTAAGTGCGCCGTAGTGCTGTCTATCTCAAATAAAAACTGTAGTCGTTCATAACCTCATTAATTCTTAATTGCAGAATTCATCGCATTTATAAAACGCGTCCCCGTTCCCTTTCTGCCCGGACAAAAAGGGACCTGGGACATTCATAAATGTGAATTTTAATTCGGCTAAATTATTCTCAATGATTCCTCTCTCACAAATGAGGTACGCCCACTGCTGTTTCTGAAATTAAAGGCCGATTTTTATTTCTATAAAAAAAAACTATAGAATTCGGTAATTTTTAAAAAATATTGATTTGGTCATTCATAAAAACGTTAATTTCACACATATTTGGTTGGAGGACCTGTATAAAATTGCAGCAACGGTTTTATATACAAAAATTGGTTGGAATTTAGCAATGACTTTTCGGTACATGTAAAAGCAGTGTATTGAGTTTGGGGGCCCATTCCAGAGGCAATCATCAGTTAGTTCGGAATCCAATTTTTTATTGGCTCAATTGGTCCAATCTCTTGCCGGGGCCGAAGCCAACTGGCTGGATTACAGCCGGTGTTGCCAGCGACGTATAAAGTCGAACCAATCGCAGGAAGTCGCGCGAGTTTTCTTTAATTAGTTCCAGTCTCCGAGTGGGATCGATGAACGTGCCTCCCGCCCGCGCCGCAGTGTAAACGCGAGCGTGTGTGGCCCACCTAGCCGAAAACTCAACGTCAATTGCCTTCACGGGGGGATCTTGGGGAAATTAAAAACTTGCCGGGAGAAAGAGGGAGAAATGGGGATGGGCAAGATTCAATTTGAGATGTATTGCCAAAAGGAGGAGGATGCGACAACGGGAATTAATTTCCGTTTCCAGTTCACTTCAGCCATTACGGCTGTCCTATCTGTCTTTACTGTAAAACGTACGCATGTCAAGCCAGGAAATTAGGAATGCGAAATAAAGTATATTGAGTAAACATCAGCCCCTGTATATAAAGAATTTAATGGGCACTTCTCCTATCAAACATAAGCAATGTTAAGCGTTATTCTGTATAGTGTGTTGAGATTTTCTACCTGTACGCACAGTACAGGTATTAGAAATAATGTAACAGTAAATACAATTTATGGAATTATCTCTTCAGTATTCAGCCATGTTTGGCTTGCTATGCGTTTTTAACGCCAGTAATGCAAATTTACAATGCTTTGTATAAATTTGATATAAATTGAATTTGAAAATAACCACTTAATTCTGTCTATAATAAAAGTTCTATTTATTATTGTATATTCAATTCCGAATATGAGTTTTTCGTAATTGAAATTGCGCTCCATTCGAGCGGCTTCCCCCGATTCTGTAGACAATAAGGTTCCGCCCAATCTTTCGTAATAACATTCCTAATACGGAGGGGAAAATAGAGGCTGTGAGGGGGGATGTGAGCGGGGGCGGAAAGATAACAGGCAGAAGTTGGTGAGATTCGGAATGAAATTTACATTGGGCGTATTTTCGGCCGAATCTTCTTAACGGAAAAAGCGTCCCCTCGAGATAAATAAATGTTTACTTGCCCGCTCCTTCATCGCCAAGCTGGCATTTCGGTTAAACATTAGGCCCGGATTTTTGTTTCTGTCTCACCGTTTTTGCAGTCACTTTGTATTTAACTTCGACATTAAATTTCTCCGTTGTTTTAATTTAATAAGGCATAATGCCGCTTGTATATTTTTTCAATAGTTATTGCTCAATATATTTAAATTCCATGTATTCCATTTATTGGCAATGCTTTGATAGGTCCTGAAGTGATAAACATATCAAAACAAATGAAACAAATTTGATTCTGACTATGAAACTTCTTCCAGTTATACAGCTCATCTATGACACGGAAAGTTGACTATTTGGTACGGATTCTAGCTAAATTAAAATTTAATTTCACTTCGTGTATTTCTATCTTCTCTCACTGGTTTGGTCCTTTGTCTTTAGTTAAGTACATTTCACAGTTAAGCACATTTTTTATAACTTACCTTTTTATTTTTAATTTACAGTATTAATTTTTTATTTGTCTATGAAACTATTGCTTTCTCTTTGAATAAAAATTACTAAATATAGATTAACTAGCGCCCCCCAGAGTGTTGTGCGGAAATGTACGTAACTAAAGTTCATTTGGTGCACTTGCACCGATAAACTAGCGCCCCCTGAGTGTGGTGCGGAAATGTACTTAACTAAAATTCGTTGGGTGCACTTGCACCGATAAACTAGCGCCCCCTGAGTGTGGTGCGGAAATGTACTTAACTAAAATTCGTTGGGTGCACTTGCACCGATCAACTAGCGCCCCCTGAGTCTGGTGCGGAAATGTACTTAACTAAAGTTCGTTGGGTACACTTGCACCGATGAACTAGCGCCCCCTGAGGGTGGTGCGGAAATGTACTTAACTAAAGTTCGTTGGGTACACTTGCACCGATAAACTAGCGCCCCCTGAGTCTGGTGCGGAAATGTACTTAACTAAAGTTCGTTGGGTACACTTGCACCGATGAACTAGCGCCCCCTGAGGGTGGTGCGGAAATGTACTTAACTAAAGTTCGTTGGGTACACTTGCACCGATAAACTAGCGCCCCTGAGTCTGGTGCGGAAATGTACTAACTAAAGTTCGTTGGGTACACTTGCACCGATGAACTAGCGCCCCCTGAGGGTGGTGCGGAAATGTACTTAACTAAAGTTCGTTCGGTACACTTGCACCGATAAACTAGCGCCCCCTGAGTCTGGTGCGGAAATGTACTTAACTAAAGTTCGTTGGGATTTCTAAAGATAAACTTTTTTCAATAAATTTTGGATCAAGAGTAAAATATTTATGATCGTAAATACACAATACCAGATAGGTTTCCTGTCATATATTTGGAAGTCAGAAGCCTAGTAGTTGTGACCAATTGTGTGATCAAATATATATTTCACCTATAATCCAAAATACCAAAAACATCTCTACTGAAACACACCGAACATATGGTATTCCAACCCCTCGCAGACCACAAAACAGGTATTCTAAAATTTAATTTATCTCCTCTGAAACAATGAATGTCGGATGTAATAAAGTTCCAGGAAAATATGAGGATGATTATTGAATGTTTTGTGCTAATAAAAGTCTTAATAACTCCCTAATAAAATGAATAATTATAACGATGCTATTAAACGCGAAGATTTTAGAATAGGTTTCGTTGGAACGTTGTCGTAAACGAAGGCTATGAATACGAAATTTCGAACGTTGTTATCAGGAAAGAACGGGGGTGGGACCGCCAGAATAATTAGCTGTTAATTTTCCAAATAACGATTAAGCAAACTGCTCAATTAATTCCGTAATTGGAACCAACATTTAGATTTTATTGTGTTAGAAGAAATCACCTTTAAGCAGATGGACCAAATTATCGCAAAAGTACAGTACTCAATTTCAATAGCAGCGATAACGCAATAAAGTCGCGTTTCCCGCTATCGTCAGTAGCATTCTTTAAGTCATCTTTTGAGCCATGTTGGCATCAGATACTGGCGTGAAACCGATCTGGAGTAGGACCAATTCGTTGAATAGAGATAGCGTCAGTTCACTTTTAACCGCGGTCGACATACCGAAGCTGAAGATCGCAAGAGTGTGATGATACTAATCGGATTTCTTTCTAATGGATAAATATAGGTTGGTCAGATTCAAATACATTTTCTTAGTACGCCAGGTAGCCGTTGGTGGTGTGTGGGAGGGGGGAAGCATCACCGACTGTTCATTTCAAATAATGGAGAAAGCACTCGAGCGGATCTCCGTTTGTTTCTGTTTTATTGCGTCCTTTAGGACCATAGACGGTTCCGTGGTGGCCCGACCGACGGAAGAATGAAGTATCAATAGACTGGCAACAAAGGGTTGGAGGGTTTGAGTGAGCGGGAGGGGGCGACTCCCGTCTTTTATTATGCCGTCAGAAAGGGCCACCCCTCACTCCGGTTTGTCAAAGCCGCGGAGATCTGTATCTTCGACGAACCATATTATAGAATCATCCAAGAGTGAGAGAGGAAAAGACAGAGAGAGAGATCCCGGAGTTTAGACCCGCTTTGGAGGCTAGTCGTTCTCGGCCCATACCTCCGGGTCCGGGACCAACAGGATAATGAAAAGGAGACGACGCTGAAGCACAAAGAGATAAGGAACAGGTAGGAGGAGGGGGGATTATTAATTGCGTTTGGGATGGGGACTAGGTCGGACAAAGGGAATTAAGCCCGTTTGACATCTAAAGAATCAAGAGATCCTCACCAAAACAATGTTTGATCGTCTTATGTTCATTTCGGATCGTATAGCCTGTATCGAACCTCTGGGTTTTCCTCAGAGTTTTATTGCGATTCATTACGCAATGATTGTTCCGACCGAAATATTAATAACGTATAAAAGGAATATTCTTTGTTACGAGGAAACGCAGTCTCCGATCTCATTTCAACATCCTACACGATATAACCGTTTCTAAATGGAGGCTTTATATTAAGCCTTGATAAACTCGAAAAATCAATATATAGAATCAGTCCAGAAGTCGATATCCCATCCTTTTTGAATCAGAAGTTATGAAAAGTGGATACATTATTTTTTTATTACCTGGAGAGGACGTTATGTATTATTTATACACTTCGTGTTATTTCAACGGGAGTGTGGTATAGTTGAAAAGGTCGAAACGATTTTGAACTGCACGATTGGTACAACACCGCAATTAAGCGGACCGCCAGTAGAATAATATATTCGGCCGGTTCGAATTAAAGGCCTGCAAAGCAAACAGATTCTGTTTGTTCGGTTTTACCGGAACAATACACTTCTCCCGGTACAAAGTGCCGATCCGAAAATAGGAAAACTCAAGTAATGCAATATGCATGTTATGCAAATCCTTTCTGCCGCCCTGGACGCGACCCGAGAGTGGAGTGACCGGCTGCGAAAAGCGAACGAATCGACCGTCGGCTACAATTCCTCTGGTGTTAGTTATATGCCTCGAATCCTTAAATATATTATACCTTCCTAAAAGCCCTAGCTGTAAAAGTCTCTGATTTTTAAAAGTTGTTGGCCAGATAATGTGTTTTCCATACGAAGAGAAATTAATTACCAGCTTCACTTATTAAAGACTCTATCACTCCGATATAATTTCATCTTCGCAATTGATTCCCACGCCACCGTTGTAAAAAAAATACAAGCAAACATAAAGGAGAATCCCTTCGCCGCCGCTGGGAATATAAATAACATATATTTGTGACTAGGAGATGTTCGATTGTGGGGCCGGCCCGGATAACGAGGACCGATTTCAATTCGTCCGACGTTCGGTTCACCAAACCGTATACCGACCGCCGGTAAAATATTCAAACGACGGAGCGCCCCCGCGATTTACGACCGAAGACGGGCGTCGTTAACTCTCCCACCCCCCACCTCCAACTGGAGATGACACATGAAATTCGCGGGGAAAATTCCCGACGCCATTCGGCCCGAGAATCGCAAAGAAATCCCGACCTTAAATGGAAGCGCAGATTTTTTTCCAAACACCAAGCCGAAACCAATTTCAGAATAAATGTTTTTACTTATTTGTACGGGACAAATAAATAAATTTCAACAAATTATACAGGAGGATGATGAAAGAGAGCCCCACTGCCCCCCTTTTTTTTAATTTGATTTATTTACTATTTTTCCGGCATGTTCAAATAATCTGGTAACTTCCTTTTCAGGCGAATGTAAGGAACGGATAGAATTAAAATCGCTATTGTACATCATTTTAGACGATATAATAAATGACTTAAATTGTTTAAAATAAAACACAATTGCCTTTATTATGGATGAAGTTTAGGTAGATATTAACTAAAAAAACGGTGTTTGCCTTTTAGTCCTCAAATAGCGGGCAATTTGAGATGCGAATATCGCAGTTGTGCCGTGGGAAGAAAAAGTAGGGGTCGTAAAGGCGGGCTCAGGAGGAGAAGACGGCGCCGAATTAAGATGGCCAGGAATCCGCTCCGAGATGGAGTCACGTAACAGACCGCAAACGGAGACCCTCTCACCAACTATAACTATTGCGCTCAGTCCCCCCGCTTCGCTGGCTCCGAATTTACAGTTCATATTTTCGCGCAGTCATTCCCGGCGCTCCCGAAAATTAACTCCGGCCTGAACCTCCGCCCTTCCGCCCTTCTGATTCCGCAGAACGAATATTCAACTGTTCATGGTGTATCGGTCTATTTCCTGCCAAGTAGAATACGGCCACCATCTTGACTATAATGGGAACCGTACAATATAAATAGGTCAGCCAATATTTATAGTCAAAAAGGAGACAAAGTTAAATGCAATGGAGTTAAAATTAAAATTGTTAGAGCTGTAATTTTGGAGCTATTCCGCCTTCACTTCTTTGGGTTGTTCGGGTCCGGCATCAGCGCCGTGAAGTACCAAATTCTTCCATACGATATTGTTTTTCATATTCCCTAGAAGAAGAATTAATTTGCATTATTTACATTGTGTATGTTACAGCATGCATACATAGAAATAAAATAAAATTCGTAATTTAAATATTTTGATTTTCAAAATAAAATAATTAAAACCAAGTAAATTATCATGATATTAATTCTATTATTTCTTTTCTCCGATATCAGGACCTATAAATTTTAACTGTGAATTTATTTTGAATTTATGGACATTTCGGAAATGTAGATAGTTATCCAACTGTTTGTTCTTACTTTAATTTTTCCGTCCGTTTATATGTTTCGAATGAAACTAAGCACTTTATGCCGCCACATAAATAACAAACAGTAAAACGGAAATTCGCTGTTGTTGAAACTGTTATCCCAGGAAAAATCATGGTTTTTGTATTCCACTGTATAATGTCTGAAGTCAGTTGAGCCGGAGTACGGTGAAAAGTGTGTCGCAAACAATAAAGCAGGAGGTTGGGCCACTGGTACTAGACCCCGAATAAAGATTTATATCGCTCTCCGTACACAGAGGACCTCTTTCTCTCTCTCTCCTCGCTCCCTCCCTCACTCTCTCTCTCTCTCTCCAGAGGATATTAGCTGCCGAGCCGCTTGTGTTCCGCCGAATATTTTACGATTAGACTGGCGCCGGTTTTCATCAGGCCGTTCACTGTGTATTCCCTGCGTCAAATTAAATTGAAGGGATATGACATTCATTTCGGAATTGAATGTTAGACAAAAAATTTCGATTATTAATGTAGAATCGAAGAATAATCTGAACATTTATAAGACAAACCACTCCCAGTTAGAAGTTTTGAATCCTACAATTTATTACACAGTAATAAATCCATTACCTGCAATGGAGGTAATTTGAAATCCAATTGTTATTCCAAACAACTGAGTAGTACATAATATAAATTCCAGTAAGCGATGAACTTATAATTACGAAAATTCTGAAGACGTTCTAAATTACTTATTACCTCTGAATAAATCTGCTCTATGTGTACAAATACAATTACGTACTAATTACGCAGATATCTCAGGATTCTTATAACCCAATAACTAAATCATATTTATTGAATTGCATATTTCCAAATTTGGATGCTACATTGCACTCTATAAGAAAAGCGGAACTAAATGCATTTCTGTTACCCCAGAGTTTTTCGTGTTGAAAATATCTTCGTGTACACAAAAGGGTTGGAAATAAATTGAAAGATGAGAGACGTTACGTTGAACAACGATTTTCATCTTCCATCGTAAATGGCCACTTCTAACGTCTCGCAAAATAACCATTACGACTGAATTGGCAAGTTTACTGCAGGGCGCTTGCAATGGATTCCACTCTGCAGTTTCGAACGTTTATCAGAATATTAATGGCCGCGTCAATTGCGAATCTACTATTGTAAATTACAATTTTCTCGTGACGCATGGAAGAGACTTTGTTCGGACGATATCATTGGACAGCCGAGAGCCAAACGCCGCACTACGCTTGGCAAGAACGCAGCCGAAACTGCTTAAAAAACAAAGATTTATATATGTGCTGTAAGAGTTTTCGTGGATGTATCTTAGAATGGCTCACTGGGGACTGGGACAGTGTGATTTACAAGATTCTAGGAGACAAACTTATATTGTTAAATATCGGTTGAAATAAATTCAAAAGGCACTATTTCTTTAGATGTATAGTATTTTCGTGTTGGTCTGCTTTCTCCCACGTTTGTTCCATCTGATATTTAATAAATAATCTTAACTGTAAAAAATATCGATTGAGTTAAATAATTGTAGGAGGAAAATTTAATGGGGAAAACCGATACGAAAATTCTCCGTTGGCGGGACGAGTTCTCCATCAATGTCGAGATATCCTACATTTGTAACAATTTAGCCAACTAAAAATACAAAAATATTCAATGCATCCATCTGAAATTTCTTTGAACGACTGCCGCCAATAAAGAATGTTGTTAAATATTTTGCGAATGAAGTTAACGAAGGAAGATTTCTTGAACCGTGTACTTTCCGTTCCAATTTCTCCCTAGAATTTCCGATACGCATAACGATTGGAAGTTAAAATGAAAAGGGAATAATAATATTCGAGAATACAGGATGTAACTTTACGCTCCTTTGGGCAAGATTGTTGTCTGCCGCGTCCCCTCTCGCTAACAACCCCAGGGAATATATTACAGGGTTGGCGGGCCGCCGCTCCTCTAAAAGCGCCAATTTTCGTCAACCCGTTTACAGTTAATACCGGGCCGCTATTGAAATTCAAAACAGGACAGTCTTCCCTTTCAGGTATTTTCATTAAGGGGTCGGTCGGAGGAGGCGGTCTTATTTTTTTCATCCCCACTGAGAAAAAAGGGCTGAATGGAGACCGACGGACTGGGAGGTTTCTCATTTCCATTATCATAACGCAGCAAGGGCTCGTTGAAATTCAACCCCTCATCGGAGCTTCAATCAATTTACCGGTCGGTGGACGGGCCAGCGTTAAACTGTTAGTAATAGAAATTCTATTCTAAGAAGAAGCTATTGTAAATCCAGCTATATTCTGTCTCTAATCTTCAACCACCAGAGTGGAGTATGACCTTGTTCCTGGCCCACTGGTTATCTGCATAGGCGATGCACTCCGAGTGCGCCTGCGCTAAAGTGGAAGGATAGGATCACGTGCTGCGGAACTGTCCGCTCTACGATAAAGACTTCTCGGTAACGGTAGGCTTCAGAACGCTCCTGCGGCAACGTTTCAGAGCTCAGATATTTTCAGGAATCTGCTCTCCATCTATTCCCAGAGCTGTCGTTTGAAACGTAGAGTCCTAACCTTAATTTTCAACAAATTATTTCTCGTTACCACCCAAAAATGATTCCCGGTAATGGTCCGGCCCCGGGGTCGTAACACGGTTATTAATATCTTGAGCTGGTAGTGGGGCGGCCCCCTACATTAAACGCCGGGAAGACCAAACCCTGTATAAATAACGAGAACCGATTGATTAAATACGTCTGCACGCCGCTTGATTTATGGTTTAATTGCTTCGCGCATTTGGCACAGCGACTCTGGGGGCGAGGGGGCTAAGGCAAGTGAGAGGGAGTCACGGGCGATTAGTCGGTCAGAAAGAGAGGGAACGACAGAGAAAAACAGGAACCGCCAGATTAAAAGTGAACGGTGATTGATAAGAGCGCTTTTATTTTCAGTTTTCAACGCGCATATATCCAAAACAAACATGTCGTTTTTTTACCCTTTTATTTAATCCCAAAGGATCGGGGAAATATTTGATTGAATTTTCCGTCGATATACATTTCCGGTATGCTCGACTATTTTCCCATTTCGGGTACTACGTTTAGTAAGCGAACGTCCAAAATAAGAACTCAGGATTTATTTATAATGTTTGCATTATGAACGATTCATAACTAAAAATCGAAACTTCAACTATGTTTATGACCTATTTAATTGAAATTTCATCTGATCTGTAAGTTGAAGATTATTTAACATAGTATACTATAAAATATCATATATAATTCTTCTCACGATATTTCTGCACGTTCAAACGATGCACTTATCGCGAAATCGTTTCAAAAAGGGATTACACGTTAGTGTACTCCCCCACTTTAGCATTCTTGTGTTGTTGGGAGGCGACATGAATTTTTATCCGGGACCGGTTTCGGCCCGGCATCGTATGATCGACTGTTGGAGAGGGGCGGTCCCTGGCTCTAACTCGATTTCTTTTGCCGGGAGGGAACATCAAAGTGGATCCCTGCAGGAGGGGGGCCCGTACCCGATTTATTGGTTGGCTACGTGCTCTCTCTCTCTCCCTCTCACCCCCCAGCCACCCCTGCCACCACCGCCACCCCCCGGGGCCTTTTTTGTCATTTTAAACCGATATCGACCCGGCCTTACGCCCGGTCCCGGCCCGGCTCTTGTCTACTCGCTTAATAATAAGAAAAAAATTCTGGAGACTCCTCCGCTCCAATTTCCCGTCTATCCCTATATTAAATTCCTCCTATAGGATGTTTCTGTTCCCGCAGTGGAAGGGGGGTGACGTCGCGGGCCCATTCCCGGAGTCGTTTCCTGGGGGCGTTCCTGAATTTCGGATAGATATTTATCGTTGCCGTATAAAATAGACCGGCGAAAGCTTCATGCTTGCCGCTTATTCTCTGCAACCCATATTAACAATTCTCGGCAGAAGCCGTGTATAGGGGAATTTGATCTCTTATAAAGTTTCGCACAAAAATCGAGACGGAGGGATCTTATTGCGCATAGTTCAATGCGGAATTTTATCTCCCTTATGATGTTTCTTCGTGCAGTTTACAAACAGGGCAAACTCAATTTTGTGTGCACATAAAGCGTCGAGTGTAACAAATATTCACAACATTGAACGTAATCTACCGGTTTAGCTGATTACCACATTTAAAATAAATAAGTTAACAAAAACTCTGGTCTTAAATAATGGTTCGGTTTCGACCAAGTTATTGGTCTCTCTTTCTCTTTGCAATTTTGGACATTAAAGAAAGCTTCACGGATGTTCCTGATTGAATTTCTACGGTTCGAAAATACACCTTTCGCCAAGCCTATAATCGCCCCGCACAATCTAAACCGGACAATTGCCGTATCATTTTAACGGTCACTTCCGTTCTCCGTTCATGATTTATAATGGGTCATTTCCGTTTTGACACGTGAGAATGCCCGCCCCAGGTTATTTGCTCTTGGCAGCAACAGGTCCGCGGGGGACACAGCAGCCTCCCGTTTAGCGCAACAATTATCCCTGATTGTCGACCGGATATTGGACACTTATTGGCCGCCGAATTCCCTGCTCAGGACACGGTCTTTCTTTCTGTCAACTGTATTAAAACTTCCACAACTGCCTGGCAACTGTTCATTGCACTGGATTATAGATAAGGTAAATTAAATAGAGCAGTCCCATATTACGGTCTTCGCTGTCATATTGATTTCAGAAACGGTTTCGGAGGGTGTTAATTTGAATCTCAGTAGCATTTTCCATTCGCCCATTTAATTGGAGTGGTATTAACATTTTTCATATCACTGCAGTATCATGTATATTTCAATCCCTCGTCTCACGAGGAATATATGAGAATAGACATGACAGCTTGTACTTATGCGGTTAACACGCATTTCGGGCCGCTCGTACGCTGTATGCAGGCTGACGGAGGTTACAATGAGAATTACGATTGGAGCAGAGTGATACAGTTGCGTGTACACCGGCGGAGCCAGGATGTACATTCGGGGGGCTAGGAGGGGCTATTAATTGGCGGTGCGGAGGAAGAGAAGGGCTGGAATTTACGTTTGGGCGGCTGAGGCCTATGTAAATTGCGAGACAGTACCGGCGAGACGTCCCATAGACAACCCCAATTGTCCCGGCCAACCGGTCCCCTTTTCCTGGCAACAGGATTCGGTCCGCGTTATCAATTCCGCATTGACCATCGGGCCGGAGTCGGGCCGTTTCCGGAATTCATCGCCTCCGCTATAAAACATCGCGAAATTAAGCTACAGCACAATAGGACGGTAGAAGCCTCGACGGAGCCATGCAATCCCAAATGGAATATTTTTCCACTGACATTATTGAAAAACATAACGTCTCTCGTAATTTTATTTAATTTATATTGTAATGAAATAACTGTTTACTTTGCATTACATACATTGTCTCACTTCTGCAAACGTAACTTTTATATACTTCTATATAAAATAAGGGATGATAGCACAAATCGTTAGAGCCTTCCTATCTTATTCAGTTTCGAAATGTTAATTAATTCCATGGGACCGGTTTAGAACCTTGTCCTATAACCTACATAGGCAATATATATTTCTATATTTTGTTTTCTTAACTTTTTTTTTAAGATAACTGTTTGTATTTTGAATTGTAGTAACTATGCCGAGTGGATGCCCGACGGTTAACCGACTCGTTTGCGCGGAGAAGCGGATCTTGGGCTAGACCAAATCAACGTTGGGATGATCTCTCTTTTATTCTTGAAATACAG
Organism: Lethocerus indicus; assembly: GCA_019843655.1. Taxonomy (NCBI): domain Eukaryota; kingdom Metazoa; phylum Arthropoda; class Insecta; order Hemiptera; family Belostomatidae; genus Lethocerus; species Lethocerus indicus. Next base: position 20,871,647 of record JACDQD010000006.1, read on the forward strand.
CTTAATCAGGACGCGACCATGGACCCCGTTTAGGCTTGATTATTGCCGGTGTCTGGGTGAGTGCTAGGGGTTGGTGTTGTGGGGGTGGTGGGGGCGGCTCAATTGGATCTGGCAGGTGATATAGTGAAGCGGGACATGTAAAACCCGAGAACACGGCCGGCGCTGAATTACGGCGTGTCCTCGGACATAAAGGACCGGGGGGGAGGAGGAGGAAGCGAGGGGAGAGAGTGGAGAACACACTGAGAGTTATGTTTCATGCTGACATGTCCCCCACTAGAAGCATAACACGGACTTACATCGCTCCCCCTAAACCAGTAGTCCGAAAAATTAATGTAATCCAATTTTTATACTATTATGCAATGCACTTGATATAAAATAACATATACTGTATGCTAATTATTACATAAAATATTCAAAAATGTTGTCCTTAATATTTTACCAACCGACCGACATACTTCTACCAACTAAGGAAATTTAGAATTTCAAATAACCCATATACGTGTATAATTATTACACACACGCGGGACTCTCAAAAATGAATCCTTGTAAGGTATTTTTATATCACAGGACTAATTAAAACTTGGGTTTTCCAATTGGATATATGATTTTATTAGATTGCTCTGTACAATTTTTAATGCAGTTTCATGCTTTGTGAGGTTTCGAATCAAATTGTAACGCGGGACATCCCCCGAACCCATTTCGTGATTTGGAGTCGTTCTGACGCGGGGGGCATTTTCTGAAGTTGGCATGACAGATAATGGGAAATTATTCAAATTACAAGCGCGGCGTATTTCTGCAACCGGAGAAATAAATTTGGTTCCTGTTTTGCATTTGTATTAATCCCATTAATTTCGGGTAATCAAAAGGCAAAATGCGCCTATAAATCACTTCCTGTGGCTGACTTAAATGATGTTGTACAGGCGTTTTTATTTTCTTCAAGTTTTAACTTACACCGGTCTATAAATGAGATTAAGTTCGATTTATGCAATTAATATTACGAATAAAAGAGTTATATCGAATTTAATTTCCATTATCAATCTTAATCTAATAATTTATTGCCGTAGAGTTTTTCGATATTATAATATTCTGATGGAAAATTGAACATTACACATAGTTATTACTCGTGAACATACTATCAATTTATATGCAGGCCGCATTTCCAAAAAAATATAACTTTCTGTACCGATTAAAAAAGTCGATGTTTCGAATGATTTTCAGGCTGCTACGGATTTTATTAAAGCCGGTTTACACGGGATTATTGAACAAGTAGAAATAATGCCGGGTTTTTATGATAAAATCAGTGGGGCGCCTCCCCTTCGTGCCCGTCTTTATTATTTATGTGACGCTTATATCTAAATATTGAACAGTGTTTAATGTACTCGGTTTAGCAATTGGCACAGTTTATATTCGAGGGATATAAACTGAAATATATTCACATAATTATGAACCCCTATCAATCCACCATTTTCTAATAATAAGTATATATCAGGATTCTTTCTTTTTTGGTGATGGAAATGGTTAAAATGTGAAACATATTTTTTTTAAGTATAGATTCAAACATGCATATATATATTTTTGAAAGGGTTATATCGCGTTTTTGATCCTTTGTTGACCGGTTTCAGTATAATGTCATCGTGATTTCCTCACGAGTGTATATAAGTACATCAAAACACAAATATTTCAAGAAATATTTAATTGTACAAATTCAATACTATTTAATATTATCTAGTATCATGGCACTAGCGATTTCGAACTGTCACCCGAATATTTGGTATTCACGCCTTCCCCGTCAATAAACTCTCTTACTATCTATTTTCAAATTGCCAACACAATAGTGGTGACTGATAAGTACCGCGAAAGAAAGGGAACAAGGCGATGGAAGTTGGCAGTGTAATTTATGATAGGGAAATAAATGGACTAATTACCGAAGGGCACAGAGAGAAAGAGAGAGGCGTCGTCGCCAATGAAAGTAGAATACCGCTGCGTAATTCTCGTCCCAGAGTTCACTCTTCCTCCCCGGCTCCCGTTCATTATTCAAATACAATTAGCCAGTGGGAATGATAATGCCGGCCCTCATTAGCACAACAACCGGCCTCCGGCTACTTCTTCGCCTATGGGTCCCCCATTACGCGCTCAGATAAACTCCCCACCGCAAACCTATTAGGCGTAGTCCGGGTATTGGCAACCGTTTTCGCCGACATCCACTAATTGGACTCCTGTTTAGATGGGCTCGTTTTCCGTAAACTGAGTACTTTCCTGTACCGGTTTACAGAAATTTAATTCCTACTGTTTTTTCTTTTACAATAAAATGCGAAACGGAAAATCGCGATTTTCTTTTTGAAAATATATATCGAATATCCTTGTTTTCAGAATCGAAACCGTGGGATAATTGCCATCGACCGGTGGTGGCAAAAATTTCATATTTCAGTGCATAATTGGAGCCAACCAATCGCCTATAATTAAAAAGTATGACTTCGCGTGCAAAACTCCGCCAGTTTAATCTTAAATTTGCGATCACGCGACTGCGATTGCGTTTTTATTTCCTTCAGGATGATATAATGGCCTCTACGTGGGCATAAAATATTATTCCTAAGTAGTACGATCGGAATGTATGGTGTTTTAGATTTTCCTTTTACTTCTGCGCACACATTTCTTCTTTTCTTTCTTATCAGCCAAATATAATGAGAATCAGAATATCATATATTTCAGTACCGACACACACGGTTAATAACTTCAAATGTACTGAAACACAATACGACGGTTATGACCGGTATCATTTGAAAGTACAGCTTACTGTTAGAGAGAAAAATGTGAAATAATTATTTCGTTTCGGCGGTTAATCGCAGTGGTCAGTATGAATTTTGCGAACTCAAAAATGCGGTATGGTACTCGAGAGACTTAAGTTCAAAAGCCAGGACGCTAACCACACAGTATTATATTAATTTTTTTAATACTTTTTTATATAGTTCATGAATAGCATGAACGGCTAGAGGAATTAAGAACGACTAAAAACTGGTCTAGCGTATTCAAGGAACAAGGTTTATCTTAAGGTTATATCTTGGAATGAGGGCTCGGTAACAAGTCATTTAAATGAATGTTTTTCTTTTTTATTATTCTACCAAGTTTCTCTCAAAGTCAGTTAGGCATTACCAGTACATTAGCCGGCAATGCTATCTAAAGTCTGTTTATTGCGAGGGTTTTTAACGGGCGACTAATTAGGCCAATTGCTCGTTAACGGTGCATCGGTATCTCGTGCTGTCGGGCGGTTAGCGACCGCCGGGCCGTAACTCATATCGGGGCCGCGTGCGGCTATTATATCCGGACCCCCATCACCGGCTAATGCGTTTACGCCGAGCAGCGCGACATTGTGTACGCAGGGATTAGCACGATCCCTCGACAACCACCCAGACACCGAGAAGAGGGGCTTTCTCACAGGGACCGAGACGCTTTTTTCCGTCACGCCGGCCCCAACAATTAAATTATACCGGTCGTCCATCATCTCTCCCCGGCCCTCTCTTCCTAACCCTCCTAAATTAAGGATGAGTTATGGATCGATTAGGCTCCCCGCTCCCTAACATCACCTGATATTTACTCTGAAGAAGGCCGGCCCCAGTACGGCGAAACACCTGGTTCGAAGCGCGTGTGGGTTTAAAGGTGCTACAGGTTAAATTTATTTGAATTCCCGCACCGGAGAGGGGCCCTGATCGATTTCTGAAAGACTGATGAAAAAATAATTAATACTCCGTCGTGTAATTATTTCTTAATTAAGTCCTGATTGTTGGCATCAATCCGTTCACAGGCCCAGTACATAGTCTCCTATGACAATTAAACAGTCGAAATAAAGTTATATTTTAGGTTACATCATTTACATACAGGATATCAGTTATCGGTCACCTAGTACAGAAAGGAAATATCTGATAAGGGGTTGTCAGGTTGTAATGAAATAAAAAGAATGATTACCACCTGATGATCTCAACTCGCTGATTTTTCTCAATGTTCCAGAGGCAACCGAATAGTATTGTTAATAATATAAATGTATCAGGCATTTCTTTAATGCATTTGTTCAAGAATACATGAGCATCCTTAATGCTCCCTGGTATGTTTTAAATCACACCACATGCATAACCTCAACCCACCGACATTTGATAAACTAATAAAATTAAGTGTAAGCTACTAATTATTTAAATTAGTAAATTAAGTTGTTTCACTTATAAATTTAAAATTATAAGCGATTTCCTGCACATTAAATTTTCAGGATGATGTCTTCCGTTTCATATTACAATTTCATGCCTCTTTACGGAATAGTTACAAGCGATATTCGCCTGAACGGGTTGGAATATGTTGGGCTACGATACATGGTGAGATTTTCGCAATGGAAACCGTAAATGTTCAGTGCACACCCGTGTTGTAAAACACGGTCTCATTCCCATCGGGCTTGTCACTCCCCGACTGGGAGCCGGAGCAGAATTCAATTCTTTCCCCTACCTAAGAATATTAAACCGCTCCTAAACCGCGTTTAATTCGAGAGCTTTGGGGAGGCGGTAAAAAGCAATAATATACTTTTGAGGCGAGCGAGTTCATTTCATTACCGGTTAAATAAGTTACTCTTCCAGACCGAATCGGGTATCCGGGCTTTAATTAAAATTCGATTCCACCACCCTGAGCTTCTGTTCTCCTTTCGAAAAGGGGCCCTGATCGATTTCTGAAAGGCTGATGAAAAAATAATTAATACTCCGTTGGGTAATTATTTCTTAATTAAGTCCTGATTGTTGGAATCAATCCGTTCACAGGCCCAGTACATAGTCTCCTATGACAATTAAACAGTCAATATAAAGTTATATTTTAGGTTACATAATTTACATAAAAAGTACAGGGATTCAATTATCGGTCACCTAGTACAGAAAGGAAATATCTGATAAGGGGTTGTCAGTCCATAAATTTTACATTCGATAAAAAAAAATTAAAGGGACGTTAATGAATTAAAAAAAACAAAGAAGTTTATTTGGTTGGGGGTAGAAAGGGGCTTAAAAATTGCCAGGAGGGTTTTTGGGGCTTGTTTTTCGAGTGCGGCCCTAGGGTGGTTCGGGGGGTGCGGGGCTGCCGTGGGTCGCCCCTTTTATAAGAACAAAACTAAGCAGCAATCCTAGGGAAGGAGTTTAATCACAAACCTCCCCCCTCTCTTCCACCCACCACCCTTATACCTTGCCGTGGATCACGAGTGCTTTTCGTCCGGAGCTCTCCCCTTTGTGTAATTAAATGGCCGCCTTCCAGGAACAGTTTTGCCAGGCCACTTTAAGAGTAAGCAGTTTCAAGATCCCTAATCGGGGAAAAAGAAACGTGTAATTTAAAAATGACGGATTATTCAGGAATCAAAGAACATAAAGCACGATTCGTTAATTTAATAAAGCCAAAGTTAAATAAGGTTATATACGCCCTCAGTACTAATGAGAGTAAATTAATAGTCCCTCTAAAATATGGATAAATGAATTCTTTACTTCTAATTGATTGAAATTAAAAAACTAACAGTAACCGTAAATACCTAATGAATTATTTTAAAATTCAATATATTGGGCAATAAATAGATACAATACTTACCAAATAATTGACGGATGTACGAAATTCTACTAAGTCTGTATTAAACTTGACGTTAACTCTAGAGTATTACTCTTAATATTATTATATCATAGACACGCGCAGCAAAAATGTTACGATACTAACAGTTATAGTAAAAAAAAACCGAAATCGATAAGAACAGCAGGAATGTATGGGACATCGTTCTGTGCACTGTTGGAGGTCGGTGAGGGGGATAGTATATAGGCGGGGGGGAGGGAAGCTCCACGCTATCGAACCGTTGCCATTCGGGGCTGTTCATATTTACACTTTTGGTCTGAGGGCGTGCCTACAGCCCCCCCACACCACCGCTCCCACCCCATCAAGCCCCTCTGTTTCCAACCGAACCACCTGGAATGAATCCGAAGCCGCCCAACCCTTCCACGATTTACTCGAACCCGCCCCGCACCCCATCCAGGCTAGGACCGTTCTGCGGTTTCCATTAGCGGAGAGAGCGAGAGAGAGAGAGAGAGAGAGAGAGATAGAGGGGGATTCAACAAGGTACGGGGTCCCTATCCCCATGGGAACGGGCGGCCCCAACTGGGAGGACCCGCAGGGCCCCGGAAAGTTAAGGAAATTCGGCCTCCACGAGTTGGTTAATTCGGACTCGAATTCGGGCCGCGGCCCGGACCTGGCCGAGGCTACTCGACGGCCCGGAAGTGAATGGCGCGTCTGCTGGCGACCTCTCCCCTACCTACTCCCTTCTAACCCTCCACAACCGTATTCTACCCCCAGTTTTACAACGAGTCCGGCTCATCCGCATTATGTGGATAACTTCTGGACCGAAGTCGAGTGAAATTGAATTTCTAGAAAAGTATTGCGAAATGTAGTTTTTAGCTTACGAATAAAACATGCTACATTATAATGTGCTATGAAAACGGGGAGCAATTTTGAAATACATATTACAAGTTGCATTTGACTTTTTACATTCAATTCTTACAGCATTGAGGAAGTTTCTTCATTTTTATATCGTATAGGTTTTTTTTATAAGCGATAAAAAAGGAGAGTTCTATTGGAAACGAACCAGATTGCCACATACGTTGAAATAGAAAAAACGAAATTTCTTTTCGGCGAGATCCGAATATATAACGGATACAGTAATATAATAAATAGTAACAGTAACAACAATTTTAGTAAATAATGACAATTATCGACTGATAATTACTAAGTCGTTCTCTTCTAATCGTGCCGAAATCTATCGCCACCGCCTTTAGGATCTGAGAATAATCCTCAATTCGAATTCCCCCGAACCGCGGCCCGAGCTTGAAGAGGATTACCGAAGTGAGCGATACGGGGGTGGTCGGGAGAAGACTATAAACCAATCTACATTCGGCCCTGCCGATCTGGCGGGGATTAGCCGATTAGACCAGTCGGAAAGCAAAAACGTTAAGCCGGATGGCGGGCCGCGATTTTATTTATCTCCCCTCCTTCAACCCCCTCCCACCACCAGTTTCGTATCAATGATGAAATCTTCGTTTATAATGTAGGCTTGGGGCCGCCTATCGGTTTCGTCGAAAGGACGAAAAGACCGGGGCAGATCCGGATGAGGGGCGAGGATGAGAAAGTACGGGAGGGACTGCCAAACCTAAACCAAATACGGTCGATAAAATCTGACTCACAATTGTTTCTCATGCAATTGAAAGCAGGCGAGATAGAGGAAAAGTTTTAACAAGAACGGTCCTTAAAAATCCTAATTGAAAATTATTTCTTTTTGCCACGAACAACAATAAAATATCAATACAATTTTTTGTTCATTCGTACTGAACACTATTTTTATTTGACCAAAATATGAAATTTGAAATTGAAGCACTGATTATAAAATAGCCACATCGCCTTACTATAATATTATCTAAACTCTCTCTTTTATGGGGGGAACAGTTCAGCTTCCACCATACCCATTTCGCCTTCGTACGTTTCACATTAATTTCAGGTTTCGAATGAGAAATAAACAGTCCAATGCCGCATGGTAATAATAGTTCGTATGAGAGTTCGTGTGCCCCACATTTGTGTGAGTTTTATATCAAGATACAATAAAACGTGGTATCGAGTTTTTAGCGAGGCTTTCAAACTGCAGAGGTGCAGAACTGCTCTGGAGAACCTCGAATTTCATTCCAATATTTTACGCCAACAATGTGTTGGCCTGCTAATATCTAATTAATTTACGCCATGAAATTATTCCAGTAATTAAAGTGCTACTGATAGCCTGAAAAAAGATTTCAATAAAACATTCATTATTGCCGATAGTATGTTTCAAGCGATCAACTGAAAGAATACAATGGCAAAACCTGCCCGGTAGTAACTTACCATTTTGTATAAATATTTATTGTCATAGAAATTCATATTAGTTTTGATCCTCCCTTTATTCTGTATACACTGCCGATATCCCTCAACATCCTGATACCTTCCTTGCTTTCTATGCAGACGAACAACTCACATACAAGACTGAAACGTACAGAAACGAAACGACGCTACAAATTACTACTAAGACTCCTCGACTACAGATCTAAACTATCACTCTCAAACAAATTATTAATTTACAACTGCGTACTGAAACCTATCTGGGCCTACCGAATCGAACTGTGGAGATTCACCAAGCCGTCTAATTCTTATAGACTCCAATCCTTGCAATCCATAATCCTTCGAAAATAATCCACAATGATCTAAAAGTCCCATTCTTTCGAGAATTAGCAGCTTCCCGGTATAAATCCTTCCATTCCAAATTATCCCTTCATTCCAATCCCTTAATTCGACAACTTTCCTCGCTTCACCTTCCCGAAAATCCCGTGCGTCGCCTAAAGCGGAGATGGCCACGCGATTTCCTTACGACCTGAGTAATGGCAGGAGCGGGAGTACCATCATTAGGTGACTTCTCCTTCAAGAGTTCAGTGAGTGAGTGTAAAGTTAGAGCACTGTCACTAGATACAATTTGAAAAAAAAATTGTAGTTGTGACTATACCAATAAATGAAAAAATTAAGTTTTGATAATCTCTTTTCCTATATCCTGACTCCACTTGTTTCTTGGCCTTATGTTCAAACGATTTCGGCTTTTTTCAACAGTCAGTACCATTCAAACACTCACTGAACCCATATATGAATCTTATGCTGGAACCAAAGTGAAATACATAGTGGAGGATATGTCGTTGTGGCTGTGTTACATAGGGCCAGTAGCCGGTTCGGTTGTGTCCAGGGCGCCATGCTTCTCTTTGTGGCCGTTCCCGACGTGCCAGATTTATACCCGACCATTGAGAATCCCCGCCACCGTGAAAAGGGAATGGGCGACTGGGGTTTGGGGGTGGAGGGGGGCGATGAAAAAGGACTGCGAGTCCTGAAAGAGGACCGAGGAGCAGGCTGGCTCGCCCCATCCACACAATGGAGACCTCCTGACGCCGCTCCAAAAAAGATAGACTTACCCCGCCCTGTATATACCCTTCCGATAGTGTTCTCAGACTGTCCTACATGCTAAGCTTCTTGACTCGGCTCCTTTTAAATAATAAATGGCGAATATAATAAAAAATGAATTTCAAAACTTTTTTTAATATAAATATATTTTTGTTGCGTGATTTTAACTTAGTATAAGGCGTCGGGTCCAGCGAAGTATATGGCTTCCACATGTTTTCGAGTTATACTATCCCTCAATACAAGAAAGCCTTCCGTTTGTATGTTATACCATCCACTTGAACACGTGGCAAGTTAATTGAGATATTGCGGACAAAGTAAGAGTTATAAAGAAGATAAAGAAAAATCATATTATTATAAAAAAAATTGCAAGGCGATAATATCACTAAGCTCCCTTAAATAATGGTATTATCATTAGTGTACTGTGTTATTCAAATTGCTGATAAAAGGAAGTTATCAATCTTAATATTATAGATAAAATTAATCTTACAACTAGGACTGCTATGGATAATTTAATGTATTAGAATACAATAATTCTTAGATAATATAAATCCTAATGCCAATATTTTTACCCTTAATGGAGAATAACAACAGGAAGTAGATTAGGTGACCCTGATCAGGAACAAAGGCCGACTCCTTATCGAAACACATCTAATTTTCAAGGTAGATATCGTGATTTCTATTTGAATAATATCCTATGAAAATAATAGTGGATAAATAAATTAGTATATATAATTTAAGGTATCTTTTCGGAGGTACGTGATTGTTTGGAATATCATCTTAATTATCAGTCAATTATGAGTTGGTTTATATCTTTGGTGAGAAGTTAAGGGAGTTTGGCAAGAATTGAGACCATTTTTCAGGTGTAACTTGATCAGTGTATATACATTCATTTATTTTCCGAATTTATCCATTTCACGTTTGTTTATGTATCCGAGGTTTTATTCCTTTTTTGGCATGAGGTACGCTTCATTTTTACGTTAGCGTACAGTGGAATTACATTCAATATGGGGCTCTGATGATAGAACGATTCGATCTGTTGACCTCTGAGTATTCGCGTTGAGTAACCGAAAAATAAGCTTGCGCGCAACACACGAGTTATATTGGTTTAGGACCCTATGAACACGACTACTGCATAGTTCCCTTAGATTCATTTCATTTCAGTTTAATGTTCTGATAACACATGCCAGTCCGACAAGTGCGGCCTATGGGCTCAAAGCGCGGTACTGTCACCCGTGTAGCGAACATTCCGCTGACCAATTGAATGTCAATGGGGGCCCTCTCGACTCATGACATCAAGTGCAATTGACATTCCTGTACCGCTGAACGGGCGCTCTGCGCGATCGTTCGATCGCCGCTTTCCCGAACGCCCGGTTTCGGGAACGGGGTTGTAACCGCCGATCGCCTCTGAGGCCGCCCTCTCATGAAAGTCCGAGCGCATTGTCCAAATCGGTAGTATCGGGTACGAACGGATCTATTGACGATTGATTTCAAAGCCTCGACGGGACAAAACCGATGGCCCCCACATCGTCGACAATGGGCGCGCTATGAAATGTTCCGATGAAACCACAAAGGAGATCGTAAAACTGAATACGGCTGTAGTAAGACTGTAAAGCAGAATTGGGAAAATAAACCGATAAATTTGGGTTCAAAAATATTTTTTCTATCTCTCAGTTGATTCGAAATTGTTACACTGTACTTTTGCAAGTTTGTCAATATTATTTGTTATTTGTGAATATAAAAGTTAGGATTACAAATTAAATTTCAAATAACAGACGACATCGCATTTAGGTGTTGAATTATAGCGAAATAATATCCCAGTAATCGATAGCACAATATTTGACTTAGAAACCCTATTCAAATTACTCCAAAATCAGGAATATAACAAAATACTCTTTTCTTAATATTTCAATACAGCTCAATGTTCAACATCAGTATTTTCCACCAATAACCCATTGTTTCAAGGTGTTCTTTCGCACTATCAATTTATAAGGTCCAGAGTAAGATTTGCAGTTTATTGTACTCATATCAATTATGCAATTTCACAGTAAATAGACCCTTGTCAGAATTCCTAAGCCAATTGAGTCAGAGCCAAACTTAGTTGCCTCACCTGGCTGTTAATATTTCCCATTATAGCGCCGAAAATAATACAACACTGGAAGATATATTGAATCGAACCGAGCCGGCCTCCGGCCGCAATTACCGGAATGGGTTAAACGGCCCCGATTTATATTTGGATAACGGAATTCAATTCTTGTTTGCTGATAGTTTGCCCTGGTCGAACACGATTTCCAAACCGGGCCGATGAAAACTTTATTACGTTGAATAAACGTTTACAGAAACTGGTTGCACGCTGATGATAAGTAATTGGCCTGTAAGAGTTCGCTGAACTAATACAACGTCGTTTTGCGACGGTTCAGAAAATAGCGGTTGTAGTTTAGAAGTAATGAGACCGGTAGACAATTTAGGAAGGATTAAACTGTCAAAAATGGATTGGAATATTTATTTCAATACAATAACTTAAGATTATACTTAATAATTAAAAAGAATACTACTTAATATTTTACTGGATGGCTCATTAAACCTTTACTTTAATGTTGCATGAAATACTGCCATCGATATAGAAGTTATTTTCATCTGTTTAATATTTCATTCAATTATTACCGATGCGATAACTTTATATTTTACACCCTGTGATCCTGGTTCTAATGGCTAATACATTTTTAAAAAATATTATTCTTAACTAGAAAATATAAAACATTATTTTCGTTACTCATAACCGCGATGAAAGAAATGATATCATATAAATTTACAATAATTACAATATTGATATTACATTTTCATAGCATATTTGCCCAATGTATTTATATTGGGCCTCAATGTAAATTTCTTCGTTCACGGAACATTTTTTTGTATTTTAGGGATGGTGAGGAGCGGCCGTGTGATCTTCTAAACCAGAAGAAAAACCGAAATCTAAAATGAGGGCTCTACTGATCTGTCTAGCGCTTTCGGCCACATTCTGTCCGGGAAGCCTAGCGAGGACAGTTTCGGAGTACAAGTACCAATGGAGAACAGGTAACCAAAATTATAAATAAATTTATACAATATATTTTGACAGATATGCTGAAAACTGGGAGATGACTGTTGAAGGGTAGGCGAATGAAGTTTCAAAAAACAACTTTGACCATACTTAAAATATAGATTCTAACGCTTTAATTAAGAAAACGTGCTTGTTTGATGTACAGGAGCAAATTGAATATTTCGACACCGCTTTGAGTGTATATTATTCTGTATGAAAATGACAGCATCAATATTCGACGGGTTGTTGGATTGAATAATAATTTACACGGTGTCGAATCAATAAAATTGGCGGCTATTCGAATACTGGAAGTGCACATGAATAAGTAAAAGAGTTGTTCAATAATTCAGCTTCCAGGACTTTCTGTCTTAGAGAGAATCAGATTGAATCTAGTCTCCGCCAAATTCCCAATCCCTTATTTTCTTCTGTTCGGCCCCGCAGCTGGTTTTTTCCTTCGGTCCGGTCCCCTCGGCCGAGTGCATTATTAACGAAAACGCGCGCCTCCCCCTTCACCGTCTAATGAAATACATTATTGCCGATTGGAAATAAATAAATTCGGGAACGGTCGATAGTGAACGGGGAAAATGCAATCCGGAAAGAGTATACAAAATTAAAGGGTGTAAGACTAATCGACTGTCAATCCGCGTTATCGGCCTTCAGTCGCATCTAAGTAAATGTATTAACTAGAATGTTCATTTATATTTAGGTTTAGTTAACTCTGATTTACTTCCCAATCTAAGATAAACAATTTCCCCTACTTTCCTGGATCCAATAGAATTGGATTTTGATTACAATCACAATAAAATAGGAATCCTGGTACCTCGTACAGAAAATACTTACATTAGAAAATATTTTAATACTGTTTACCAATTAATATGCGCAAATATTATTATTTGTTAATGCATGCTTACCCCGTCGCTATTTCTTGAAGTCAAAATTGGGGCTAGATTTATTGTTATATTTTTAAATTGCATAGAAAATTCGGTTACAGTAAGTAAAACAAGCAGTTAAAGAAGTATAACATTCACCCGTGTCACTTAGAAGAGAGAATGAAGTAAAAAAAATGTATCGCGTCGAAATCAAATATCTACAAATATATTATAATATGTCATCGCTAAACCCTGTTCCATAATGTTACAAAACCGTTATAATAATTTTAAAGTATACATTCTTGGGTAGTTTCCTGCGATTAATGGAAATTCAGACGAAATCGGCGGGCGGTCCGCTCGCATTTCAACGATAAAGTATTACGCGAAGGGAGGACATAAATCTATCGCGGCTCCGAGCGCGAAGTTGGGAACTCCAAATTTCGTATACAAGATTAGAGGCCGTTTGAGCCACCAAACTTATCCAGTTTGCCCGAAGTGTTGCCACCGGGGCCAGTTCGCTACTCCCGGGGCGATTTTCACGCATTTAGCATCAATATTGCCGCCGCCCCGGCGGTGGAATGCCGACCCAATTTAGCCCCGTACCGCCCCCGCTCAGGGGCCATCATCTAACCGGCGAGCCGGCGAATGGACGCATTCGAGAATCCAATCGCACAGGATTGCCCGATAATAATTTGTGACGGCGATAACAATTTGAACTACGACGAATACCGGTTTGAACATACACGAGCCCAAGCAGGAGCTATGCTGATTTGGTGTTAAGCTAGACCGTTTTCGGCTTATCGCCATCTGCACTCTCGTTTCGTCAGTGGATACTTAAGCAAAACCGGGTCCCGATCCTGTCTACATAATCACTGCATAACTTACTCTATATCATAAGATCAGGAAGGTGATTATGATTATAATGGGTGTAATAACCTATTAAAGCACCGCTGGCCAACAAACAGGTATTTATTTATTAAATTTCGTAACACTATCGTATAAAATTAAGTGGAAAATGTAGAATGACCATACCGTACGATTTTCATGAAACAGTTTCCGCAAGAAATTTGTTACCTTATACTTTATGACGCTTCTGAAGAGATTTATTATTTATTCTGCCATGAAACTCCGATAAGAACATCTACATCCACTATTCCTTTTCAATGCAATGGTAATTTTATTCCGCTTTCAACGCGCGCAAATAGCGATTTCAAATGTATTTTGGAATCGCAAGAGACACTGAAGAAAATTAGCTGCGGCCAATTAAACCCCGCCGGAATCGGCCGTTGAGTCGGTCATAAAACGGGTTAACGTCCGCTTTAGCAGTTAACGTCCCGAAGAGGGGAACCCACTGTTTTCCTGTTTTCAAGTTGTTCTTCGCTGTTCCATAAAAACTTCCGAGTTATTCGTCAAGAGAAAGCGAAAATTAATGGGGGTGAAGGATAAAATTGTGAAATACGATCACGAAATAAATCTTACCCCCTTGGCTTGGTTTACTAAATGTTAATGAGCTTAAAGGCACTTCGCAGTCTCACCTACAGGAGTTATTCCTTTCGTCCTACATAAGGCAGACGTCCTAACAAAGTAAAGCACGTACAATTTATGCTTTGAGAGAGAAATATTCAACAATAAAACTAAACATTAAGGACGGCGGTTGTTTGTGAAGTGGAACCAGTAAAACTGTTTTATTTATAACTATTTTTCTGAAATCCAGCATAATACTATTTTGTAATATAGAATTTTCAATATACGTTCCGAATATGTATAAATTTAATGCAATAATACACACTAAGAGGCGATGATTGTGTAATTATGCTTTGTTTCCTAGGAACAAGACATTACGCGATAGAGTAATATAGAGTTACATTATGTGTAACTTGTCTAGATTTTCGTGGTATCTCTCCTTTTGTTTTTCCATCCACTGTATCGAACTTGAGAAAGGTTATTGAGGGGACGGCTGCTAACGTTGTTTGGCAACATTCGAACCGTTTTCAAAGTGGAGTCAGCGCCTCCTCCTGAAATATTGCTCTATCTTTAAATGGAAGGGCCGGCGGCATGGGGCCGCCCGAATTTTCCATTCGCGGCGGAGCGCTCTCAGTAGCTGGAAAGTGGGGAGTTAAGGAGGGAAGAGTACCCCCGGAAGTTTTTCCTCCAGCCCTTAATAAATTGCACTTTCCCTCTTATCAGATTTTATTTTCTTCGGGCCGAAAGAAAACAGGGAGGCGGAGGGGTGGCAAAATAGGGTTGGAGGGCGTAGAGACGAAGTAGTCATTTTATTGGGGCCGGCGCCCGTGCATTATTTCCGGTTTAACCGTTCGGGTAAGAGGGGGCGCAATTAGGGCAGAGTCGGGGGTAGTATGCGACCTCGTGGGAACAAAAAAACCCGGCCGACTTATCCACCGCCTCAATTAATTTCTCGCCCCCCAAAACCCGACACGGTCCCCTGAAACCGCAACCGGAACTAATTATCGGCTGGGTAAATCAAAACCCGAAGTGCCCAGAATGTTTACCATTTCTAACATATATGGGGTCTAACTATCGGCAGACAACTCGCGAATTAGTAAACTATTTTAATATAAAATTCTAATTAAAAACTGTCGAGTTTTATTTTTAAATATCGTAAATGACGCTCTTAGGGAAATTATTTTTCGAGCATGTCAGCAATTTAACATGAAAATGCTTTCTAATGCATTTCTAATTCCCATATTTCCTCATCTAAAACTGAACTCTTTCCGTACGATTCAGATTTGAGCATAAATGATCCATGAATTTAGAAAAAATAATCTAGTCCCTGGTGATACCAAAAATTTAAAACGGCTCGGACTCGAGCCGGATATAAAAGACAATAAATTGCGTTCTCTTTTCTATTCATCCTACACAATATCCATACTAATTGGATCCCGTAATAGTGACTTGATTCAGAATTACGTCTGTATAATATGCCTTTATGCATATTGAAGTTAAATTTCAATCTAGGCAGGAATTATATTTTCTCCTTAAATTCCCTCCTGAAACCATTTAACAATTTGTGAAGATAATGCATTCGTGGTCTTGGCGTACATGTAGGAAGTCAGAATTACGTTCGCACTCAGGTCAAATTATGTATTTGACTGTTTCCTTTCTGACGAAGCAATTTGAATACCCGGTCTACAGGGCCTGGCAAACTCGGCGCGCTCTTACTCCTAAGTCAATTAATTCCTCGTTTCTAAACCGCCTCCCCTTCGCGTAAATCCATTTCTCAAACCGTTTAAATCCAGTATCAAACAAACCTCCGGCCCTTTATTCAAGGTAGAATCGAGTCGCTCGATTATTCATGACGAAGTAATAATTCCAAACAAATGAAGCGTACACTCCGAATGCCCCCTCCCGTTACAATCCTCACAATTTTCCGATGCTTAACCCCATTGTGCAATTCCTGGAGACTTCGGGGCTCGGATTTTCCTACAATTTATTTTCTTATACCCGAAAAAAAATTATTACGAATACTAATGACTACGCAATACCTCCAACTGAAATCTGAAGATTAATATATTGCAAAATTAATCCAACATAATGATTGGGTTTATTAGATGGTAATTGAAATTAGATTTGACCTAGTCCACGTGGTTAAAATTGATAAGTAAAAATGTTTCCTGTCTTCATGTGTAAATCTGGATAACCTTTAGATAATTATAGATTATATAATATATAATATTTAAATTTATAGCAATAAAACTGTGTCGAAAATTTTTCTATACTATAGCTCGGCCTATCTGCGGCGATCAATTTATGCGGGGCATGGGAAGATGTTTGCGGTTAAAAATCGTCCCGCGGCCGGGGCCCACCACCACCGAACTTAGCGCCCGGAAAATTACGAAAATCCAACATTCCGCTCCAACTATCCGCGGATTTAAGTTTCTGGGGGAAGCGCGTCTCCCTCTCTCTCTCTCTCTCTCTCTCTCTCTCTCTCTCCTCCGGGCGGAGAGCGGTAGATCCCCGAGGGGCTTGGCATCTGGGCGGACTTCTTAATGGGTTTGCCGGACCCGGGAGATATTCATCTAAAGTTGAAACGCCAGATGAAAGGGAATGGGGTAGTAGCGACCTACTACCCCTCCATCCCCTAACACCGAACCCGTGGCGGCCCGCTCTTTGTTTGCCCATTACTATTAACTGGTGAAGCCCTTTGTCCCGCCCTCCTTTTCATGGTGTACCGATTTCCGGCAATATTAATAATTGATCCGTTCATTACTGTCCTCGAGGCCGAGGTGTCGTCCCTTTGTACCCCCTTACTGCATTCACGGAAAACAACTTATTATTGCGTAACTATTAGAAAAAGAAACCGGTCCCAAAGGAATTATTTTCTCGTAAGATTCGAATATTACGATGAAAATTGCAATATTATGCAATTAAAGAAAATTACAAGTTCATTTTATCAGTAAAAGTCGGAATAAAATGATACTTGTTATAACAGAAGCGTTGAAGGTTGAATAATTAGACTAGACCTCAAATTTATGCATAAAATAAAAACAATAATTTTTCTTGTTCTCAAATTTGGAAATAATAGAATTGTATAAAATCATATCTGATTATCAGATATTTCTGTTTTTCGCTTTGATTGTGAACGTAATGGACGTAATTTATACTTTTGCTACTATGTCATTACAAATTATTTGTATTAAGACAACAGTATTAATAGTGACATATTTATCTGATGTCTAATGACACCGCAACCCAAAATGGTCAATTGTATTCGTCAATATAACAAAATCGACAGAATTCACATTTGAATAATTTCGCAGAGTAGTTGGATTTTACTCTGAACAAACGTCTGAATTCCGGGCCTAAACATTTATTTAATTTATTAAACCCGAGAAAGACCCCCAGATTCGAGGACTAACTCCCCCCCTCCATTAAAAGACTCCAAAGTCAACTCCTTTAAGCAGTTTATATCAGAAAGCAGAAGCCAAGCCCCCCTACCCTCGCCGCCCTTAAAAATTGGCCCTTTCTCCCCTTATGTAAGTATTTCATAATTAAAATGCAGATTAGCTATTATCCGGAAATATGCAGATTGTTCGTAAATACGTTTTACTTGAAAATTAAGAATATTTCGAAAACTGAAAAGTTTCCAGTTATTTTTAAGTTTCATTTAAGTTTTCTTACAAAGACCCTCTCAATAATAATTTCGGTAATTTAAACATTCAAATTAAAATAGGGATAAGTCAACAGGGGATACATTACAATTCTGTTGAAAAAACTCCGATCAGAAGTTGAAAATGCGATTCCATTCTTTGAAAATATTTGACTTGAAAACTCCGACAAATTCAGGTTAATTGAATAATCGAAAGATCATTTATTAGTATGGAACACAAAACTGAAGGATTCGGATGGACTATTGGAAATATCATTGAAATGTCTTTTATGCCCGAAGAACATCATTTATGCGGCATATCCCGGATCCGAATAAATACACGAATCATCTCTCAAAGAAACCTGATATGAGAAGTATAAACGAGTATTGTAATATTAAATATTCGATTAAATTAAACATGTATTCAATAACGTACATCATTCGGAACGTATTTACTTATCAAGACAATTAATTTTTTAAAATAGAATCAATTCGGATACTATTTCACATCAATAATATGCGTTATATATACGAGTGGTGGATTGTGAAAACGAATGAAGACGCTAATGAAATAAATCTCAAGAGTATTTGTCCAATTTTCGTTCTTGTTTTTCCATATGAATAAATAGTATCGTAAATTTCTGAACTTTAATTAAGATCGAGACCTGTGTTATATTCCCGATATTGTCTTTACATTCAAATAGGGATGTTAAATATTTTTTCCTCCCACTGTATCCCTACCGCATTTTGATAATCCTGAATAAGAAATCTGAATGTGCCTTCTTGAGAGTTTTTTCGTACGGGGTTGGGGCCGGAAATGTTTTTCCCTCGGGATATAAATCCGGTTCGGGTCCGGTCGAGCCCTTCAAGGGGCGGTGGCGGGGGCGGGGGCGCTGGCTCACGCGGTCTTATCTGGGCTTTTTAGCGCGGGCGGCGGAAGTAGAGAGGCCGGAAAAGCCGCGGTATCGGTCCGGGTAGACCCCGTTCGGGCCCATTGTCATCGACGGGGATTGTGCCCGCACAATCCGCAGCCGGCTGTCCGCGGTGCGCTGACCGCTTTGATGTATACCCGCTGATCCAGCCTATAAGCCAGTGCCAATACCCGGGGCGGAGGTATACGCAAACACACGGCCTTACGGTCGATTTGACACGGCCGAAGATCGGCAAACCGGCCCTACCGGGTCCCCCAAACCCGCAGCGGTATGACAATTTGCGACTCATTATTCATTGATTCCGCCACGCCTACATTTGTGCAGGATTTGTTTGATCCAAAAGTCTTTTCAAAGATTATTCTAAGAATTTTAAATTTAAGTACTCTTGTTGTACGAAGTTTTCGTATAATTATTCAAACGGATTCCTGTTAAATAGTCCATAAATAAATTAATCATATAGTTCCCCCGATTCCTGAATAGCTCCTACAATGGTAACTTGTGTTCTGAGCCGCTGCAATAGTCGTTCGCCTTGTAGTTGAAAAACGAGTTACAAAAAATAAATTAGAAAAGTCTCCTTCATAGACCAATTGCAGTCCCAAACCGATAGAATCCTCGTGTTTGTTCCATCTATTCAGTGGATAGTGAACACCAATAAAAGTTTTTATTATAAATACATAAATATCGTCTTGTTAATATAAATAACGTTCGTGAAATTAAAATCTTGTTCACTTTAAAAAGTTCATAATTCCGCCAGATAACTGAATACTGGCCTGTTCTGTAGGGGGTTCGATGCTGTTCCATATATTTTGCCGTCGTAATCAGGAAAATCGATTTAGTTCTTCTCCGACCCATTTCCTCAACATTATTACAGCTGAAGCGTGAGCAAGCACTCAAGACGCGAAATTAAGTCACGAAGGTATAAAATGCAAATATGTTTCTGTAGGGGATTAATAAATGCACTTTACAAGGTCTGTTCTACGCGAACGTTGTACGGACAATTGAAATTATTTCAATATTAATCGCAAGAAAGAGCGAACGGCAGATTCCGAAAAAGCGAAATAAGAATAGAGTTATTTATAAACTGATAATTAGTCAGTTTATATTGTGAACAGGACATTTATTGATTTTCAAAGCACATAATCATTGAAGAGTCTTGATTTATTAACACAATTACAGTTATACATCATATTTCATGCATTTCATTATCAAACTTTGGAAACATCCTGTCATGGAATAAGTACGAAATTTTATAGATGTTATTAGCATGGGATATTATCATTATTTCCAGAATACCGTGATTAACTTTGGACTTTCAAGTGTTTAATACCACTCGTACAAACTGCAGTTATTTACGTTTTAAGCGAATATGGGGGAGAAGTTATATATTTATGCCCGCGCTAAATCCGTGGGTTATATTTTATTTGCAGAGACGCAACCTCACGGACCGATAGAGCCGTCTGTATACAGAAAGGCGGGCGGGGCTACAAGTGTACAACTCATTCGCAAGTCCTTTGATGTAACTCCGAAGCGCGGAGAAGTGCAAACACGGCATCGACTTCGGCTCCCGACCGCCTCAGGAGTCGTTCTCAACTTCCGCCCAGAAATGTCGTTGCATTTATAATTAAAATTTTAGGAGTTCACCCGTCCAAGTTTTATTAATGGCAAGTTGAACAAACGCTAGGGGGGCGGATCCTGTTCATTTAAGTT
Organism: Lethocerus indicus; assembly: GCA_019843655.1. Taxonomy (NCBI): domain Eukaryota; kingdom Metazoa; phylum Arthropoda; class Insecta; order Hemiptera; family Belostomatidae; genus Lethocerus; species Lethocerus indicus. Next base: position 20,892,347 of record JACDQD010000006.1, read on the forward strand.
AGATGTTGCTTAAATATCTATATCGTTCTGGGAAAGGTCCTGTCTCAAAACCTCAACTAATCTATTCCTAAATAATCCTTCTTGGAACTTACGATTTGAAATCCGAATATGAAAATATGAATATGTAATTCGAATGTGAATATATAAGGTCTGCAATTTGAGAGATGCAGTATGGCATGGAATATACATTTTTGGGTACTGGGATTATACCTATATCCAGTTTTAAATAATTAGTTCGACTTTATCAAACTATTACTGTAATGATCAATGTTAGTTTCAAAAATATTGAAATAACAAACTTCATTTAATATATAATAACACTTTTTTACTATACAATATAGTTAGAATTAACGGGGTCAGTTCGATTTTTAATACTAACCTCCTCAAAATCCTTTTATTCTCTAGTCAAATGCAATCTCATAATGCTAAAACTACTGAACGTCTAATGGATTAGGCAGAGCTAAAATAACAAACTGTTTACTGCCCTCCTTGCCAATTCCAGCAGCTAACTTCGAATAGGCCATTGAATTGAAAATAATTGAATCAGCGATTTTGTACGGCCCCATTCAACCTTCGTTTAACTGCGCCATTCCACGAGTGCGGGAAATTGTTCGACCTGTTCGGATTTTAAATTGAGCCATTGTTGTAAATTAATCCTCGATGGAAATCCAATTTACTGTCTACAATAAAATTTTATATTGATTTTAAGTTGTCGGGTATTTATACAATCGTAAATCAGAAAGGTACGGAATATTAGGAATACGTATTTACACACCTGTATTAGGAAGGTGAAGAAATTTTAATGTTGCGCCGTAATATTTATATCGTCGATTCGCATATGAAAGGACTGAACACAGCCATTTTGGGCATGAATTCTCCGGTAGTCTGAAATCTGAAGCGAGCTATTGAAAACATATTTTTACACCGGTACAGAGTTCGGTTACGTTATATTTTCTCAAATTTCATGTGCTACTTATTTTTGCGAGTATTCATCCTACTTGTAGAAATATATGGCATTCAATGCCATAACGGGCAACTGGAAGCTAAGCGAGCGCGTTATATTTTAGACAAAAGTAGTGTTATAGCCTACAGCGCATTCTTGTACGGTTCCAATATGGTGGGCCGATTCCGACATTCTTTTCGGAGACGGAGGGTTCTCTACCTCGAATATATAAAGGTTGCCTCATGAATGTTTGTTTTCCGTTCGGCGAAACGGTATTCGGCATAAATGCCGGCTGCTCTTCGAATTTCCATATTGAGGAGGAGGAGGAGGATTTACCTGGTTCAGATGTATAAATGGGGCCGCTGTAATGGCCCGGCCTCTTATTGGCGGCGGTGAGGGAAAATGTCCTTTTATTGAAACCGATATATCGGCACCACATCATGAGTATCTCTTCTGCTTTCGAACCGCTATACGGCACGATGTTACGGACTAGTACATAATTATCACCAATCCTCATTATTGGCTCTAATAATAATAGTGTTTCAGACCCGGTGCCCCTTTATTTAAATTACGTTTCACCCACGCTATTCGCTCTCCTCTTTTGCCTATACCTTTTCTACTTATAATTACTGCAAACGCCGATATAGTTAGCATCAGTTACATTACCGACCAGCGGAAGTAATATGCCTCCACTGGGTGGACACAGCTAACGCAATAACACTGAACGCGTTTGTCCGTTTGCATCAAAGGGCTGGGACCTCGGTGTCGGCCTCCGCAGGCAAACAATCGGCTGGTATTAGGTAAACGCGTAAACACAATTTAACGTGGAAATCTTTTTTGTGCTAATTTTGTGCTTTTTTTCGGGCTAATATCGGTCAGGGCTGATTGAGGCTTGTGAATTCAATTTAGATTGAAACACTTTGAACCAACGTTGAGATGTAAAACGAAACAGCTGAGAGATTATCAGGAATATTACGACTACAATTACTGCGGTTACTGCAGTTAAGTAAAAAGACAAAATAAATTATAACTAAATTTCAGAAGGACGACTTTATTTAGAAACATTCATGAAATGGATTAAATCTAATTTGGGGAAAAAAATACTAACACTAATAAATAACACTAAGTTTGTTTGTTTATATAACATCAATCATATTAATTTCAAAGCTATTTTGTAGAATAGGTAATCTCATCCAAATTTATTATCATATCAATACATATATATTATGAATACTGTTTCTTATGGCAATATATGTTTTGTAGAAGTAATGCTTCGAGTGTAGAAGGTGTATATTAGTTTATTGTAAATAATGGGGATCCACAGCACGCGGTTTGTTTCTGTACAACATTCATCAAACTCGAATTAGCACTTTCATATGATTGGACAGTGGATTGACAATTTAAATGAAGCAGTGTCGAAAAGGAACAATGGGTCAATCGCTGCCGTATTCACCCGATGGATGAACCGAACTAGAGCATGTGGGGAAGGCGAGGGAGGGACAGAGAGAGAGAGAGAGATAGAGAGAGAGAGAGAGAGAGAGAGAGAGAGCCTAAAGGGAACGGTTGATTGGATGGGCAAGACGTGTCCAGTGGGCGTGAGGGACCACCACCGCCGCCCTCCTTACACTTCTACGAATTGGCTTCGGTATTCAGTCCGGTCCCAATCACTTTCACGCATTTAATTGCCCACACCGACCCCGCATCCCCGATATACTAAATGGGAATTACTTGGATTAGTTGGGTCGAACTAGTATCTTCCAGACTGCCATCCATTTACGTGCCCTGTCCATTACTTTCCAGATTGTATTAATTTAATTCGATATTCTTTCGACTCGGATATGCAACACTGGAGTAATACAGCTGGATGATCTCCATAATGCGGCAATTAACTAATAATTGCCCGCGTACAATAAACAGTGGGGGAAATTCCGGTACGAGATACCCATTAAATTTTGTCCGCGGTTGTATATCTCGCTTTATCGAATTTTGAAATGCCTTTATAATTAGAGGAAAGCCGTTGTTTTGGGCTGGGAATAGGCTTCGGCCTAGAGGCACCTCCAGGGAGCGGGTTCATTCAATTACACGTAGTTCCACAACTCATTACCTTTATCGGTGTCATCGGCGGGGCCATTAGGGGTGGCGGGCGGCAATATTGGCGGAGGGGGCGACCGTATCGATCTGATTCGGCCCTGTGTTTCCCACATTGTTTTCGTTCCGCAACGTCCTCCCCGGGGCGCCGGGTCGAAAATGTCGTGTGGAGCTCACGGTGAGAGGAATTCGCCGGTTGTTGGGGCCCCTGGGAGTGGACCTGATTGGATGGCGGAGCCGCCGCCGCCGCCGCCCGCAAAACTGATTCTGAAACCGCCAATTCCAGAGATTATGGCTACCCGCCTGGATTTATTTCCCTAATTTTCCACCCACTCAATTATTCTGATTCGGACCCTCCTTTGTAGTTTTCCACAAGGTTATTCGTGACATTACACGTTTGTACATAAGTTAGTAGCATAAGAATTTTCGTGTAATATGTATGAATAGAGTGTTAATTATTGAATTGTTATTTTGATATATCTAATGCGAAATGTTTGTTATAACCCATACCTGGGTTATAGAGCTTATAATTGTGAAGTAAATAAATTAATAGTAGTAAACACGGCACGTAGGGGACGCAATGTAACAAGAGAAAACGAGGAAAATGTATGCAGAGAAGGGAATGGCAGTATGAAGAAAAGTGAGCTTCGCATTTTCTACCCATTTATGGTTCCGTGATGGATAGGGACATTTAGCCGTTAAACGCGGTCCGATCGGCTGCAAATCGCCGTATATAACCGGCGCCATTTGGTAGAGCCCAGTTTTCGAAATCAATACGATGCCAAAAAAAAAATGTCCGCCCACTGCAATTAGAGACTCGAAAATGTCTCGCTGTTATTTGCTTTATTCTCGTTTTCATATGCGTCGCGGTTTCTCATCGGCCGACACACATTAACAATTCATTTGTACCGAATGAGAAGGACGTCTTTATTGAAGAAATTACAGACCAGCGAATATCGATGGATGCGAAATAAACGCAGTAGCTTAATTGGCTTCGCACGAATCACCAGAATGTAGGTCTTTGGAAATATTTTTATGTACTGCATTAATTTTTCTATGTATCGTATTATATCTGAAAATTTACTATATATCGTATGCTTTTGTATTAAGTAATTACAATTCAATAATCATTTATTGCCATAATGAACATAAATTTCACTTAATTTTTTTATTTGCTTCTTAAAATTGACACGTTTTTAAAATTCCATTAAACACATTTCACGTTTATAAAGGTTACATATTTCACAATATTAGTGAATACACACACAGAAACTGTGTGTATTTTGTACACAATTTCGCAATAATGATATTAAACTATATACTTCCGCATTGCCTTAATACCAGTTTGATACTAAGCCAGCAACACAGAGTATTGCGGGTTAGCGTCAGAAGCGCCGTAACTGTACTACTCCAAATTCATAGGGTTGTGTACGAAACTCCGCGTTGTTATCATGTTAGAAATGATTATCTTAGGCATTTTCTTATCAGAAGGGGGGCCGATATATTGTAACGGGCTCCCCCAAATGGGAGCCAGCGGTCGATCCGACGGTATCGAAGCTTATTAACACGCCCGCCTAACTTCATTACACGGTTCACAATCTAACCGAGTTTCGTGTATGCATAATCCCCGGTTGGTGGCCCCCGGCTGTTTTAAGACTGCGCCACTCCGTAAAATATTAAATTACACGTTACACCTGCACCGTTTCGCCTTGTAAATCTAAACTCCTATTTAGAGCGATTTTCTCGGCCGCCATACTCACGACTGGGCCCGATGAGAGCTGTATAAACACAGGGCTTAATTAGCCAGAAAAAACCTGACGAAATACCTTCCTACAGAAAGGGTTATGATATGATAGCAATAATTTAATTCTTTTATCATTTACTACGAGAAACTGGCATCACATTGAGCTTCAAAGAAACAATTATAAAGAAAAATAGTTTTAATTTAGTGTTTCTTCTATTTTTTTTTTAGAAAGGTATTAAAATATGGCATAATTTAATGAAGAAAATGGAACAAGCATTCTTCCTTTCTACCAGTTAATTTATGTTTAATACCTGGAAAAATTATAAGTGATATAATTAGGATGATGATTTTTCACCGCAACAGTCTATTATAAGGTCTTTTAAAGATTATAATTAAAACACGAAGATGTTTTACCTTTTATTTAATCGTCTTATTTCTTCGCCTCGTATTATTATAAGTCGGAATATTTATTTTAATCCGGCAGAATGGAGGAGTCTTACTCGCCGAAAAATATGGTGAAATTCTTTTTCGAAAGCTTGTAGAATCGAATCAAATAAATAAGAGGCTTATGTGCGATTCGGCTTCGGAAATTCTCCGGGCGGGAGGGCGAACGAATCCGATGCATATTCATTTGTATATATTTATTCGTTGGAAACAAGCGGCTTATTGGCTCGACTATTGGTGGGGAAAGGCCGACTCCGGTCTGAACGCGGCACTTCCGACCGCCGCTGTAATCTCAGCGGTCGGGCTCGCTTCGCGACCTCTTTGCCACGACCGCCCGAGCGAAAAGCAAATAACCGGCCGGCGGGATACGTTAGAAGACCGCGTCAAAGGAGTTTTCATAGGGAAAGGGTGATTCGAACGGAGTAAATAACTGCATTTCCAACACACGAACGAATCCCAATCTGTACGTTTCGCAAAAAGAAATATGGGAAAATCTCTTACTTCAGTTGAATCATATTACCGGGATAAATATGGGTCGACTGGGAGATTCAGTTTATCTCAATTGATTATTGACTGAATGCTACTGACGGTTTTCGTTGTAAAAAGTAAATGTGAAAAACCAAAAGCCTGTTTTCTACATTTTCAATGATACCTGGTATTATAATTTTTCTATAAAATTTCATTTACATCTTGTTGGCCTAATTTGTGGCACACTTAATTTTTATTTATTCTATGTTTAGTCTATATTCTACATTGGCAGAATAGCGATAATATGGTTATAATATTTCAATTCACATTTTCAATCGCTTCACAGCCATCTACGAGCTTTCCTATCAATAATTAGAGTTTAATGTCGACTACAAATAGAAAACTGAATCGAGGCATAGGCATAAATAAACCTTTTTAAGTAAATTGTTTGTCCTATATTCATTTATTCTATGCTGTCCAGGAAATCCTGGTCTATATCTAGAAGTGGAAAATCGTGTAATGGAGCTGAGCGGCCGGTCTAATACCCCGGTTGTTTCGTGATCGCGGCCCCGTTACCCGCCCAATGATCTCACTCGGAATAATTTTCATATCGGCGCTTACATTTCGCCCGCCGGTAAGATTTTCGCAGCGATCCCGCGACCGGTATTACCGTATCGATTGCCGACTCAGCATTAGCGGTATTAATTCTCGGAATCGCATTTCGCGATCCGTTATCTGAAGAATGCAATTAGGCCAACTCCGATAAATACGGAGTTTACTCGAAGTCTTTAAGTGAATATCAGTGGCGGACTGAAAATTTTCACGCCTACAATATTTGTCTGGTATCTAATCGATTAGTACAGCTATGTATTGGTTAACTTACTGAAAAATAAATGTGTCTCATTAAATTATCTAAGGATATCATAAAATGCGAACGGTGGAACTGCTTACTCAATTTTCAGGCTATAAGTAAGTATTTACGATTATTACAAATTAATATTGTTTTGCTTTCAAATAGACAAAAAATTTAGCGGTTAATATGGGAATGAAATATTACCATTCTTCACTCACCTATTCTCCAGGTGAACTTATGCCACGATTAGTTCCGTCTTTATTAAGATGAGTCGAAGTGAAATGTGCAGTGGGGTCCAGTAATTTCTCGGTAACAGATAGGGGTGACAGGGGTATGAAGCGGGTGTGTTTCCAAAGGGAGGTTGAGATTTGGGCAGATTACAGGTGGCAATTAGCAGCGATATCTGCCCGCTACCGACGCCCCGAATGTTCTTATCCGCTCGGTCGGGCATTGCCCCCCCCACTCCTCAACCGAGTTTCGATCACTCCAATTATCACTTAACCGGCAATCCGGCCGTTAACGCCCGGGTAACTCACAGTCGGGTCACGTTTGACGTCCAACGAACTGGTTGGGGAGCTACTCCTACTGTTGTTTGGATTGGCTGTAAATACTTTAATTCTAGTGCGAATAATTTTCCATACTTTGAAACATTTGCATTTGTCGCACATAGAGAAACGATAAAATAAATTTTGTTTCCATCAATCTTCTGTCTCATCTTCCTGCCTGGTCCTCCGTATTCTAAACGTTTTGCTTAATACGAATAAAATGTCGATACATGGACCTTCACAATCTGACATCGCTATGAACTGAAAATTTGATCATGGTTTCATCTAGAATGGCCTCCTCTAATGAACTCCGTTTATATGATTTCCCACAATTCCCTAGTACAACAAGTTTTTTGATTTTTCTATTAATTCAGCCAATAATCAATCTATTATTGTAGGTATTTCAAGAATTATAATTCGTATTAACGCCGAACGGTCTATCCGAGCCTGATTTCGAGTAACAAGTGAGGCAATATCCTGTAACGAGATCTCAAGAAGGGTTTGAACCGAGCGTTACCCTCGTTACCTAACTATTCCAATCTTCCGTCCGGAAGTGGGAGCCACCCCCCTTCCCCCCAACCGCCTCCAGATCGACGGAAGACTGCGACTGACACATGAGGAATGTCGGCACCACAACCGGAATTCCCTGATTAATTCCCGCCCCCGGACCCATTAACGGAATTAGGCCTCCTAATTGTAGAGCCGGCGGGATGGGACAAACCATACGGCCAATATCCCCCTAGTTCCCTATCTACTGGTACCTCACGGTCGTACCCAGTTCATAGGTCTCGACATTTCAACTGATTATTGGAGATTAACGAAGGAAGATAATTCTAAAATAGGCAACATAAATATGGAGAGTTAGTGGACACACTATGAACAAAGTCGTAACTTCCATAACTTTCACCACGTCAGAATGACCTAAGAAATATCATATAAAACACTCTGGGTGGTAATGGCAAGACTACGTAAAGAAATCATTCGATTTCATCCCCTTGTAGTCAATAATAACATTCCGATATGTTACTGGCCACTCATTGATCTATGTATGTAATAATTTTGTCAGTAACCCTGTGCTATTATCAGAGTAACTGAATAAGTGAGAACAATTAAGTTTGGAAATAATATCCAGTCGGGAGCAGCTCGATTCCTCCTTATTTCGGCGGGATTGAATTCTGGGCCCCTAGTCTGGCGGCTTTAATTTATTCCTCTTTCCTAAATTACTCCGGCGTTTATTTTCTGTCTTCGAGTCGTCGGGAAACGGGTTAAAATTCGAAGACGTATGCCCCGGGTTCAATACGAAGTCGAAGTGCGCCGGGAGTCCTTTATCTCCGGGCGGGGCCGAGGCCGCCGAGATAATTTCGGCCCGCCCATTAGTCTAATTGAATTATTCGAGCACTTTACAAGCGGGACCAATCGCTTTATACGGCCGTCGCCCGATTCGGCTTCAGTCGAGAAAATTTACTCCCGAAGCCGACTATCAAGCATAAATATCGTTCCTAAATGGTCGTTTTAATGGCGCCGGAGTTTTTCTCCCTTTTTTTATCCACTTTACCAGTGAGAGGGTAGTGTAGCGGAGAGGGAGGCGGGGGCGGAGGGGGGCCAGCACTCGGGGAAAGGAGTCCCGAGAGGGAATAAACTTTAAAAATAGAGTCGTTAAAAGTAAAGACACGTGCGTGGCCCTAAGGGCTCCCTCGGGGCGCTCAAGTATCGGCCGGCCCTAATTAGCGGGCTCACAATTAGAAGAGGGAGGGCCGACACTACCCTCTGAAACTCCTCTAGGTCCAGTCAACTAAATTCAACCCGCGAATAATTCGATTCCGAACAAATCGTATTCGCCATTCATAGCACAGGCCTGATCCTAAAGTCGTCCAATTTCTAAGATGATAATGACACGCGATTCTAGTATTATAGTTTACCACATATTTTCCACAATTTAAATTATCAATTCACAACTATGATTTTAACTGAGCTCACGGAATTGAGCTGTAGGAGTCCACCAAACCCCAATTGTTAACGCCCATTTCATGTTTCTGACCGCGCGATCCATTCCGATTTGAGAGTCCCGTTCGTTCATGAATTTCCAGCTTCTCGATATAAATCCTTCCATTCAAAAGTATTCCATCACTCCAATCCTTTGATTCCACAGCTATGCTCGCATCCCTTCCTGAAAATCCCAAGCGTCGCCTTAAGAGGAAATAGCAACGAGATTTCCTCACTACCTACTACGGGGTAGAGTGTTAGTACCTTCAATGGGTTGATTCATCGCTCTGTCACTAAAAATAATTTCTAAAATTGTGGTCGTGACTTAAAATAAAAAACATACAAATCATGGCATGTCTAATATGCGATATGAAATTGTCTCTTCCATTTCATGTATACCTGAGTTTAATTCTTTAATCTGTTTCGCTTTTTAGCCAGCGCCAGTACAATAAGATTTGTATTATTATTTACTAAATGTTCCACCCAATTTAATAGCGACTTATTTTTGGGAAATGAGAAAAATAAAATCCCTACATCCTTTTTATACTTAAAATATTACCATGGAAACTTCTGTCCCAGAACCTGCAACCGGCGCAAGGCAATGAAATAAAGTTGCATTAACGTCTGTAGAACATTAAACCGGACGGACTAAATATAAAATAACATGACGGGTAACATTGCACGGGAGAAACGCCGAGACCGACCGGTTTTCCATTGGCCACATCTGTAGCTAGGCCATAAAACAGTTTGCACACCGCGGTTATAAATTTATGAGGATTTGATTAATGACATCCAGAAAAACCCGTTTCCAATCGGTTTTCGTGGGGACTTCGTACGAACGCGCATTTATTACGAATCCATATCTGTATAAAATATGGAACAAAAATCAAATAATCTTATTTTTCCCTCTCAAATAAAAAAAATACGAAAAACGGCACTAATTTACTGATGCTTGAGCCTTCTCGATGATTGTTTTTAGGTGCTGCTAAATAATACTTCGTAGTAGCAATTCAATAAGCATATTAACTAAAATATCAACTTTGTATGAGGCCAGTATTGGTTCAGAGTTATGTCTGTAGGTGAATTAAATACAGTATGTTATTAATAATTCGAAGGAACTAAAATTTCTCACAGTAAAAGCATATTTGAAGCCTAGCTAGACGATTATTTGCTTATTTCTTGGCAAAATCAATTAATTATCATAAGAAAATATATTATCTCGAATATTAATCTTGGGTTTTAATTCAGGTCACAAATTTATCGATTTAAATTTGGACACAAAGTTCATAATTCTTTATGTATATGTAAGAAAAGGATGTGAATTTTGCGATTATAATTAATTTCCTTACCTTAACCGAAATATGTCCCAATTAAATTAATATCGCCTGTGCAAAGTGTACTTATTATTATTGTTGTTGTTTCTTCGTTTTAAGATGTTTTAATACTTACACTGTGACTCACCGGTTCGGGTTCGGGTTCTTAAATAGCGGGCCCGTTGTTTGCTTTGAGATATTCCGTCCGGACACGATATCGGGAGTCGCACGGCCTTATTCAAATGAGCCGGCACTCTCTCAACACGGCCATATTCGGAATACCGCCGGCCGTACCGGGTCTCTTCTTATAAAGGGGGGCAAAAAGCGAAAATAAAACCTCGGGAGATCGCTCATTCGACAAGCCGAACGTTAGGAGTGCGGCCGCCGCCCGCCCGCCACTCCCATAACTCAGTACGCCGTCGCATAACCCACGGACACAATATCCGAAATTCAATTCCGAAAAATTCGATAGCATCCCCGAAGTATTTATTTCAAACCGGCCCCACTAAACCCCCATAGAATATTCTGCGACGGCCGTAAAATCCCGATTTTCCTTTTCTGGCGGGGGGGGGCGTAACATCCTGCCGAAGTTACGCGCTTCTCGACAATCGATTACTCGGACCCCCGCACAGACGGTCCGCAATCATAAATTGGGGAAGGGCCTAATATTGTCATAACACTTGGCGATTTTATGATCGCACAAATATATTAAATTCAATGTGAATTCTACTTATTTCTCGTAACTGAACCATTTCACTTTGAACAACGTGATAACGTGACAATATTGTGAATATTTCATATTCAATTAGTCTCGTCGGATCAGTTATACTGGTCCAATCCAGTTATATCTTGAAACAAGAGGATGGGCCGAATTATTTCAACTATTCTCCGGGCTTGTTTCAGGTGATTGGGGCTCTTGCTACGTGCCCCAGGGCTGCGGCGAGGGAACGCGCGAGAGACGGGTCTGGTGCGCCGAGTCGTCCACCGACAACGCATCGCTCCAGTTCCTTTGTCGGGCCACTGATGAACCCCAAAGGACCAAATCCTGTTTCGTCGCCTGCAGACACCATAAAGGTATAATCCAATCACGGGATAGGATTATGTTCATCCGGATTCAATCATTGCCAAGTGTTCGAATTGTAAATCCAAGCCTCACCCATTTTATCCTAACACATTTTAATTTTTTTTTATTTGTACAATCAATTATAACATAATTATGTGTACAAGTGTTGAGTGTATGTTTCTCAAAAGAAACCATCCAATGACGGCACTTTTCACAATGCATGAAATAATTTATGGCTTGGTATAGCAATTTTACGGACTAAGAAGGCCAGCGGCGTTTAAGCCGACGCGGGGGGGTTAATGGATGGGTAAGAGAGGAGAGGGACTGAACGACTGGATTAGGATGAGGAGAAAGGCGGGAGTGGAACTTCAGGAACCGGGATTTTGGGACTTCGTCGACTGTTGGTATGTTGAGGTACCAACAGGTACCTCATATGTTGAGGTATGTTGGTATGTCATTGAAATAGACGTCAGGACAGTGCCGACGACGTAGTGTGAAGGCGACGTGGGCGCTCTTGGAGCCATTCACCCTCACTCACCATCGCCTGCACCAGGATTGGATGTTGGATTTATCCTAACATACACAAATATAGAATGAAAACTACCCATTACAAAAATTAAATATCATTCCTGCATACGTTCTTATAAATATTTTATTTATATCAAAGTGTATATGCTTAACCGTTTGACTGCTACGCGATCGTTTGTCTCGAAAACCGCGATGCAGCGCTTTTGCGCTCATAAAAAAAAATACATGGGAGGTGTGGACGAGTGTGACAAAATGTTATACGCGTATTTAGACGAGCGAAGAACCCTAAAATATTGGAAAAAAGTAGTATTCAACATATTTGGAAGAATGGTGCTGAACTCTCATATTTTGTATGTTTCCAACACTACCGAAAAAAATGACCCGGCTGAAATTTACGTAGAAAATTATTGACGATATCGAAAAGGAGTGGATGAATCATAAAAATAGCGTGTCAACACAACCATCTTCATCGACCAAAAAATTTGCGCTTGAAAAATTACCGGGACGTAAAAACTTACGACAATGTGCGGTGTGTAGCAACAGAAGGATCAAGCGATCCCGCCTTATTTGCGCTCGCTGTAAGAAAGGCCTTCACGCTATTTGTGCGGCAAAACATAGTTGTTATACATAAATTTTTCATGTAAGAGTCAGTGATCTTCCGCTAATCAAAATGATCCTTTACGCGCTGATCATAAGAGAAGATCAATAAACTTTAAGTTATTTTTTTATAAATTTTAATTTTCAAAAGAAAAAACAAGTTATGTTTATTTTTTCTTATTCACAATCATAATCAACATTTTTTCTTTATATTACAAAAAGAATAATTAAAATTGATTGATATTTGTCCAAATGAGAGTGTTTTATTTGACAACATTATTTTTTACTTTAAAGAAATCAAAATATGTACAGCTATTTTCGTGCATTCTTGCAAAAATTGCTTAGCACTAAAACGGTTAAAGTCCGTGACAGCTGAAATTAGAATAGCTTCGAATTCACCAATTGAGACCCAAGTTCTCAGAAGGGTGTTAATATTCCTAACCCTCGTACTCCGCGTTCAGGAAATCACAGCGATTCCCCCGGCTTTCAGTTAACTTCGTAATGGAGAAAAGCCACCGTTAATTTTTTCACTTTCAGATCGAGGCATTCCGGAAAATTCGAAGGGTCCGCCCGATACGAATAAAGCCGTGGCGAATTTCCGAAAGTCCGCGGCGGTGAATCGAAATCCAATTAAAGTCGGAAACGGATTCCGTCGGAATGAAAAACGTGAGATATTTAATCCTTTATAAAATTAAGCCCGTTTTTCGGCTGCCACAAGCCCCCCCCCAAACCCCCACTGGGGATTATTGCTTTCTCCCCCTCCTGGTCGCGGCCAGAATTAAACGCCGTTTAGGGACATTTCCCCGGTAAAAAATTTAATATCATTCCGCAGGGTTATTTTCTCGCCGATTCCCATTCTATAAACGTCGCGTGTTGGCCGCAAATTAAGTCTTTCGGAGCGATACGTCCCGAATTTGCCGGTGGACTGTAGTCTAAGATTGAAAACGCAGTCGTGCACATCAGCAGTATTGGATTCATAACGAATATTCTGAAATACGGTAGTTACTAGTAAAGAAACGAATCAGCCAACGAAAAACAAAGAGAGTACTTCGTAAATATTTAGTAACGTTCAGGTAAAATTATATTTACGGGTATATGAGCTTTACTGACTGTAAAGTATGTTTTTTTTGTAAAATTTGCTTATACTAAGCCCGGCTAAAACTGCTGATTGTACGAATAATCTCTTTCAATATTTGAAATCATATTTCAGTACACTGAGAGGATTACAGCACAACAATTGAATTGTTCATGGACCTTATTGTTGCAATAAGAGACAGCGCGTTGGAATTGTTTCGCATATAACAAACGCGCCGGCTACGGCTCCATAAAATTTCCCCCCCAGATTTAATAAGTGTGTTTTAATTTTTGGAGCGTAAAATTTATCGGCACCCTTGAGAGAAACTAAATAAATTCACTGAGGCGCGGAGTCTAATGGATTTTGTTTAAGAGAAATCGGAATACTATTTCACGTCGGAATTATTGTCCCCTCCTCAGAAGGGTTTTTCTTCTGGGATTGAAAAGCGGCCGTAAATCCGCCGTCCGTGCGATCAAGATTCAGGATCGCGGGCAACAAACAATTTTATTCCCGGTTCTAGAATTTAAAAGCTAGATCCTTCTTGAACCCCAGGTAACTAGGAGCCATTTAAGCCCGTTATCTGGCCTAAGGGGAGGGGGGGAGGAAAGAGGCCAGGAAGGATTAGGTTCAAAGACTGATTTATTCAGGCGCTTGCTCTCTGCGGGTCGGCAAGAACGTTATCAAGATTCTTATCTCCGTTGCCATTCGTCTTCCTTCCTCGACCGCGCTCAAAGGGGTCCAGTTTATTTCAATCCCCACTCAACCCTGCTCTTCTAATGTTAAATCATTCCACGGCTACGTCAATAATGAGAATTGACCCGGCGACGTAATCGATTAATTTCTGGGGCAAATAATTGAATAAATATAGGACAGGAACACGGAATATATTTCTGAAACGTCGATAAATACATTCGGCTCCTATTAAACCTAATACCTTCTCTCATTTTATGTCCCTCCCCTCCTCAACATGGATATTTCCACTGTTGATAGTAAAGGGGCAGTAATTTAGCTTTCCTAATTTGGCTTTTGCTTAAGATGTTTTCGAAAGATTATCGGACATTACATCTGTGATATACCGTTACTAAGCTTTATCGACAGGAATGCATAATTGATTTATAATCTTAAAACGAAATTTTTCGTTTTTCAGATCACTTGGAATGGCGAGTGGGTGACTGGGGTCCATGCCTTCTGAGGGAAAGCAACGAGGCTCAAACAACCAGCGTCGGAGTTATGGAACGAAATGTCAGCTGTGTCCTCACTTCTCATGACCCCGTTCAGGTGAATATAAATGTCTGTACGCTTACATAAAGAATTTCTTACAGTGTAGGACCAAAAGTGTACAAAATCCCTACGTTTATATAAATACTCAGCGATGCGAAAACAAGAATGGGCAGTTTCTTATGTGTTTCAAGTGTTTATCTTTGCATAAATAGGAGAAAAGGGGAAAGAATGAAATGTCGCTTATAGTAATAAGGTAGAATTATAAGTATATTCTAAGTAAAACTTCGTAAAAACATTATTATTTTGAAATAAACAATCCTGTAGTTTCCAAGAACGATTAAATTGTTGTTTTATAGGGTTATCCCGATACAATTATTAATACGCCTTCGAGACACCTGTTTATATTTACCGAAACGAGATTCGGGAGAGGCTTAATGCTCAGAGTTGAAGCCTAATCTAAGTTGAAAATTTACCCAGTATAATAATAAAGTTTCGCCAGGATTTGATAATATAATCAATGCAACTCAAACACGATTTTGCGGCAACTTTCCCTACACTAAATTAAGATATACGACGGAGGATGGAACGCGGGGTCTGCGATTTGAACTTACGCAACCCCCTTTCCCTCTCCGCCACTTCTATAGTTGCCTTAAATCACAACTAGCCCAAAATTTATCGCCCCATATATTTCAAGAATTCTATTATGCTCCCCTCTCTGTAATGGGTCATTGTTACCTTTATGGAACTATCCGATAGCAATTCCGTGTGCGAAATAAAGATGTTACGACCCACTTCAAGTGGGCATTTTGCCTCCCTCATTTGATTTATATAATAGAAAATTTATCTTAACAAAATTACAATGTGATAGGACATTTCATTTTGTGTTACGTGGACCTGCGAAATCA
Organism: Lethocerus indicus; assembly: GCA_019843655.1. Classification (NCBI taxonomy): domain Eukaryota; kingdom Metazoa; phylum Arthropoda; class Insecta; order Hemiptera; family Belostomatidae; genus Lethocerus; species Lethocerus indicus. Next base: position 20,908,117 of record JACDQD010000006.1, read on the forward strand.
TGATCACTTGTCTACTTAAATCGGACCAACTAATATTTGCATGTAGTTGATTCAGATAAGACGAAAACCAAATTTCTTTACAATTTATCCAGACATAAATAATTATGAACGAAAATATAATTGTTTATAATTACATAATACCTGAAGTACCTGGCCTTGCTCGGGGGATTCACATCAATAAGAAAGCAGAATTGTAATTAAAGATGTGTTTATTACACTTATGATCTCGTGACATGGGGACATGTCGCGAAAAGTGTGTGTGGGTTAGCTGTATACGTGTTGTAAATATCGTGAGAATCGGAGCAGCCGTCAACGTTGTACAGTGTAGAGGTCACTATACGGAGAGCGTTGATACGGCTACTGGTAGTTCCAGAAACCACCACCAGGGGCAGGACTGCAGGGGAAGTGTCGATACTAGCGCTAATAATTCCACAAATCACCACCAGGGGGCCGTACTGGACGGGAAGTGTCGATACTAGCGCTAGTAATTCCAGAAATCACCACCAGGGGCACTACTGCCCTTAAAGTGGCGATACTGGCGCTAGTAGTTCCTCTGAGGAGATAGAACACACGAAATTTACAATTTTCAAACACTTTCAATGCAAAATGTAACAATTTTCTTCAGAAATACCGGGAGAGCGTTAAATTAAAATTAACGAGTAGATGATTAGTTCTCGAATGTTTATTTGTATCAGAAATTTAGGTATGTTCTAACGCTGATTTGGACGTGTTCTAAGGTTTCACTGGTTATCGACGATGACAATTGTCTGGTGGTCGGTTTGAAACCCGAATCAGTGCGGGAATGCGAACTGCCCAGCCGGCAGGAATGCGTGCTGACAGAGTGGACCGAGTGGACGCCCTGCTGCGACAACACCCAGCACAGAACGAGGAGCGTGCTCGTGGCACCCCACTACGGGGCCCAGCCATGCCCCCAGGTAAGCCCAAATTTCGATCGCCGAACAGGTTTCTCTAATCCACCACTAAGACACAGCCTACTCTGCATTTTATAGCTCCAGATATATCCGCTAATTTGGCAACCGGTCTCGGGTTCTCATCGCTGTCTCGAGATCTGTCTTAAGTGTGACCCGAAAATTGCAAGAGTGATGTACTAAATCCTCCTGAAACAACATAAAAACCTAAAAGGGATAATTGTTTTCGGTTAAAATTTACTGTAGGGGCCCCCGAGGTTATCGGGTGTATTCGATATATCGATATATACGGGTGAATCGATGTCGTCAACTTGGTCAGCCATATTTGTTTTCACATCGCGTACCATTATTACCGCGTCCGACGGGTTGTGCTTTTTATTTTGATCATTCCTTTGTAATTAGGCGTGTTATTTTTTTTTCACATCGCGTACCTCTATAAAGGCGTCCGACGGGTTGTGCTTTTTATTTTTACTAAATTTTTCACATCTCGTACCCTTGTTTGGCTGCGCGATGTGAAAACAAAGATGGCTGACCAAGTTTATGACATCGATTCACCCGTATATATCGATATATCAAATACACCCGATATCTTCAGTGGCCCCTACAGTATATTTTAACCTTCAAATTGTTTCATATTTACTTTATAAGACATGTGTATCTCACTTTGAGACCACTGTTGACAATGTATGGGCCAAATCTAAAAAGGCCCATTATCAGACAGACCGAGTATTTTACCGTGAAATATTCACGGCGATTTGTCTTTTTCTTCCGAGCCCGCTCTAATTATTCATTTCGCGTTATTTCCGAACAAAATACGGGCTGGCAATAGCGCCCGCTATTGATCGTACAAGTGAGACCGTATTTCGTTGTACGAGACACGGAAGATTTGTCGACAACTCGTGTTGATTGTCCAGCTGAGCGAGTGGAGATCGTGCGAGGGTAACGGGGAGGGTTGCCAGAAACCGGGCGGCGGTACCAGGCTTAGGGTGGAGAAGTGGGGCGAGTGCAGGGCCAACGAAGCGGACGAGCCCTGGGACGGCGAGAGCCGCGGCCACGCCGATAACTATTACAAGCACTGGCCTCAAGTGGGCACACAGCGCCGCATCATCACATGCCTCAACAGCGCCGGACAAACCATAGATATCAGGTAAATTCAATTATAATACGAGTACAAAGCAATCAAGTACTATCAATTAAATTCCAAAGGATTGCCAAAGAAACGGGAAGCTAATCTTTCGACGCGGATAAAGAGACTAACCTTGCGCAGTGGCAATATCGTAACCGATGAAGTGTTAACTGAGGTGCGATAATTGCTAGTTGAAAACTTTAACCAATACCTCGCCTCTGAGGACGTGAAACGCCGTCCGCACAGCCAATTTTTGGAAACCCTCATTGGGACTCCAAAGAATAGACCGTAAATTTGGACTCCTGAGACCTCTTTTGAAAAGGACATCAAAATTTACAATAGACAACAAACTGACAATATACAAATCCATATTAACACCGACACGGAATAGAGCTACGTGGTTCCGCCAAGAAATCCGACATCGCCCGCATCCAGAGATTCCAGTCAAAAATCCTTCGTACAGTCCTTAACGCTCCTTAATCCACCATGACCTCAACATACCGACAGTCGACGAAGTCGCTAAATTCATTCTCCTCATCCTAACCCACTCTTTCAGTCCCTTATCCCCCCCGCTTCGGCTTAAATGCCGCTGGGTTAGAGATTTTCTTAGTCCGATGCCGTAAGCTGCTCATGTGACAAAAGTGCCATAATTGGGTGGTCTCTTTTATCGAGATATTCACGTGGAAAAAAAACAAAACATTTGTACCAATAACTATATGTAGTTGATTGTCAAAAAATAAAAGGTTAAAAAAAGGATATAGACTGTTAGGTCCCATAAGAGACCTAGTAGGCGAAATCCGCCTGACGGATAGCGCGAGGGCGGAGAGAAATAATCTCGGAACGGCTCGACAGGAGCAACGGAATCAGATAAGGATGAGATACGTACGAGTTTCTGACGCCGGTCCCAAGAACCAACACACGGAGCGCGAACGGCTTTAAACGAAACTCGCAAGACGGAACAGGAGCCCCATTTACATTAACAAACACAAGTTGGGCATAAAACCGATGTGGACTTACCGACCGCGCGACTGTGTTCGGATCCGGGCCGGGGCCTATCCAAACACCGCGTCTCCGAAATCCTCCCCTGAATCCCGGATGGCCCTTATTATGTTTCCGCTAGCTCCCCCCTCATTCACAGGGAGGGGGACCGCCGGGTTCCCCTTTGTTCGCCGACCGGTTAAATCCCGCAATACCGAAATCCGCAAGCTCCTTAGCATTCATCCCGGCCGGCGGGCCCCTCTTATCCGGCCCCAACTTTCCTTCTCTACTCCCGAAGTCCTATTGAAAACGGGCCCCACCCCCGCCCCAGCGTCGCCTACCGACTTACGCCCTAATAACATGTTATTAGAGCATCATCATTAGGCGACTTCTGCCTAAAGTTCCGTTCGGTTTAATGCCGGCGACTCTATTCACCCGATAGACAAAGACGATTTCGAATTGAGTTCCTCGGTTTGAAGGTTGAGACATTAAAAGCATTCATACAGATCTCGATTGAAGATTTAGCAGCTATTCGAATTTTCCTTTGTACATACACGAACTTCAGGGAAGATTCATCGTATTGAAACTAATTACTTTATATTTATTTATCGACTCTGTAGCTTGCATGTTCGTAAACACGAATACATTCCTCGATATCCTTTGAATTTAAACGCTCAAAATAATTTGGGGGACCATCGCAAATTAACAGTAACAGACACTACAGCTCATTTACCGTTATTTTTACACCAGTTCATTTCCTTCAGCTTCTTCTTGTATTTTGTACACTAAAAGAATCCTTCGTACTTAAAATCTTTCTTAGTTTTAAAATTATTATTTATCAGTTGTCGACAGGACTAATACGTTTTTAATTGTTACTTCAGCGAGTGTAAGAAGGAACGCGGCGAAGCTGCACTTCCGATGCGAGAGAGGGCCTGCATAATCGCTCAAGACTGTGCCGTCAGCGAGTGGTCGGAATGGACCGTCCTCCAGGAAGGTTGCATCGACCCCAACGGAAATGTAAATATGTAATTCTATATTTATGTATATAGAAACGGGGAGGGGAATTAAGATATCATAAATTGAAACTTCTGTTTGCCAGGAATGGGCGGACATGACGGAGAGGAAACGCGAGGTCCTAAGACTTCACGAGGGCCAGGGGCAAGGATGTCCCCACCTGATCGAGACCAAATCCACCACCTCCAATCTACCCCTGTGCTCTCACAAGTATGCGCGCATAACTAATCCAGCCGGTGTTGAAATATCATAATTTTCACGCAATATTCTTATAAATCCGTTATTAACAATAGGTATCGTTGGGTAACGTCGAAGTGGAGCGAGTGCACGCTGCCCGGAGTTATGGGCGTCGTTGTTTGTGGAGGAGGATTGCAGTTTAGAAATATAACCTGCGTGAAGGCACAAGGCGGTCAACCATTACCCGCTAAATCTTGCCATACATTGCCGCCGCCGCCTACGGTGCAAAGGTTTGGACATTTTGCGTACTTTAATCGAAAGTTTATAGTATTACTAAACTAAGAACAATGTTTCAAAAAAAAAATTTCAGATCCTAATCCACCTATAATTTCTTTTATTATACTTGTATGAACAATTAATCTATTTAGAATATATAGTTAATTTGATATTCCACCGCAGAACTGAGCTCGTTCGACCTTGGAAATAAGCGGTTTGTCTTAAAATTGTAGGTGCGAAGTAGCTTGTCCGAGGGACTGTGAAGTGGGTCCGTGGGGCGAGTGGGGGCCGTGTATTCCGCATCCCGACATTTGTTCGACATCCAATCAAGACCAACCGAGGGCTCTTCCCCACAAAGGTATTTACACTCCCACCGAATTGTTTCCTCGGTGAAACAACATAAAACATATATCTTATTCATTTAATTACGTAGGTTTATATTAGTTGATTTAAGTAAATGGAGACATGACGTGTGTATTTCATTTATGTTGTATGGGAGGTATATATTTTTTGAAGAAATCGACTGATTCGAATCTTCGAAATTTTTATAACGTGTACTAAAAATTTTACGATTCGACAAACCTTTTTTTCATCAAAAAAGGGCAAAGGGAAAGGAAGCGGAATGTTCTGGTAGCTCCCAGTGCTCTAGGGCTGGAGTGCCCCAGCATGGTCGAGGTCCAACCCTGCGCTCATCCCAAGTGCTACGTATGGCACACGGGGCCCTGGTCCAGCTGCTACCTCAATTCCCACTCGGCCAAATGCGGATCGGGAACGAGGAACAGGCAGGTCAACTGCGTCACACACAGCGGGGTGAGAGATACCTCTCATTAAAATAACATCGAATTAATAAACTCGACTAAATTCACTATGACGAAAAAAGGTTCGCGTACGCGTCTCATTATTTCAGCCCGTTCCTTTATTCCAGGAACCGGTTCTTGACAGTTTGTGCATAGAGATGATGCCAGTGACCGAGGAGCACTGCCTCCTCCCTTGCCCCTACGACTGCGTCGTCTCCGGTTGGTCGGCGTGGACGCCTTGCTCGCAGGCATGCTCCACGCCTACCAGCATGGCTCTCAGGTCTCGCAACAGGACCGTAATAGCGCCTCCCGGACCAGGTATCTTTAATCAGAAACACATAAAACAATACTAGGTTGAAACTAAATTCATATCATTAGAAACAGCTATAGGATTGCACAGCTGAAACCCGATATTATAAATATTGAATTCAACTCGGGAAATACACTCAGGAGAAAATGATTACGATCAGATTATTTTTAGTTTCGCATGCTATGATATATTTCCCACGTGTTCGCAGTATCTTAATGGAGAAACGTTGTCAAATATTTGCAGAAGTAATAAAAGTACACTAAAGCGTAATATTAGTAGGGGAATAAAATCAACAAAGAAATAAACACCAACAAAAATACATCATTATTGTTCGCTTCAAATATTTGTTTTAAATCCTCGTCCGGAAGAACAGATCTCAATCGCAAATTTGGACTGCAGAGCTCTTTTGAAAAGGACATCAAAACTTTCAATAAACAACAAACTGACACAATACAAATCCATTTTAAAACCGACATGGACTTACGGAATTGAACTATGGGGTTCCGACAAGAAATCCAACATTGCCCGCATCCAGAGATTCCAATCAAAAGTCCTTCGTACCATCCTTAATGCTCCCTGGTACGTTTCTAACCATAATGACCTCAACATACCAACAGTCGACGAAGTCGCAAAATCACGCTTCCTTAAATTCCACTCCTGCCTCTCTCCACATGCAAATCCACTCGTTCCATTATCGACCCCCGCATCGGTTTAAACGCCACTGGCCTAGAGACTCTGTAGGCCGGATACAGGTCAAAAGTACCATCACTGGGTGGCGTCTTCTTCAAGTGAAGCAATTCAAACAAGTCAAACAACCGCCATTGTACCTATAACTAGTAATAGTTGATTATACAAAAAAATAAAGTTAAAAAAAAATCCTCGTCCGGGCGGATTTGACAACTACAGTAACGAATAATCCGAGCGGTTCTGACGTATTATCAGTTGGCAGAATAAATCCTCGTGTATTGAGGCATTTGAAAATTACGGGTGTGAATTTTCTGTTTTTTATTTTAAGGCGGACATCCGTGCCCGGATCCCGACGAAATGCTGCAGATAGAGGGATGTAACTTGCACGGTTGCCACGGCTACAGCTGGATGGCACTCCCCTGGCAGGAATGTAACGCCACTTGCGACCGGGAAGGCTACCAGACGAGGGAGGTCTGGTGTGCCGAAAACCAACAGTTCGTTACACCCGACCAGTAAGTCTCGTTAAATTAAGTCAAAGCATTCCGGATTTGTTTAACGCAATCACCAATGCGTGTTGAACGTCATCAGTTACGCATTGACGACAGAAATAAATTTTTCTCGTTCCAGTTGTGAAGGATTGAGGAAGCCCGCAGAAGTGAGACTGTGCACTAAGGACTGCCCGATGGAATGCGAAGTCTCCCCCTGGTCAGAATGGTCACCGTGCAATTCTCAAACATGCTTTCCGAGTAAGTCGTGGATACATGGCATTAATGGGACTATTCCGTGTCAAGAATAAATGTCAGAGGAACATTTATAGTTTAGATATTATTTAGTAATACAATTTTCAAATATACAGAGGGGTCAATTAGTTTGCAAGTTATGGACTTTTAAACAGTGGATACATTTTTTTGGACCCCTCTGTAGTTTCTTGTTTTACAGCAAATTGGATGTTATAAGATATTAAATTTTTTCCGATACGGCGTATTGAAGGGTTGATGATTATTCAACAAATTACCATTTATGTGCGCAGACGGAACAAGAGGCGAGGTTTCTCATCAGACGAGATACAGGGTTGTTTTGGAGGGACAGAACTGCGAGCCGCTGGTGGAGCACAGGGAGTGCTATACCCCTACAGATCCGTGTCCTCGATATCATTGGGCCGTAGGCTCCTGGTCTAATTGTCAGTTGGCGTCGGGCATCCGGTGCGGACACGGACTTAGGACCAGAGGTACACACCTGTTTTTATTGAAAAGAGTTTACGCTTTACCGTAATTAGTTAATATTTAATGTTCGAGGTAAAATAGAAAGTCATTTATTTCCATCAATCTTCAAGGTCTTGTCCGATTATGGGGAATATTAAGAAAACAATTTTATTTTAATGCACCGTTATTTCCCTCATAATCTGGGACCACCAAGACGTCCAACATCGCTCGCATCCAGAGATTCCAATCAAAAGTCCTTCGCACCATCCTTAATGCTCCCCGGTATGTTTCTAGCCGCACAATCCACCATGAGCTCAACATACCGACAGTCGACGAAGTCTCAAAATCCCGGTTCCTGAAGTTCCACTCCCGCCTTTCTCCTCATCCTAATCCACTCGTTCAGTCCCTTTCCTCTCTTACCCAACCATTATCCCCCCCGCGTCGGTTTAAACGACGCTGGCCTAGAGATCTTCTTAGCCCTTAGACTATAGTTGTTCTTGTGTGAAAAGTGCCATCTTTGGTTGGTTCCTGTTATCACGAAATACATGTGAAAAAAAGTCAACACTTGTACTTATAACATAAATTATATTCTGTTGATTGTACAAAATAAAAAAGGTTATTAAAAAAAAATTAAAATCTGCATGGCCATTTTATAAAATCCGCCCATGATATAATCAGACTACAAATACAGGACGAGAGAACTATTAGGTCCGATTGAATCACATAGAATACTATAGTTGAACGAGTAAAACAAATCGTGTACAATTTATTATTTCCTTTCCAGATTTGTGGTGCGTACGAGAGGGTTACGATTCGCACGTCGAACTGCGATTCTGCTTGGCGGCCAACGAACCGATGCCGGTCAGCGTACAGAGGTGTCACGTGGATTGTCACGCTCCCTGCCAGCTCACCGAATGGTCCCAATGGTCGCCCTGCAAACAGCCCTGCAGCGGCTACAAAGCCAGGACCAGAGAACTAATAGGTCTCCGGTTATACGTTTTAGCCATGTAGAACAAAATATTGCAGCTAGTAAAACGAAACTCAATTAACTGTACATAGTATGGATTAGATAATTCAAGGATGCGCTGATTTGAACTTATTTTTTCCTGTTTCAAATCTTATTATTTCTCGTCAAATAATAGATATTTCCGAATTTTCAGGTTTATCAGCCGCCCACAACGCCTGCAGCGATATTTCCCTAACCGAGACTATGCCTTGCCCCTGCGCACAGTATTTTCCGTTGGCCCTCTCCGATTGGTCTACTTGTCTGACCAACGACAGTATCCCCTGCGGAACCGGCTCCAGGTACAGGGCCCTCGGTTGTTTCGACGAGAAGGAACAGATGGTCGACCCAAGGTAACGAGGAGTATCCCAATCGGGGGAGTAAAATACGGTAAAATACCTCGCGATATTATAATTTTATTTACGGTTTCAGTTTGTGCGGCGGAAGTAACGGACTGCAGGAAGAGCCTTGCCTTGTTCCCTGCCCCGTGGATTGCGGGCTCACTGAATGGAGCGCTTGGTCCGAATGCAACATACCCTGCGGCCCCGGTCTACAGAACAGGACGCGCAAGGTTATTGTCATTTTAAATCGTCCAGTTTAATTTTCGAAACCGACAATTTATAGATCTATTAGCAAATCAAGTAAGAAAGTTTTATTCATTTTTGCCACCGGTTTTAATTTAAGATACTGCACAAGCCATCGCACGGAGGTCGCTCATGTGGTCCGATAGTCGAGTCTAAAATCTGTAATACGCCCTGCGATGTGTTCCAATGGCAAGCCGCTGGTTGGAGCGAGTGCGTACTCATTCCGTCGGACCGTCCCCTCGGCTGTGGAACCGGCGACCAATACCGTCAAGTCAGGTGAAGAACAATTTACTGATTAAATCTACTAATTATTTAAGATTTCTAGGGATAACACCGAAATACATGGTCTGATCTTCAGGTGTATAGACACCCGTACGAGTGCCGCAGTCCAAGAGAACTTGTGCGACTGGACAGGGAGGCCGTCCGATATAAATGCTTGCCACGTCGCTTGCCCCGGAGATTGCGTTTTAAGCCCTTGGTCCGAATGGTCGATATGCCCTAAGGTAACCTACCATCCATTATAATTTGTATTTTCACAAAATTTCGTTTTATGTATGCACAGAAATTGACTTTCCGCGTTCCAGGGATGTTCGGGTAATCATCAGCAGCAGAGGACACGTTCGCTGCTCCGAGCTGCGGCCAACAGCGGCGCCAACTGCCCCCACTCGATTCAGACCCAGTCCTGCCAACTGAACACAACCTGTTTCACCTACCGTTGGGTGGTCTCCAACTACAGCTCTTGCCTGCCGCTCGGCGGTAGCCCTTGCGGCGAAGGGATGGCCACCAGGGCAATATTCTGCCTCAGAAGTGACAATAGGCCAGTCCCCGATAGGTGTGACAAAGATCTAATTCGTTTCACTTCACCGTATTTAATTTAACAGATTAGAAAAGCGATTATTCGTTGCTGTTGAACATTTATAATAGAACGATTTCCGTTTTGTAGTTGGTGTACAGATGAACAAAAGCCGGGTCCAGCAGAAAAGTGGTGCTACAAAGATTGTCCGGTCGACTGTGAAATTGCCGAATGGAGCGAATGGAACTCGTCGAAATGTCTTTGTGGCCAGTCAGGTTATATAACAGTTTCATTGATTATCAAAACGTTAAACCTTCTATTTATATTTGAGTTATTAACGAAAGTGACTTGCGAATTAGGTATGAGCCGACACGCTATAGTATCTACCAATCCTAGCGCTTCGGGGAGGCCGTGTCCGAAAGTGATCCAGTGGAAGCCGTGTCCGGCCACACCCTGCTACAGTTGGCAACCCAGCCCTTGGACCCCCTGCCAGTTACACGTAATATTTTACACTATATACACGCAGTAACAAATTTGACTCATAGATGATGCTCAAATCGGCTTCATACCTAAACATAGATTATTTCGCTGTCCCAAGATCCGGCTAAACAAAAAAAAATTTCAATCTATTTAAAACCTGAATTGTTACCATATTTGGCCAAAGGAGAAAATAAACCCTTGTAGTACCTGGCCGGCCGTTCAAAATTTCCCGTTTACCCAGAACTGAAATAATGCTCGCGGATTTAAAGGGAGCCACCTGCGGACACGGAATTCGTACGAGGAATGTGACCTGCGTGAGAGGCAACGACAACGCTACAGTCGAGCCGTGGCACTGTGCCAGCACGCACAGGCCGATCACATGGGAACAGTGCCACAGCCCCTGCGAGAGCGATTGCCAACTCTCATCATGGAGCCACTGGTCCCACTGCCACGCCGACTGCACCAAAGAAACATCCGGTAAGCAAGATACAAGATACAAATAATTTTTATTTTCTATAAATACAAATATGACATCGATAAAACGATATACAAATGATGATTACATGCATTCCGGCCTACGGGTCTTTCTACATATATATACGTAAATATTATAATACATTAATCTTGAATTGTTTACAATATTGGTGTAGTAATCGGGAAAATTTACAATAAAAACCCGAGAACTTAAGCTACACTCACGTCATTCACTCAGCGTACATTCTCTATAACGAACTCTCTTTCTCAGTTGGTTTAACGCACATAAGCTCCCGGGGGATATCAAATTATTCCCTACTCTTCAATAGAGTTCAGTTGAGTCCATAACTGTCGTTCGTGTGAGTACAGAATACTCGGAAGTTCTTTACCAATTTGGAAGTTCTGAAAGAAAATTGTCATTACATTTGTTATATTACAACGGGTATGCGGATAAGTAAATGTCTATCAGCGCAACAGTTTCATTTAAAGAAAATCTGAAATCACAACCAAACCGCAGAGAAACGAATCTAATTTAACGAATTTTCTTAGGTTACCTATATAATGTACCAATTACATCAGTTTTCTATGATACAGAGCAAAAAATATATTGTAATCTTAACAGCATGGAACAATACATTATCGGTTTTAGGACTCCAGTAGGCAGCAGTGTGATCTACGGGAAGATTATTTTCTTTTTAGTATTATATATTTTACAATTGTTTTTGTCCCAGGTTATCAGACAAGGTCTCGGGCGGTGATAAGACCCCCTCAGTCTGCTGGGGCAGAGCCGTGTCCCGAGGCGCTCTGGGAGACTCGACCTTGCGACCTTGGCCCTTGTTACACCTTCGATTGGACAGTCACTTCTTCCGGAAAAGTCATTTGCCAGCGCTCAGACGGGCTTCATGTTATCGGTGAGTCGGTGAATTCAATGAAACGTTCGATTCGCAATTAAATCTGATACAGTTTAAAATGAAAATAGTATTATTGAACCAGTATTCTTGGTAAAAAACAAATGACTTTATCTTTCCATGAATACAAATAGGACATCGAGAAAAACGATATACAAATAATGGTATTTACATGCATTCCGGCCTACGGGCCTTTCTACATATATATACTTAAATATTGTGATACAGGAATCTCGAATTGTTTACAATATGGGTGTAATAATCGGGAAAATTTACAAAAAAAGCCCGTGGACTTAAGCTACAGTAGTATTCTTGGTACGGGACTATACCGGATAATAAAGTTATCACAATATGGCAGAAATATTATTTAAAGCTTAAACATGGATATTGAAATATGCTTAATTATGTGGTCAATTGTATAAGTTTGCCGACTTTATGAAGATCGTTATCTTATTGTGTATTGCAGTGTGTCAGAAGCCATAAATCAAATCGCTACGGCGCTAATACTAACCCGCATCACTAATTCGCTTTCGTACACGACAACGGCAGTGCACGTCAATTAATATTAAATTATTTAAGGATTAATGTTCTATAATAAAAAAATGATCTGTTTGTATATGTTCACATATGTTATCATTATGAAAATTATTGGCTTAACGATACATAATTAAATATAATGTGTTGTGCAGATCGTAACTTTTAGAGTGAAATCTCTGGATAGCATTAGGGCTATCCTTTGTAAAATGTCCAGCTAATGTTTGTATGACTGATTAAGGTGGCTGCGATGGTAAAAAGAAACCAAAGACAACTGGATGTGAATGGCAAGATGGACGTTGTGTATGCGAAGATGGAGCTGTTGTACTTCAACAAACTGCATGTCCGGAAGAAACCAGTGAAGTTCAAGCCAGGATTTACTACCCCAGTAAATTCCTTTTTTTAATACATGGATTATAAGAATGACGAGTAAATAAAATAACTTCATTCCATTACTTATGACAATAAATTTTTTAATGTTTATACGCAACTGTAATATAAGTATAAATGTTGATCCGATTAAATAAACAGCAAATGCAAAAAATAAATAAGAATGTGGTATGTAATTTAGTAAAATATTCTTCAGATAAATTGGAGTTATATAATAGGTTGTTATATTATATTATTAATATATTTTTGAATTTATTAGTGTAGATGCATATACTTTTGTTAATGTTGCTGAAATAGCTATAACTATTACAGAAGATGACGAATTGAGTGTCTGGATGTTTGCCATGATTGGTATTGGTTGTGTCTTCATTGTTTTTGTTGCAGCTTCAATATATTTGTTGTGGTAAGTAAAATTATTTAGGTGTAGTAGGAGGAATATTTCTTTGGAAGTATCTGATTTTTTGATGTGACAAAATTCATTCAGGTAGAAGTTGAATATTTGAACTTTAATTTATCATTAAAGTTTATTTATCCATAAATATGTTTCATATTTTATGTCAGGGTAAATGTATATGTTATTACTTGTGGGAGCAAAATTAAAATATTATACCTTTATGTAATTTGAATATTATAGCCAATTTATGTGATTTAATGAGTAGCAATTTTAACATGCAACTTTTGTTTTGCAGCCATTCAGGAAGAGATGCTACAAGTATGGGGTACCAATCCACCAAATAATCTGACAGAAAGTGAAAGTATATTCTTGCCATCTTTCACTTTAATGGGTTCATAAATACCCAAAACTAATGTTTTCATTTCCTACTGCACTTCAAATGAGAGGGTGGTTTCATATGTTACATAATCGTTAAAATACTTACTTGAAATATTGTTTCTTCAATCTAATTTCTACCAATAGATCTAACAATGCCAATAGATTTGGTATTTAATATAAAATTCCTGCACCCTTCAGTGTAGTGAAGGAAAAAATTACTACCCTATACAAACTGCAAATAGTTTGTCTGTTTTGGATTGCATGGACTAAGATCATTTATAAACCTACAAACTATAACTGAAAACTCAACACAGGTTACTCATTAGACTGCATATATAGTCTTGCCTTAAAATAAAAATAATTTTTGCAGAAACCTATTATTTTCCATATTCCCTGCTCTGTATAATGTTATAATCAGTTGTAACTTGTAACCTGCCATCAATACCTGGCAGTGATCTTTATCTTTGAAAAATGTTTTCAAGTGTATATGTGTTAAAATATAAGCTTTATGTATTCATTTATGTTTATAATAATGGTTGTGATGTAGGGGATATTAAGATGATGTAATTACCAGTATTATTTAAGCAATGAGAGAATTTCTAATCAAAGTTTATATTTAGAAACTGTGTATATAACTACTTTACTGTTTTGTATGATCTGCTGCAATGGTTGTTCAGTATAACTAAATAAAAGCAGAAGAACAAATACTAGAAGCTAGCTTCCTGACATGAATTTACATTGTTTCGTAAGTTGCATTTCCGAGCCAACTATTTTAGGGGTGGATGAATTAGAAAAATAAAATTAGCCAAATTTATATCAGACTATGCTAGCATTTGATAAAAGATGCATTCCTAATAACAAAACAATGAAACTGTAGTTGTAGCACAAATTATAATTTTGTAATTTGACTATAAATTGGGTAATATGTTTTATAAAGTGTCTTTTGCCAAGATACAAAATAGTAGGAAAACACCTTTTCTATGAATTTGTGTAAATATTTTTGTCGGGGTCAAGTACATTTTCAAGAAGGTCACAATCTCGTGGTTCTCCCACAAGGCATGAAATGCCACTTAGAGGACAATATTGAAAGAGATAATTCTTTGACTGTCAGAGAAATTTGATGTAAGCATGCAGTGCAGTTTCAAGAGAAAGCATGGTATATATTACAATTCATAGTATTTATTTTAAGATCAATGTTTTTCTTCCTTTTAAAACATTAAGATTATTTTGCATATTGTTTAAATGAAAATGATAATTTTATAATAAAAGTTCCTCTAATGTAGGAAGGATATGGAACAAAACAGAGTGGTCTTAGACAATGAAGTTTAATCTTTATAATTATGTGTTATTAATTTTTAGAATATTCCATTATGAAAAATAAATCCAATACTTAAAAATGAACAGGAGTATTTGAGTAGATGGTACACATATAGATTTGACAGTCTCTCTAATAAGTACCTACATGAGATAAGATTTTAAGCTCAAGGTATTACAGTAATGAAAAGGATTGTATCATACATGGCCATAGTAACTAGGTGAAGCACTAATACAAACAACTGTAATCATTTAGTATATAATATTTTCAATATTTTCAGATAAATATTCTCAATGTGAGCCATGAACAGAAAATTCCATATTCACTAAATACGAATTTTCTATTTTCCAATGTAATTCTTGCAGTATGTCATTTTTATCATTCTATTTCCTTTTATATGAAAACTTTATAAAGATACTTCCTCCCCTATAAAACAATGAATGCCAACTTACTGGAAGCATTGGTCTAAAAACAGTTTTACATGTTTAAATCCAAGACCATTATATTCAAATAGCATTATAATTTTTTTACTAGGTATGTTTGACTTTTTTTAAATGCCTGCATTTTTCAATACAGTCAGAAGCATATTACAAATGAGGGTACTCCACAGATCTACCAGCATGCTATTGTGTTTTGAAATAATTCTGAACATTAGTGATGATCCTGATTGTCAGTTTTCATGTCATTTGTAGTTTTACAGTTGTTTACACAGATACTGAGCTTTATTGAATAAAAATTGTTAGAAATGATTCAGTGTTCTCAAGAAATAATACTGTAGATTTTTTACTATCAATGTTTTTTACATAATGAGCATAACTTACAAATTCAGAGGGTAAATGGAGATTTAGCTGTTGATACAATTACCAATAAACTACCCTCATTTATTAATAAAAGGCTAAGCCAGGTTATTCAGAAACTTTATGAAAGGAAATGCTACTATAGTTGGACACAACTTACTGAACAAAAATGTTGGAATGGCAAGGATTAAATTTTCCCAATATTTTCCCTGAGATCGAGTTTGTTTCCCAATAATTAACTCAGAAAAATTGACACCTCCGGTATTTTTATGCTTATAGATATTTTGATATGCTTTTTTAAAAATAAAATTTTAAACTCTAATTTTTAAAGGGATTAACTTACCCTTTTTTCCTGAAATTTACAATTTTCTATATGCAATAGTATACGTGAAAATTAAATGTAAAAACTTCTTGACTTTTTATGTAAAATTAAATGGCGCATTGTGTACGTAAATTATTTATGTAATATAAGAAATTTAATGTAATTGAGTTAGTTTCCTCAAGAGTTTAATAACATATTATATATTAGAGAAACTGATTGTTTAAAACAGTAATGACAGTTTCAATAGTCTTTATTTTAATTGCACATTGGCCTATACATACTTTACATTGACAATACATAGATGTGCTAAGTGCAATGAGCTTGTTGGTAAATGGAATGTGTGAGGAATACCTGTCCATTTAAATACTGCATTTTGTATGTTCATTGTTATGTGTACCTAGTCAACATATTATATATGAAATAAAGGTAATACAACAAATATTTTTATTGACATTTGATGTAGATCCATAGACATATAAAATTTAATATTTCTGTAATATAGTGAATACTATAGTTCTTATTAGGATTAGACCTGAATAGGCAGTGCTCCTCTAGCTCCATGAACCACAGAGCAGGCAGCACACTTTAAATTAGTAATAACAATATACAAATATTTTTACTTGGTTAACATATTAAACAAAAATTTGAATATAATGAGTATGCATACCATACCAGTACACATATATACTGTAGTTATATTCACAGATTGAGCACCTAAAATATTTACATGTCTCTAATAATTTTATTTCCTATGGAACCACCATGAATGTTAGCACTTTACTCAGAAGAACATTTATATTAAAGATAGATGGATGTGCATTGTTCAAACCTGTGTTGGATGTCATAAGAATTCCAGTGTTAAATACTCCAATCGTGAAATTAAATGAAAACTAAAACTGGTGTTATTACTAAAATTGCATGGATAATTTAATTTTAGACAACTGGATTAACGTAAATTAATTTACACGTGGTATCTGATATAAAAACAATATGGTGTGCAATTATATGTGCAGTAATAACTATTTTATAAATAAAACCAGGACTTATTCCTGGATTCATTTACAGTTCAATAGACTGGCTTACAAATATCTTGAATAACTCTTATTATTAAAACTTTGAAAACATAATAAAAATTTTCTTCGAATTATTGCAGTCTAGAATATATTATTTCACTAGTTAAACTATTTATTGTTGCCTTAATTTCGAGTTTTAATGAATTTACAGATATTCCAAATTTCTATTTATTATCCCTAATAGTATGTCCCCTTTATATATGGATCTTCTGATGTTTTAATATTTCATTATTGGTGCTCCAAATTTGAATATACCATAGTAGTGATTTCTTCCTAAGACATTTAATCTGCAGTAATCATAGGAAGCTTAAATATATCCATTACTAATGAAGATTGCATTACCATTCTCTTGACTGTGAGATACAACCGCATTCGTCAAAAGGGAGAAAAAAGGAGAGGATCAGGCTAGTTGACCCCTCGTCGCCATTAAACTTTCTAGTCGTCCAAACGTTTTTATCCGCGGAGAGAAAGCGTAGGGCTTCCCATTAGAACAAATTCACCTCCCGTCTCTCTCTCTCTCTCTCTCCTCGTAAAGTGCTTTAAGCGAAGCCCGACCACGGACCCCGTTCGAGCATCGCCCTCGGACTTGGAAATATGAAAAATGGCCCTCCCACGAAATGATTAATACCGGCCACTAACGACTGTGCTACTTCTTCTAACGATTATTAATTCTGGCATTTCAAGTAAGTTGAATTTTAACAGCCCCCACACAAACCAGAGATATAAAGCTTTTGTGTTGGCCTAATACACCGCATTAAACTTTTTTATGTAATATCTGAATTGAGTAATTCTTTTTTCCAGTGAACACATTCTTTCTCTCCGACCGCTGATTTAAGATCAAAATATAGTTAATTGGAGGCACCAATAGGAAGGATTAAATATTAACTACAAATGTCGTGGTAAATTAGTCTTCTCGTAGCCGAAACGTCGTGTTCCCAAAACATTCTTCCGTATAAATAGGCGGATAAGCAATTTTTAATAAATAAAATATTCCTACTATCCTTGAAAAGCTCCTTTAATAAGCGTTTCAGATACTGTTAGAAGAATCATCTCCAGGGGCATGTGTAGGTGTAAATAAAAGTTAGGTATTATACGCGCTGTGGATGGCGAAAATTCCCGAAAATATTCGGCCCCAACGAAAGTGAAACAATGAGTTCTATCGGAGGCGACAATAATGAAATCTGTCCTTTCCTCTTTTTCCCCCCATTTGACCGGGAGAAATAGAAAAGTAATTTGTATACGGGTCGCGTTTCATACATATTAAATAACGGTACGGGAGGCGAGCGGGCGACCTGTCGACGTTATCGAAGCGGGGTGTGTTCGGGCTCACTTTCTCTTTACACACTCACACCTACGGACAGATATATACAGGACTAACAGGTTAGATAGATCTGGCCGGTCCCCCTTTATCGCGCACAAACACAAACACAAACACAACACACACACACAGACCATATGGAATATTTATATAAACTAACGCCAGGAGAACAAAGTGATTCGATATATTAACGTCAGTCTATATCACCGTCGGAAAGTGACTAATGCTGTGGCAATATTTTGAGAGGAATATCAATTTTTTAGATTGAAAGTAAAAGGAATGATATGTTGTAATTATTTTCCAAGTGTCTGTCTTTATGTTCCCGATAAGTGCCGAATGGGAACCGGGAATATTTTGTAAAATGTTTGTACGGTTATTAATCATTTTATATTGTTTCGGATGAGTCAAAAACTCAGGCATTAGTTATTTATATATTCGTTTATTGACTCTATTACCCAATACCTTGAACCGTTTTAATCGCCGGAATTGGGTGGAAAAAATCTCGTTTTCCACTTCATTTTTTAAATCTTACTCTCTCATAAAGATTTGTTATGGGCTTCTAGAAGTTCGTTCTTCTCCTTTCTCCTTATGCACCTTATTGCTGCTACTGACGATGGCGAGAAGCCGTTACTGATATAGTGGCAAGAGTACGATTGCAAACAGTCGCAGACCAACTACTTCACAAGTTCCGAGAAAAGCTAAATTGTTAATTAGGTAAGTATTCCAAGTGGATAAAATTTCTACTAAGAAATTGGACGCAAATTTACGTGCAAATTTAAGTTATAGCAAAAGGGAAGCATATCTGTTGTACTGTCATTATGAACTGTTATGCGTTCTAATAACTAACGGACGTAGCTCAATGTGAATGCCAGATGCGGTGATTTGCGTCCGCATTTAAAGCAGTTTATATCTCAATAAGTCATTATTTTTTGCGACAAATAGCGCAATTTCTCAGTAGACCGGAGCTATAAAGTTCAGTTCAATTTGAGCCTGCCTCATTTAACAGATCACAACTTACTGAACATTACATAATTGAGTCGCGCGGATATTATGTCCGTAAATTTGGCGTACGACACTGGTATATTTACATAATTGAATACGCCGCGTAATAAACTAAGTTACCCATTAATGTAGGTCGATTTTACCTTACGATCGTTATTTAGATTTTGGCGTTCCGCAATGGCGCCGTTAATAATTCTTCCCCTGTTCTTTTCGAACACAATTAAGTAGGCGTCATTTAAATATCTGAAACTTTCTCCGGCGTAAAACTTTTCAATTGGCATTATAGAATGATGAAGTCACCCCCGTGATTTACATCTTGAAGCGACAATTAAAGCTAATTTTGCGCATTTGTGATAATTGCCGGTGTGTGTATCCCTGTCGCCGGTTGAAGTCGTGACAGAGGTCTCCGACGCGGCGATTTCTGAATATTTAATTATATTGCTTAAAAGGGCACGCGAGTGCCTGAAAACGAATTTCACGCGTCTTTTTATCATTGTTTCAAAGTCGCCAATTATTGAGCGCGGAACGGTTTCTTTGTTTAGATATCCGCGAGGAAATTCCTAAATTATATTATATAAGTTATATTATGACGAGCCTTGAAAATATCACTCTTGCGATACTCCCTCTCCTCTCACGGGTTCTGTAATAACTTCTTGCCGCCATCACAACAAGATGAGGGTTCTTGCGCGGTTTCTTAAATGATCGAAGGTGAATCATATTGAAAACAGGAAATGCCTAGGCTTTATCTGAAGTGCTACAGAAAGGTTGGGTAAGAGGCCAGACTCTGGGATGGCGTGTCCCCTGGCAACCGATAAAGCTTCGGTCTAACACCGCCTGCAAATAAGGAAAACTGCCTATGCTTTTTCCTTGTGCAAATAAAACCTGTAATTTCACTGAAGTAATTTATGCCATTTGTACATCATTTCCAAAACGGCTGAACCGATTTCCACGAAACATTCAGCGTGCATGCATCTCATGTCCGGTCAGATCAATAAGCACCTTTCCAGGTCATGTTGTCAGATAAAATAAATAAAAAATAGCCCTTTCGGGTATTTAATTCCGAAAATCGCTCCAGATTTATTCCCATCAGGTGCGGCCCTTGGTGGCAGTTTTTGAAACTATTAGCGCTAGTATCGACACTTTTCATGCAGTACCGCCCCCTGGTGGTGATATCTGGAACTACTAGCGCTAGTATCGACACTTCTCGTACAGTACTGCCCTTTTTTGAACTAATATAACAGCACCCAACAGATATCATACATTAATGTTTCCCTTTTTCAGATATTTTTAGCATGAGCTAATTGCCAATACCTATCTAATAATATTTATATCATAAGCTAGTAATTAAAAGTTGAGCATCACTTTAAAAAGGACTGCCAACATGTATCTTAAAATAATGTTTCCCTGACATATTTAGGACTATTTTGTCATTCCATTCTAGATTACAAACTATGTATGCATTAAGATACAAGCAATAAATAGTAAAATATGATTGCAGAGATGATGATCATAATAGTGATTCCACCGGTACTTATACACTACATTACATATGCAGAGAAAGATAAAACTATGAATGTAGTGTACCCTCAAGTACTGTAATAAACATATCTTTAATTACAATTCTGCTTTCTTATTGATGTGAACTCCCCGAGCAAGGCCGGGTACTTCAGCTAGTTAGGGATAAATCGAGTATAGAAATTATTTTTGGGCTTGAAAAGGTTAATATATTTCCGCAAAATGAGGGTTTCGTTTATCTTGTTTCTTGTAATAGTGAAAGTCTAGACGTCTCGACATTAATACAGTTTTCCGCGTTTATTCTTCGTTGTATTTTCGCTTTGAAATATGAAATGGCAGCGGCGTTCAATTATTGTTAGAAAATAGAAATAACGCGTTTCATTTTCGATTTATTGCAAGGAGAGGAACACGTGAACGCCCTTTACTTTCTTGCTAGCCGGTCTCAATAACGAGCCTGCCGTCGGAAGACAGGGGCTCCCTATATCTATATACTTTACTAATCGAGCCGGCTGTTTAGAAACGGGCTCATACGTTCGCCATCTCATTAATGAATACATATTAGGTAAAGGGGCTTTGAATCGGGCCGAAACCCTAGGGCAGACACTAATCTGGGCCGGTGTAAAATTAGAAGGCTAGGAGTATTATTCTTAAGTGGTCCTTTGCTTCGGGTCCTGGAATTTACGACTTATTATTATTTTCCCGGGTCCGCAATTCGCCCCGTACCGGACGTGACGGCCCGCCGCTAGGCCGGAAATCTGCCCGATACACATTATAAGCAGTGGCAAAATTGTATGCAGTTACGGAAAAATGAGCGCTGTACATCTCACTATCATTTATATCATCCTATCTAGGAAGATTGAACAATCTCACTGTGAACGATTAAACTATTTCAAAATCAAATTAGGTTCGCTCATCCCAAAGCGAAAAATTATTACTCAAATATTAGACACAAAACATTAGGTACAAAAATATTTACACAACGTTGCTCCGTCTAATGTACGGAATACACAAACATCTTATTTTAGTAAGCTTTCTGTAAGACTTTCGTGGAAAGATAGCAGAAAATTTACTTTAATATCAGGATATTTATACTGAAATTATATGACAGCACACCATAAGCACAGGATAAGTGTCAGGTTTATTACTGACACTTAATTTTATGTCCAAATTAATGTGTTTCTTGAACACATATTAAAGAAATTGCTGCTATTAGAAGCATTAGACATCACAATACCTGAACGGCAATATTATTAAATGAAAGTAGGCTATTCTACGAGAGTCATTAAGACATCTAGTTAAAGTAAGATGTAATAAATATGTTATAAATTCTCGGACTGTTCAATAAATCAAATATTTAGGACCATAACAAATTTAGAGGAATTATAAGATAAGCGGACACTGCAAAAATAAACATCCACATCTAATAGAAACAAATTTTTGCAGAAACTATGCCCGGGGTAATTTGAAACAGTCGATGTAATTACAGTGCAAGCTTATGACTCAGATAATTGCACTCGCGTGTAATTCGCCACGCTGCTTAAGATGCAGCCGGCAGATTTCTTCACTTGCAGGTTACTTTCTAATCGTATATTTAAATGTC
Source organism: Lethocerus indicus (assembly GCA_019843655.1). Taxonomy (NCBI): domain Eukaryota; kingdom Metazoa; phylum Arthropoda; class Insecta; order Hemiptera; family Belostomatidae; genus Lethocerus; species Lethocerus indicus. The sequence goes on from JACDQD010000006.1 coordinate 20,930,493, forward strand.
TTTCGCGGGACGTAATGAGTCCACGCAATCTGGAACGTTGATGTTACAATTTACCCTCGCAACAATGTATTGTTATGAAAAATTATATTACGAATTGTTCCACTGCCCGTGCTAAATATTACATAAACATCGTATTTGGTTTCGTTGTATTATAATTGCCCGTTAATATCTTTTACATATAACATTTTGATCGCGTAAAGCCATCCAATGATAACTCTAGAGTACATTTCTCCCATTAAGCAATTCTTGTACATTTTACATACAGAATTGACGATTTCGCCCACATAAAGATGCTTTTGGGGAAACCTGCGGTGGTTAGAAATATTCTTACACAATCTCTCGTCGAAGATAGTACTATTGCTTATTATAGCTATCTTCCTGAAAATGAGACACTAACGAATGAATTACGCTGCGATAGCTTGGACAGAATTTTTCATCGTTAATCAACTAAAATAAGTACCAGAATGTGTTATTAACGAAATGCTAGCGAAGGCCAAGAAATGGCTGAGAGATGGCTGGCGAGATGATATATTAATTATATTTCAGTAAATGACCGAAATTGCCGGCGATATATTTCCGAGAATTTTTATTAACTTTAAATCAGATTACCGGCGAGTACCCTGGATGCGTGTAGACATTATACGATTTAATTATATATAAATATCCGAACACGATACGCAGCAGCATCTGACCGTAAGCGCTCCCTTGTAATTATTACCAAGAAACGTGATTTGTAATTCTATATCGGAACTGCTCACGTTTAATACCGACACCTCGATTCGAAATTGCCCCTAACTACACCGGTCCCTCGGGACAAAACATAAAAACGTATCGCTAATACTATCAATTATAGGAATAGGACTAATTTAATATTTTTTTCCCCTCTCCGGTATAAACGCGAACTAAAATTGTTCCCAATATCGGCCTCTTATTACGGATAATGATTTTATCTTAACAACCTTTCGGTATCGCGGAGGGAGATCTGAAAAATAATTTCGCAACCGTTCTTCGACATTGGATATTACACTCCGGAGGGAGAGCCGTCCTGAGCCGCCGCATGAAACGTGACCGCGTCACTCTCTTTGCCCGCTCCCAACTCATAATCTCCCAATAAGATAATTTACCATAAGCCGATTTCCGACTGAAGCCCACTCCGGCGGACGGAGGGTGTCCATCTATCTCTCGCTCTCTCTTCCCCTCACCCAGGCGAGAGGAAAGCGCTGTACCGGTACGATTTTCGAGAACAAAACAGTTCACGCGCGACTGAAAGAAATTCTAGACGGAACGTGAGCTAGAAAGCTGTTGAAAGGTACGAAAACGAATGGGTGGCCTACCTCTGAAGATTCTTCCAGCGTATTCTTATCATACATCAAATCAGATTTATTCAACAGTAATAAATACTATTAATAAACTAGAAATAAGTACTGTTCTACATACTGAATTATGTATTAAATGAATGCTCAATCTTTGATCTTGATTTTTGTAATATAGTCAGTATATAACAATGTCTTACCTTTATGTTGCTTACTTGAGGAATGAATTATTGGGCCAACCTTCGGACATTAATCGGATTCATCTACGCTTCGCAAACTTTCGTTGTATTGCAATTGCGATAGACATAAAACTCCTGTTTCGAATGAATTATTAAAGCCCGATTGAATGTTAATCGGCTACATCTGTGTATGATTCCTACTCTTTGGTTTTTTTTTTAATGTATCGCAATCGGAGCATGCTTAAAACTCCTGTTCCACATTTAAACCGCGGAGCGCGGTCTAAATGCGTTTCTGCGATACAAAAGGGGTTTCGCAACGTTGCGGAATGCAGCTGTCGCACTGTAGAGTGTATAACTGCTAGAACGAATGGGTTTATAGTTGGTAAAAAAAAATTATTGTGATAATTTTTTCTAAAACTCCAGTTGACATCCTCTCAAAACCATTTACCCAAAGAAGAAGGTTTCTCAGAGCTGGACCTATATATACACCACTCTGGTGTCCCATACGTCGAGTAGACGATCGTGGATTGATGATCACACAATGAGGTAATTGAGAATTAGATCAGGATATATGAGTTGTATTAATTTATGGTGGGCCAAGGAATGAATATCTTTCAAATACTGCTGGAACAAAATAAAGCAGCGTAGGTTTTTTATTTTTGGTTCGCATTAACGCTATCTCCGGTGTGGGCTCACTTGCCGGTCGTACTCAAAGTCGCTAGCTGGAGCCAATTTTCCATAAGTCGTTCTCCCGACAGTACGCTTCACATCCTTCGCCTCTCCCTCTCCCAGTACGTTTTTAGGTAACATTCCCCCGAGATAATATTGTATCCATTAATCAAGACGCGGGAACATTTAAATTCCCGAACGGTGTTCCAACCACACCTTAATCGCCTCGCCTCTCTCTCTCTCTCTCTCTCTCTCTCCCCTTTTCTGTATACCATCGGGACGCACGCGTCGGCGCCCACGGCGTCTCGGCAGCGTCACTTTCTCGTCCTAATCATCGGCAGGGGAGAGGACCCGGTATAAAACAAAAAAAAAACGAACGAGAGAGCCCCTTCCCCCACTCACGATTCGGAGGGACAACAGTATTTTTCAATTCGGGCGCTATTTGTTCTCCGAATATAAATAATTACCCGAGATAGGGGCCCTCGTGGGTGGAGAATATCGTGTCCGCAATCCGATCAATTCAAAAAAAAAAAAAAGGAAAAGGAAAAAATGAGAAACCGAAGACTAAAGAAAATAAATACGCCGGCCATTCATCTTCGCCTCGACTTGCAACGGAACTTAATCCATCATCGCAACAGGGAGCTCAGCCGCCGCTCGGCCCGTCCCCCCCCCCACTCCTCCGCAAACAAAGTTTCCTAAAGTTCAGGCTAATATCCAGACAGAAAAACGTGCGAACATATTTATTTTTTGTATTTGTATTCATTCAATAGCCAAGATTGTACGCAGTATCGTACTTAGTCCGTGTCGACTCTCCGAATATTATAACAATGTACATAACGTGTTTCATAGTCTTGACAGGATGTTTGTTTTTAATCGAGTTTTTTAATAGGGTATGGCAAGTATTTTAACGGTTTCGTGCTTTCTTTTCAACTCAATTCATTGAAAGTTATACACTGGATAATATATTTCATACATTTTAATCTTCCGATAATTATAAAAGTCGGTATTACAAAACTAGTCGGTTTTTTCGGCCGAAATTAATTTTCTTAAAGCCGCGACTCATATTCTGTGAGAAAATTCCGTAGATAAAAAATTCGTGTAGTCCGTAGATAATCGAGAATTGCGGGATTCCCACGAGCTGCAAGATAATGAAATACACGCTCTGAATATGAATATCCTCTCTGAATAGCAATTGAGGAAAGGGGTTTAGACGCCGAATAAACATCTGTACACCTTTGTTTTCCAGCTTGGATGTAACGATTTTGGTAAAAGTACTATCTATTTTTTTTATTCTTCCTGTGTTCAGACATCTGCCTTTAAAATCGTTATGAGTACTATAATAAAAGGACTCTAAACCGCAATTTCTAATGCGTCAAATTAGCTATGATTATAATTTTCCCTGCAGTGTTTCTACTCTGTAATGGTTTCTTCGCAAACAACGACTAAACTTATGGACCGATAATTTCGGTTTCAAGCTGTTTTGATGCCTCAAAAAAGTCAATAAAATGACACAAATAAACATATATATTTACAAAATAATGAGTTATGGACTGGTGATAATTTCACCTGCACTATTTTGTAATTTTTTTTGTGAATTATGATTTCCAAAATCAACGCAATAACCGGGCAGGATTCGGGAATTAATTTACTTAAATTTGTAATTCGGTTAACCAATTCTATTCCACCCAAAAAGTAATTTATATTCGGATCGTCTTTGTAGGTGTAATCGGACGAAACTCTATCGCCGGTTTGATAAACAAGTTCCGTCTCTCTTCGTTTGTGTCCCTGTCGTTCGAAGGCCAAGAAATACGGTCCTCTCCAGCCGAATCTGAATCCGATTTTAAATCAATCCCGATTCCCCGCGCGCGGATTCCCCCCGGTGAACATTCTACATTTTCAGAGACCGGTTTTTAAAACATGATGAGAAACAAAAAGAGAAAGGCCGTCGTGGCCGTTCGGGAGGCAGCCCCAGCGCTAGTTTAATTAGGGTTGGACTACGGGGTGACGATGGGATCGCGGGGATATAGAGAGAAAAAAACCGAGGTAGAGGAAACAAAAAAAGGTAACTTAATTGTAACTTTCTCCCGGACATCTGACAGCAATTGGGCCCCCGCGCACCGGTCTATTATTCAGATATTGCTTCCATCATAATGTGATATTATAATGGAAAAAAGCGTACTATTAGATTTTGATAGGAAAACGGGTTCTGATTATTATTTCAAAAACCATCATTACCTTCTCAGGATATAGTTTGGCCGGTCGGACTATTAGTTATTGTTAGACCACTATTTGACATTTCCACAAGTCTTCCATTAAGCTTTTAGAGATAAATAAAAGCCCGGAATGATTACACTTAGAATCTCAAGCAAATATAAGTAGATTTCCAAATAATCTCCTGTGTTTATAATCCTGTTTTAGGGGGGCCCTCTTACTGTTGTTTAAATCGTATGGACAACTAATAAATTAGAGTATTGTGAACTGCGTGATATACTGTTATCAGCTATTAAGCTAATATCCGGCCAATATTAAATTTTTAGTACTATCTGAAATTTTCGAATAAAAACGACCCATCTAATATGTTTAACGTTCGCCGGAACCGCTGAAAACGTATAGATAATTGTTTCTATTAAACAGTCTTAATGAGGCACATTATCCCGGCTTTAGCGTAATGTGAATTCAGCGTCTACGCGGGGGGCCGTTGGGAGAGGGCGGTAGAGGGAGGGATTTCTTTTTAAAATTGCCCAGCGGGCGGGTTATCCCGGAGAATAATAATCGGCGTTATCAAGCCGGGAAGGGAGCGGAGCGGACAATTTTAAGGTTTCGCGCTAAATCAAACAACAATAAGAGCTGGACTTAATGAACGGGCATTTTTCGTTGGTAGGCCGACGGCGGCGGCGGCGGAGCGGAGGCCGTGGGAGCGGTGCGCGGGGATATTAAATAGCGCTGTCTACTACTGTATCTTTGGTTGCCGACGATTTCCGGCGAAACTAATGGGGCCCATTTTGATTAATGGGCGCGGCGGGGCCCGGTACGTCACCGGAGTCGTTTTCTTTTCTGAGCCCCTCCCTCCATCCCTCCCACCCTCCCTCCTCTCTCTCTCTCTCTCTCCTCTCACCGCTCGCATCACCTAGGAATAAAAGAAGGGGCGACTTAACCGCGCGAAGCCCCCCATCACCCCCGGTCCTCTAACCCCCGGCCCCATTAATAATACAACACGGGAGGATACGTGATTCAGCTAAACATAAAGGATACCTCCTCCGAGTTGGCGTTTTCTCGTTTCTTATTTGTCCCAACCGGATAAATGGTTTTTTCCTCCTATTCAGCGTCGGGAGTCCCAGTCGTGCGGCGGTCTGGTCCGCGGCCGTCCCCGTCTCACCGCTGACGACGCCGACTCGTGAGAAACCGGTCTCTAATGAGACCACCACCAAATAGTCCATTCATCTGTTGCCCGATTTATATCTTCATTTCATTCTATTCGATCTATTAAGCTAGCATTAACACAATTACAAAAAACTTATACCGAGATTTAAGGTCCCCGATGGTTTAGAATACTATCATTCTGTCTCCATATAGACTTATGTTACGCTAATGAATGTAGCCCTTAAGAATATCGGTTGCTGTAGAGTTAAATAAATGAAACACTTCGAGCTATGTCGCAGGAACGTAAAGTAACTAATTCCAAAAAATAATGCGGTCACAATTATTCGATTATAATTTTTAACACATGTCATATCGAAAAAGGGCATCCGCAACGAAATCTCGATTTTTGAAGGAAATATTTAAATCGTGTGCCAAAATAGTTGAAATAGAACAGAATATGTCCTCGAGAATTTAAAAATAAATATTGAAAAGAAACTCCTTACTTAAGAACAGATCTGGCTGAATCATTTATGAAAGTATAATTTATATACGCGTGTGGAATCTGTAAGGGGGGAATAAGACATTAAGATTTTCTCTTTTAATTTCTGCTCCTATAATTATACGTTATACTAAAACAAGATTAGAATAATTGAGGGTTAATTAAAATAAGCAATTATTTAAAAACATTAATAATGTTTTCACACGAATGAGCTGGCGGGATCGGTAGCTCAGTTATAAATTTGGGATTTCGCCAGGATGCAGATTTCAGACTCTTCTTTATGGTTTGTCAAAAGAGAGCGGCCAAGTTTGTTCCCGGCTTATAAAAATTAATAAAAATGGCGTAGAAAAAATATTAGACAATAAAAAATCATCGCGATTTCGGCCTCAGCCGAGGACGGAAGAAATTTCGAACACCCTGAAAAAAATGGCATTCGGGTATAAGCGTAAATCATACTTTCAGCGCAGTGAGTTTCTTTCCTCGGATGATATACGCTCCAATAAATTAGGTCTTAATTTTTTAAGAGGTACTAATTAATAACATGCTACAAAATAAGAGCTGGCCTAAGATAATGGATTTAATCTCCTCATAAGTTGTTTTATTAGCGCCGCTAGGCCGGGGGTTTTTTTATCATAGAGTAAAAACCGGATGGCGATTTTGCTGGAACTAATTTTGCCATAAACTTTCTTTCAAAGGGAATATAACTCTTGCTTTTACAACACGTTGGGTTTCGAACTTCATTTGGATTTAAAACGATATACTACAACATTTTCACAATGATTTTTTACCTAATTTGAAATATATTTTTAACAATATTACTGGATTGCACAAATTTACGGGCTGTTTAACATCTATTTGAAATAGCGATATTAAAGTTCTGTGAAACCGGTGGTCTCGGGTACGTGGAATTCGTAGCCGCACATGGTCTCAGAGACATTCTTCATTACAACCTCTTTATAACCGCTTCGACAGCGATCAAATTTATATTACTGTACTATAAAATCAGCGAGGTACCGGGAATGCAGGCACCGTTAGAGACAACTGGTTGCACAGTTTTTGCAGAGAGATCGAATTTTATTTTCCAACGGCAAGTTCCGAATTTTCCAATTCATCCGGGCAGAATGTGTGGACAGAATATCAGTAACGCTACTGAAGATGGCGTTCCTCAGACACCATAACACAGGGTAAGAATTATCAGATTCCATGCCGTCGTTGACCACCCGACCGTTACCTTAAACCAACGGCTTATCGTTCAGACTTGAGAGCTCGAAAGTTACGAACCTTTTTTTTCTTTTATCGTGCAAACAACCTTTATGGTCACAGGTACAATATCCTCCCGGTGATGGCGTTTTTTGACGTGTTTCCGGGCTACAGACAGAGGAAATCTCTGGAAAATTAGTTGATTTTCCGAACGCATACCGGATTATTGGTACTTGAGGCCATATGCTCGATCCGGGTAAGCATCTTTTCCGAAGTGGACGCGGGTCGGGCTTTGAACGTGTCGAAGTTGCCGTGGCCGTGTTGACCTTTGTCTGTCGCCTTGGCCAGATAAGATTCCTCTCCGGCCCCCGGGATTTCGACCTTATAGGAGAGTGTGCCGCTTTTTACACAGCTTCACCTTTTAATAAACCGTGACCGGCCATTTATAGTTGCTCCAATAATTATGCGTGGGCGCGTTACCCGCTACGGCCAACCCATTTAACGCTATCTGGAATACGATTTCCAGCAAATGAATAGTTCATGTTGTCGTCAATGCATGACCGATAGTAATTTCCTTGTAGTAAATATTCTTTAACCGCCACACAAATACGAACAATTTGGTTCTTTAATGGCAAAGATCTTTTAGAAAAGTCGCTTATAATTTTAAGTAATTCATTTAAAGAACTCCTACCGAAAGAAAACAAAACAGTCAAATATATGGAAAACTTCTGTCCCCACTGTGATCCCTGCGAAGGAGGATTTTTCTGACGTCGATGATTTAGTGGAATTATTCTGTTGTTGATGTAATTTATACTAGGATGTGGATGAATATGTTCCTACGTAGACGATTGCGTTATTTAGGGGGCCAGACCGGTGATGGGCGTTGTAGACACCTCGTCGGGGTGAAGCGTTCAATCAGACTTGGGGGTAGGAGCGGCACAAAAGGACCGACAACAATAGATCATAACACAATGGACAAGAAAAGGTTAACTGCAGACAAGAAGAAGAAGAAGAAGAAGAAGAGAGGGGGACGGATGGTAGGATGAGGAGGCGGAGGTGGAAGAGGAAAATGAATTTCCATTTAATGTTCTCCAACGCGGCCCAACTGTAAACAATAACAACCACCCTTCTGTAATTAGTACGTAATTAACTGCATAATCAGTGATGTCCCAACAAATGAAAAATTATGGACGTCGTTACGACGGTTGGATTTGATTTCTGAATATGGAAGTCCTTCTTTCTGGGATTTTCATCAACTCGAGGGGGAATTCTTTATAAACAAGAAGGTAAAAATGGACGAAATGTAAAACCATTAAGCATAATTACAACTTTGTTATAGAAATTCACGAATATTTAATAAAAAGTTAATTATTTTTATATATAATTATTTCACAGGATTCAGAACATATAAAATCGACGCAATAACACTTTCTGAAGTGGACCAAGGATTTTATCCATTCTTATTAATTATAAATGATGGCCTGGATTATCCCACGCTGGCATTATGGAAACAGCTGGCAGTATTAACGGTAATAAAAGTGTCTGATACCAAGTTTTCGTAGTCTAAGATCGGGAAAAGTATAGATTGACATTATCTAGATTTAGTCTTACACTGAATAGAACTGTTTGAAACCTATTTTCTACATTAAATTGAACGTATTACAAATACTATTATAAATACTTGTGTCATACGGGCATCGTTTGTACAGGAATCTACTGCTGCGGAAGAGCTTAGAGGGCGCCATTTTAAATCAGTCTAAGGGGGGTGGTCCAGTCCTTATTTGGGAAAAAATAATTGTCGGTTGTTTCGGAGAGAATATGAGAAAATTCCACAGTTTGGAATGATAATATTTTTGGAAAAGGAGTTACAGTGCTAAATGCGACAGGTAGAAAATTGTTTACAGACGTGCTGATACCATAACAACCCTGAGATACTTAGATTACACCACAGATGTTGTTGATGGGGGCAATAATTTGTTGATTTAATACTTAATTTTTAAAAAAATCGTAAAATTGAAATATAGTTAGTTGAAATATCTGTTTTTCTTTCACTGAAAACGTTATCGTATTATAATTTTCACGCCGGAACAAGTACCGGGTCCATTCGATTGACAATGGGACTTATTGCCCGATATTTTTCAAATTCGTATTCGCGAAACTGTCGAAATTCGGACTGTTGGGAGCCGGATTTTTTTGTATTAAAAGGAGTCGGAATTCAAAGTGGTAGTATTTGGACGGATGGAGGCGAGACAGTTCGCTTTTGATAATTACAGAGCTTAGGTATGCCGGGGGCAGCCAATCAGGTACAGCCTTCCGAGAGGTCCAGCGACAGGGGCGCACTCTCGCGGCGACCAGCCGCATTCGGCTCTACGCGTACTTTCAGCACATCCCTCCAAACAGAAACCTCCGACCGCAGTTCAATTAACTTCAAATCATCCCACCAGTTTAGAAGTAAAGGATATGAACGTGAAGAATCGAATATTAAATGCTAAAACGAGCAACCAGAATACAAACTGTTCGTAGGTACCTGCTGGAGCGAGGTACCAATTCCATGAAGATCTCCAGAACAAATCAAAATAACGTTTTTCCTATGTAAGCACAACATAAATAGCACTAATTTAAAATGTATATTTGAGAGTACATGTTACATTTTAATAACTTTGGAATCAGTTTTGCGACTTTCTGTCCCCACTATCGTTCGCCTATTTGGTCTAACGTTACCAAAAAGTTAGTTCTTGGTTAAGTTGGGCTTTTCACCATCATCAGTAGTATGACGAGATTACAAGGAATCCCTCCCCTCACACAAATACCTTGAAGTGTATCCCCTACTATAATATCCGCGAATTCCACGGAACGTAGAAACCGTTAGAGATGGCTAGCTTCAGATATTAAGACGCAAGCAATTCACCTCTGAAACTTTCCCGGGTGAACATAACGCCGGATAATGTCAAAGGAATATTGAGATTTGCGGCCTCCGGCAATTTTATCTGGTATGTATTCTTGTTCATGCCCACGGGGGGGAACTTAAATTCTGTCGGTCCTTTTGTTTCGTCAAATCGTGATAATTAATAATCGTCAGCTTATTTTCTCTTCTTTTTGTTGTACAAAACCAAAAGAAACGGGATATTTGGTGTTGAAGGTTTCTCACAATAACAGCAAGCGTAATAAATACCATAGTCAAGGTACCGAAAATAATAACAAGAAATAATAGGAAATTATGTCCCAATTTCACCGTTAATGACTTCAATCCTTACAAGCGAGGAATCAGGGCTCTATCAATGAGCCCTAATGGGAAAATATATCTAACTGTGTTTTATTGCGAAACTAACCTAAAGACAGAAAGAAATGTTAAAAACTTCAGATAAATTCAGAAAATATTTTATAGATCCAATATTTAGATAGATATAATTCAGTGCATAATTTTGCCCCTGTATCTCTACTCATGTGCCGTTTTGTTTAGTATTCAGGACAAATTAATGAAAATACATTATGGAAAGTTCTATAAGCCACATATTATTCTTGCGTGAAAGTATAAACGTAGGAATACCTAACACAAAGAGTGTTTCAAATTTATTACAATAGTTTAGAGTTGTTGTCTGGACGAGAGTGCGGTGAAAGTCGTAAAATGATAATTAATCGACTGGCGAAATGCGCCATTTGAATACTAAAGAGTTACTACGGGATATGGCGAGATTCTTTGGAACATTACTAGGAGAGAGAGAGTGGAGACATTACTTCAAAAAGCTGTACAACTTATTGATTATCCAAATGCTACAGTTTGTCTTCTAGAAAAGCCGGATACGATCTGGCGTCGACAACAACAGGTAAAGACAAAGTTGTACGCGCGAGGGAATTCGGGAAAACTGAGATCGTGGTAAATAACTAACTGTTGTATTGTAATACCGTAAAGTGGACAAATCGTGATTGAATTCCGTGTACCTTTGGCCAGCGCCACACTTCTTCTTTTACCAATCGAAAAATGGAGGCAGCGATGATGGCCCGTTCGAATTCTTAGTTCAGGAAGTCATGCTCCGGCCGTATATATTCCGGTGTGTAATTTGGGCTGACGGCGGCCGGGACTCGGAAATGTAGAAGCGGAATAAGAAGAAAAAAGAAAATGGAACGCGGGTCCCACCCGCGCCCCCTGCGCCTGTTTCTGTGTGTGTGTGTGTGTGTGTGTGTGTGTGCACTCTGCCAGCAATCACTTTAAACCTGAAATTAGATAGTTTCGAACCGCTTTCTCGGGGCTCACGTCCGCGCGGACCCAATGACAAACTTGTAATTTGGCGCTAATAAAAAGGAAGGTCAAGATTATAACAGAGATTGCCCTCGTCTTCCCTCCCGCCCTCCGCCACCCCCCGCCGTCCTTTCATCTCTCATCGCCGCCCGTGTTCAAACCGACGGGCCATTTTTCCTACGGATAGTGCGGAATAATGTAGGCCTCGCTTTGATGCATATACATATTCAAACCCTCTATTGAAAGTTCTCGGTAGAAGAAAATTGTTTAAAACAATCAAAAGTTGTTAACACTATAATTACAAACACTGGAGAATTTGACCCACGTGTTAATTATTATTTATTCATTTTCGAATCGTGGAAATTATTCTTATCTCAATTTGTACCTATGTCAATCATAAACCTAATAAACTGCCTAGACATTGTCACTACTACACTTTCTTCTTTATTATACAAGTTTAAATAAGTAAAAATCACCCCATAATCTTGAAAACAAGGTTAATTAAATTACTGAAGCCGAATGGTCAGTCAATACATCAGTGAAATTTGAGTCTAATATGAAAGTATTTCTATCGAGTAGTAAATTTTTAGGTAGAATACGTGGACCTAATCATTTAATACCATTCCAGGTAATACATTTTTATTTCCAGATTTTAATGGAACGATAATGAATATTTTATCAAGAATAAATTCTATTAATTTAATTCGCCAGTAAAAATGAAGGATTTATTGAACTTGTAAACCCACGATTTCTGACCCATGCTGTCTGTAATCGAATTTCAGAGCGTAAAGAATGAATTCCCGTGCTATTATTTTTATTACTTCTAATACGGCTTTATGGGACCGGCGAGTACGACGATAGTCGATTGTTTCCAAGTCGTAAAATGGTAATTGGGCAGGTCTAGATAATTGTGCAATTTACGGTCGATATATTAGGTTAAATTATCGAAAGATATTTTCGAGATCCCGCTATGAGTCGAAAGCAGAATTGGGGAAATCCAAAAAGCGCATGAAGCCGTCTATTTTTTTTCTGAAAACTTAAACTGGTACAATCATGCGAGAGATTCCTACATCTGCAACGAGACGGGCGAATAATTCCTAATATGGGGAACTCCTCTTAATATGAGGCCGCGAAACTCGGTTCTTGTTTTGATAAGTGAAGGAAAACGAAAAGGGCAATAATCGAACATGAATTTAATGAAATACTGTATGAAAATACTTGTATCTAAATTAAATACTCAAACTGACCAATTTGATGGCGCAAGCACGACTCTGTGATAAATATTTGGAGTGGAAATTTTGATTTTTCAGACATTCATATTTAACTTCATCTTTTATTTTTGCTTTCTAAAGTAGCATATTGCAGCGACTGAATACATTTCGGTGTACCATGTCTTAGTTTCATAATTTATTTCCCCTGCGAACATTTTTCCGTTTCCCTCCTTTTGGAAAGCGAAGCGAGCGAACTGAAAAAATAAATCTCGAGACCTCAACAATTCCATTCCGCGAGCGCTTTAACATTTAACCTCGAATTTGCATTAGATTTGAATAATTTCCGACCTGTCGAGTGACGAGCGAGCCGCTTCAATTCGTCAAGAAGAGGTTAAGACAAGCGGTCAGAACGGAAAAAAATGCTAATCATAAAATTTCCTCTTCCCACCGTCGGTAGGGATGGGGGAGGCTAGTTAAAATTGCGCGCGTGTTTCCACACTTGAAATATTGCTCGCTCGGAGAGTATTTAATCCCCTCCCCCTCTGGAACCGCCGGTTGATTTTAATTAGAGATCGATCGTGTAGATAGATTTTCCGTTGTGTGTCCGCTTTCAAAAAATATGCTCCGTGGGGCGTAACACAATTTTTTTGCTTTCTTTTTTTCAAGTTCAATCCCGCTCCTCCACCCCACCCCCCCCCAACCGCCAACCCGGCAAGGTAGATCCAGACTGTTTTACGAGTCTAATTAGTTTAGTACTCGGGTGTAGATTGGTGTTTCTCTTCTACACACAGACACACACACACACACACACAGTCGGTCCCCTTAGTCCTGACGGATGCTCCTGTCCCCGGCATCCAGTGAGCAATCGCTTTTACACCGATCCGGTTTATTGTCAGCTATTTTATAGCGCGGCCGCCACTTTACCGCCCAACAAGCACCTCGTACAATGTTGGTGCAAAAAACATTTCTGTGCAAGAAATTATTTCGTCGAATATGTATTGGCCAGAGAAATACATTACTGCTAGTGCTTTGTGATAATAAATGCGAACAATTTTCAATTCGGAATGTAACATTTTATAGGCGACATTTTGCCAACTATGTATAAAATAAAAAATATTGTAGCGTATTGTTGGTTCATCGTCTCCAGGTTGGTAGTACCCTCTGTACCTGAATATTACCCAGATTGTCCCTCTTCATAGAATGGTCTAATACCTCAGTAATTAGACGAGTTGGTACCTGCCTGTCCCCATCGTTATCCCCGCATGATATCAGCGTTTCAGTCGCACTAAATTTCGTGCTATTTTCACGTTCCCATTAAAATCGAACAACTGCAATCCTTGTAGGACAGACGTTTCGCGATTGTTTTTACTGCTCGCTCGAACAGCAGAACCGGCGCCGTTTACAAGCGCGAAGAACATTTTACAGCCCCGGCGTCGACCGTGTTTACGGCCCCGCGAAAAGTTCTTCTGTATCCATCCGGAGGTGGGAAACGGAACGATTTTATTGGGAAGCCCTCGCGATTAGCTGCAGATAATCTTCCCGCCGGTTATTCCTTTCCCTTCCTCGATTGAAGAAATTCGAATTTCGTTTCTGCTCAATCCCCATTTCCTTAAGGCCCAAATGAGACTCATTACCAGATCCTTAGGTCGAGTCCTACCCTTAGGATTATCCCCATGTAGTGCCACTCACCTGCTCAGGTCTGTGCCTTAGTTTAATAAGGAGGGTCAAAGTAAACCATCGGTGCTAAATAAATGGCAATTAACGTGATTTCGAACTTAAAATACAAAATTTTAAAACCGTGGTTTGTAAGTTCTGTACAAATTTAGGATTATAATGAATAAACCCCATATAATGATGACCCCATGCAGTCCGAATTAAAAAACTATTTAATAGTCCATAATGTCTGGTCCTATAAGGAATAATATGAATGTTATATGAGTGATTATGCAAATATGTTCATTTTGACGGCCGAGAAATTAAAATATTGCAATACGTATTATGAAAAAAAGTCCATTGGCTACTGTTAGATTGTAGTATCAATAACTTTATTACAAGTCGTATTTAACATTATCATTTAGCCATAAAATATTATCCACGGTTTCAATGAAAGGATTTTTAGTTTATTTCCCACATTACAGAACAGACACTCCGATACATTATTCGACATCGTCAATTTATTAAGTGCATTTTTACAATTGTTGGCAACAAAGGGGTTAAATTCATTGCTTTATCTATGCCAACGTTCTGTTGCTGTACTGAAGCGAGGAAATGCCGTCGGAGCTACCCGCTAAATCATTTCTGAATTGAAACTAAACTCATTTCTGCGCCGTATATTAAATCTAGTGAAATGTATTTCCATGGCATTATGAAATATGATCTCCTTCCACGGCCTCGCAATTCTGGCGGGCACGTGACGTCCCTGAAATTATTTTTCGTTTCCCCCCCTCCTCCTCATTCGTATTTTTCTTTTTTGGCTCAAATGTTTACACTGAATCGGGAAACTTGATAAATAGGAGCCCGTGTTTAATGCGAGGGGACAAAGCGCAGAGGTGGCCGCGGCCGGTAATGTATCGTTACAACCTATTAGTGTGACAACCGAGCCGGCCGACCGGGGCCCGTATTTATGGCTAGATTTGTTCCCAACAACAGACCCGATATTGGCCACTTAGCATCGGAGAGATTGCCCGCTTATCGACTCGAGTTTCGAAACCGTCGCTGAGACGTGAAATCTGTCACCGCCGCCGCGAGCCCGTTGCATTTTAATATAATACGTATGCGCAACAACTCGTCCGACCTTTTGTCACCGTACGTTTGAAGGCCGCAAGGTGCAATGAATATGTAACTTTCGGATACCGGGTAGTAGATGGTGATATTTGTTGGGGCCATGACTAGGAATAAATCTTCCACACTGGTTTCGGCTTTCTGCCACCGTCAAAATCATTAAATTTCTAATCTAAAATGTACGATGATAACTCTCAGGTATGAAGCCGCATGTAGTGTTCGACATGGAAGTATTCCATCAGGAATAGAGCGATGAACTTCGCCATGTCGATTTTCGAAGGAGGATCCTGTCGGCTATAGAACATAGGTATAAGTTGGGATAGAAAACAGAGAACTAGGAGCGATAATTTACCCTAACACTGGTGCATATTCCAACAGATATGTGAACCAGTGTGATAATTACACGTACGGAGATGGTATACTATCTGCAACGTCTCTAATAGCACCCGCTGTCTATTTCAATTAATATTCGACTTTGAGAAAAGTTGGATTAATATTCATGCGGTCCTATAATTATTCCGACCTACGGACTTGAACTGAGGGCTTCGGTCTAACTACGTAATGAAATTCTAATTGTAAAATCAAAAATACGAAGAATTTGTCCCATTCCATTTTGCCATAAAAAAGCTAATAAAGTCAACTCCAGAATTAACACACCATCCTAATCCGTACCACACGTCCCTTACAAACATGAAAAAACGTGGTTACATGATTTAAACACATCAAATAAATAAATTTATGTTTAAGATATGGGAGAAATCGAGTTGGTTCCTCCTCCGTTATTCTCTGCTAGTCCCTAGATATTCTTGAACGTAAATGTCGCGTGCTGTTTATACAATTGTGGGAATAAAAAAAGTTAAGAAATAATAAACATAAATAATGACCTATTACACAATACAATGGTATATTTATTTAATTAAAACTCGTATGAAATGCGTTACTAACCGCTCTTGAATAGGCACAGTAAAATAGAACCCGAACGTGATACTGATTAAGAAGACGTGAACGTAGATAAATGTTTCATATCGCCGCATTATATCTTTATTAGTTTCTTTACACACTGTGTGTTATGAATATGGCAGCAGTCCGGAATTCCTGACGAGGTGTGGCCAGTCATTTTTAAACGTTAAGCGCGACCTCCAACAGCATGCATATTCATAGTCTGCACTTATTCACATACAAATGAGCTCTTTCAGTATTAATCAATGTGTATTCGGCCAAAAGCCGACAGGGCTTTATTGAGCTGTTTGCACAAACAACAGTCCATAAATATTAGTGTGACCCGAAAATCTAACGAGACGAAGGAATCAAATAAACACCGAAGCAGTAACATCTACGATACATTGTTAGAAATAATATTAGTTATTCAGGCGTCGTACTATCCCTTTTATTAAATTATATCGCGGAACGGGAACAATATTCTCTACTTGCCTAATCATAGTGTGTGCTTCCTAAAATAGTATCCGAATGATTCTAGATGTTTCAGTTGATGCTACAACACTATACTAAATTAATTATATTAATTTTGAATTTGGAAATGATTTTGCTGGCAAAATACTAAACCAAGGGTCGAGACCGAAGATCGAGAAAACTACTGAATTTAATTAATATCAAAATTAACTATACTGTTTACTGTTTATAAATGAAAAATAATCAATGCTTTAAAGCATTCAATGTATGCCTCAGTAAAGTTTTGCACCCTAAAAACGGGGACTGAACAAACAGACCGGCGGCTCCAGTTTGGTGGCCGCCTCTGGTTCTCACAGCACTAGAGGCTGAAACAATAGTCCAAGTTAAACGCCAACAGAAGAGCGCCCTCTGACAAACATGCCAAAACATCTCCAATTGTCCCGAAATTCGGTACCCGTACAAATATTTGAGTGGTTGTCAACCCTGGTCCCCACCATCACCCGCCACCGGGTACACAGGTACCAGGACCCGAGATACCTGAAGGGGCGGAAAAAGGTAAAAACTAGGCAACCTGAGTAAGCAGGGCATTTTCGCAAATATAAAATGTAAAAGTTCGTTACACAGTATTCGAACATGCAATGGAATGCTCCGGAACATCGACGCTATCAATGCGTTGATAACATTGTTCACTAACTGGGCTTATGTTACTCGATTGTATGTAATGAATTTGCGATGAAACAATTTCTTCTCTGTAGGTTCGTGGTGTTTCTCTCTCCTCTCGCCGGTTTGGTCTTTTGTTAGACCGGTTCAGCAGATCTTCTGAAGACGGCGAGCAGCCGAAACCGGTCTAGCAAAAGACCAAACCAGCGAGAGGAAACAGAAACACCACGAACCTACCGTATTCGAACCCCTCGCAGACCACAAAACAGGTATGTTAAACTTTTCTTTCTGTTTCATTCTCTCCTTCTGTCTCTCTCCCTCCCACACATGTTTCAGATAATTGTGTGCTTAATTCGATAAATGATAAAATTATCTGATTAGATTACTTAGTCAGGTAGTCAGGTCGAATCGGAGACCAGCGCGGTAACAAACAATGGGCAAGCAGCAAATTTCCCCGGCCAGCGAAACGCCGGCGGTTCCCTCGCGCTCTCAACATCCGAGTTACATTCGTTACCGGCCGAGTTCACGATAGTTATTAACGAGTCCAATTAAGAGGGCACACACACACACACACACAGAGCTGCGGGCCGTAGCTCGCGGACGGAATAAGGAATGAAAAAAAATAATACCCCGGGCGAGTTGGCCGGCCTAGAAGGCGGGCCTTGCTCTAATGCGGGCTAAATTAGAACTATGTTGTGCCGGATGCGGACTAATGGCGGCCGGCGTCAACTAATTAATGTCGGATATAAAACCTCGTGGGGGCCTCGTTCAAGATGGCGCCTTCGCACTCCTCCCTACCAGCAGCGAACCACTTCCGCCCCACCACGGCCTCGCCACCTTACTGACGGCCAAAATTTTATATCAAACCGCTGCTGAAACTGACAGAAAGTTGTTTTCCAACTTTAAATTATAATAATAACAGTAACTGTATTGTAATTGTATTAAGATCAAAGAAAAAAAGACTCGTGAGCTGTATTCGATGTTTTCTGACAAATCCGAATCCATTCCTCTGACGTTTTGGGCGAAATCGAAGTTTCGCATATAGGTCATATTGACTCCAAACCGGAATAAATATCGACTTGAATATACATTGTTCAACCATTCAAATTATTTCTTACAGAAAAATAGAGGTTAAAATACTTCTGTTCACTTTAAATAACAAATATATTAAAAACACAATACTGGTTACGATACTTGGTCAGGGGATCTCCCCTGGCCTTTCTCCTAAGCTGAACAGAACACAGTATCCACTTCTGTGAATATGAAATAATGCTAAATCGGTGCAAAACCATCTTGCAGATCTGTTTTACTAATGTATTCAGCCTTTCTGAAGAAAAGATGAATTTCTTCCTGAAAACATATAAGATTTTATATGTTCATGATTATGATCAACGTGAAATAGGATAGCGTGTGCATGATGGGGCGCTTCAGGTTTACCGAAAACAGAGAACAATTAAGTGATTGTTAGGGACGGACAAAAAGTTTTCTAAAGAAATATCGTAATAACATTTCCTCCCCTTATACTCCTATTTACCGCCGCCAATAACACTTTTGGTTTCTAACTGAGCCGAGGTCATTATTCTATTATTATTATTACGATAATGGAGCAATTTCGTTTCTCAGGCTCGGCGGTTTGGTCTCAGAAGTATAAAGCGTATTTCCTGTAGGAATGTACCCCGCTTCGTTTCCGGTTTGCGGTTCGGTGTACGGTCAACCGAGTTCAGGTTCGCTGGTCAAAAAAAAAAACATTTAATATAAAAAAGCTATAATAAAAATCCATTTCACGATGGTAAGAATTAGTTTACTTTAATTGCAAAATGAACTTGTCTTAATAAAATACAAGAGTAGCCGCCAAAGTCCTGCGATGTTGAGAGCTGCTTCTATTGAAGCGTTAGAAAGATATTATAGATCGACAATCGATCTATCGATTACAATTTTACAAGTTAACTTTATTAAACTTCAGTTTTTATTTGGGAAAAGTGACATTGACGAATGAAACATGCTTTGTGAGACCTCTAATTTGAAGAATTATTACTTTGACAGAGCTGTCGACGCTGTTCGCCCGCGATATGAAGGAGATCTCAGATAAGGAATTGCCAGCCTGATAAAAAATTCAAACCGTGAAATATAATTTCTAGCAATAGAAGAAACAGAAACAATATATTCGAAGATACCTGTAAATCAAGTTGGCGGTCTTTCTGGGTCCGAAAAGCCGCTGAAATGAGGCCTTAGATTTAGATCTTGCTCGATTTATAACGGCCACGAGGGCAACATATTTTCGTTTGATTTATCCGGCCAATTAATAGACATTGGTAATTTTTTTTGCTTCATGCTTTAATGCTAAAAAATTGTTCGCCGCCACAAAGTCGTATGTTTTCCGTATATTAATTTCATACGGTTTAAAACTGAGTAATGGACACTTAAGGGAGGATTCAGGGATTACCCTTAAACTTCTTTAACATTAAAAAAATTTCGCTGATCGTAACGAAATTCATTTATAACAATGAACATTGATAGAAAGACTATTGGACTCAATTTAGATTCTTTGAAAGTTGAACATATTTTATTAATAGACAGAATCCTCGAAATCCTCGAATTCTTGTTTTACCTTAGTCCCAATTGTGAGGAAGGTATCGAAATCTTCATAATTAACATGTGCTGAAGATTAATATGCACATCTTAAAGATTTGAATCTGGTACATAATAATAATTTTATTATATACAGGTGTTAGTTCATTATTCAGGCGAAACCGCTCTATGGTTCTGAATATATTTTACGAGCCTCAAAGTCCAGCCTATATTTACTACGGCAAAATATCCAAACTAAAATATTAATCCAAACAATGTTCTTAAGGAAACGTTATTGAAATGAGGTTAAAATGAAAGAATCCAGTTCGGTACATTTCACGCTTGGCCAATTATGGCGCGGTTTCCCTCGAGTTGACTGAAACGAAACGGCCCGGCGAGTACAAGTCGTGACGTACAGCTCGTATTATTTAGCAAAACCAAATCCCCGGCTAATCTTAGAGACCGAGGCCTCTTGGTCGAGGCCAATTCTATAAATTATTGCTTCATAGACTCGATAATTTTCTGGACCGTGCGTTTGCATTATATCTCTCACTTGAAGTCAGAAAGTTATGAAAACACACTAACGGCAAAAATTGAGGCGTACCTTAAACAAAGTGGTGCCCATTTATGTAGCAATTAATTTATCGCCGAGGAGTTATAAAGCTATTGAACAGTCTGTTCAATTTGTAAATAATCCGTTGGAAGTAACAATTTTCGAGGTGTGAATAAAGCTTCGCAATAAATAATTTTAAAATTTATAGTCGTGACTTGAAATAGAAGGAAAAAAAGAAAAGAACCTAGTGGTTTAATGATTTTCATTGCACGTACAAACTGTTTATGTCTGAACACTCATCGTCTTCCCTTAGATACCTTAAACCATGTTTCATTTAAACAAGGGAGTGGGAAAAAACTTTTCAATATCCGTCAATGCAGAAACGATAAATTTGTTTAAATATTTCGTCTGGACTGAGATTTATAAGGAAACCAACTGTTGATTGATTCGCGTACTGTACACATATTTAAGGGAAAATATTAAATGAAATAATTTATTTGGCGCCACCTTCAGGAGGAAAGAACTAATCGAAGGCAACATGTTTGCGTTTGCGCTGACAAATGTTAGGAAATAAGAACGGCCGTCTCATGAAACATCGGGATTTCTCAGTCCCCCAATGAGGTTCTAAAAAATAAGTAGGACCAAAAAATATCGATTCCCCTTAGTTTGACCACGGCAGAGGCGTTCTTGCAGATTATTCCCGACAAGCGGATCCGTAATGTCCACGAATTCCCGAATTTCAAATGAAGGAGAACAATAAACTAATCCAATGTCCAATATGCGATGTCTTGTGTCTCTGGGACAACTGCGGAGGCGTCGTTTGACGAGGCTTGTCCCTTTCCGTTGCCCTTTTTGGCTTTACTGACGTCCGGGTTACTCATCTCCCGACCCTTCTTCTTCTTCTTCTTCTTCTATCAGATGCTACAATCCCACCTCGCCCCCTTATTGTGTTTATTGCTCACTTCATTATTCATCGACCCTCCCTCCTCCTACCTCCCCCCCCCCAACCGAACCCCTTGAAAGGTCTTCTCGACTTTTATGACAGTCGGACTGCCCTCGGAGTTTGTTTCAGTCGATGGTTTTTGGACAATTTATTGCTTCACGTTAGTTAAGAATAAAATCCAGAAAACAACGTTACTTGGTTACTTACGTAAATTTGTTATTCGAGACAAAAAAAAGTTGGCTTTTCTCCTTAATTGCAACATGGTATTGCGTTCCGTAACACTGTTAATCAATCTGCAGATTCATTGAACTATTTAATTCATCAATTGACTTATAATTTCTTATTTAGGACTAAATCGCCTCTTCGAGTTATAAATATAAAAATATATATTGGATTTTTTTTATCGTTCATTGGTGCAAAAGTACTAAACTAAGTGAAACTTTTCTGATTGTTATTTAATAATATCATACCATTTGGTCAATACAACACGAATTTCTTGCTGCTAAATTACAGAATAGCACTTTCTGTCATATTGCATCTGACATTCCACGCACGGAATCAATCATCTATGTAAGATGATTTTGAGTAAATATTTTTCCAGAGTGATCTAATCAAACTTTCCAAATCTCCCCCACCATTCAAAGTGAGTTATTAGTCGTTAGTCACGGTTTTTGCGCGTTTCCGTCTTTGTAAAGGGGACAGTTAATGGAATTATTATAATTTGTAATAGGATTAAGCACCTGAGCGAGCGATCAGTCTTAATATCCTGCCAAGGCCCTTATTCTTTCTTTCACAAGGACACAAAGTGGGAGGACGCGATCACGACCGCTGCGGTGGAAACTGCGAGAGACCGCGTATCCGATCCTGCCGGCAGTTTCAACACACTGATCGGGACGAACCGTGCAATTTAGTATTTACATTAGAAAAAGAGGAGTTAAATGAACTCGGAATGTTATTTTAAATATTTACCCGAGGCAAGGATTATTAAACATGTATACCTCTTCATTTGGGTGATAAAACTGTTAAATTCATTTCGATTTTTCTGAATATTCATTTTGATTTCAACCTGCCTGGGCCCGGAACGGTATATTAGTAGCAAAATATAATTACAGTGTTCAGTGCATACACAGTATACTAGTGACGATGGCGAAGCTGAAACTAATGTAACCTATGGAAATCGGCATACCTCACCTGTATCTTAAACTATATGTCGATGTTTTAGTTAGGAATGACGAAAAGTCCAAATCGGCCAAAAGTCAGATATGTTATACAAATTTTAATATTTCACTATTAACATTTTGATTTATTTTAAATTGAGTATAACTAGAAGAGTTATAATTTGCCCTCCCATCATCCGGAGAGTGTGAGGCGATGAGAAACATTGATGTAGGGGGTAGGAATATTTGGACTTGTTAGGGAAACTACCCCACCACTTAGCCTAATGGCGGCGGCAATCAGACTCATGATTTCGTGGCCGCCCGCTTAACGACTTAATAGCTCGGAGTTGGAGTTGTTCTGGCCGAGGCGTGGCGGGGTGTTAAAAGGAAATTTTTTGATTGCATTATTATTACCGCAAGGAAAGCCGTATTCCAATTCGGCTTCCAGGCGCGATAGGAGGAGGACCGCAATCAAGTAATAGGACCGAACAATAAATCGATAGGAGATTTTATTAGAGGGGGGCTACGGCATCGGTCTCTAAAGTGAGGCCCATAATCAAGTATTTTACCAAGAATTTAGTAATTTAACTCAAATTAGTTTTTATTAAGTTTTTCAGTGATGTACATTTTTTCGTACTCTATTTTCAGAGTTCGATATAATTTCCTTTACACACGTATATTGATCCGGTCGTATTTCCTCAGATTCCTAATATTCATTTAAAAAGCTTGTTAGCCGTCCAAAAGGTCTTGCAACAGCATCAATTACTATATCCACTTCTTCCTGTCGCCTTGTGCTAGACCAATTTTGTCTTTATTTTCAGCTACAAAATATCCACCTCAGAAAGAGAATAGTCATATCCACATTAAAAATTTCGATAAATTAATTCAGAAGACATTAACACGCTTCTAAATGTATACCCGGTTGTTAATTTAAAACTGAAATTCGAGTTTATTACATATCTGCACTCGACAAGGGGCCGCCGTTATTTAAAAACAAAATTGAAATCTATATTTCGGCCCGACTGGAAAAGCCAAATGGTATGCACATCCAATTTATAAACATTTTTTTTCTTCGGTCCGCTTACCTCTAAATTGGGGAACCTCGTTTCCCCCGGAGTCGAGTTCCTCGTACATTTGCATCAGAATGGACGTAAAAAGGAGCACTACTCGTGCTTTCGTCGGCCGTCCAAATCGTAACGAGCCGAGTGAAAATTTAATTCGGCGAGATTTTGTTTTTCCTACCGGAGCCGCTAATTGCCTCTTATTGTGTGCAAAACGTAAGTTGGCCCCGGGGCGGGGGAAGCCGGCAATTAAGATGGCGGGTCCCCCCCCCGCCGCCGGCCTTTTCTTGCCGTCTCGTGGGCGAATCAAATAATTTACAGCGCGCTCCGAGATTTTTTCTACTTACATCTGTCGCATAAACTGGCCGCGTATCCAGTGGACGCGTCCACTTTTATTTTCCCCCTCGGGACCCCTCCTCGGAGAGAAGTCTCTATTTGCATACGCCCCACCGGGACGACTCGGTCCCGATATAAGACTTTCATGAACTCTCATTGAATTTTCAATCGGTCCGAATAGAAATTGTCAATAGGGCCCTCCCCTCCCCCTTAATTAAGGCCGTCCACACGGCCGAGAGTTGTATTTAACTTCGTTAAATCTCGGATTTTAATTCGTTAAAAGCTCCGACGATTTAATTTAAACGGTTTCTTAAGAATATAGCCGGGCGGTCGGCCGATTAACATCGGATACGGACATTCCCTAGTCCCCCTGAAAACCGTACATCCACCGACTGCCCTTCTATACCTTCTCCAGTTCTAACTGAATATTCATTATTTTTGTCGAACCCCCGACCGCGAGAACAAATGCCGAGGTACCGGAGGCGGCCGCGACTCTATATGGGAGCGGTCACTCATAGACCGTCGTGCCTCCGCTAAAGATGGCAACGGAAACCGGTATGGCAGTGAGCCATAACCGCCTCACAACCAACATACACACAATACGATACATAATACATAACATAACCTTGTCCTTTCTTACTTAACGCTCGTTTTCTACATTCTCCGGGTAATTTACTACAAACAAGAAAACTAACTCGCGTTCATCATATTAACTGATATTAAACATTATAATAATTCTTCTCGTATAACTTTTTCGCAGCACTTTTACATTATCTGTTGGCAGGATAAAGTAACTGAAATTAGCCGTTTCATTTTATTAACGCGTACCCGAGGAAGACCCCAGTAAGTAGGTCAAAAGAACGGTGATATGGTATTGTAATACAATAATATTGACCGTTGTAAAAAGGCAAATTTTACCACTCCTCTTCTGCGTTAACAAATATTTCCGTCGATGAACGCGTTGGGAACGATACTGTTTAATGGAGAGACCCCTCCCTCCCTCCATCCCGCCACCCTGCCTTTATTTATGCGCCGCCTTGTCAATTCGTAAGCGCAGAAAACTTATTTGTTGATTACACATTATAGAGGCGGGCGGTAGGCGGTTCTGAGTGGGGAGGGCTGGCACGCTGGGGGGAGTGAACGGCCCTGCCCAGGATAAGTGAATTTCTCCCCAATGGGATATCCGTTATTTATAGGACACCGACTTGTCAACATCGGCCCCGAATGTAATATAATGAGTAAAGCCTCAGATAAAAATCTGTGCGGGAAAGAATCAACAGAATTTACGATCCGCAATATGTTTTGGAATCCGAGCCCAGTCGCGCGGGGGGTCGGGGGGGAAGGGGGCCGTGAATTAAACTGGAGGGGAATCGACAAAGACGTTGGCCAACTGATAGAAGCCGCCAATAAATCCTATACGGAGGGAAAATCAATTTGAAGAGTTTGCATCTTATATCATACTCGTCCTGTCCGGCCTCTAACTTATATAATAGGCCGCCAATTTCCAGCCAGATATGCCGGTTACCCGCTAAATAAATCTATTACTCCCGTGTGTGAAGCATCGTATTTATTACCTGTAAATACATTTTTTTTTGGCCGCGGCCGCCGGAGTAAATAAGCGAAATGATTCCGGTTTCGTCCGGGGTTCGTACACAGTTCAGACGTATAGACACTTTATAAATTGTAAGGGGAGAAATACAGCGTACTCAATTTGTCTCCCCTGTTTATTCCATATTGTACTACGAAGAAACGTGTTTCGGATAGGGCCGATAAATTATCGATTTCGCAATTTTTTTTCGAAAGAAATGCGTTTTCGCTTCTTTTTTTGCCATGTTCATGGGTTTTCGATTACTATTTATATTCTTAGCTCGTACAGATTTTCACCATCTTCAGTAGCAATCCGTCATTGAAACAGTGAGATGGTTATGCCATGGATAAAAAATTTGGTGCGTCAGCAGTTTTAATAATTTAATATATTTGTGGGTACTCGTTGGATTTTAGTCCCATTCAAACATTTCGATTATAGTACGCCAATTTTCACAAGTATTTTATTTCATCAATTGTCATTACGTAAAGCACAAATTATAAAATCGTTTATGACATATTTTAATCATTCTAATGTTAAGAATATTCGAAAAGGAAAGGTAGGATAAGAATGAGGAACGCTAAATAATTTTAATTCCAGCTCGCTGTTAATAATACATAAAACTCCTAAGGGATCCGCAGTGCCCTAAATGGCTGTGGACTGCGTAATTTTGAGCTAGGGAACAATTTTATAATGCTAAGAGAAACTTCAGAGGTGTGGAAATCTACATGTGTTGAAAACGATATATACAGGATTGCCCGCCTTAAGATAAATGGGTCTAAAAATTTAATGGTACAGAGATTACCCGCGGGTATACAAGCTTATAATTATTAATGGAAGACCGGTATAATATTTTAATACAGACGAAGTTTACAGCATTGCCATCATTATTTTTAATGATACAGTTCCGATTATTACCATGGATATTTGTCCGCGGTCGGGTGAACGGTTCTCGGACGGTCTTGCCAATTTTTTGGCCGCCGGTAATGAAGTCGAGAAAAACCCCCAGCCAGAAAGAGGCGTTTAAATTCATTCCGAACGCGAATTGATTGCGAGAGTGAAAAATATAAATGACGGGAGGATAAATCTGAAAGAATCAAGATAGTCGCGGAAATAAGCCCATCCGGCAAAATGTTATATACGACTTGGAAAATTAAGCGTTGCCGAGCGGGCGCAATTAATACATCGGTAGGAATAAAGTAGAGGGAGTCTCAGGGAGGTGGGAGAGGAGGGCGCTCTCGCACCGACGCGGGCACAATACAAAAAGAATCCGACGCTCAAGTAGTTTTAAGTTTCTTTAATTATCTGCCATCATAAATACTGTCCGGTTTAATCAAAAGTAAAAGCGTCATTTATTTATAAGCAATAAATTACAACGTTTATCGGCCCACAAGTTATACGTCCCCCCCCACTGCAGGAGCCACTGCCTTCGAGGACCTTCGATATTGCCGCTGATCGGATCCGGCGATAAACAGAACGATCGAGTTCATAATTATTTTGTCATTAAAAAAAGTGTCTATTAAATAAAAATAGTGGGAGATTTAGGCTGATTTTTGCCTTCGTGATCTATCCCGATATGGTCCACCCGAGCCAAGGCACGATTTCGAGCGGCGGACCGCGTTCTTTACCGGCGTCGTTGGGCAGTGCCGCCTCTAATGGACCGACTGCCCGGCCTAGGAGTTATTCGGCCCGGCTATATATAGGGCCCTTCCAATTCTGGAAGTGAAATCTTAAACCCACTTTTAATTAAAGCGAGCGCCCAAATATTTTCTAATTAAGGTAGGGGCGACGAATTTCATAAAGTTTCGGATCGGCCCTTGGTAGCTTTCGCAACGGCATTTGCCGAGTGCTAACATAAATCGTCCTGTCTCCTAGATTAATAAAAATCGAGTTTAATAAACAGTCAGTATTTTCCAGTCAGCTCTTCAAATCAGAAACGTTTATCAACAATGTCATTTGAACATTTTGAAATGAAAATTGTAATAGGTTTTTCTTTTCTTACATTCTTAACATTCTTACATAGGATGATCTTAGGATTTGTATTCTTTTTCACCTCAATTGATAACTTTCACATTCATTGTACGCCTTGTAATAACCCAGTAACTACCAGTCCGATATCTAGTCTTTAGGAAGTAAGAACTAAGCTATACATCACATAAACAAGTATTGAGAAATAAGTGTGAACATTTTGTTAAATAATATTATTAAATGAATATTTACACGTATATTAAATGAACACGCGGGGCCCATTAGGATTCTGTTACGCGGTTTATGAACGTGTCGCTTATGCAAGTTTTCATCGCTACCGAAGATTAAGGAAATGAAAATGCATGCAAAGTACACACCGGCATCTGTCATAATCTCGTGACTGAAAGTAAACTTCTGATTAACCCCGGACCCCTCGGCGGATTTCATCAGGTAGCATCTAACCTTTTGAAAGGAATCCACGGAAGAACGCAATCCGAGTGTGGAGCTGGGAATTCAAAATATCCGACGTTGTTATGGCAAGAAATGAATGCAAGTGTTCTGTAATACCATATGGCAGCAGACAAAGTTGTTGATAGCCAGGGGGATCATTATATATTATCTATTAAGGGCGAGTCTCGATCTTTGTAACTTGATCGCGCCGGTGTTGAAACCGTAACTGTTTCCTTCGAGCGAAGTCCAATGTATATATTCAACGGATATGTGGTCTAATGAGTGACATATAAGCGCATAATGTAGGGCAATTCCGCCTCATGTTGGTTTTGATTTAGTGGCAATTTCTCCCCTCAGTTTATGTATATATATATATATATATATATATATATATGATAAGTTATTTATGGAGTCTGAATTTATACCGGTCCGAGACATTAGTCAGTCTGGCGAATAAGTCAACTCACGAACGCCAAACGGGCTGTGACCTTCGGGGCTGAGCGCAATGAACCAGTGAAAGGTGAATTGATTCAAAACCCAGATTCAATTTTCATCGAACCGCATAACATCGTATCTTATTAATTGCTCCAATATAAACCGAGTGCGTTTCGGGCCGCCCTCTGTAAATGGGCATTCGGTAATTTGTTCGGTGTCACAGTCCGATTATTGTGGCGCCTAGCGTTTCACGTGAGCTATGTCAGCCGGTCGACGACGAAACGTTACGTAATAGGTGGGGGATCACAACTGTTTCTGAATTTAATTTCAATTAAAAAAACGCGTATTTAAAAATAAAAACATAACTGTGAAATTAACACAGGTGTGTTAAGCTTCATTATAATGGAAAGGCAATATTGTAATTTAAGAAAAACTTACTCCCGAATTTTCACTTTTCAAAAAACTATTTTAAAAAGCTTCATCAAGCAGTAAGTGCGTGGTATTAACCCATTGGGGAAATTGCGTAATTAGGTATTAGCTTTCTTACAATTTTACGACAGTGTAGGAACAGTACCAAAAAATATTATTGTGGATTTTAAATGTTATTTTTCGATTTTATTCACTTGAACCTCACCACTCTAACCCGGTAGTTGTGGTACTTTACTATTCTCCTGCTGATGTAAGCCTTATCCATTCTTTCTCTGTCTTGTCGACGATTGTTTCCATGCCAAGGTCCCCGTCTGAGGATGTCGTCGTCTCTAATTTACCTCGGCGCTCCTGCTGTATTTTGCTTTGTTTCGAAACCGCCGGATTAATTTAACGTTCTTTCCCTTCTTGCGAAAGGGGCAGTTGTATACTGTGTATACTGTTGTATACCGGAGGGTTTATCTTATTGAACAACATAATCCAATCCTGCAAATGACAGCTGATGGCTGATATTTTCTTCTGTACAGAATATTCGTCTCTATAATTCACTGGAAATGCCGGTTTGAAATGTATGTCTCAACAATTTTTTTGACTTCCTCATACTCAGTACTCTTTCCAGTTTATAACCCAATGCGCGATTTTATTTTTCGCCTCACTACGAACGTACCCACTCATAAAAAGGTTTACGATATAAATAACGAACGCACTTCGAACAGACTACGACCTGTTTTCATTGGGAAGTAATTTTCTTTGGTGGGCGATCAATTCGATAACGTTATCAATTCGTATACGTTCGAATGAGCCCTGATTTATTATTCCGCTTGCACGAAAAATATGCCGATAAGACGAAACCGGTTTCATGCCGGATAAAACACGCGAGTAGTGATTGACTACTTACTATCGCCGGTTGATTATAACTCGAACCCTTTCAGGAACATTTTAAAGATTTTTCAATTTACTTAGATTACAATCGGGGCAATAAACCGACGGTTTAGAATTTTCGCCAACTCATCGTTAAAAAATCGGGCTTGGAACTATTCAACAATCTCTTGACCGAAGGTTCAGTTCGTCGGGAAATGTTCGAAATCGTTTACCGAATATTGCGAAAAGCAGAAATATTTAAACAAAATGCTCGAACATGGATGGCATTTGATAATCTAACTTAATTTAAAACCGCTAAAAAAGGTCAGCAATGATTTGCGATGGTCTCACTGCTCGTGTGCTTGATACGGTCATCATCAGCAACATCTGAAAGGTAGTATAATTGCATTTGCCGCTTTGAAGATAGTTTCTATTGATTTTATTATTATTAAAACACGATGTAAGGTCCGTTCCCGAACCAATCAGGCAGGCCATAAGATCATCACCGGGATAATAAATGACCCGTTTGGATATAGGCTTGCATGTCTTTTCGAGAGGAAAACGAAAATATCAAAAGCTAGACCGGTTTCCGTTGCTCGCCAACTCCAGTAGCTGTGCTACCACAATTTATGGTTCCTTTCGGATTTTTGCAGGGCGCGTCACCTCTGAACGGTTGCATGACTTCCGTGGGGATTCGCTGAAGTAGAGAGGATTACTACCCTCGTGTACTGATATCTGCTAAAGTACCAACCTCCATAGATGGTTGTGAAAGTAGAGTCGCATTATAACGACTGCCTAGTCATTGTAACGACAGGAAGACGAATGAAAAAAAATTGGAAGCCCTTTCTGTATAAGTTTCACCGTGTCTACTTACGGGGCTGAAAAGGAATGATTGGTTTAAAATAAAACTGGATTACATAATTATAGATTTTATTAGATAACGTGTTCTGAATATTCAACTGATTTAGCAGGAAGAATTCATCTAGTGCAAGAAATGGACAATAAAGAATTGGAATAGGAACATATTTCGAAAAAATACAGGATCAAAAGGCGTTCTACTTAACTTTACAAAAAATAAAACTTAAACGTTGTTTTTATCTGTAATGAATAACAAACGAATGAACGACATTTGTTAACAGCGTACAATTCAAAACTCCCAGTTCATTTTTATTTTCTTCTACCCCCCTAGTTATGAATTCTTTTTTTACTTGCCTCGAGGTAATGACAGTACCTTTCAACTAATTTTAGGAATGTGGGCAGTGAGCAATTTTGGACGGCGTATTTGGACGACAAGGTCACGGTTAAACTGGATTTGAGGATAAGCGATGGCGGTGATATTCTGTGATATAAAGGCTGTTGGTTATTATTGAATTTTAACTGTAGAGTTTTCCTTATCATTTTGCGGGACCCCTCCCTTTGTCCTTATCGGTTTCTGTGATGTCATACGGTGTACGTAATTTATTGTTCGGTAATAATTTCGATTTAATATAGAGCGTGTCATATTAACATCCACCTTGCAGCGATGAAACGGTAATTTGTTCTTGTCCGACGAATAAATATGAAAGGGGAATAATTTATTGCCGGGCAAATTAAAACAGGTGCCGGTCCTTGGCGGTATGGGATAGGCCCTATTAACTTCCTGTCGCCCTTCGGACGGCCTTTTGGTTACTTTTCGTTTTTTTTCTGAAACATTGTTCCCAACCATTATATCCCAACATAGCGAGTGGTACATGTCAGTAAATTATAACTGTATCGGCCATCTCGTTAGAGCGATGTACAGGCGGCCACGTTACAGCAGCGTTCACCGAGGCCCGGGTCGAACCGGCGTAATGGAGATGTAGGCCCCCCCTAGTACCATCTCCTGTTACCAGCCCGTCTTTGTGGAAATTCGCGTACGTAGGAGTTGTACGTGGGCCGCCCGTATCCATCGGTAATAGCTTTGGGGCCCGATCAGAACGGTTCAAATTTATCGATCGCGAGTTGATTTATTCATCTATTAAGGAGTTTCGAGGCGAAAACCATTATTATTTGTCACGGTCAGGTGATCAATGAATCGCGCCGTGGAATTTGTTAAGAAAAACTGGCGATGAAAAAACTGCGTTGAGGACAGTCAATATTTACACTATGCTTCAGTTTTACGAATAAGCACATAAGGCTATTCCAATGTGTTAATAACACTATTTTTTCTGTCTCTTTCCCATTTAATTTAGATATTAACCCGGGTTCCGCCTGGCTGTTGTAGCCTAATTATTTCTTCTTCAGCTGGCATCACACACGGTGGCAGGAACGAAGTTGCAGCCGGATCGCAGACAGCCGGCCGGCCCGGATTCGAACTTGGCTCAATAATAAAGAATGCAATCAGGGGCCGGTGCCCGCACCGTTAGCCGGCATTAATTAGGTTCGAGCCCTAACGAACGCTATTCGCCAGTGGGGATATAACGCCTGTACGACCCGACCCAAGGCCCATAAATTTAAATCAACATCGTTCAATTCCGGGGGGAGGGGGTCGGAACGGTATGTCGCCCCGCAAACGTTAAATCAACCCGCTAATACGGAGTCGAAATATCGAACGGAAAAAGGAAAAACGCGTGGGCAGGAGCGATCGATTTCCGCCGGAAGGAAGGGGGCATTAGGTCGTCATCGAGCGGCGCCCCTGCAAAAAAATCAATTAAAAGTCGGGAAAAATCGGGGGCGACGTCATAATTTAAAGGGTATTTTAATTATACGGGTGATTCGGACGTAAATGGCGGCCGCGGGAGTTGAAAGGATCGCCAACCGGTAATAAAGCAAATAAGTTTCGATTCTAAAGAGCGGCGATGGCCAGCCGAAGCCCGTTCCCGGTTTGGACGGGTCAACTAAATTAAAAGTTGCTTAATTCACCGCTCGGCCGGTATCCCGGCGCCCGCTCCTCAGGCCGCATACTTAATATTTTATCTCAATCTAGTATGCGATATGCCGCTCCTCCATTTATTCACGTGCCTCCCTTTTGACCTCGTCGAAAATTTAAATTAATAACCGAAAATTTAAATTACCCCCCCCCCCATCAGCCGGGGCGACCAGTAGTCTCCTCACTTTATTTATTCTGGCCAATTAAAAAACGTAATTGAAAATGGGTACTAAAAGAAAATGGCGTTTCGCGTTTTACTTTCACCGCGTCGATAGCCGCAACGGGAGATGACGACAGGTTGCGGGTATTTAAAAAGTTCCGGCTCTGTTAAAATAACCCACCTTTATAGTTTTATTTCGCAATAAAGACAGCTAGGAAAATATATTCACGACGTCCATTCGGACAGTATATCGGACTGTATGCCTCCTATGGTTTAATTATCAGTTGAGGCATAAAAAATGTCGGCAGTCCATTCAGTTTCTGGTAGGTGATGACAATTGCGGCGGTGGCCCGGGGGGAGGACATCGGTTGGGGCGAGGTGTACCATTAGGGCCACTTAATGGCCCAATTGGGCTGTGTGCAGTGCGGGGACACAGTCAAATACTTACCTCCGTAATTGGCTCGCACTTTGATCTAGGCCCGCATCGCCTCCCCTCAATCACCGGCCCCTTCCTTTACCGGCCACAAATTGGCCCGAACGTCTTCCCAGGAAACTGAAAATCCGTCATCCAGTCGTCATCTCCGGTATACGCCCAGGCAGTAATCTCGGAATTAAATTCTTCTAAGTCCCAAAACATGTACAGAACTAACGACGATATTCCCAGAACAAGCGGACTTGGACTCGGAAAGAAACTATAGCTTACAATCCCAAGTAATCATATTTTGTATCCATACTCCTCTATATTTTATTCCGATATTATTCTAATAAAATTCGGATGATTTTAATAATGCACTTAAAAATATACTTTAAATTCAGTTTTTCGTTTGGTTTCGTTAGTTTTACGCTTTAGGACCAACCCCGTCTACCTACTCTATGCACGATCAAAAAATGTCATGTGCTAAATTATAGCCGGTCCACTGTGAAGTTTCCTGGTCTCAAAAATGTTCCATTTCCTTTGCGTTCGCACATTTGCGTTATTTTATTTTATCTAAATCCCCGTCGTATGTGGGGCGCGGACACCAGAAGCCGCAGGAGCGGTTTGTGTAACGTCTGTTGACTGGTTGAGGGCTGTAGTATGACGGGCTCGAAACGGTACGCAATAAAAAATGTCCCGTATGCTAAATAGGCGCCGGCTATAAAACGCTGGGAAAGTCTGATTTAAGGAAAATAATCCGAGTAAAATTTGCATCGAAACGCGCGGTTTAAAAAAAATTCTCAGTGCACGAGTTGCCACACTCGGTGGCATTGGCATGAATGCAGCGGGAACAGCTTTTACTCGAATATGACTAAGCCATTGGTAAGCCAATTTTAGATAAAGGAAGGTACTAACTTCGTTACTTATCAGCATAAATGCAACCCCATATAATAAGTGGACAATAATCAGCGGTACGATACTAACTAATAAAATTTGGAAAGTACAAAAATTGCGCGCAATTGTATGCTACATTTCCTAGCTTTCCTGAGCTTGGAAGAATGAAACAACATATTTTGATTTATTTAAGTCAACTAGTTCATTTTGAATTACTCATAGCACAAAATATGTCAAAGGATGATTATGCACTAAGCATTATGTATTCGGATAAGCGGCTGAGCCCTGCTTTTATACCAATGTTGTTCGGACCCCGAAGAAGACGGAATTTTTAATAATACACTGGTCTGCTCCACTGGGAATGCGGGCCCAGAAGTGTGTGGAGAGATAAGCGAAAGCTCAAGTGCAGCCCATTTTCTCAAACACTAGATTTGCCATATAGGTAAAAGAAACCTGGGAATTATTAATCGGCATAAACCTCATATAGCGAGGTGGGGAGGGGGGTTCGCAACCCCAGTTGGTAAACACCGATAATCAAATGCAACATTTCTTGGTCTTCCTATAATGCAGTGGACTTTTATCTGAATCCATTCTTACTTCAGGGTGGGGCGCTCTCGATTCGGCTGTGTCTTACAGGGCGGGCAACGGCGGTGCGTGATGGACTAGAAATGCGGCAAAAAACGCGTAGCGGTAATGGCCCTCTCGGAAATGGGGACCGGACATTGGCCATTGACTGTGGGGCGATTTCCCTCGGGCTCGAGAAAACGAGGCGGTGGCCAGATCAAAAGAGGAGAAGATGATAGGCCTCCATCAGCGAGCTGCCCGAACACCCTCCCCTGTTTACCCACCTCAGGTAGTAAACCAACCCCTCCACCAATAAATGGCTTTAGGATCTACTCCTCTGAAAGGTTAACGCTGTCGGCGTTTCCCTTCAAAATATTCACTTAGTAATTCCATTCACTTCTTTGTATACCCTCTACTCGTCCCACAAAATAAAAATACAATACCGCGTATAACATTTTCTACAACTGAAGTCAATTTAGTAAAATTTATTTAAAAACTACAACAACAATAATTATTAATAATAAATAACTATCAGTCCTAGGACGTTCAAACAGATACTTAGGAAGATAAGCCGCATCATGGTGGGAATCGTGACTATTGTGTTTCCCCGTAGGGAATGAATATTTTTTTTAGCTTTTCGTTATTCAGTGTTTACGACCATTTGTAACGTATTAGAAATATTTTTTTAAATTTCTTTTATCTTGTGTCTTAGTAACGATGATCGAACGAAGTGTGCGACTGACCATGGCGAGGAACCGAAGCCGGTCCAGCTTAAAACCAAGCAGGCGAGTGGAGTGAGTGCATAAATTATTAAATTAATATCAATGAAACAGACAAGTTTTTATAATAACAGGTTGAATATTCCTCAAAGTAAATACGGCAATTGAATTCTTTCTCCCGCATGATTACAGACCCTCGCATCTGTTAAATTGAAATACGAGGCTAATTAAAGATATGTATTCGTTACCCCTCAAAAGGGGGTCTACGAAAAACCCGAAACATAAAACTTTGTGATACGCCCAATTTCCATGCAGTCATATTGTACCGGTGACGGACCGAATTAATAATACACCGAATGAATGGTAGCCGCTTGTTTATTTATTCCAACGTCCTCCCCCCCTGTAATCGGTTGTAGCGCTAATGAGCACTGATGTATGTTTTGTGCCCGGTGAAAACAATTCTTCGCACGTTTAACATTGTCGTAAATTAATTGAAACGTTAACGACTCATACGGGGCCTCCAACCCCGCCCTCCCCCCTTGAAGGGTTTATAATTCGATGAAGGTTTTAATTGAACGGAACTGAATTCGAGTGTTGGGTGCGGTGAAGGGGAATCTAAAGTTGGGATCGGAGCGATAAAATATGCGTGAATTATAGTCCGTTGCCGTCTAATGACAGTTCCCCTCCACACACCTCGCCCCGTTCTTTCTCCGGGCTCCTCTCTACGCAAACTCGATTCTAATTACCCCCGGATTGTCGTCGTCCCTGACGCTATGTCGTTTGAATTTAAAACCGAGAATTTCCCAAGCGGGGACTTGCCGGGTGCGACTGTTATTTAAGGATCGGGCTACCTCTAGCCGCCCATGATTTATTTCTGAAACCGGGCGATCCTCTTGTAAGATGATTCCATTGAATTGCTAATGTTTCCGTGCGGCGCCGTTTTCGCAGGCCGGTGAGCGAAAATCGGCACTTTGGTCGCCCGATCGACGGGATAAAACGCAGGAGGAAAAAATAACAGGAGACTCGTACTACTTTAATTAGCGAGATAAATCGACGGCAATTACATTGAATAATGAGGTAAATCTATTGTATTACTAATAGGACAAGGGGAAGAGTGTATACGCGTTTGTCCCTCATCGCCCGACTTTGTTTACGTCCACTTTAAAGGAACGGAGGTTGAGAACAGATGTCCGAGGTGACCACAAAGTATTAAAGCGCCATTACCCGCTAAGTAACTCACCGTCGCCCCTGTGACTAGGCCTCATTCGCTTTTTATACAAATTAAACGTGTAACAACTACGAAATTTCCCTGTTTGTCTCTCGTCTAACGTACGAAAGAACTAATAAGGAGAGTAGGTATTTTTTTTAGGGAGAATGCCCTTCGTAAAGCAAAATTATATTAATCGCTTGCGGATTTTTCTGCACTTCATGTCGTGTTCTGCCCGTACTTTTGTTTCAAATAATGACACGGTGAAATAAACAATAATAATCGGTGCTTTCAATTGGAGGAAGAAAGGTAAGAGTACGTAAAAATACGGAGTAAATACATAATGCAAACAATGCTTCTGTGCCCCCAAATATTTTGAAAATGACAATAATTAATTTAAATTTGCTGTCTGTTTGTCGAGTGTATGTATATCGATTGACAAGAAAGGCAAATTGCCAATCATCCGGATGTCGACATTGAAGCAAGCGCATATTACGGGTACGACGTTAATTGATAACCAACGGGAAAGGGGGGGGTAATTCGAAATTTCAGAAATTGCATATATCGAGTAATGAATCGGTGTTGTCATTTACTCGAATGACTGTAATAATGAATAAGTGGCCACTTTCTAATCCCCTGCGATAGATCAATTTATCAATACCGAAGTAGACCCCCAATCATCAGTAACGTTATTAATATTCACACGCTCGAGTCGCTCTATTCGCGTTGAATATTTAATTGAATCGGCCTCCTCATACACCACCGCTAATCCTCTCCCACTTCTAATAAATTGCCGGTTGAAAAATAAAGGGAATAAAAACAAAAACTGTAAAGAAGAAATTACGTAGAAATTCAATTTCAAGAAAGGATTCTTTTTCTTCAAATGTCAACTTTCCTTAATCATTCGAATATTTACAAGCGAAGCGTTTGAACCTTTGCCAGATATGTGGGACTTATTTTTCAATGTACTTCTTTTCCTACGGCCAACAAATGCCCAGCAATATGTTAAATTAATTTCGTTCCACTATTGAGTTAGCAGCAATATTTATACTCGTTATTTAAAGTCTACTAGAAACACCGGGCGTTAACTGATGTATCGCCTATTAAAAATTCGTTAATACACATATAGTGGCGGGTAAATCAAAGGCCGAATAACTTTTGAAATAACTGCACGGGTTTCTAAGGTATTTCGTTCGAGTGGGAAGTTTTTTTATCAGAATTATTCATTAAAGTTGAATACTTAATTAGAAATACCTTCAAGTTATCCAGCTGTTACACGACCGACATTTCATGTTCCGTAGATAATTATTTTATCTGCCATATTTGTCCAAAGTATGTATCTTGTAAAATTAGACACCTGCAGCTCCCGCACTGCTCGGTTGTCCCGTTAATGAAACATGTTGAATCTATTACCAGCCTAAGGCTGAAAACAATTTTCTCAAGGAATACGCGCCAATAATGCACCCTATAATATTCTTCTAATCTCGCGGAAAATAAGATTTATTCGGGGGTTTCGATTCAACAAGTGTGCAGGGTGTATGTGATTAAGTCGTAATATGGGCACGTATAAAAACTGAAATTTTTATGTCCTTCGAAACTCGAAATATCAATATTTATGGGAATGTAAGTTTTAATTGGAAAATTCAATTGGTAGTCTGGCCCCGAGCCGTATTCTACCGACCGGAGGACTTAATTCGATTCTTTATTGCGTAGCGCCCGAAACAGTTAATAAACTAGTAGAGTAAGATTTTATATATATATATATATATATATATATATATATATATATATAATTTTTTTCCCTACCACAGTTTCCTTAATGTTCGCGCTTTGACGTTTAATAACGCCGGATTCAATTTCGGCCCGTCCTCTCAAATCTGACGGCGCTCATTAATTGAGATAACTGGGCATTACCAAAAAGTTTCTCCCATTAGAAAAAATATAATTATTTATTTATATTTATTTTCACTCTCTCAGTCCCTAACCGTGTATATATATATACATATATATACATAAAGATACCCCACGTTGGGACCCGACGTCGAAAAACAGGGACACTAAATATCGAACTAATTATGGTATTACTGGGTTTCTCTTTCCACAGGGTATAATTCATTCCTCAGAGGCTGAAACCTGTAAACCGAACAAATTCGGGTACTCGAGTTGTTCGTCTTGTTTTTTCTTTTCGTCCGCTTTTTGGGGCGGCGGCTCTCGGGCGCGGAGGAACGCGTCCCTGAAAATATGAGCCGGAATTTTAAGCCGTTGGAATAAATAAATAAAAATTAATTGAAAAACGGAACGATAGACTCGACTCCGATTCGGTTGACTTTCATCACCCCGCGGGCATTATTTATTTATCGCGGTTCGCGATCATTTTTGTCTTTCTTTTTTTTGGGGCTGCGTCCAAAATTGTTGGCCGCAATTTTAAGCAGCGAAAGACCTGTGTAGGAAATTTAGTATTTCATTATTCTAGGAATTAAAATACATTATAACCCCGCGTCTACTTTATAAAAATAAAATGCTTCATGTCGTGTATAGAGTATGATGTAGGGGCTCATAAACGTAAATTAGGGTGTAGGGATGATGGGAAAACGTGTGCTGTAAGAGAAAACCAAAAAAAAACATTATCACAAGAAATAATATTATGAGAAAATATAACAGAGATAGTGCTGACAGCATGTTTTATGTAATGCGTAAGTAACTATACTACAATATTACTGAGGGAATGTTCCTGCCGGCGGCGTGAAGCCTTCATTGCGGTACTAATTTGCAGTCTAATTAAACTAATTACAGTACAATCTGCGGGTTGATTACACTAATTACAGTATGATATGCATCAAACAAGACGGAACAGAAAATCTTATTAACAGTTTCCATTAAAACCTCCTCTACTACTGTATGGAAATTGACGTAGGCAAAGAGGGAAATGATTTCGTGATTTCAGTTCACAGGCAGTCTCTATTTCTATGGGCCCCGTGTAAAATCTTAAATGTACAACATAATTTGGTAACAGACCTCTGTGTGTCTTCAGAATGAACAATACCTACGCGAATTTGTATAAACTAATTCCTGTGTAGTTCCTTTTAAGTCGGAGGTGCACGGGATCTTGGCGTAAAAGGAATGTAGCACGGATTTATGGGAAAACGGTGGATTGAGACGGTGAAATGGGAATGTGGAGACGGAGCGAACGATAACGGATAGGGAGAGAGAGAGAGTGAGAAAGAGAGCGCGTTGAAAAACGGACCTTCGAACGAATAGAGAAACGAATTAGCAGACCCCCGATTTCCCGTTATGGCCCGGCCTCCATTTTTGACTAGGCATGATTTCGAGATCATGATGATGCTATCCAACAGACAGGATTCTCGCTATGGAAGCTTTACGACGGCTTATTCGACTTCCGCCTTATCGACCACATATGCAAGTACTGTACATTCATGTGTCAACACCTATTACGGACTTGAGCTTTGATAACTGATACAGTATTCAAACTGACATAAATATTACCACGTTGTACAGTTGTTTTGACCGTTTATCCTATTAGTCAAGTGAATTATTATTACATTATTCTAATAAATGAAATTAGTTATGTACCTGATAAAGTCAAATCGCAGGTGATATGTGTTGATTGAATTCTACCAAATGTTTACGTAATGTTTCATTTTTTCGAAATGTAGAAATAAAGTTATGCGACGACGCTGGGTGGTTTGCACTGATGTCCTATTAGAGAATGTTGTATTTACACACAGAAATTGTTTACGAGACCGGTCGTCCTTCGTCGATGGATACATAACTGAATATCTCCAGTCACTTCCGCATTATCTTATTTATGTACGCTTCTAATAATATTCAAAAGGGAAAAGTTTATAAGTAATGTCAGTCGTGATCGCTAGTAGTTTCTCAGCCTTTTCAATTTCGAGCTCAAATTAGCTAGCCATATTTTATTATAATCCAGTTGTACTTGAAACGCAAATTGAATTTTTTTAAACACTCTTTTCTTAATTCTTTCTTTTTAACATTATTGTTATGTATATTGCTATTGGACAACGATTCAAATATTTTGATAGCATGCATTTTGAGGAATGTAAATATACTGCACCTATATTGTAACGTAAACGCATTAATTTAATTTATCGTGCAAAAAACGTATTATAAGTGTAAAATTAAAAAACAAGGCCCCGTTTATTCATTTCTGTGATAGCATTTTCCCCTCTTCTCACATATTACCCAGCAGGTTTTTAGGAACAGATCACTTTAGCAATCAAACCATTACATTTGAGTCTACATGGTGTACGTAGGCCTACATTTTTTCCCTTTTTAGTTTTCGTTTAGTAAATTTATTTTTTTGATGAAATAACGACTCATTAGTGAGGCCCGAAACCGAAATAAATACGGCATGCGATAGAAAGAATATTTGGGAAAGGAATCAAATGAATAAACCTCGTTAGTAATCTGAAACTCAATTCTGTCTCATTTCAAACACAAAATATGTCATTATGAAGAAGCGCCAAGAAACATGATAAAGTTAAGTGGTTTGTAAAAGGCCGTTATATATATATCAGTTATGTGAAGCAGCCCTGGGCATTTGTCAGGAAACCAATTGTAACGGATTCCAAGTCAGGAAGCCATAAAACTTTACCTGTCCAAGCGCAGTTTGCAGAGGCCGGGTGGCATTTGGCGTCCCAGGTAAACCGATAACATTTAGGCCACTCATTTGTGTAGGGCAGATTAGATAGAGGAATGTTCGAGGTCCTTCGGGGGCATTAGTCACCCGCCACATACAAGTCGAGTTGACAATTCTATCCTTTATTGAAGGTTCACTGTGCGACTATATACATCGTTTCAAAACGTCAAAATTCCACATTTATGGACATCATTATTAATTTTCCTTGCCGTATAATATATAACGCGTGTTATCTATTACAAGGCAAATGCATGCCATAATGAATAATTCATAAGGGTGGATATGATAGGTAGAACAAGAAACACTTGGAAACGAATTGAAATTCTTTAAACGGATTATAGCCGATATAACTCATTAGGAAGAAGATGATACCTTATAGAAGACAAAATTTATTTGTTTTATACTTTACGGTTCAATTTGAAACTAAATTGAACTATGCGAAGGATTTACAGGTACGTCAACAGTTTTGCTATTTTCTGTACCTAATTGGTGCTAATCTATACTGATTCTCACACCTAAGCAATGTTACAAAAAAATTATCGTTTTTCTTATGTTCGGTACTCCGAATTTGAATAATGAGATCGTTATCCGAGATCTGTATATTCAAAGATCAGACGGTTTAGGTATAGTTACTTAAACAATTTATTACTCCTATCGGGATATATATGTATATATGTAATGTTACTTAGAGAATTAAATATTGCAGATGAAAATAGTGGAAAGAGGCGTTCTAATCACTGCGACGGTAAAACACGAAAGTGAAACATCGGATTTTAAAATCTTTTATTAATTTTGATCCCAGTTCCACCGGATCGGTTCGAAAGTCTGCGTTTATCCGACATAGATAACATAGGGCGGCGTAGTGGAGGAGCCGGGGCGATGAAGGGAATGCCGGCCTACTTGTCATTCAAGCCGCGTCCGCTCGGTGGCCCCCCTCCCCCTCCCAACCCCCAAAGGCTTCTCATCACACGCACACGGAATATCACGCACGCGGCACACACGCACTTACACTAGCACACTCGCTCACCAATAGAAGCCTCATCACTATTACCGGCCCCCTAGAATTTCAAGTTAAATTACACAGCCCCCCCTACTCCTCCCATTCGACCCGCCAACCGACTCTGCCCTCTACTCTACCACAGTAGATATTGAAAATATGCATATTAACTCTACGAGAGAGAGAGAGAGAGAGAGAGAGAGAGAGAGAGAGAGAGAGAGAGGGTGAGAGTGAGGGGAGTAGGAGCTCAGGGTATCCGACTCTGGGAATCCACAAAAACGTCCCCCCCCCCACCAACTTTTATGGCCCTTCCGATCGCCCAGATATTTTAATCGAGACTGCACGGTAGATTTTTTCATTTTATATATGTTTGTGTGTTGGGGACACGAACGCCGCCCGATTGTCGTTCAAATATCCCCAAGTCGAAATTTACGAAATCGTCCGACGCATATCTG
Organism: Lethocerus indicus; assembly: GCA_019843655.1. NCBI lineage: Eukaryota > Metazoa > Arthropoda > Insecta > Hemiptera > Belostomatidae > Lethocerus > Lethocerus indicus. The sequence goes on from JACDQD010000006.1 coordinate 20,973,334, forward strand.
CTAAACTAGTGTCCGACCCGATATTAACATTGTTAGAATTTTAGTACCTTATTTTATTTCGCAATTGTCGGGAATCATTGAGTATCGAAATGAATTACATCCAGGTATTTCAGGTATGAGACATTTCTCGAGACCGGTTGCCTAAAAAATGCATTCTAAGGACAGAATAAATAATTAATCCCATATTTAAATAACTTAGATTCCGTATAAGAAGGAAGGGCACCGGGCGATCGTGATTTATATTCATGGAAAGACAATCGAGTAATTATAAACGGCTTAGTCTGTCCCTGTTCTAGTATTGTTATTGTCGGAAGGATTATTTACATCCGCAATTAATTAAAATCGGAATTTTAATTCTGTATTATACTCTCAATTTTTAAAAACGATACGTTATCTGACCGAATATAAACGGTGGAACCAAATCTTTAACTATCTTTTCCATCCCACATTATGAATCGTAAGGAGACGAAACTAGCTATATCAGTAAAATCGAATGTTTCTTATAACAGTTACTCTATAACTTAACTCTCAAATGAAAATCTAAGTCGCTGCTTAGATAAAAATAAACGAACCGCCAATGTGTCGATCAAATAGGACGTACGAAAGGTATTTCATTCTCATATTAAAATGCCATTGTTGTTTATTCGCGTATATAAATTTCGCCTGGAAATTTATTAATTCCCCGTGAAAATACCAGGTCCCTATATCAGGCTTCAATTTATATAAACCAGATTTTTCAACGATAGTCGTTCCGGCTTCGCACTTTAAAGTGAGACTCCATGGCGGGGAGTCGCGATTGTATTTTTAAATAACGATTGAAGAAGTGTGTGGTTATGAATAAAATTATAGTAAGAATTGGGACGTTACGAGGTATAAGGAAACGGTTGTCCTTAGGTTTCGAAATCGAAATCATGTTTTCATTTTCTGAGGCACCTGCAACTTATAACAACATCGACCAGAATGAAACTTCAGTAAAAAGTTCAGATTTCAAATCGAATTTCGGTACACCATATAGGAATTTAATAGATATTTCTTTTTAATATTCTATTTCTATCGAGTTATTCTCATGCACGGTATAATGTGTTGAACACGTTCGTACAGAATGGGTTAGTCCAAACATTTATCTCGGAGAATTGCTAAAGTACGTTTGGCCGAAAGCCAATCACATGAGCCTTTTACCGAGGCATCAATCTTGTCATCAGTTACACGATACAATACGTTTAACGGTTAAATCATATTAATTTTCTCCGAAGTTATTTATGAATATCACAGTCCTGGATGAGGTGATCAACAATCGATCAGCGGTACGATGAGTCATAATAAAAATTTTGCCTTGTAAAAATTAATTTATACAGCGATCAGTCTCTTAGAAAATTATGCGGGTAAATAAATCAACGTATTTACCAGAAATGTACTTCGACTGTACTCAATATCAAACAAAATTACATTATACATAAATTATAATGCAAATGTTGATATAAGGAAAAATACTGAATATTTTATACTTTGTCAATACAAGCGAACCATCATGTGCTAGTTGCTGATGAGATTTTAACTGTTAATAATATCTGAGATCTCTTCTTATCGATATCTATATCTATCTGGCACAAACTGAAATAATCCCTATGTATTATGATTATTATGGTGGTTTAATATTTCTTGTTTTGTTATCTGTGAAATCAACTGTGACAGGAATAGTTTAGTAACAGTATTGATTCTGTGTGTTACTCTAGATTAGTACTAAAGGGGGAAATAAGAGAATAGCGATTGTATATTATCGAAATTTACGTATACTTTCGGCTGAATTCGTAGCAATTAATGCTCGGTGAATTGATTCACTGTTGCTAGACAGAATATTCTGATAATGACTCTCGGCCGAATATTTTGCTGAACAGAAAATTTTGTAAGAGCCACACCATTCGGGCGGCGGCGTGTATATTGTTTATGGGTCTGAGCCAAGTTCTTAGTAAGTAAGGGGATATGGAAACTACCGGTTGTGTAGGAATAAGGGTTGCTCCCACGCATTGGCCAATATCTAGGGGGACGACTCGCAGCCGAAGTCGTAGCCCCGGACGCGTTCTTCCCGGCTAGTTGTTACCGCGCGGTATTAACGCGCGGCACTGCAGTTAATTGGGCGAATAAATACCGGCTGAATTAACGACCTAATGACACCGCAAACAAACATTCTTCCCGCAGGTGTTGTAAGCCAATCAACAACAAAGTACAGGCCCCATCCGTTGCCTGCTCCTCCTTTACTCGATCCTTCCATTACACACACACACACACACTCTCTTTCTGCATATGTGCACGCGTATATTTCGTTCCCTACAGGAGATTCTCGGCTTCATTGTTGAACTTAATTACATCCGTCCGGCTCCTTCCTGTTTGTACAGCCTCACTTCAAACTCGGCGTCATTAAGCCTTCTGGCTCCGCTTCAATCCCCCGCTCCACGCTGTCATTCAGGCTTCAACTCTTAATTAATTTGGTCCGAATTCTAAATGGCATTTTAAATTATTGTTTGGCCCGGTCCTGTTTCCTATCGGCCGTCCTGTCGGCCCCGGCGGCGGCTCCGACTGAGAGCTGTGTTATTCGGCTTTATTAATGCCCCTTCAATCCGACATTATGCTGGCAGTCATCGCTCCCCTTTTACCAACGCCCGTTGCAACCGGGGTAATCGAATGTCGAATTAGAAGGTAATAGGATTAGCGTCAAATCCTCAAATCGTTTTGGCTTCGGCTATAATTTTAACGCGGATTTAATCTGAAAGGGCTCGGACCTGTATTAAAACAGTCAGTGTGTTCTACGCATTTCAAGGTTGAAATTTAAGTCATCCCTTTCTTACTATCTTATCTTTGTCAGGAATTAAAGCATATGAAAACTAATTTCTGTTCATGTACTTCTACTATTCGATGTGAAATTATAATTATTTAAAATTGCACTATTAGTTCAGTTAATTCTTGTCTTTCTGGTCAAAAGAGTACCGAATAATCCCCATGTTACTTAAAAAGTCAACAATAAACATTACTAATTAATTTTAACAGCTAAAACATCTTAAATTTTCAAATTCCTTTGCTCAACAGTTGAAAACAATCCACATTTCCTGTTTGTAAATGCTCGTAAATTACAACTCTATCTTAATCGATCTCTATGTACCGGCAGAAAGAACAAAAAGTCTTTAAGGTAAAATAATTATTTTTCAATTTCGAATTCCTTCTACGTGTACATTTTTTTTACAATCCACAATTGATTAGTTTGGCCGCTAAATTAGTACTAATGAGTATAATACTCGGCTTTATGTCCGGTGATTACACGTTTGTCTCGTATTAGCGCAATTGAAGCGGTCGCATTAATGGATAGTGTCCGCCGTATTAATATCCTTGTATAATGTGCACCATTGCCTTTCTCCCGTTTTTTTTCTAGGACGCTTTTTCTTACACGGGTTAAAAACTACTGCACACCGCGGTACCATCCCCGCCGTACCCACGCAAAGGACCGAATGGAGGTCGTAGATTAACTGCCTTACGACTGCCTTGAATTATTTCCAGCTCATATTCGATCAAATTTTGAGTCTAAGCTGTACGAATTAGCGTTACAGTGCCAGTCACTTTGGCATGCTTGCGTTTGGCATCACTTACTTAATATGTACCGTGGGGGGTTAATAAGGAGTCACTCCGGGAATTTTCCTTTCCCATCACAAAACAGGTATTCCAATCTATACGAATTAGCTTCGTATATATCATACGCTATGGAGTAAATGCGTTAAGACGAAAAAACAGATAATGAAAACGAAAATGGATTAGCTCTTTGAAGAAATACAGTTTATTTACACGAAGCTTTTTCCGTGTTTTGTTGGCTTCTGTTAATTATTTTTAATTAATTCCGATCTTAATTATCCACTTGTATAATAGAGACATCACATTACTCCAGATCTGTCCCCGGTTCGGATGGAATTAACTCCGGTCGGACGATTCCGATAAATAATTCATATATTTTTCATAAAGGGTATTATTTACCGGCCATCCAGTCAAGAAGAACTGGGCAAGTACAAATGAAGTAGATTGGACTTGGAGTGAAAAAAAGGGCTTGGGCGGCGTGTACCAGTTGTAATGGTTGATTTAGTCCCCGACCGTAGAGCACTGGCTAAGTAGTAACGGGGGGGATAAGTCCATCTTGGTACAGAGGGGACCGAGCACGCGTCCTCCTTTCTCCCACCGATTTCCATCAAATCCATCATAGCTTCTTGTTGCCGGCTTGCCCTCATAAGGCAGGCTGCACCGCCGCCGTTGCCCGGGCTTCCTACCGACCCGTCCTAACAGTATTCATCGCATGTTCTGAAAATATGTATCCCGCAATTTGAGAATATGCATTCAGTTTTGGCAATCGTCATCAGGATTCCGTCGGTAATACAGCAAGCTACTACTTTGCCTAGATCTTCCTTCTTCTCACTGTTTTCGGCTTGTCTAGTGGATTGAAACTGATGTTGTAGGTGCCACACTTATTTAAAGACGTAATGCTACTAGAAAAGCCGAAACCGGTTTCGCGTAGCATCAAATCTGCGAGTGGTAACAGTATGAGTGATTATATGCCAAACTCTCCCTGACCCCATAACAGGTACTACTGTACTATTATTTTTGTTTTCGTTATTTTATTCAGAATGTTTATCTTAAATTGGGCCGACGGTATATCCACTAGATTTGAATTAAATTCAGCACATATAAATCAGAAGTACGGTGTCAACATATAGAATGTATACGTAGGTGTTCCATATGTAATTAGTCGGGTTGTGGAATTAGACACGAGATCATGATTTTAGAGCGACAAATTACAGAAGCAAATTTCTCGGCTCCTATTTTCGACTCGTTTCAACCCCCCCCCCCCGCAAAAGGTTAATTGCGAGTTGGCAGCGGTTCAACCAATAATATATCACAGCGAAAACCACTTTCAGCCCCACTTGCAAGCCGGATGATAAGGGGCTAATGGAGAGGAGAGAAACACTAGACACTGGAATTAGGCCTGGGTGATTACAAGAAGTCCCGATAATTGCGTAGTCTACTACTAACTTCCAACAAGAAGTCCCGATAATACTACTAACCTATTTACCGGTCCGCGTTGCTCAACGCGAAAGTATAAGCGAAAACTGGTTCTTAATGATATTTCCCTTCCCCCCTCCCCCCCTTGTAAACCATGAATTATTATACAGAATTCATAATTAACTAACGTCTCACTCTCTGGACACCTTTAACGCCTGGATTCCCCCCGTCATGAACTAGATACCGAGTCCATTGAATGTCTACCGTTAGGATTACACTTTCCTTCGGGATTTAAATATTTTACGATATCACCGAAGCGGTAAACAGAAATTACGTCGCCAAACAACTTTTGGTCGCATATCTACATTTAATTTTTTTTTAATCCTGCACATATATTAAGTTACACCTTTCTAAATTTTAAAGTTCCATAAAGTGTTCTGTAGTTACTTGAAACCCAATTTGCATTGATTACAAAACGTGTTGTTGTTTCTTCATTAAATTATAATTCCTACGGGTTTCCTGAGATTTGATTTGTTTAATTTATCGTTAATTATAATGCTCTTAGAATAACAACTGTCATTACTCCATTTCGTGTTTATCGGTACATTATATAATGAATAAAACATGTTTTTTTAATTAAATTCGTAAAGCTATAATATATTTACTCCATTTCCTGCATTCCTCAGTCCCACTAGGTAGTTCAAGAACTTTTTCCTGTATGGAAGTACCCCCGATCGCTGATAAGGACGTCGAACGCGCTTATTGCTTTACCAATATGGAGTATTACGCCATTCGGTGTGTCTTGCCTAATAACAAAAATACTTACGCAATAGGAAAGTTTTACAGCTTGTTTTTGCAAGCTCAGGTTCGGAACTGCACTATCGGCCTCGTGATCTTCCTACACCTCTCTAGACTAGATCAGATTCCATTTTTCAGCGTCATATTTCTGCCGATTATATTTCAGCCGCATTTAAGCAGGATTCTTTATCCACACCCGATATAAGCACACTATATTATTATTGACCGAATGGTACTGAAAATGGGAAAATTTGTTGGGAATTTCAATGGGTACTTTTAACTCCAAACAGTCACTAATGGTTGTAATGCTATTCCTTGTTCTTCATAAAAGACTACAGGTGTAACTTATTCTGCATCGCCGATCAACGATGTTATTCATGTCCTCCGTACGGATTTTACGCGTAATGAATTCATAGAACTCAGTAGTTCTGAATATGAATTAGGCTATTTCATAAATAGTAATTGAAACCGCCGTGCGGTTTCGGTTAGGAAACGACGCGGTGGGAGATGAACGGTTCTAAAATAAGATGAAATAACAGCGCGATGTTAAAGAACCGAAAGGAAGACGTTTTGTAAATTTACTAACACGGACTTGAGGTAGCGGCGGTGATTGACTTCGGTACTGAGCGGTTCTCAAAGGCGTGTTTTAAGCGCTGTAGCGCCCCCCACGCACTTCTATTCCCGAACACAATCGCTCATCTCAATAGCGTGGCCTGTTAGTCAGTACAAGTCCCACTAGCAACTTCGGAGAAAAAAACCAGGAGCCCACAAGAAAGCAACGGAAGGCACTTCAGGGGGGACTGTGCGGAATTTCCAAATTATTTCCAAAATTATAACTAATATCAATATTTCTTTAACTTCAAGTTCATCGTTGACAAATTAACATACTTACAGTATCCTTCAGCTTACATATTATTACTAATAGTAATAGAAATTTACTATTATATAATCGTATGCTATCGTATTTAAACTCTTCATGGTTTATAAATTTTGTTTTCGATAATTATAAATTTAAAAACATAATAAACATTCATAATGATTATTGGACGAATGTTTCCGCTACCAGAATTTGAATTATAACAATATAATAAAATCGCATGATACTGTGGTTAGAAGCTTTGGCAGTAGGTGTTGAGGTATGTATCCGAGATTCTTTATGTTTTTGGAGAACACTTGAGCGAGTCCCAATAGAAAGTTTTATCCCTTTGCCCACTGTTTTTTGGGTGGAAGCAAAATTAATACTACTGTGTTAAACTGAAATTTCTGAATATAATTTAAATGTAATACATAACTGAGGAATTAATTTGAAGACGTTTTGTATTATACTAAATAGCCCTAACACCGATGGTATCTTCTTTATTTTGGAATATTTTCCTGCATGGATAACTTATCTTAAGAATTAGGATCGCTGGCCTATATTAAACCCCGCGTTCAACTTTATTTAAGTTCCAATATAAATCAAAGAACTGAGTCTATTTTTAGTTTATGAAAATTTACATTGCAAAGTGCCTTTACCATTTGTATACCCCAGTACGGCGGACTCTTTTGATTTATACCTTCTCAAGTTTACAGTTATAAATCTCGAAGGACTCGCATTAATGGAAAATAAGATGCATGTTTTTACACGAGCATCACACGTAAGTAAAAATCCACTCATATTTATTTGTTGTACGCCAATGTCGAATATAATTCAACTTCCGATTACAGTTTAATTAATGTTCGATGTCAGATTATAATACAGATCCTGAAGTTTTTCGGTACGCCCGTCCCCATCATCAGTTTTTCCTGATCCCTGGGATTTTTGTCCAACCCATACTTTATGTTTTACCGCTAAAAATGCATTTCGTTTTCGAAACCGGCCTCAAATAACCGCCAGAGTACATTCTGTATTCGATATTGCTGCACGCAATGCTATTTGCATTGGGACAAGTCCCCCGGGGAGCATGTCTGGTCTGTACATACATAGTAGGCGGTGACGAGAGCATCATGTTAGACGAACGGAGTGGAATACTTTCGTGCTGCCAAAGCGGAAGGGCCGTGCCCGGGAGAATGAAGGAAAATTTCTCCCCGATTCTCCGAATAAAAAACATGTGTGTCCGTCGTGAGTGACATTTTAAACAGAAGTCTAAAATTTCCCAAAATTTGCATTCAGATCGATTGTTGCTGCGACATTGCCGGCGTATACTTTGCATACAAACAAACGAGGAAGTGAGATAAAATACAATGACTATTACGGTCATCTCTCTTCTATTTACTGTCTTAATTTAGCCCGTTTTTTTCGCCATTGCCAGCATTCCTTTAGTAATGAGCCAAGAGTGACGACTCTCTTTTCGTAGCTAAATGATTTTCCGCCCCGAGAAGTAAACATATAACCTCATGTTTATTCATGCGGTTCGGCGGCGCCTCAAAGCGTGAAAGGATACAAGTAGTTATTATACGTCTCCATTTAAACGGCTATTTAAACAATTATTACTGGTCTTAATTGTCGTCTATCTTAGTCGATAACGTCGTTTCTATAATTAAAAGTTATTTCTTATTAGGTGTACACAGAATTGTAGTTGCGAAATAGGTTTGTCGAAGTAATCCTTGTACGAATGGAACCATGTGTGGCATGAATCTCGAATGTAAACTGCGATAAATAATAAGAATAAAAAATAAACGACGTTGATGAAACGAAGAAGACATTTTTCATTCACTTGACGTATAATATATTAATGAGGCGGTATTGTTTTTTAGATTCAAATAAGTTTTACCGAACCGTTTAATTAACGCTGTAGGTCATTGTCCATTGTAATAGCGTCTCTCGTTTGTACATTGAATTAAACCTCTCATTCGGCTGAATAATTTATGACGGACTTAATGAACAATTAAAGTAAACATACAACACATTAGGGCGACACCAACACCGGGGAGTCGGGCGGAATCGGAATAAAAAGTAAAAAAGGATCTTAAAATGCAAAACGGCCGGGGGACTATTAAATAATTAAATTGTTTCGTAATTTATAATTTGGGCGCCCCCTTAATTCATTATGCGGCTAATCGTCGGTTTAAATATTCCGACGGATTGTGCCCGTCGACAAAAGGGGAGAGGTTCCTGTCCCACCGGGTAAGAGAGAAGACAATGCGAGCGGGACGGGATGCAAATGACGGGTAAATTAGAGATTTACAGCCGGCCCGGGGCCTCAAACTGCGGCCGGAATTGAATTTCAGGAATCGATTTAAATGTATTTTATAGCCTTGGACCTTTCACCCGCCAATAAAGTAAAATTAACGAGAGACAGAGGGGGCCCAGAGAGAGAGAGAGAGAGAGAGAGAGGGAATGAGGGAGGGAGGGATGGAGGGAGGGAGAGAGGGGAGTGGGAGCGAGCCGGCAGCGAGGTGGGAGTCAAGTTTTCAAATCGAATTAGCCGCACCATCGTTTTGACTGAAGCCTCGGGGCTCTATTCGCTTTCCCAAGACTTCGTGAAATCCGTTCGATATGGGTATGCCTCCGCTGTGGCTTCTGAATTATACCTGCGCGCTTTCCCCTTGTTTATTCCTTTGTTTGATCCTTCGAAGTGATTAAAATTTATATATATTTTTTCTTCTTCATAAATAAATAGAGCTTACATGATTTATCAAATACATATTTGTATTTCAGAGAGCATTAATGTTTTCGGATGGCAGTGGATAATCCCACTGTGTAAATTTCTCTTTCCTATCACTTCGCTATTATTACTTTACTACTCGTTATTCTGTTCACCGGAAGTACGTAGGATTGTGTAAATGATAAGTTCCAGCTGAACTTTGTTTAGAATATTTGTTAATTTAATCTTCCGTTGACCTTACTTGCCTACTGTATACTGACAGAATACAACTGGCGATGGGAGAAAACCCGGAGCTGTTCTACTCCAAATAAGAGAGAGGAGAATAATCCGACGTTCCTTCGAAAGAAGAAGTAATGACATTTCGTTTCCTGTAGTACATTTCTGAGTGCCTGAAAGACGAGCCGACGAAAAACAAGGGGTTAAAGGTTCCCACAGTTATCTGTCTCGGGGCGCTGTTTTCACCGGTCAGGTATTGATGTAAAATCACGAAGTTAAAATAATAATAGAGGCGCGCTGGCAGTGTATGTAGGACGGTGTGCAATATAGGATGGAACGGAGCCGGCCCTGGCTTATATGCCAATCATCTCCACCAGCGGCAATACCCTCCCCCCAACCGACACTTTCCTTCCTACTTTCTAGGCCTTTTTATCCATCAACTCGTTCGCGCGCGTTACTCCGCCGTGAGAACCGGACTGGCGACCGCTCGGAGCTCGCCGTAATCTCCGCTCGGCTAAATACTAACATTTGACCCGAGAGGAATATTATATGCAAATCGAATCACGTATAATGGGGCCCCGTGCAATAGACGACAATTAGCGGCTGATCTGGGCGGCTTTCAACTTGCAGGCCCGACTGCACTTGTGCTGTGTCCGCTTCGGTTTCATATACTTCGGTACGCAGAAAATATGCGACCTTCAAATTAACAATTATTATAATTCAACGAATCCTATTTAGTATCTCCTGCCTCGCGGACCACGTTAAGATAACAGGTATCCTAAAGTATTCATTAATACATAAATTACAATAATTAATTTAGACTAGTCTGAAATTTATTCAGTGGTCGATTTGAACCGAGGTTATTGAATCCGAAGGAGAAAGTTAGTTATTCGATGCGCCAACAGACCCATTAACAGCAGCATCTATGATGAAACAAAGAATTGTTCGATATCATCAACCACCGTATAATAATATTTAAATTAAGTCAGTTTATTTATTATAGTATTACAGTAGTTGATGTTATGTTCGGATTTTGTTTCGAATAATTGCGCTCACTGCATTAACATGAACAAGCGATATGAATAAAATTCTGCACATTTTCATAACTAAAGCTCAGAGACCGTCTGCAGCCTACGAGCGTCTGTCCTCGATGAGTCATTTTTTGCAATATGACAATAACAGTCAATGATTTCCGTCCCATAAATTACTGGATAAGCAAGTAGCCTCCATAAAATTAGGTTGGCGGTACTTAATATTAATTCATAATTTCGGAAAATAGAAAAAGTTCTGTAGCTTTACAGGTCAGTGTCGTTCTAAGACTTGCGTTTATACGATTTACAATAATTTTTACAAAAACAGACAAATTATCTCATAACTCTTTGGTAGCTGAAGGCGCGTCGATAGCGGGTCTCTGCATGACACTAATGTTGTTTCAAATATTCAATAATTGAATTATATTATTTTTGCTATGTGTTTTACGTATACGAAACCACTTAGCTAAGGATATTATGGAGTTATTCGTTAATTATTACCTACTATTTAATGCTCTCAGACTCGCTGAGCGATTCCGCACGAATGGTTAATGAGATATTGCCATAAGGCTCGTGTGTGTCACGCTAGCGCAGAATTACCGCGGGAGATTAATTTTGATTTTTAATTAGTATTTGTTTCACTCATTTCCGCGTGGAGGTTCTCCTCTTCGTTTACACCGCTTTGTAAACGGAAGTGAAAATAATTAAAAATTCCTCAAATATCTTCCGCAATTTTAAAAACTATAAGCAAACAATAGTACTTAAAACATATTCGACTAGCTATAGTTAGTTGACAATATATCATTGGTAAGATCCGGGAAGTTTCATCCTAAGCTAGACCGGCTTCGGCTTCTATTAATAGAGAGTTACGCACCCTCCGATGCTGATTATAAATATTTCGGAATAGAAGGAATTGAGGCAATTGAGACGAAACAGAATGAGTGATGTCATATTATCATAAATCTACATATCGAACACTCATAAAAAAATTAACTATATAGATAAATAATGTGGAAAATTATATGAAAAAAATTCAGGATTTTCTGTACGTAAATCGCTTTGGTCCTAAGCATGATTCTATCCATTTCCTCATCATTCTCAGCGTTCCGTGGTCAAAATAGTAACAAACAGTTATATCGATGAACACTCGGGTAAAACCCTATTATGGAGTATAGTAAATACTTTTCCTTGCAGGATTGGCAAGGATCTTAATTAATCATTTACCGACGAAAATCTGTTTACTGTGAGTTATCAAAACGGAAGTGGGAGCCGAGTTAAGTAAGAGCTGTAAAGGCATAGGTTTCTTCTGCCGCGTCAAAATACGTATCTTCGGTTCGAGCGGTATAAGAAGCCATGATTTACCGCCTCCGCTTGTTTAAGGTTGGCTCGGATATAATTCAACTTCAATCATCCCCGGCCGACGACCGTCGGTATCCCGTCGTATAAACGCTGTCGCCGCGGTCCCGTCCAACCCACCAACCCAGGGCTCATTTGCATAATTATTGCCACCGAACAGGCAGCCAGTTTTTCGGAGATAAATTTAAAATCTCGGCGCGCGGATGTCACGGCCCCGGCCCGTCGGGCATTAGCGCCTGTTTCGTCACATCGTATGCATTTATACTGGCTGCTTTGGGCCAACCTCTACCAGCCGACCTGTTGCAGACCCGCCGACCGCGGCTACCTCGCCCCCCGGCCCTCCGCCAACCACCAATTTACATTCGGTATTACCGAAGTTAAGTGATTTATAGAGGCTCCACTTTATACCAACCTATGGCGGTATTTGTATTTGTCGATCGCAGCAAAATACAAAGAAAACTGTTCACTTATGTTCCCTGAAAAGTTTTACTCAATAACTCCACTGCAGATTCTAGATAAAACTTTAAATAACGTAGATTTGTTGTGTTTCTGTCTCCTCTCGCTGGTTTGGTCTTTTGCTAGACCGGTTTCGGCTGCTCGCCATCTTCAGTAGCTGTGTTAGTCACTATTGGCACTTTGGATGTTTTTCGGTCATCCTCACTGCACTCTCACTGTTACGAACTATGAAGAGGCTCAGTAATGTGATAAATGGTTCCGAAACGTCATAAAGCCGTATATTTCCAATATCCTTATTACAGATATAAAAGTCAATTATGGCAAAATCACTTTTGATTTTTGCCTAGCTTAGTTTTCGTCTGCCAAATAGGTGTTAATAAAATCTGAGAACGTTTTTACCGTAGAACGGAATTAGACGCCAAAACGTGGAGACATTTCGAGAAGTGATCCAAAAATCTTTAGATCGGCTAAACAGATCAGAATGAACGGTTAGAACGTACTTCTTTAGTGAAAAATTAGACGCTGACGAAAAAACCTCGATCCGCTGCACTTATCTGTCAACATCGCCTACTTCGTAATAATCAGTACGTATTAAAAGGGAATCGGAGTTTCCGCAGTGAGTTGTGCGTAGGGCGTATTCTGAGTTGAATGTCTGAGTGAATTTTATCATCTGGCTTGTTTGACTCCGGTTCAGACCTATATATATAATAGCTGTCGTTCCATTAAAGTCATACTTACGTGTAAGCACCGGCTGGACTCAATGTACCGTCTTGTTCCGTCGGCGGTACTAGTACTGCGGTATAATTGCAGTGAATACAGCACATATCATTACAGTGTATATTCTACGGGTTTGATAACCCAGCCGTATGCACAATATGCGTAGCTACCGACATATATAGTGGAAAAGTGATAATTATATTATAGTGTACATTCAATTTTAAATTATTGTTAAAGTCTACATAATTAAGAATATATTAGAAGAATTAATTATAAGTATTTTGTAACACACATTAATATTCGGAGTATTGGGTATATTATATGGACGATTGTTAAGATTGTATCGTATTTTTCTAGCCCAGGTGCAGTCGATGCATCCTGTGAAGTGAAGCAATGTAACATGCATAATGCAGGCCTTACGTACAGCGCGTCGCAGTCGTCTGTGCAGTCCTTGATTTAAATTCAGTGCCCCTGTAAATTGATTTATATGTCGCATTTTATCTAAAGCTAAAACCACCGGCACTATTGAATATTCTAGTGCACAGTCTGGAGGTCATAAAATACCCGCCGGGGGGGGGGTGGAGGAAGGGGGTAATTATGCCGAGACCATATTGTGACTTTATCTTTGGAAACGTAGAATCGATTTATTTTAGAAAGAATACTGGGCCAATAATACGGGTAATTAATTAATTTACTTTTTCTTCTACGTAAGATTGTTACACTTACTTTGACCTAATGTTAATATTCATCAGTTTACAGCAACTACATGTGTCACGCCTCACATGTAGTTCAGTTGTGACTCTCGTGCTGGTTCCGCGTGAACCGCAACTATTTCAGCAGCAAGTGCGAATGACACTTGATTTATATTCAGTGCCCAGTATTCGTGAATTGATTTATTCGTTCGGACTTATCTGAAGCAGTTTCAGTACCCTGATTTGTAATATAATGGGTTGTTAACCATTCCCGTTTAACTGTAGACTACAGATCATGCCTTGATTGCGGTTTGCATTCTAATAAATTGTACTTAACATTAATACGGCAGGATATTTCACAATGATACTGAAGTAAAATGGAACAAACAGATATTTAAAACTTGTAATGAAAACCAGAATAAAAAGAGCGCCAATCTGAAATATATCCCAAGTACAGAGAGATGAAATTTGACCAGTGAATGGTCTAAATTAGATAAAAATGAATAACGAAAAAAGAAATGTTAAGTGTATATAATTTTGTATAAAGATTAGAAAGACATTTTAAGCGTCTATCCGTTATATTCCCTGGAAGGTTCCGGCATTGAAACGCTATTGCCGCTGCATCATGAATACACTTAATGTCTGGATAGTATGTTAAAACCGCATTCGCATTTGATAGCGTTTTAATTCTTGATCATTTAATCCTAGGAAAACCATAAATTATCGTAGGTACGAGTCATAATATCGTGACCTCAAATAGTTTCTTCAATAGATCGCGAAGCTGCGCAATTTTCTCGAACGCTTCTGTTCGCTATAACGACCCCGGGGAAAAAGTAACGCCGCTCTTGATTTACGATTAGTCGGTCTCATTTGACCCATTTCGACCGGCCAATAATTAGTTAGTTTTCTTCTATCGATGCCTCGTTAAAGCATTAACTGAAAGCTGTTTGCAAGAAAGCGTTGTTAAAAGCCGGATTGCATCGTTCTTTGACTTCTGCTCATTTGGCAGGGTAAGCTTCCACTCCTAGAAATTACCGCTGCTGCCAAAGGGGAAATCTTCAATTTAAAATCCCGGTGCACCGAATTGCTTAATGCGCGAGCCCGCAAAGGAAACAACGGCACGATAAAAAAGAAAAGAGAAAAACTGAGCGGATTTCTTTTCGCAATAACAGCAACGATTCGATCTGTCGACGCGGGCCATAATGCTCCCCCGGCCGTGCTTTTTAAAGCGGTTTCGTCACGCTCCCGTATGCATTTAAACTGGAAGCTTTCAGTAACCTGCAGCGACCATATTAGCACAGCCCACTATAACACGCTACTTCCCAGTAATATATATACGTATAGTACGTGCCCTCTGATGCCCCAGATATATGGACGGTATATCCAAATAATAATAGGCGAACTCAACGAGACACGTATACCATTTTTCCTTTCAATATTAATAACATCAATCTCCAGTTATAGTGGATACGGGCATCTTACCTATCATGCAATGCCTCACTAATCTACCGGTGGAATGCTACTGACGATATTTCGAACCCGCTATTGTTGGTACGACGCCGCACTATTCCCGAATGCCTTCTTCTTTGATACGTTCCTGCGGTCTCTCTCAGGCCACCCGTACTCCCACAGATTACTATCGAGTATATCCCACGTTGGTATGTACAGTATTTAAAATTTTCCCAATGTTTTTTTAGTGCGAGTCATAAAAAGTGAAATTAATTTGAACTTTCACTAGAGTTGAACATTGCGGGCGGTACGTTTATATTGCCGGGGCCGTAAATAGCTGAGTGAGAATTAATTATTTTTTGTTTGCAAATATAATTCGAATGCACAAAGCTATTCCTGTTATAAAGTTAAAATAATTTAGCCCTGTTTGTTGATAGGTACGTTCATGCCCCATCCATCATTTTCAGTCTTACGACTTCCACTCCCAAGATGTGTACATTACTTTCTAAGAAGTAATTAGTTCCCGTTGGCTGATATTTAAAGAGCCGGTGCCTTTTTGAAGCCCCCACCCTCCTGTCATGTTTAACTTCCAAGTGAAAGCAATTACGGGATGGCCAACTGTAAATGGTAAAAATGCATTATTCCGCCATGAGTTCAGTACTTAGGCGCGGGCGTTTGTTAAGTTATGGGTTTTTAATGGCCGCGTTTAGCCGAGGGAGTTGAGATATAATATTATTTTACGATTGAGCTGTTTGAATAATTGGTCGTATATGAGTGTGAGTAACGATGGCTAGAAAGTCTGACATTGCCATTTAGAGCTCCAACTCTAGTCAAAACTGCAGCGAATTTCCGAAATGTTAGTGGGAGGTTTTGATCCTGAATTCCGATCACCCACTTCCTTCTCTCCTCATATTTTGCAGTAGAATTTGCCTGTTTATCGAAGAAATTTTTCGATTTCTCTCACCAGACATTCTCCTTTCATGAAGGATTTGATGGAGAAGGCTAAAATTTATTCTGACCTCCATAGATACACATCCGATACACGTAAATAAGCCACTCGATGTCGTAACGATATGCACGGCCTTCTAATAATACAAGAATATATAAATAACGCTAGATCAAAACATGAAAACAACCACAATAATAATACATAAAACGTATAAATATATTTCATTTATGTAAATAAAGCTTTGTACAGAAAATCGTGTTAATAAACACTCAGTTATGAATATGGAGTGAATATTATTGAGCGTGGACTCACTTTCGCCAATGTGATTCTAGGAGGTTGCACGATTTTCGCAATACTGAATATGTCTTCATCGTCCAAGGCACAGGGTAAGTCTGGGTAAACCGTTGAACGAGGCCACTACCCACATGCTGACCCGATTACCACTTTCTTCACTGTCCGGTGTCTCTTCGCACGGTGAAGATCCGTCGAATATTTCACGTACCGAAGCGAGAGAAATTCAGACAGTGGCGGCCGGATAAATAATAGAACTGCGGGATTTATAAAACTTCAATTTATTTTCGGTGCGATAGAATCCCTGTCAGCTTTTTATAGACCAGTTTACCTTCCCAGTAGTGTAATTTCCAAAAATTAGTTAGGCCCACACCAAATAATATACGTTAAGATTAATCTTAAACCGTTTGATCTGTACATCTCAATTCTGATGACTTCGGAGGGAAATTGAATGAGGTTCATTTTTAAATCAAATAAATCGGCCCCATCAAACGGAGAAATTGCCGTATGGCCATTTTCTTATATTGGATTAATAAGGGAGGGACGAAACAAAGGTAGATTTTACAGTGTAAACGCCGTTAGACCGTTTTGAAGTGTCCCGGCATTGGGCGGCTAATGGTGGAGGCCGGATGGGCGGACGGACCAGCAATAAGAGCACAGTACCGGGGCCTCTTGTGGGCGTTTTAATACGGCCCGTTCGTTATTAATGGTCGGTGGGAGGGGGGGGGGAGGGTCCCCCTTGGGGCCGCTACCAGCCTGTGAAACAACAAGGAGCCGGGGCCCCTGATAAATGCAATCTTGTCACGGCCCAAAACTCTTCCATCAATTTTCCCGTCCAGGCTTATACCCCTTATTAGACCGCGGGCCTCCTTTTCGCATCTCCGCCAATGATTGCGGGCCCCCCCCCCTCGCCACCCTCGCCCTATCTCACCGGCCCTTTAATATATCTGACATGAAGCGGCGATATAGAGATATCCGGACCAGGACCCCGACTAATACCATCCTGCGCGACATCAATCACAGCGGTTAACTTGAAATTTGCATGGAGGAAAATTCAAACGCGCAGTATAGCATGAAATACACGTATCGCAACTATCCTAGTGGAGGCCTAGTATTTTTAAAAGATAGAGATTATTACTACAAAGCGGTTTCCCAACAGTTGGTTCTGGAACTGTAATAAAAAATAAAGTACATCGGTGTAATGAAATATCACGTAATGTCAGAAACAAATCCACGGTTTTAGTTTCTAAACGGTTTCAGTACACAATATACTTAATCGCATTTCTACTGACAATACATAGTTGGACAAGAGTGTTTCGGATCGGACATGAAAATGCCTCAGAAATATGGCCGATACCCAACAACTACAACTGGAAGTTTGTTATATAAAACGAAAACAAAATTATATAATATACGAATGTACGTTATATAAAATTGTGAAATTGTCCTTGGTTGAAATTTGCATATAACAAACCGGACAGGTTAATAAACACTGCAACGTCCTCTAAATAATTCATGTCGCGTTCTTCTGTGCTGTATTCGCTCAATTTCTCATTGTCAGTGACCTTACGTGCTGTCTTCAATATAAGGTCGCGGGAATATTGCAAAACTTGAAAACATTAATGACTTCATCAATCGATTTAACATTACGGTCGTGCGAATAAAACGTCCGTGAGGACGGATTTCTGATACAATTTCTTGCGAAAACAAGAAGAAAACCCTAAGTGGAACGGGTCGCACACTAAATAAAATTATGTAGAATAATTCTAAGTAAAAGTAAATTGCAAATTTGTCAATACCAGTCGGGTGAGATTTGCATAAGCGAACATAACCGGTTAATAAATATTGAAATGGCCTTAGTGACAACAGTAACGAAATTCTCTTCGCGATTGACGCGAAAATATCTAGAAACCTTTCTGTCGTGTGCGCAAAAACAGATAATCTGACTACAGTTAGAATTAATAACACAGAATTGAACGTAACTAAAAATTAATTCGCAAAAAAATAAATGATAAAGAATTGGGCGACACTGTGTTCAGTAGATATTTGCATACAGCAAAACCAGTCCGGGCAATAAATAACGCCAAAACCTCCGCCCAATTCATATTTCGTTTCACACATTATATTATTAGTCTATGTTCAATTTTCCGAGTTCGGTTGATCGTTGTTCAGTCCGTTTTCGGCTGCACCGTTTCAAATGTGGTGCTCCGCACTTCTCAAAATTGACCGGAATCGGGGATTCGGTAAATCGGGACCCGCGGAATAACGAAGAGCCCCGCTGTTTAAATTATTGCCGCGGTTCAAGGACCGGCAATTAATTCCTGATATATTGAAATTCAAAACTCAGCCGTTGAATTATGCACTAAACTCCTACACTCGGACGGAGACCGGTAAACGAGTCGCCCAGTTGTACGTTGCCGGCCGACCCATTAAGCGGACGCAAAACAAATACACCTTTTAATTGACATTTGTTTTGCGCCTTTTTTTGCGCCCCGTTGAAGAAAAAAGGAATTTATTATTCGAGACTGAATTCAGGCTACGGGTAAAGTAGCCGGAGGAACGCGATCGCCTTAACCAAGTTTTCCTTAGCGGACTGATATTAAAACCTGCCGTACGCAATTTCTTCGTTGGCTTTTTTCCTGGGGTACCTCGTTTAGATTATCGCAGAATAACAATAAAGTTTAAATATGAGCCATAAAAGAAGATTTCTTCCTTATTTTTCACCATCCTTAATGCTCCCTGGTATGTTTCTAACCAAACAATCCATAATGACCTCAACATACCAACAGTCGACGAAGTCGCAAAATTACGCTTCCTTAAATTCCACTCCCGCCTCTCTCCACATGCAAATCCACTCGTTCAGTCCCTTTCCTCTGTTACCCATCCATTATCGACCCCCGCGTCGGTTTAAACGCCAGGCCAGTGACAGACCTACAGACCTTCTGTAGGCCGGATACAGGTCAAAAGTACCATCACAGGATGGCGTCTTTTTTCAAGCGAAGTAAGTCAAACCAGTCAAACAACCGCCATTGTACCTATAACTAGCAATAGTTGATTGTACAAAAAAAAATGTTAAAAAAACCTTATTTTTCAGAGATAAAACACTCGGCCGAGATTATTATCCCGGATAGTTGAAAAATCATGTTTTTCTGATTATATATATTTGAAAAACAGATTAAACATTTCCTAAACTATTCTAGGCAATTTTTCAATCAATCTGGAATTTAAATTTTCGTACAGAATTAATTTTCCGAAAACTTTTCTTAAAACAAAAGGTATTATTATTCGTGAAGTGACCGTACTAGTACTAGTGGAGGTCTAGTACTATAGCGGTGTACCCGATGAGGCCGCGACCCGCCCATTCGGTGTGAATAATGATGCTCCCCCAGTATGTCGGCTTCATTGATTCATTTGACCGGGCCATGTCCAATCATCGGAAGGGACAATCGGCACGTGCCGTTTGCCATCCGTCTCACATTCAATAATCTCCGATTTGATATACTCTGCCGGTACGGTATCTCGAAGGGGATAAAGTATCTCGAAGGGTTTTATTGAGGGTAGGGGACCGGAGACAACTTTCAACGCTTTTCCCGCTGTCGGACTCACCTACCGGCAATCATCCGAAGCGGCAGAGAGGCCTCGTGAAAGTCCTCCTAATGGCTGTTACTGCTTTATGACCGGGAACCGTTACGACCCGTGTTTACCCACCCACCCTCCGGCCAAGTCCGCCAATCTCGCCAGTTTCATAAGACCGATGAAATTCTGCCAGATTTGATGGTCTGCACTTTTTACGGCTATTTAATTTTGACACAATATAAACACAGTGAAACTATATCTTTTTAGTTTAACATACCTGTTTTGTAGTCTGCAAGGGGTTGGAATACCGGTTTCGGCTGCTCGCCATCTTCAGTAGCGGTGTTAGTCACTATTGGTACTTTGGATGTCTTTCGGGCATCCTCGCTGCACAGTCACTGTCAATTGTACTGTGGTGGTTGTCTGATTGTGTTTTGGGGGGCCGCTAGTTAATCGGTGCAAGTGCACCCAACCAACTTCAGTTAAGTAGACGTCCGCACCACCCTCACTAACACCGCTACTGAAGATGGCGAACAGCCGAAACCGGTCTAGCGAAAGACCAAACCGGCGAGAGGAGACAGAAACGCACGAAATCTATGGTATGTCTTTTTAGAATTGTTACAGTCTATGAATGAAACCCTTTTGTATTGACATACTTTATTCAGAGGAACACAAGACTTAACAGAACTGGTTTTGTCACTAGAGACTCATTCAGTTTCTCGGTTTATATAGAGCACTCAAATTATCTCAAGATTTTCCCTTTACACGTATCAAAATCGGAATTCCAGGAAATCATCTATAGAGCGATCAAAACGGAAGCCGTTTGCAGAATGTTGAACAGGACGGATATGATCGGATGTCAAGAAACGGGCAGTGTTCGTAGGCCGTGGACTTGCTGGTGAGGGGCGGAGGGGGTTCCGCACAAGGGCCCTATCGGACCCGCACAAATCACCGGGTAAATTGGCGCTCGGCGCAAACGGTAAGACAACAGGTTGGGGAACGGTAAAATTGAATTTAACGCTAGCGGGAGCCGCCCGCCCGGCCCTAACTCACCGCCGAGGCTATTATTTTAAAGCGACAAAATAATAATCATTCCCCTCCTCTTTCTCTCCTTCCTTTCTCATTCTTCTCGCTCTCTTTTTCTCCCACTCCCTACCGTCCGGACAACAATCTCAATCGTTGCCCGGTTGCACGGATTTATGTCTGACCGTAATTCACTCTGCGGTGGGGAGCGAGGGCGATCTCGCGGATCCGCGGGAAATCTGATTTACAACTCGGCCAATAAGCCGCATGATCGATCGAACGCGCCCCGGCGAAGACGGTGTCAAGAGATAAGTTAATTATGCAAATTATCGGCCGTTGGATTGAGCCGGGAGGAAATAAACACTTGAAAGTGAAGGAGGGAATGGAGGGAGGGGGGGGAGTGATGGAGGAAAAAAAGAACCTTCTCATTGCGTAAAACTTTATTGGGAGGCCCGCGGGGCCAGGCGCTCAAATAAATTTTATTCTCCTTTCGTTCTCAGCCTTTTATTTTGCTTCGTCCCCCCGGCTCGATTCGCATTATGAATGTGACGAAGTGAGTTATTAACCAATTAACGCTGCGAAGTTTTCCCGATCCTTCCCCACTCCCACCCAAAGCTCTGACTACCGTGCTGACCGTCTGCACGTTTCCCGTTGACGACCGGGCAGTAAAACCGTACCTGCACGGGACCAAGTACTACCTGCATCGTCATGGGAAAATCTACGTATGCACCGCCTCACCCACCTGTCGAGAAATTAACGTGGGTAAATTACCCACACTCCTCCTCATCCTTTTCACCTAATATACCATATGTGCGCAGTACACGTCTATGAATCTGAAATTACTACTAACTGAATAATATTCAGCGCTTTAAGAAGTCTAGCAGGGGACTGAATAAGAGTGAGAACAGAGAAAATCAATCGAGCAGTAGTATTTGTTACACAAACGATCCTTTCGTTTGAATGATGATTTCCTGAGATGATAATCTGACTAAACGATCTACAGAATTGTTTCCATTGTTTAAGGTATCTAACGAGTCGTTAACTAAATTGTATTTGGCGTACAAGGAAAATTCATAGTTACCCGATTAGCCTCCGCTATCGTACATTCGTATAAATGTAAATATATATGCAAATCCCCTATCTGGCGATACCCCAGTTATGAATATTTATGGGAATAAGTATGTTATTAATTCCTAATTCACAAATCTGTATCGGTACGTAGGCGACAAAAACCATTGTCCGCGATAAAACGTTATCTAGATTCAATAGATTTGCCTATTTAGATTTGTCGATGCAAATAAACAGTCTAGTAGGACAATGAAATAAAGGCGGGGTGTGGACAGGAAAGAATAAATTGAAACGTTCAAAGAGGTGGAACAAAACGTGCCGGATATTTAGGGAGAGTCGTGTAAAATATATCGCTAGTTTTACTGCCGCTACGGACGTCGTAAAGAGAAGCAAGGTCAGAGGATCGCTATTGTTGCATTATTAACTGAGTCCAAATAGTGACTGCTGATTTAATGGATTTTTCATATTCCTAAACACTTCATTTACATACTTAAACAATTTTCGGTTTTTCTTGTTACTTGACCGTTACTTCATTTTCCGTTTTCCGTTCATTAAAAAAGTGTTCGAAAATAGAATGCAAGAATCAAATGTTAAACGTGATAGTTAAGTGTTGTAACCATCGGATTCAGCGCTATCAGTGTATTCATTACTTTATTTATGACTTCCGATGATGAAGTATTGGCATTAAAACCTTGAGAAATTACGAAATAAACACAGGATAATTTTTCATTGCGCAAAGACATTTTGTGAATGTAACATCAACAGAAATATTAAATTGCATTTCATCAGAACCATTTGAATTGCTGAAAAATAGTTTAAAATGATTGAAAAGTAATAATAATAATAAAAACTATAACAATAGTTTATACTGTTTGTCCTCCACACATGAATTTAAAACTAAGATGCTACTAGGAGTAGCTACACAAAAACCAAAACGGTGAACAATGAATAGTTAAATCACTGGCGCCAATTAGCGAGTTTCCTCAATGGCTGGATATAATCGGTCGGTTCAGAGGTGCCGACACCTGGCATTTTGTAATTGCTATGGCGTCCTTTCATGAATTAAATTACGATTAGTTTATTGTAGTTATGTTCGTCGTGTGGTTGGCATGTGTGAAAGTTTCGCTTTCAATATTGCCTGGAATATTGATTCCTCTTCATCGTGGGCTCATTCGTGCAGATGATTCTAAGCAAACTACGCCTGTTTTCGCGTTGTCTACTGACGGTGGGAAAACCATAAACCGTAGCTTCTCTGGATCAAAACAATTACAGTTGCGTATACAGAGGAAAAGTATGAGTTTGAATGTCGTTAGAGTGAGGGTCCAGACTATATAACAGACGCTGGGTGTACCTCGGCCAAGCATCAATGACATTTAACGAGACGGCCAAGACTAAAGTCATGGAAGGACTGTAAAATCATAATGCTACGGTCGGAGTCGAACCGGAAAATTGAGGATTTCCAGCGATAATCGACGCAAGGTAAAGGCCCGGTTCTTTTCTTTCGGAAATCACTCGGCAATAGCCTTTCCAAAAATCGATCTCCGAACAACTTTCATTGACGGATTATTTCGTCGTCAAAATGCGCAAATCATAATTTGCTCCTAATAAGCGGCCGGAGTAATTTTACGGCCGGATTCCTGGCCGTGTACCGATTGAGAAGACCAACTATAATCTAAAACTGGCCGAGGTCAACACCTGAACGTGTCCAGAGCTCTGGAACGGGCCCGCGTTTCCCAACGCCCGCTCGGCCGGTCCCAAAGAAAACCCTTCCAAGAGAAATAGTTTCACGTAAATCTCACACGATGGAAATTAAAGTTTGCCCAGAACGTGTTCCAGAACGAAATACCCTTTCGAAAGGGGTGGGATTGGGGGCCTTTGGACGGATTGGAAAGGGGAAAGAGGAAGGCCCGATCGACGGACAGGTGGTGTTGCGAAAATCTACCTAATTCACCTACCACTTTACACCGCGATTTGCCCCACAGTGAATGCAAAACTACACTGCCTCCTTAGTTTTGACATTTGACGTACCTACACCCAATCGGTCGTGTCACTTGCAACTCGAAATGATGCAATATGACTCTATGTTTTTCTTGCGATTTCATGCGCCGAACTCCCAGTATCTTGTGCCCCGAATAATTACACAGTGAACCCAAAGAATTCGCCCACTTCAGTCGACAACGATACTCATAAAACGAACTTGTCCTATTGTTTGTAGTACACATTAATTCATTGTAATCGCATGAAAAACATTCAGTCGCAACGTTGGCATTCCCTTCCGGCGGTCCGCTCGGAACCACTTCAGTCATATTAGAAGTTTAACGCCGACGTCAATGGAGATAATCGCCGCTAAGCGGTTTTCTCCCACCCACACACGCTTACGGCACTCGTAAAATGCGTACACCTCTATCGCGCGTACAATGTCGTTATGAAATTGCGCGCTGTAAAAGGGCGATAAATTCGAAGATAAAACATAATGCGACAGCCGCGGCCGTATTTTCTCGAGAGCGTCGAGGGGTTTGAAATAAAATTTCGAACGAGTCTATCAAAAGGGTATTGGGCAATTTTCACGGTTTAGGCGGAACGGCCGGCCGAGAATCGCGGCGGTGAACTGTTTCGACACGAGGACGGTGTTTTCGTGCCGGGCTGGATGAGCGAAATTTCTTCCTCCAGTAACCCCCGTCGCCGAATTAGCTTTCATCATGATGCAACCCAACCTCTCGCAACGGGCGCGCATTGCCCGCCAGTAAATCACCGTTTTATTGGCCGTTTAATGATGGCTTTAAAAACGGATTTATATATATACATGTATTACGTCAAATATGACTTCATCGAGGAGCCCCGGGAAATATTCCCCCCCGGTGCCTGCGGGGCGCTTCGGGGGTGGGCGAAGGTTAGACGTCGAGAATAGTATGAGTTGCATAATACGCGAATAGAGGCTTACGGCCGTACTTACGGCGGGCCTTATTACGCGCAGGCGACTGGAAACGTGAGGCGGAAGGAATTCATTTTACTGTCTTCGAAGGTACAAATTTCGATGACGGCAGCGCGGTAAACATTGCAAAACGAGTCGGTACTACCATATAAATGTGCAGTAAATACGTCGAATGTAATAGATATGACGAAAAACCGAAACTTAAAGTACTCTCTAATTTGTGTTCGATGATGTAATTATAATTGATGTAGAAGGTCCTTCTTTCTTTTTTAAATAAACAGCGCTTTTTAGATATATTCAGAATTTATAATTTTATGCCATAGACCTTCGTTCGACGGTATTATTGAAACATTCGTTATATCAATTGTAAATTTGTGGTTCCTATCTAAATTTATATCAATCTGGCTATTTATTAACATATTAAAATATAAAAAAATCGTTCGTTGCTTTCTAATATCGCAGTTATACAGTGCTCTGTCCCTTTGTACCCTCCAAAAATCCGACAATTTGGCCGGTGTACTTCCAGACGGACGGGCATTTCGAAGGGGGTGAAAATCGCAAATGGCGTCCCAGCAATTAGGGTCAGACCGTACCCCGTAGAAAGGGTACACCGGAGAGTTTCTGTACAGCTTAATTCACTTAAGGATACGGCGACAGTTTCGGACCGTATTCCTAACTGTATTTGTCGACCGAAGTGGATTGTTCTGCGACTGCGGAAATTGCGCTCCCGGCTCCTCACTTTATCGCCCCACGAACGGTCGAAACCCGACCGTTTCATTCCGGTCAAATAACGACCGCCCACTTCTTCAATTCTATTCCTTGTCAGAAACAGAGTACACTCTCGGGATATTTTACTGCCTCTACATTCTTGTAAATACCTGTTATTAGACCGTTAAATTCAGAATTCATAAATTAAAGCTACGGTTTAGGAACGGTCAATTAATTATCACATCCCGAGAACTTATTACACTGCCCAGGTATTTTCCGGGAGAACAAGTTCTTTTCCCAGTGATTCACAACCGAAGAATTTCCTGTATACATATATATTTTTATATATATGTTTGTGTAGTTGATCCCCCCTTCCTTATATCTATATCTTAATTTCAATTATGATTGATGCCATCAGTGATGACATGAGTGTCGGTACAGTTGAGGATAGGCAGGGACGGACTGTGTAGAGGCGGCAATAAATCCACCCTCGAGAATGCAATAATAGGGAGTATTATCGGGTCGGGGCGAGCGGAAGGGGGCGAGTCGCGGGAAAGGCGAGAGACAGACGGACAGGGTACAAGGGGCGGCGTGTAATTAGGGATTAAAGGGGAAGCGGGGGTGGGCGCTCCTCGGGCTCTTGACGAAGATCAATAGTCGGCTGGAGCACAATCCGGGAGCGATAATCGTGACGGGCCCCGGTTTAATTGTGCGCGGGCCGCAATTAGGAGGGCCGATATCTCCCCGGCCCCGTTTAGCCGGCCCGCACCGTCACTTTGTAAACGTCGGCCCCTCTTGCATGTCTTTATTACAAGTGCCCTCTCCGCCGCCCCCCCTCGCTACAGTCAGATCCTTCCTCGGGCTTAGGTGTCCTCCTCTAGGCAATTTTATCCTCCGAGAACCCATTCCGCGTTTCGAACCCCGGGTGATATTCCGGGCGGCCGAGCGTTCCTCCCCCTGTTATTAATATACTTGCCGGCCCCGTACGAATTAAAAGGGAAACGCATGCCGGGGCCCCGCGAGAAGTGTTCTCATTCGTAGGGGTGTGATTTCTTCATCTTCCCCAATCGTTCCGCGGCCCCGGTTCTTCCGTGTAGCGTGCTCTAAATTATACCACGGGGCGAAAAATTTCAATCTCTTTTATCGGCCGAAGTACCTGTATTAGAGCCGATAAAACAAATTATCTCGATACCTTTTTTTCAGTCTACAAACTACTTGCATCGGAAGCCTTGTAAGCTTAATTTATAGGAATGTAGTCAAAACATGAAAAGTTGTCTACCGGGACGTTCGTGAGTAGTAAGCTAATGCGCATAAAATACGACTTAACCTATAACAGTCGAAATTGGAATTGGAAAAACGCCCAAATAATCGCAGGAAATAAGATGTCCATTCCGGTTGAAATTATAACGTCCGAAAGATTTGTATTTACACGTCATTGGATTCGGAAATGAATCGTAATTGCGAAGCGGTTTGCAATTTAAAATTCTGCCGGTCCGTTGAACTAAGCCGGAGACAATTTCCCATTCCTCGATTCGATTGCGAAATTTATTTTCTTTGTTTTTACAATAAGTTAATAGGAGGAGGGGAGGAGTCGCGCAGCTCTAATGGAGGACAGTTCCGAAATCGGCGTGTGAAACGGGGGAACGCTCTTTTGTCCGACTTTGAGCGGACTTCAAACGAAAGCCGCGCGGCGTTCACTCACGCCACCAAATGACTAACCAAGTCCGAATAACAGGTTTAGGAGTTCGGGGCATAAATTGTACGCACGATTTCAATATTTTTTTCGTTACACGAATTGCAGTGATCGCCCCAGTCTAAAAATATGTATCCGACTGTGTTATTAGATTCCTGATAACAAGAAAATATCGTTCCTAGGTTACAATCCGACGACCCCCGTCACGAATAATGGTAAATGTAAATTTTAAATGATCTAAATTTCATGAATTGTCAAACATGCCCAATTCATCTTCGAATTACATGCAAATAATTTATTTATTTGGTATAAAAACCATCATTGTATATCATCTTAGTAATTCTTATCACAAATGTTACGCTGTTTTTATTTGTGTGAACGGAAACATAAAGCAAATTCAATTAAGTATATTAATTCCAGTATCTTCGCTACCAATTAATAACTACTAACAATAATAATTTTATAATCGATGGTGCTATAAAGAATTTTACAAATTTAATAAATCTAGGAATCTGTGGCTAATAAACTTGTTACCGTCAAATCAGTTCTTAATGAAATGTTCAGAAAATATGAGACGTGTCACGCTATATTTCTAGTTTCATTAGACGAGCGAATATGAAATGTACAAAATCGTTCCAAAGTAAATTGCGGCCGCAATATAAACTACTCAGATAAATGTTAAAACGCAGGTATCGGCAACGGTTTTGGAAAGTTTTGTACTTCTGCTTTACCTGACCTAAATGCGAGTTTTAAATGCATTCTCACGTTTGGGTATCCCGGGAGCCGTTAACCATCCGGAATGGCGGGTCGGGTTTATGGATGTCTCAGATTAAAACGACGAAAGAAAATATACTATTATATACTAATACAATGAGGTTAACCTTGTTGTTCATGGCCCACGACGATAATAGGAAGCGTATTTTTGTTTTCATCCTTTAAACAAAAATATAATATATTTCCATTATATTATGGAAATTCACCATTATGATGAAATTTGCAACCAGAGAGTGGCGTCGTAACTGTTCTTTCGATAGGCCGGAACGAACTATCGAACTGGGGCGAATGGCGCGAATTTAAATATTGATTTATATTATATTCCAGGAATATTAAATTCCTAATATTACTAAATGGTCTTGGTATCGAATAAAAATGAAATAACCAAGATGGTAGTATCGGAGCACGAAATCCATCGGATTTGTCAGTAAATGTCAGTCTTCCCCCGAGTCACTATCACGATTGAGGCGGCACCTTTTTCACGCCAGTATCCTCCTCGTCCGTCAGGACATTAAAGTACGCGTATTCATGGCTTCTTCGAAGGACTTTATACTGCCCAGTACTTTAATTGCCGACGAAGCAAATTTCTCGGACCGTATGGCTTGTTCGGTTTTATGACCGCCTTTTTTCGACATCCCTAAACTGAAGAAAAGCACGATATTTTAAATGTTGTTCCACGGGCGGAAACGAGGTGAATAAGATATAACTTTCTTAAGAGCAGATTAAGTTAAACATATTTAGATTCCAATAATTTGTTTGCGCTTGTATATATTAGCATATGTACAATATATGGTAATCAATTCTTACAAGCGCCATTCATTTATAATTTTATTGGATTGATATTATTATTACTTTACTTGAGATGACCGTAGAAAATTATTAGAATTCCTTTTCAAGGAGTAAAAAGATATATGTTGTTGAGAATGTTCAATAATTTGTCAAATACTTAATAGATCGTAATGGACGATGCTACCAGATTTAAAGTCCATACCGTCGACTCTGTGACTAAGATGAATCCAGAAAAGGAACTGGACCCCGGTCGTCCATCCGCCCGACGTTTCCCCTCGAATCATTTAAACTTTGTTTTTGTGCCGTTCGATATGACATTTCTGCGAAAAAAGTAAAAAACAACGTACTGGAGGGAAAAAACCGGACGGAAATTCTACAATAACTCGATGATTCTTTATACGGAAAATAGTTGTGTACCATTTGTTACATGCCATTCAACTCTGATCGGTTGTCACAAAAATCAAATTGAAATGGCATTTAAAATGAGGACACGGAGATGTTTAAATGATTTGATTCGCTTTTAGAACAAAAGGCCTTTCGCTTTAGGAGCAAAAAACAGTTTTCTGAATTTACACTTTTATCTTAAAGTAACCTAAACAGATTGTTTTGATATTGTATATCTTTCTTGGTATTTAGGGCTACAATAAATTTAAATTTATGAAAATAAAATAGTCAAAAATTAGGGCGAAATAGTATAATGTTAATCAAACGTTTAAATTGAGAATCAGCTCTACGAACATAATGCAATAATGTAAAAATGCATAAATGTGTTAAAGTAAGTAATTTTGCTTTCACTCGGTTCGTAGGCTTTCAACAGAGACATAGAGGCAGATCTGGCTTCTGTTAGTTAATCAGACGTCCAATTAAAATTTGTACAGACGTTTATAACAAGGAATCGCGACAACTGTACTAAGCAATCTGGAGCACCGCGTTTTAGCATTTATCCGAGAGCTTTCTCATTTCCGTACAATTTGTACCTTCGGCTCACGTTCGTGTTGAGCAACTCCCCCGCGCCGATAGAGATCGACACCGATCAAGGATAGACATCGATATATTCGAGATATTATTCTCGACCGGGGCATTCGGGCCCAAATCGAGGCCGTGGCCGTCCTAACAAGTGTCACACCTAAACGCTGCGCTCTTACCCAATTTGCATTCTGAACAATGTCTTAACAGGCGCTTTTTTTTCTTCTAACCTCGACCCAATTGTTCTCGGATAATTCGCTAAGTCGAAGGTTCGAAAGGGGCAAAAACCTTTTTCCATATGGAATGTTTTACTAAGTTGGGAACATATGATTTGATTTTAGTAGAAAATGGGCGAGGATTCGATTCATTGATCTCAGTTCAGTCCACTAAGCTAAAAGAATATCTCAAAAAGAAGGAAACATTGACTTAAATTCTATGAAACAATAAATTATATTGTATTACCATGTTATTTGATATTTTTCTGGAATCATTTTAAATCGGTATTTTGCACGATGTCCCAACATAATTTTTATGCAAACCGTGCACGTTAAAGTATACATTTCGACGGCACGCTAGTCGGTCTCAAAAAACGGAAACTTTTGAAACGAGCATTTGGACTAAAAGAAAGCGTATAAAACGTTTAATAGCGGGTCACGGAATTGGACGATCCTCGGTCGGCGTTTCTACCGCCCACGAATCTTCTGCCAAGTATTAATTATAATGCATCTGTCGATAGCAAATGAAAACGGGCAGCGCAAAATAAACCGTCCTGCCCCCCCACTCAGTCGTCCGATCCGTCCGCATCAACTCCGAGTAGGGGTTTGATTTTAATATCAGTAATTATGAGGGACACAAACATGAAGAATATTCCACGTCCGCAGATGTTTTATCGTGACAATGTATTCGTCGTTTTCTAACCCCCCCGCCGCCCCCTCTCGATTCACCCATCCCAGTCGTGTAATATACGCACGAAAATTAGCATTATTTTGACCGGCCCGGATATTAATTATTGAATTAATTATAACCGAAAGTTATTAAAATGATATAGGCGGATTAAATCACTCCGTACGTCGATAGAATGTTCGGTTGTCCGGGAGCCCCGGGGGCCTTCCCACTGTCACGCGATCCCCCCAAGTTTGGGTCTCACACCGGCTCTACAATCGAACACGCTGAAAATAAAATGCGACCTATAATATATATGTATATAGGGCAAAACACTCTGTTGTACAATTTACAGTCTGGATTCTGGACTAATTTCACGAAATTCGGCGATTTGTTTGAACATCAATCTTGTCAATTTTCCGTCGGCGTTCTCATATTTAGACTCTTTTCACCACCAAAAATACTATGGACCGCATGTCGTTGGATGACGAGGTTTCCTCTCATCTACCTTCAGAGAACATGCCGTATGTGTTCATATCATTATAAGATCGAGTTCGGTTGATTTTACGGATAACATTGACAGTACAACTAACGAAATGCAACTATCAATTTGTTTTTGATGGCCATTCTAAAGTATTTAACCGCTCCCCTTATATGGACCACTGTATGCTTTAGTTACGGTAAGTTCTACGTCTTATGACCAAAGAAGAAATTCATGAAGGTCTAAAATACCATCTCCAGAGGTGCATAGAATAATGGTCGTGGTCCCCAAGTAGCAATTTAAACAAATATGAGGAATTTAAATTTTATCTCAGATATTTTGTTGTGTTTATTCATCACGTTATTAATTATTCATTAACCTTGTTTTCAAGAAAGAAAAACAAGTTTTTTCAACATATTCCTTATTGAGATTTAGAACTCAGATTATGTAATTATATGAATATGCATTTAGGAATAGTCTCAACATTTTGCTATCGTCATTTCTTTGATGTTTAAATCTAGATTCTAAATATGATGTTACATTAAAAGTTATTATTCTATTTCAACAGCTGCCATGAGAATGGTACTCCAATGTAACGTCGTACTCGTGACCTTGTGTACGGGTTCACCGGAATATTTCTCCTATAGAATGGCGTGAAAAATGTCGAAACCACTGACCCAAACAGCCGCGTGATCTGGTCTGTTGAAGACTCTGTTCACCATGTATACTGTTATTTGATTAAGGCGGACACATTTCAGAAGGTTGGTATGGCAGTTTCATATATTCTCCATAAGTATGTGAACATGTTATTTCAGTGAACATGTTTTCATGTGATTTATTTTCAGTATAAATCTGGAATATGAACTATAAGAAAGGAGAAGGCGCGTCACACAATAATTGCTAGACAGTTTCGCAAAGTATGCCTTAAATGTTGATTTAGTCTTCAAATTAACTTATTGAATAACATATTTCTGAATGAAGATACATACCAGATAGATATACCCGTACACGAAGGCATATATATTCCAAAACATCTGTGGCTAATTCACAATTTGATTCTATTCCGTTGATTCCACTATACTGCTATATTAATCCTTGCTAATTACAAAAATCTAAAACGATAGTGTTTATACAGTTTTTCAAGTCATGAAGCATTTCAAGCCGCTACCGTGGAATTACCACGGTAGAAAGAAAGAGGACATTTCCATTCTAGACGGCTATCGGGTGGAAAATGATTATACCATTCTCAATTTTCTTATAGTTTGTCCTTAGCTATATTATTTACACCTTTCATATTTAGATTAATATCTGAGTAATTTTCAAATCGGCTGACATACTCAAGAGCGGGACACCTGTGGGCGTAGAAGTTGGAACCGAGCTCGATGTATTCATAATTTACTGGGAATAAATAGAGGGATTATGGCGATCACGATTAACTAAGAAAGATAGGAAAATATCAATGAATTAGACCGTAACAATACTTTTTTTACAGCGTTCTTCTTATGCAAATTCAGTGTGTACCGTAAAATGTTTACATATTGCATATGATCTGAATGTGGAAAGGTCAAAATGGGCGGTGTAAATCATTCGAACGGAATTATAGAATTAAAATCAGGATAATATATTGGATTTATGAGAATAATGAAATTAGGCCAAAGAGCGACTGACGTGTGGTTGAACTATATTGAGTTCAAAGTTCGTATATACGCTTTATGAAAATTAAATTCTAGTTCTACTGTTGTATAACTGATTTGTGCCCAATATTTGTGCGTTATATCGTCGAATAAAAACGCCCTTATTAACGCCAAGTATGAAAACAATATGTGTTGATTATTGAATATCACTTTGGATATACGCTAGAAATCTTCGAATTGCAATGGTAATTTCCTAGTTCGAAGCGCTAGCACTAACGTCAATACTGATCCGAATCGTGAAAGAAATTAGAGCAGTACTTGGAGTTTATTTGCCTCGGTATGTTTTTGTTTTGTTTTTTTTCAAGTATATAAAAAAGTTAATTGCCGATCGGAGAAAGTGCAACAGCGACTTTCCGGTCGCGAGAGAAATTCATTTTGAGGTCCCGACCACGCCCATTTTTATTTGAAACCGGGCGGTTTGAAAAGTGTGCCGCCTTTAGTTACACCTGTCGTGGGCTATTGCACAACAACAGTCGGGGGCTCACCCACACGCCCGTAATAAGTCCCTCGGCTCGTGACCGGAAAGTGGGATCAAGTTAGCCCTCCAAAAGCAAACTAGGAAGACTGTACTGTCATGTCAAGTCATAGGTGCTCAATGAGAGGTCGAAACTGACCGTATACAAAACAATAATAAAGAAAACCCCCCAACCAAAGTGAAAGTGAAACAGTGTAGTGAAAGCTGTGAACGTGCCGGTTGATGTGCCTATAGTGTATAGTGCTAACGACGGTATACGACCGGTCGTATACTGTCACCAGTGCCTCAGTGATCAGTGCACCGACACCAAGTTTCGCGAGCAGTTTAGTGAACCCAATTGGCAAGTGCAAAGTGCAGTGCAAAGTGCGTGAGTGAATGTGTGTGTCCGTGCGAGTGAATGTAGTGAGTGTAGCTTAAGTCCCCGGGTTTTTTTTTTTTTTTTTTTTTTTTTTTTTTTTTTTTTTTTTTTTTAACGTAAATTTTCCCTACTATCATAATAATATTGCAAAAAATTCGTGTTTAATGTATTATAATATTTAAGAATATAAATGTAGTAAGGCCAATAGGCCGGAATGCATGCAGTAATCACCATTTGTATATATCGTTGTATCGTTATAATATTTGTATTTAAAGAAATAAAAATAAAAGAAAAAATTTTTAAAAAAGTTAGCCCCAACGCGGAGCCCTAAGTCGCCCGGGCCGTCCGTCGTTTCGGCCGAAATCGAGCCGCGAACGAATCACGAGCTTATTAAATAAAAGCGGGACAGTTCCGAGCAAAGGAGCGTCTCGAGCATGACGCGCCCTACTGAGCCCATTTTGAAGTAGACACTGTAAGTATGTCTTCCGCTAAATAAAAAAACAACATGGCCTAACACAAGACTCAAGTCAAGTATAATTTCCAGTGCACTGCCTCTAAAATTCGGTAGAGTTGTATTCAACTTCGGACGAGTGGAGAAAGCGCGAAATCTGAATTTGGAAGAAAACTAGTTTGGCCCCGATAATAAGTTGGAGCCTGCGAAGATTCCCGTCCTATGGCTATCGACATTACTTTGCAAATATCGGAATACAAAATTGTCAATATTGAGAAACCAAAACTGGGTCAGTGCCAGAACAAGAAAGGATAATTATTCACTCCTTATTAGTGTAAAATATTGCAATACCGATTATATTTGCTAAGTAACTGTGAAAGTAATTCGACATGTTTCGTTATTATTTCTTCAATTTACACCGTAAACTCATTTAAACATTTTAAGTTTCTCCTTTTTTGATTACTTGATATAATGACTTTTATGTCGCGAATGAGTACATGAAAATTATCCTTGAGCCTAATTAAGCTTTCTATAATTATCAATATTTTCTAAAGCTGTTTTTTGTATTTCCGCTTTCATTGCATTTATTTTCACTACGCTTTTTACATTTAAGTTCAACTTTCGCGCCAATTTCTCTTCACCCCGCCCAGTTTCATGTTCTATAACTGCATGACGGAATAATGGGCAAACTGCATTTTTTTTATATCTCGGCAATTTTCTACCGTCTTTACAGTTTACTTTCACATTCTTGTCATAAATTGAGTCTAAGGAATTGTCTCGGCCCGTAAGCTCAAGTGCCTCAAGCTCAAGTACCTCAGACAATTAATTTTTACGCTCAGGTTATGTGGTTACTAATTAAACGGAAACTTCAAAAAGCTTAATAATTACACCTTATGAATGTTTCGTCGATAGGATCGTTTCTTTTACCTCTTCCTAATCAGCTCAAAGGATTATTTAAGTGGGGCGTTCAACATCACATGTAAATGATTCAGATCCATCTAAATCGATTTCAAATGGTAATATGTAATGTCCAAAGTTATATATTATTTATATAGTAAATCATGTATAAGTCAAACTCAGAACTCAATATGAACTTGGAAGTTAGACATCCCTCAAATTATTGCAAAATTAGATTTTATGTCATCGATATGACGATAGTAATTACTTATTGTTGTAAGGTATTATCCTACACGACCAAACAGAAACAATTAGCTTTGTTACCCGATCCAAAGGTCTACATGGATTCATCGAAGACCTGACAAAAAGGAGTATTGGTGATGGATATTTCACTTCGACTTCAAAAATTCTTAATCATCCCCTTCCAAACCGGCTCCAATTCACCTGCAACAATAGAATCCGAACTAATACCGGAGTTCAACGGCGGCAATTTACTCCAATCAGATAAAACCCTCTTTTTTTTGGATCCGATTCGATGCCTCCTTTTATTTAAAATTTTCTTCCCTTACTTACAGAATGAACCGAAATATGATTAATATTGTGGAGGGTCGAGATCAAAATCAAAACCTAATTTAGAGCGAAAGGGCGGCCGCTCTCGGCCCGGGTGGGTATTCGGCCGATTGGAATTTAATGTGGCAAGATATAATTTGTTCTAAAACGAGATTTCATTAGCGATTGTACCGGACCGGGCGGTGTTGAAGCCTCGGCAGGATAGATGGGAAAGGCGCAGCCTTGGCGGTCGGAAAAATACATTTTTAACGCCCGCATTTATTGGGGTTAATAGAGCGTTTAAACTATGCCAAATACAACTCACGCCGCCTTTTCTTGTGAGATTTTCGAGCAGATTTGAACCGGCCGGTTTTTACGAAATAAGCTGTTAAAAAAAAACTATTCGAATCCCCCCCCGCCCCCGATTGAAATCCCCAGTTCGATTCTAACTTTGAGGGGGTTCATTTCCATACGGCTACCGAAAGTATTTTGGAGAGTGTTGAAACGCGATCCCGTTTTGAAAGTAATTTTTCCCGGCGAGGTCGAATCCGTTTAAAAAACGTTTTTGTAGAAACGGCCGCGCTCAAAATATGTTCGACACTATCTCGGCCAATAAGATTGTCCGATTGATAATAGTCCTCAACTATGGGGTAGAGACCGCGACATTTCTTTTTCACATTATCTTCTGACAGATAAGATTTCAGAAGTAAAACTTTTGATACCGAAAGTGGGTTATTTTGTTTACCGACTAGAAGAAAAACGAGTCGGGCGCAATATTTGACGCGCGTTGCGCAACAAGACAAATGTCATTTATCGACAGCGTATGAATTTCACCGCTCTCGATAAAACTAATAAATATTCATAGGCCACTGGA
The DNA here is from genome assembly GCA_019843655.1 of Lethocerus indicus. Classification (NCBI taxonomy): domain Eukaryota; kingdom Metazoa; phylum Arthropoda; class Insecta; order Hemiptera; family Belostomatidae; genus Lethocerus; species Lethocerus indicus. The sequence goes on from JACDQD010000006.1 coordinate 21,010,094, forward strand.
TGGGGAGCGTGGCTTGTTCCTTAAATTTTTGTTTCTATAAGATTTCAGTTTTTTCCCCCTTAAAACTCTCGTTTAGATAACGCTCGCTCAATTTTTAAAATAGGCCTATTTTCCGAATCCTGTATCCCACCTTAAACAATGATAATGATCCATGAATGCTTAAGAACCGAATTATTACTAAAATATTGTTTACATCAGAGCTCAAACTTATTATTACAGTCAAAAATACTTTTCCTCACAGGTAACGGGTAAAGTCGGATGAAATTATATTGGACTATTTTTTTTTCATATTCTCGGACAATAAACTATTATCTAGTAAATATCGATTGGACCCGACCCCAGTATTAGAATTTCCGGGGACATACTCGCCTTGGGTCGCAAAAAACGGTTGGAATGCATTGGACGGGGTCAGTAGCCTGTGAGCGCAGAGCTGCCGTCGCGGCCCCCCGATTTTCCTTCACTCGTCGTCCCACAGAAGGACGATTAGCGGCCATTTTGTTGTCTCCCCTTGTCTAAAGTGGACGGAATCGAGTTTCCTGCTTTCAAACATGGCGGCCACCGTAAACGAGTGGCCGGCCGGCGGAAAAAACTATATAATACCGGGCCCGGCTCGGTCTCGCTTCACGGCGTTACGAAAAACCACCGCTCTCCAATGTACCAACTCGGATTATACCAACTGGGGACGGATTCACAATTGCATTCGTCCAAGAGAATTATTTTCAGACGGAAGGATTGCACAACGGGACGCAAAAAGAGAGCATTTTGTATTAGTCCGAGTGTAAGTAAAATGCGCCATCTTCTGTTACCGCTCGCCAACTTGATACTAATCTACGTTATAATATTTTGTAAAAATTGCAGCGCTTACACACACGAAAATTATCCCCAATTCAACATAAATACGTAGGCAGAAACTGCGCAATTCTACGTCAGCAGCAGAAGTTTTACATATCATTACTGGCAGGATTACGCTGACGATGATGAGAGGCGGAAACTATAATAAGGGAAAGACACATATTCTTAGTATTATATGTATCTGATATTGGTTTGATCGATCGAAATATGAGTACATTATGTTCGATTACGTAGCACGATCCTCCATTAAATAAATAGTAGTTGAAAATTATCACACCCCTAAAAAAATATTTCGAATTTCATTAATTTCTTCATATCACTGTCCTGATCAAGGTAAATTCAAAATGGGGAACAGAAAAAATCGAAGATGTATTCGCAGGTAGAATGCGCTGTATGCAACATGTCAAGGAATTGAGTTTACTCGGCATTACTTTTGCCCCATTCGATTATCCGAGATTGCAAGTGAACTGTTGCCAGATATTAGTCCAATCCCGGGTACGGCGGCCTCTGCAATAAGAAGGCCGTTCACAGAAAAACCAAATAATCATTTCTCCGGCCGATATTAGCGCGGAGGGGTTCCAGGAAAATGGAGACCGCGCGCTTCGGACTTAATGACCTGTGTCATTTCGAAGCGTTGCCGGCTGGGGCCCTTCAATAGCCGTGCCCGCATGTGCAGATATAATCGTATGAATCTCAGGCAACGGCAGGCCGGCTTCCATCTTCCGACTCGTGGAATGATCTTCGAGGTGGGTGACAACAAATTTGAAATGATTACACTCGCTCGTTCCGTCCAGAGCTTGAGAGGTTTCGGCCAATCACAAATAATTCGTAACGGTCCGCCAGTAATATAACCAGTTAATTACGAAACTCATGAAGCGTTTGCCGGCACTGCAATTGATAATGCTGTAAATAAACAAAAGTAACTAACATATTATATGGCCAATATTACATTAAACATACAGTGTCAGCTCAGAACAATTTGTTCCGCCATCAAAAGATATCTCTCTAACCGACCGGTCAAATTGAATTAGTGGTGATATCGCAAAGCCTTGCACAAACCCCAAATTTGAACCCTGTCTCGTTTTTGGCCCTCTCATAGATATGATAGAAATATTGACCCAACCTGGACTTCCTGTATTTTTGAAGTGAGGTGTCCGAAGTTTGCATAGTATCACTTTTTTTAATTTCTTCCCATTCATGATATTATCGTAATTTGATGATACGCACAGTAAGTAACACCGAAGTAAACCGCGAAAGCACATTTCGAACATACGCAGGCAACGTCATCATCTGAAAATACAAAATTCCTCTTCAAATGGCTGCAGAAATGAATAAGAAATATTTAAGGTGGGGCCATCAGGTCATCTAAGCGTCGAATAGTTTTTGCCAATTTGAACGACATTACTGCGGAGATTAAACGGTCGGTGTGAACGTGGATCGGGGACAAAAAATTACAGGAATTTTCCAATTAGCTCAGCTATGAGAAACGTTTAAAAAATCAACCGTGCACCTAAATCCTGTAGAGTTCATCAGCGGGAAATAGTAAGCTGGATGCAGAAAGTTGAAGTTCTTATGTTCGGTGTAATTGCGACTGAAGTGCCGTCCTTCGATGCTTAGTCGATCACTAAAGATAATCGAACGTCTTATCGATGGCCTGAATCTGTATCGGACACCGAGGATAAAACATTCGTGCCGGTAGCAGTACGTTGGGAATTATTCACGGACAAAGCTCCGCGTCGCTTTAAATGACTGATAATAATGCTGGCATGAACATAGAAATGCACTTACAGTTATTCCTAATTTTTTATTACAATTAATAGTACTGAAAAATACTTTGTCGATAATGTTTAAGTCACGGAACAATATTATTGACCTGAAATGAATAAAAATAATATTCGAAATGCTGATTGACTGACGCTATTCACTTAATTCCATGGTGGCCTTTTAGATTGTATTGACGGGTTTATTTACGTAATTTGAATTTGTCGTATAAATGAGATACAAATGTATGTTATCAATACCCTCATCATCAGTTGGTCCAATTGTACGTTAGTTTCTACGGCTCCTTGACGAGTAGCATTCCGTACAACTCTCCATAAATAGCTGAATTAAAATTTATAACGCTCATAGATGGACGCTGACAGTATAATTTTCATTACGGGGACCTTATCCCGCCGCAAAAGGCCAGAGAACCTTGGGCGACCGCCGGCCGGGTCCGTTCCAAGGCGAGAGAGTTGCGTGAAACAGTTCCAGGAAAAAGGAGAAGCACCGGAGGCCTTCAAAGTAAGAAGCAAGCGTCGGCTTAATGACCTCTGTCAATTCGGACCATTACGGCGGAGCCTAATAGCGATGGGAAGGGGGTGGAGGGGAGTCGCTTCCGACGGGGCCTGCGATGTCCCCGGGTCACGTAATTTGGTGTCTAACCGGGCGCCTCGCCATTCCGACCCGTCGGTTATTAATCATACGCCCGTTTACAAAAGGGAGGCGAGGATGACTCTGGGTCTTGGAATTTTTATTTCGCAAGATTTCCGGCGGCACTTAATTTAATGTCAACACGCAAATCCATTCTCGGAATCGGCGAGTTAAACACTAGGCCTCCCGGAAAGGCGCTATTTCACTAGATTGTAAAACCTACATTTCATTTTTCCAGAAGAATATCATCAGCCCTGAGTCAATGTTTCTTAAATTTTGATTGTTATTGGAATTTCAATGCGCATTCATTAAAACGAAGTGATGCACCCAATAGCATGCTATATTTAGGCCGAATGTTCTGAGGGCATGTATGGAAAACGTGCAGGGGAGTCGCAAACAAACAGTAACAGTGCTGACAGCGTGCTTGGCGGACAAGCCTAAGTACACCACTTGCGGCCCGTCCCATATCCAGCCGGGGACACTCCCACATTTTCACGATTCGTCCCGCCCCACCGAGCGTACCGAATTCTGTCCCGCTAATTCCTTTTCAAATTTATTTCACGGAATATATCTTGAGAAATTTCCGTACGTCTCGGGCGGCGACATTAAATTTTGATCGCCTCAACGCGGTGTAAAATTGGAAGAAACCAGTCCCCATTTGTTTATCGGCCGGTCCGCGTATATTAACAGGAACATGTCCCGAGAAATTTCCCATGGGAGAGCAACGGAATGAAATTGAAATTTTGTTTAGAATCCATACGTGGTTAATTTAGTCACCTGCCGATAGAGCAGACAGAATATGGACAGTATTTTTCGGTACAAATAGTTTTCTTAGTTGGAAGAAACCAGAACTCTGTAATTAAATAACGTGGAGACCGAGGACAAACAAAACTACAGAATTTAGTATGAAAGATTCAATTACATTCTTGACACTTCTTAAACTAAATTGTTATTCTTTTTATATACTAATTATATGCCTGCACTTATTAGTATGTAAGAGTTTCTTTGCTTTGCAAGAATAATGTAGGAAACAGACTGCCCATGCCAATTGACCAATGATGATTCGACATATGGTAACGAAATTACCACAGAATTGAATTAGAAATTGGATGACAAACAATTTTATAAATCTTTTAGTACCCGTAACCGACATATAGATAATATTTAAAGCGCAAGCCGGTTATAATGCACGTAAAATATTTAATTAAATAAAATCCCGCACTTATACCGTTTTCCCTCGATTTTCCCCCAGTAAGGCATTAAATGCTGCTTAAATAAATTCCAAACGCCGGCGCGATATTCCTTAGAGATTAGATTCATTTTCTTTTAATTCCTTCAAATAGCACTAACTAAGCCGGGCCAGCGATGTACGGCCGGATTCCGTATAAAAGGAAAAAAAACTGGAAATATGACATTCCTAATCGTTAAGTGGGGTTTACGTTCAAAAATCTGATAAAAAGAGTGCAAGCCATAAAAATGTTTAACGTGAATTGTCGGCCTGGGCGGCTTACTCGGACCGCGGAAAGTATCCAAGGGATGCGCACGCCCCCTAAGCATTTAAATTAACAGGAATTCGTTATTTTCCCTCGGTTATAAAAGCTACCCTAGACGGCGTGCCACCGCACCAGCAACCACGTATTGAACAACGCGAATATAACAGAGTTGGATTGTAAAATAGGCAATGGAAAATACGAACCACCGATTAAAAAGAGCTAATAGAATTTCCGGAGGACAGTTCTTACGTGCCATGTTCAAAACATATACTCCACAACAGCGCATAGTAAAGCTACTGTTTAGTCAAGCTCATTCCCCTATCGTGGAAATTGGTTTATGAAAACTATAGAATCACTTTTTATTATAAATTTTACTGATTTTCCGTATATGTAAACTTCATTGAATGTTCTTAAACTGTTCCTTCCTCTCAGCAAGTACCCGACACTTTTAGTTATCGACCTTTCTCGTAATGTTCGTGAAAACCTTTTCGCGATTTCTTCGCATTATACCTCGCCCGATTTGCCGTCTTAAAGAAACGCGCACAAGCTAAAAACTGAGCATTAAAACTTCGAACGGTTGCAACTCGGACACATTGTTCGTTTTCTGAAAAACCGATGTTTTGAGCCAGTAATGAAACGATGTGAAATTCGCTCGTTAGCGGCAGTGTTACAAGATAACAATTTACGAGTGCAACAAATCATCGCATGATTTTTTTTGTCAAACGGGCGAAATTGCTTGGCGGGCTGAGCGAACGGTTGAAATTAGAATCGTCTGGGTTCGATAAATCGTCGCGCCGTTTTAATGCCGTGTCCTTCCCTCCGTTCGAAGGCCCTAATTGCTCGGAGGAGGGTTCACAATTACAGATAATCGACGCATGAGGCTCCCTAATTATAAAGTAGAGTAAACAGATGGACAGGAAATCAGAGCAGGTCGCTTCGGCCAATAAAATTCCGGATAGCTAAGACGCGGCATCTGTCCCAAACAAACCGGAATCCCATAAAGGAAATATTCAGTGCGGGGTTCCCTTTTTGTATAACAAAGAAAATAATTCTTTCCCTCGAGAAAAGTCGCAAAAATATTTTCAAAACGTGTTAAATTAAACCGCCGCGAACATTTACTGCGACGACATTTTCAACTATTGTACGAGGGCCGTTAATCCCGAGTAAATATTGCCGTGTAGACTTGCAGGCAGATCGCTTATCTGGACATCAATTAAAACCCGGTACAACAATTACGCGCTACCATTAGAGACTAGTTTAGTGCGCCGGTATAAAATAATAAAAATAAAATAAATAGATAAAAATATGTTTAAAAAACCGTAAAACTTCAATAGCACGATCGTTTCCGCGCGGGGTGGGGAACGAACATAATTGCCCATTAAAGGTCGGCTCAGTTTTGCCCCTCGTACGGCGTAAAAATTCGATAATAGGCGTTCTTTTCCGGGCGTAAACGTCCGGGGTTTTCAATTTATGCCCGGGGTATTATTCCAATTGAGGACAGGCTTATGCCCCTTACGGAGTTGGCCGGGGCTCGCGATATTTTATACGGTCCCCGCTATTATTACGCCGGGTTACGGTCACTTCAAAAGCCAGTCCGCGGGCCGCCCGCTCTCGCCCCTTCGGCTCCCGTTTTTATACTTGCCAACTATTTTTATTATTTTTCTGTAGCCAATCTTTTTTTTTAAAAATTTAGATACACCGGGAGCTGCCATGTATGAGAAGAGCGGCCATAGGGGAAAACTCGGCCGATTTAATTACTCGGCGGATTTCTCCGTTTTATTTCCGCGAGCGGCTCTCTCGCTCTTCAAAATGGACGGGACGGGAACTAGAGAATTACTGTGCTAATCTTACCAGACGTCGGTCCAAGGCGACCTTTATTCGAAACATTACAGCCGGGAATGCGTAGGTCGTTACGCGAAAAGCTAACGCTATTGTTCCCACGAATTCCTAATGGTGAACATACTTGGACTTTTGACAATTAAAGAGTATCTGGTTCAAAAGATAGCTCAAAGCAGCTTATTATTACAACATAATTACACATGAAATGTATTAATTTTAATTGAAATTACTTATTCCATTCTCATTTCAACCAGCTTTAAATAAAAGCGTCTTATTAAAATTAATTTATATTAATTAGCATATTAATACAAGCATTAGAAATGACACAATCAACATTACGACGTCCCATTAACCCCCCTTTAAACTCAGACAAAGTACGATAATTTGCTATAAATTATATCATTAGAGGGGATGAAAATTAATGAAATCAAAAAACTTCTAAATGTATATTATTTTAATATTTAAAATCATTGCCTAAATTAGACGTGTAATTGTGAAGTGTAATTTGTTAATTAAGTGTGTGTCTTTAAGAAACAAATTTGTATATAGACTAGTTTATTGTAACAGGAAACCATTGTCACAGGAATATTCGGACACTTCCGATTGTCGACTTATAATGCTGACCGAAACGAGACGTGAGACCCCCCTCGTCTCGGGTGGGAAGAGGGAAAGGGCATCGTCTTTAAATTGCGAGCACGTTTAAAAATGCGCGTTTACTTCGCGCAGACGGCCTTCTTCCGCTGTTCAAAATTCACGCCGACGCCTCGTCATTAACAATCTCGGCGTGCGGAAACAATTCCCAATCGGCCGCGGCGCGGGTTTATCGGCCCGCCGGTATCGGACGCGACATAAATCCGTGAGCCGGGCGGGCGTAATTTTCCGGCCGGGGGAAATACGCTTCCAGCGGCCCCGTATTCCAGAGATCCAATCTCGGTTGATAAGGGAAATATTATCGGCGTTATAATACAAATCCGAGGTTCCGGCCGACGTGCACCGACTCCGGGAGGAGCGCCCCCCTCCTCCTCTACCAAGACATAACTAATGAATCCCCGGGACGTAATTTATCTGGAATTAAATCTACTAATAGGCCGTCCCGTTCGAACTGTTTATCGTCTAAACGCCCCCCCCTCCCAGCGTACAATTTGCCCCGGCGGCCCGACGAATGAAAAACTGTTTTAAATTCGTACTTAATTGTAAGCGTCGCGCCGCCACCCGACATAGCATTGTTCGGGCTCCACCCCCCCCGAACCTCCTCACTCCCACTCCTAGGCGGCCTCAACCACTTCCAAGAATTCCCCGCTCCACTCCTGGAAACTTTGCCCGCGATAACAATGGGAATAATTGTTCCGAGTATAATTAATACGGACGGCGAGAGGGGGGGAAGGACATTGTTGCTGAGTACGGGAGATCCTCGTCTCGAGTAGTTGTCCAAAAGGAGAAGCGCACTGCAATGTACACCGGATTGAAAATATGCCGGCCGTTAGAACTGTGAGGGAAGAATAAATGAAGCGGAAAAAGGGTTTTCTGTTGTTTTGTTCCCAAGTAAAATATGCAGAACTGCTGTAAACACGATCAATCACAAAAGCTGATAAAATTGATAATATTGGCCATATTGATAATATGGCCATTGTGTTTCAAACAAGTAATAATACAACATAATAAAATACTCAATTTCTATATTCATACGTACATAGAATACGTTCATATTCATATATAGAAAACAATGAATTTGACTTTTGCCATCATTATTAGTAATCAACGATATGAACTGTATGTAGAATATGTGTTCTTAAAGTTATGTTTTAATTAATGAATGAAATTTTCAGCACTGAATATTCTCAATATTTTAAAAGTGCGTCGAACGAAAGGGTGAACGACGGCGCGCAATCTTAAACCGAACAAAAAGGACGAGATTTGGACAGAGGATGAACCCATTAGAGGTTGGGTCGGTTCGGATTTTACTATTTTTTCACGGTCGGTGGTCCAGACAGTTTCGAGGATTAGACTGTGATTCGTAATTGCGGAATAATTCCGGCCACTGCTCGGAACCCGATATAAAAATCGAAAAGGCAATTACGCACTCGCTCTCGGGGGCACACACACACTCAGACCCAGTGATTGCGCCACCGGGGGAAGAGAATGAAATAATAAACCGGTCTACGACGTCCAAGTCCGCGCGGAGGACGCACGGCCATTAAATGAGCCCGCGTACTCAGGTACCGGCGGACAGGGGAGGTACCCTCCGCTAATAACAGTTTCAACTCCCCTAATAAATATTTTCAACCGGGAAATAATAATCTTATAGATAGGCCGAATTACTCTGAATTCGGAAATGGACGCTTCACGGGCGCCGGCGGAATAATAGAATTCGGTCCAAATATTTCCTGGCCGGACGCCGTCCGGTAATCGAAAAATGTTCCGACATTGTAATTTCCGGTTATCGCTCGACAATCGGAGATGACCCAAAAGCCCGGCTTTCGGACGTTAGAAACATCTGCCCTATAATTGAACTCCCGGGACTGATCAAAATATTAATGAGATTAATGATATCCCAAATTTTTCATTGTGTTTCACACCAAACAATCATACTATTATATAATCGATGGAGTGATTAATTTTCATGATACAGTGTCATCCCCTATGTTACCATAAAACAGAAAATGGATAATATGTTACTGCGAAAATTCTATACTCATTTCTTGTATTGTCAGTATTATATTATATATGTATTGCTATTTATCTATTGTATAAATATCTTCAATTTACCATAATATTTTTCTGATATACTTTTTACGGAGTAATAATACTCGGTTGTAATTAATCCATTAACGAGCATCTACATTTAAGTCGATAGTCGACGTTGCCACGCTTGCCAAGTATCACAAGCCATTAGCCTGCTGCCGAAAAGAGATAAAATTGGGCTTTCCATTGTTGAGAGAATAATAAGTAATCAGATCTTTACTACTCCTATCAATTAATAGCCAGGCGAAACAATGGGGCTAAATGTAAGGGAGCGCGCAGATAGATATCTTCGAGTTAAAAAAAAAATAGAAACATAATTAATGAACATAGTTCAAAGCCGATGTCTTCTATTTATAATTATTATCTTTATTTGCGTTTTAGTTAATCGGTTACGATAATGATAATTCTTTTTCGTTTTCCCTCCCTTTTAATCACGGTTCTCTTTTCATAAACTCGTACTATAATTAAACAATTTAACATTCATGGAGATAGTCAGTATTATTGATGTTAGATGACATGGTTTCGAACAGCTGAAATAGATCCGACATTACAAGTACTTTATTTTCTTTGAATATAAATAGGATATCGTAGACAATAAACGAATGTTTTTTGGTACCTGCATCTGAGATAGATTCCTATCCATGATGGTAACGCGGCGGCGTTACTGCTGCATTTTTTATATTGAGAAAGCTGTTCTTAAGGAATTAGAGGTCCGTTATAGTGCACAGATTATGAATGTCTCCTTATAAAGGTCTACGACCTCTACCCTCGAGAATTCTAGATCGGAAACCTAACTAAACACAGATTCTGTTAACTCTAGACTCTGTATCTTACTGGAAATCGATTTAAAATATTTTTCGACCCAACTGAAATAACATTCGACTAAACTAAGAAAGAGCAACTTGAACTTTCGAATCATTCCCCGCGTCAACTCTCCGCGTCCCAAGGCAGCCGCCACTACTTTTGAAGCGAATTATAGCCAAGTGATTATATTCGTATGCGCGGCAAGTGTACGACGACACGTCTGGATTTCATTGTGAACAATGCGGCGACACGCTGGATGGGAATAAATGCCTGGTTCGGTCGCGGCGGCCAAATGTATTATCTTTTTGTGCACAGGTTTTCTATAAAAAGTTCCCGAGGAATCCTTGGGATGTGGCTCAAATGGCTAACCACCGTCAAATGTCTTGCGCCTTAGTCATCCCAATACCAGTGCATATTTGTCGAGTACATGCGGGAGGGAATGCGAATGTGTAATTATGTTATGAAACGTAATTTATCGGCTTTGTCCTTAAACATTGGTTGAGACAGTTGGAAGCAAATAAGGCTGACCCGAACAGAATGCTTATAACATATTGGTTAGAATAGAGATATTTGGATAAGCTCATAATCTTACATGTATACTTCAATTACGATATTACGGTTGAACGACAGAAAAATTATAGTGAAATAATAAACTCCAAATGTCTTGAAACTCCATGATAAATAATATATCGTCCGCGTTTTTCTTTCAACTTTAAGCCTCTCTACGTAATGTGTTGTCAGGGTTACATGTCCACGACTAGACTGTGTAGGACCACCATAGCTATTTACCTTCCTAGTCTCAGCGTTTCTACAAACAATCGGCGAATTCCTTCCGCCAATTGTTCAACACAAACCTTCCAGCTCGGTCTTTAGTTCGCACTCGACTCGAGAAACGGAGAGTTATGGCCAGAAACTGGTAGAGCGCCCAATTAACGCGCTGCAGATTCGCAGCATCCCCACGGCGGAGGTGATATTTGCTCGAATCGCCGTTGGTCCGAACCGAATTCCTCCGGTGCACTTATATAGGAGGCCTCCCCCCTGCGAAGGGGCGAACTGCACCGCTTTCCCACCGGCTCGGCCCCACCGCAACTATTAATTACGCATCCGGTTAATTCATCGGGCTCGTAAATTTTCTTTTATTGGAACCGGCTCTTTTTCGTTTTTAATTCGCGCACGTCTCGAATTATGCCCTATATATTAATTTTATAACGCCTCTATCTCATCATGCCCCCGCCCCGCAAGTCCCGCATTACTTACGCCTCCCTTCCAGTCGGTTCGCCTTCTTTTTCTCCCCTCGGGATAATATTTAATTCGCCGCACTGGCGGTGAAGTGGTTTCAATTTCACTGATGTGTGTTCAAGGTCCGCCAATAAAAATTCCGACCTGCGCAGATTGAATTTCCGAACAACTGGAATAATTCCGGGTAACCTCATCGCAACCAGAAATTTATTTACCTCTGACAATAATAATCCTTTATTTTAACAATTTTGTTGTCAACATAAAAAAAATTTATATCTTAATTTACTTAAATGTGTTAAAGTAATTGTGTTAGATAATTAAAAACGTTAGACTTTTTTTGTCCCGATTGAAAATATAACTTCGTACCAAAAAAGCGAGTTGTGACAGACCTTTGATAATCTCATTAACTATCGCAGTCACCCGTCTTTAAAATAAATTAAATTGATTGTCATTTATCAGAAGACTTGTAGGGTTCTGATTACAGCGTACAGTGATGTTTTTTTTATCGGATATAGCTCGAAGGAAATAAGGAAATCTTATCGGAGGCTCAGGGCGACTGAGCTCTTCATACGGCAAAAATGCCTAGGTCAGTCGTCCCACTAATTCGTTCCGGGTGAAATTTTAAACTAAGGGAGGCCGCTCGTGAATATCGGAAGGTGAGTGTTGCTGTTGTTGTTTGGTGGGATTGGCTGTAGGCGCATAATGAGATGGTGGCGGGGATGGTGCCCCTGGCCCCGTCCCTCTGCTCTATAATCAGACCCGGGCGCTATTTGATTTCGCACTGCATCCAGGATTAAACGCAATTAAGGGCCGCCCGCTCGCCTCCTAATTATTTGTCCGTCCGAAATGCGGACGGCCATTTGATTTATGGCCCGGCCGGCCAGAAACGGGTTCACGGTTTTCGATAATTCCGCCGCATTTTAATGCGCTCGTTGTTCGGCCACAAGAAATTCCGCTGGACAATTACAACCGCCCAAATTACAGAATGTACCAAATGCTGTTAAATAATATTCTTTTGTGACAATCGACATGTTTTTAAGTATCTATAACTTTCTATTTTAGACTGTAGGTTTTCTTAAAATTATTAAATGAAACTAAAGGAAAATGCGGTTTCAAACCAAGTCCCTGGACTCGATAGCCACGAATAATTAAAGATGTTAACTACTTTGATACAATGTTACAATATAATTATTATAATGCTTTGGATTATAATGCAATGGAGGCCACTTTTGTGGTTTCCAAACATAGGAAAAGTCCCGGAAAAGCAGGGGGTCGACCCCTACCAACCGAGGTTCTTCCCACATCACTACACGGTCTTATAAACTAGGAGCACAATTTATCCTAGATCTCTACTCGTTTATTTAACAGGAGTATAACTGGCAGCTATTGTCCCATGCAGGAACCGTTTAGAATACGGTATAAAGTACGCGCAACAACATTCGATCTGACAACTCAAAAAACCCGTTAAGATACGGACATGCGGAATCGACCCCCATGCTCCGGTGGGCCGTCCAAAAAGCCTGAGTTTCAAGTAAAAATTCCTCCTCGACTATCTCACCAGCAGCGATTGTCCCTCAGTTTCTGCAGAGTCACACCGTTCAAAGACTTGCATACCCCAACAACAAGTGGACTTCACGAGCCGCGATGCGAAAATTCCATTCCCCCCTCTCATCATCCACCACAGTCCAACAGTTCACCGACTATTGTCCGATTTCGTGCACTCGATCTCGGTCGGTTTATAAAGACTGGCCGTTTCTTTATCGTATCATTCCCTTCAAGATTTGAAAATCAGAAATATCTGAATGTTTTTAATAATGAATAACATTTTGGAAACAGTTCCGAACGAAATTGTATACGACATAAACCTTCAGCCGATACACTACGAAGGTCCTGAATTAGCTAATGCAGGATTAAACAGAATTTACTTCAGTCGTCTTTTTTTCAGTATTAAATTAATATATCTTAAAAATGTAAGTCTACTGTATAATGTTCGATATGGTGTGATTTTGAAATAGTAGAAAGCGTACGTGTGAACCAATACAATCTGGGTATTGTGAGGGAGGAACTTGGGAGCGTAGTATTTTCTTGCTTCACTCACAGAGGAACGTACTAATATCATATACAAACAACTACAACAACTGACAAAGTAAGTAATATTTTTCAGGGCCATACTTACTAAGTTAGGTCGAAATCGGTCTAAATAAAGACCATGTAACCGAGTGAAGACAAAATCCTGAGTGATCCTATTGGGACCCCTCACCGTTTTCTAAAACAAAAAAAATCACCTTAAAATAAAGATACAGATCCATTATGCGAGAGTTAAGTTTTCTAGAAATTAGACAGCTGATCTCATGGTACACTTGATGAATAGTACAGGCTTTCACAAGTGCGCTGAAGGAATATCGGCTGGAGCGGCGTACCGCTAATGACTCTCCTCATCGAACGGAACAGGACCGATTTCCAGGCAATCTACAGGACGACGCGAATTTACGATTAGCATTTAGGAATTACGATAGTCATTACAGGAATTCTTTCGTACCCCTATCCACAGCAGTACAACCACGGACATCAGTCCTAGCGAGTGAGTCTATCTAGTTTTCATTAGACGGCCGATTGGAATATGAGACTAAAAAATGATAATAAAGGGGGAAAAAAATGAGGAGCCGCTGTTAACCGCGGCATTACCCGCTCGTCTGGACGTGACCGCCCGGTGCTAATTGAATTTCTCGGAAGCGCTCGTCCTATCTGACGATCTTCCGCTTCTTAAATGGAAGCCCTCCCCCCCGGAGCCGCCATCCCCATCCCCTCCTTCCATCACATCCCCGGTCTCCCGCAAGTACGTATCCGCAGGTGAACATACCGCCGTCATTTCCCGGACTCCATTATATTTTAGTGCCACGACCTGCGGAAAATAAAAATACGCCGAACGCTTATTGGCGGTGGACCGGTAACGATGTTTAATTGGATAACGACTTTGGAGTAACCGACCGATAAATAAGGAGTCGGGAAGTGGATGGACGCAAGAAAAATTGAAATATATTAAGGGAAGAAGAGGGAAAAAGTGAACATTTTTTTCAGTTGTAAACTCTTGTCACTCCCAGGTATTTCATTATTTAAATGCCGTAAATTTATTTAAAGTATTTTTTGTGAGGTCTAGTATGACAATGACTCATTTTGTCAATAAGATATCGGCGAATGGTGATTCGCAATAGGGTTTCCTTTTGGGCTGACTGAACGAATATACCGGCATTTATCTGTATTAGGATATCTTTCGTGAATCCTTAAGCGCAAAGGGCTTAAACAACAGTTTTGAGAGCAATAGAATACATTTCGAAAAAATGAATGAATGCTTAAGGCGAACCCATCGTACTTTTGTTTTAGTGTTGACAGATAATTAGAAAATAGATAATTAGATAAGCCAATATGTTTTTGCTATTAGTATGATTTTACATGCCGAGGCATTCTAGCACATTACTCGAGGAAAAAACAAATATTTGAGTGCTAATTAGAGTTGAGTTATTAGTCGCTCCCGCGCTTTGCCGCGATATTTAAACAGAAAAATATTCAAAAACGCTTTTACGCTTGGTCCATTACTTTTTACTATAAATTCGGTAGAAAATATTCAACGTTCGATCGAATCTAATTATATATTTCGATCGTCCAGATCACGTCCTGGTTCAAATGTAAGGCATTTTCTCAACGGACAATGAAGAGCCGATTCTGCAACCGGATGCATAAGAAAAAGTCTTCATGGCAGAAAGCTAATGTGTGTATATTGTCAGTAACGCGGGTCAGTCTGTGGTAGGGGGTGGGGGTTATTCATTTTGAACTGCTAAACCGCAAAGGAACCACCGGCTGAATTATACGTTGGCCAACATCGGTTGGTGCGACCAAAAAAAAAGCCGGCAGAAATGCGTCCACCACTCGTTAGCGGGAGTGAAAAAATTGGCTCCGCAATGTTCTTTTGCATACGGGGAAAATTACACGGGAAAAAATGCAATACCTCAGCTCGTGAGCTCCGCCATGTCAAATGTTGCGCGACCGATGTACAATTGTAATAGCCAAACATTTTACACAACAGTCAACCTGTTAGTTGCTAATTGCAAAAAAATCGTAGAATCTACAGTGAGTACATGAGGTATATTCCAAGAAATTTTATTTTCTACCGTATTCATAAGGTCATGAAACCGTTTTGGTGGTCAGAAGAAGAATGCAAAAGTGATGATATTCCAAAACCCAATTAAATAACTTAAACCAGCCAGAATTTCACAATAGTATTAGGGTTTTATGAAATACCCCCCGATTCCATGAAGTTATAAAAATCCAAACCAAGTCCGGTAAACAGGTGCACTTATTTATGACGATGTATATGTCGTTACTAAAATGTACAAATGTAATGTTGGGACTAATATGTCCCACTTGGAGTAAACTTTTATTTATATTTGTTGTCGAAAAGTATACATATTCTTCGAGATGTCCATTTCCTTTCTCAGTAATGTCACTGCACCGAGAGCTCTGCTGTAGAATGATGACCTCTCATAATTACCAACGGAATGCGACTGATACTGCCGGAAAACGCAAACCCGTCCGGATCTAGTAACGTGCGTCAGGAGTACAGAAAAATTGTCAGGGAAGGCAATCATGCCGCAGATTAGTGTCGGAAAAGGAATCGTGGTCGTCCTACAGGGGGAGGAGAAGTCATTTGTCCGCGTGTGAGGGAGAGGGTGGGAAAGTCATCACAATAATTTTGGACTTTTCTTCAGAATTCTGTCACCATAAAAAAAATGCCGCGGGGGGGGTGAGAGAGGGGAATCCGACGCCATTAGAGAAGGCCAAAAAGAGAGAGAGAGAGAGGGTGGGAGGGAGAGAGAAAAGCGTCACGCCATGGGGTCATGATCATTAGGGCGATTTGTGGACACCCGGTTTCACGGTGGGCGGGGGAGGGATGGCAAAAAACAAATAAAACGCAGGAAGGAAAAAATGCCGAGCGGGGGTTTAAAACGGCGGCAGCGGCGTAAAATGGCGCGGCATTAAGACGAAGAGCGCCCGCCCTGCCCACCGCCCAAACGACGGATACGACTCCCTCTTTATCTTTCATTCCGTCACCTTCATTACGCCTCCCTGGATTTTCGCATTTCGGACCTTTCCAAGAAATCTCCCCCTTCACGAGAAAACTCACTTTAAGTATTTCTCGAATTTAATCGTCACCAAACAATTTATCGCTAATCATTACTTGCCTCGAATTTTGGTTTTAATCTTTGCTTTCGTCTTTTCTCCATGAAGAATCACGTTGGCACCCTCACTGCGGTTGAAATTGGTGGTCGAGATTGCAAAAGTGGTGATACTCCAAAACCTCGGGAACCCTAATCAAATAACTTACCCCTTAACGATATAAAATAAACCTGTATTTCTGATCATTATATCCCATTCTCTTAACGTCCGATTACTCCGACACATCATACGTCTCCCAATCTATTTGTTATTCCCAATGTTTCACTGTTTAGTCAAAATGTAATTATATCTGTTCCAAAAATCTTTTGTTACGTAAATAGACTGATTAATGCATACTGAATTGTGAAATTGTCAATTTAATTTAAAATTAATAAAATAATTTGTTTTAATTGCAATTTAATTTGCAAGTACGAATTGGATTAGGCCCCACAAACATTTATAATGTATTATAAAAATCTCTTTTCGTCCAGTCATAAAAGCTGTTCTATTTTTGCTTTAGTGGAGATCGCGAAGCAATAACGCAACAAGAAGTTAAGTGAAAACATTCTTCACGGTTAAGGAAATTATGTTTGAATTCAGTTGGTGTGTTTTGGAACGATCCTAATCAAACAAATTAACATATCGACATTTTAAAATGCCGAGAACTGAATAGCGAGTGTTCATGCATCGCTGATATCCAGCCGCAGGAGAGTTTCAGTCATTTTCTCGTCTGTTCGCCCCGTTCTATTGCGTACTGCCGGAACAGAGCAAGTGCTGCTTCTAATCGCCTATTCGTGACTGGAACGGAATTTATTCGCTTGTTACAAATTGATTAGATGCGTCTTGCCGATCTCGCCCCAGTTGAAAGCCAATCGCGCTGGATTCCTAGCGACGCCGTTTCCCAATACACTGTACCTAAACGCCGACCTGAAAACTCCTTAAGGAAACAAAATTTTATACCAATCACGATCTTTCCCCCGACGCTCCGGTTGAGAAGTTGAGGCAACGTACAAACATGAATGTTTAGTACGGCAAACATTTCCACTCACTTTTTTACGATCCGTTCAATTCAATATTATATTTAGATTTTTATTGGTACTCATGACTCAATATTTCAAGCATTGGGGGAGAAGTCTTTTGACTAACGATAGTAACTGTTGGAGGAACAACTAACGTTACCACAATTAGCAATTAGGATATGGACTTTACCGAACAGGACATCATCGAATCAGAAATTTCGTCCAAGTCAATTCGTCCACATCTTCTCTACCAATTTACGCTCTCCAGAATGCACCGCGATTTAAACTTCTTTGGCATTTCGAGAAAATACAGAGAGCGAGGTTGCGGAGAAACAGGTTTCCAATCATTGTATGAGTTCTTTAGATGTTTTTTTTCTTGCACATTAAGTTAGACTACATATTGATTTATACAATAAAATGCGTTTACCAATCCTGAAGTTTATCGACTGTAGCTAGAAATGTCTCCAAATGTAAGCTACAGCGTACTACCCAGTCAATCCATTCTACGAATGTTCATATTATTATGATTGCCCAAATTAACATAACGCGTGATGGTCTCTCACAGCTCGCGTGTCCGGTCCTCGGGATAAACCGGTTTTCGACATCGTAAGTAGATTTTCGAATTCTCTTTTCGCCCGGTAATTTTATTTCTCTCCCAAAACAGGAGGAGGGGGCTGCCGCTTCGTGGAATGGGGAGCAATTTCGAGTCTGAGTTCGCTCTCTCAATATTTCCCAAACCGTCTTATTTATGATAACGGTTTATTTCGAAGACGAAAAATCCACCAAGGCAACATTCACTCAGCGATGGGACGCACGGATTCCATAACGGTGATGCGAGAAATCGTGACTTTAAACACTGAGAGGCGACTCATGTTTTAAATGTCGAAATAATTGTAAATGACTTTAATTCAAGAATGAACGCCAAAGTAGCTTATATTCAAGCACAAAATCATGCTGCATAAGTATTTCTTATAAATTAATTACACTAATTAAACTTATTAAATATAATAAGAATTCTGATGACTAAGTACGTAACACTATGAATTCGTTGTCCTCAATCTAATTCTATATTGTGCAAACATGGAAATCAAATGGAAGCAGCTGAAATTCGTCTCAGCTAGTTTTGAACTAGTAACAGCTGTGATAGGACGGTTCATGGCCTACATTGCCATTAGCTAATGAAATGCCAACGAGCATGGCGAGAAGCAGAAGCCCAGAGGATGTGAAAATAATCCAAACCTGTCGCGAAACAAATATCTTCGAACTGAATTCCATCTTTTACGTTTCCAACATTCTTAAGACCATTTCACCTTTTCACAGTCGCAAATTAATGCGACGTATTTATCACCGAAGTTCCGTAAAACGAATTTTCATTTGAACACAACCGGAGATTTGGCAAAATCTTGAGTTTGTTCCACATAAATTATTCGGTCATTACGAGACCGCTTATTTTTAATACGCCTCTGACTTACATAAAAATTTGACTTTTCAGCGCGCTCACTTAGTCTTACTTAAACTGAGATATATTTTTTATGTCCTTGTGTGACGCTTAAAAAAAATTATAAAATGTATTTCATATTAATGAAGCATTATTCATTTCGTACAAAATCTTTCGGTACATTTTTTAAAACATGTATTAGGGCTTATAATATTTACACTGTTATTTTGTACATTGTTGTACATAGCTGTAAATTTAAAATGTATGAAGCGTATTACTAATTTTCCAAAAAAATTATTTCAATCCATTTATAATTACTGTTTAAAGTTGTTGATATGTGTTACGCATTTGTGAAAAATGTTTTTATGTGCATGTTTATTTATAATTAAGCGGAAATAAGAACTTCATTCATTTAGCGACTTTTAATATACTATACGATACATATCATTTTACATTAAGATGTAACAAGTGTTTGGCATTCTCATATTTCTTCTTCCATGCACACAGTCATAAGTGTTTGATGATCCTCCCGAAAGCGAACCTGTGCTTAACGTCAGAATCAAATTTGAACTGTTAATTTTAATTGGGATCATCATGTCCGAAATAGTTGTCTAACGCTTTCCGACAATTACCAAAACTAATTCCGTTTCAATCCTAAAACATGAAACCGTTAAAACCCCATTTAAACTTATTGAACTCGGAATTATACTGTATGGTTATTGCTATTAATTAGTATAATAAGGATCGTAAAAAATAATCTCTTTTCTATGAGCATGATATCATAAGCATTTACTCTCCTATACATTTCCCACAGGGCCTTTCTAGGTATTAAAAGATGAAAGGCTAAATTGAGTAGACTAGTTTTATGTTCGAAGCAGCGTTTCCATTTAGTGAGCGCCGGCCCCATCCCCCATTATGTGATCCCGAAGAAATAAGTTTCGGATTCTTATACATCTGTAATGATCGAATACAAAATCGTTGGTCTGGATAAGATTATAGACCGTAACACGGCAGATCGGTTTCATATTATTTAAGATGTTCATATCGGATGAATTGGATTTTGAATCTTTTATCAGTTCCCAGTCGCAAACCGTGCAATGCCATTATTTCACGAGAGAGATTTCCGTAAGGAATGTTTGCTATAAAATCCCTAAAACTTTTAAAGGGTACGGAGAATCGTTTCGTTGAGATAAAAGGCCAGGTCAGAAATGCATTTTGTCCTCCTGCGAAGCTTTTAGCAAGACATTTTCGAATATAGCAATTTGAGTGCCAGTGAATATACCAGTACATCTGCGCAAAAGTCATTTCTGTCTGTGACCTGTTAAAGGATAAAAGATGTTGTTTCGACCCATAATTTGCTACAGTGTTCATCGCGTAATCCCAAATGGTTCTTCTAAAACACCAATAAAGTGGTATCAAATGATAAGGACCCTTGAGAAACTCACATACCATAATCCGTTATATGTAATATAATATATTTTACCATTCTTAAAAGGTTTAAATAAATGTAATAAAATTTCAAATCAAATCAAATATCTCGAATATGAATCATACTAATGTATTTTTCATGAATGACTATTGAGTATACCACAATCCTTGAGTTGTTTTGAACGAACCTCAAAAGCGAAAGACCCCCGCGCACAATATTTGGCGCAGTGCACGAAGATTCCAAGGAGGAACCGGTAGCTGAAGGAGGAATGCCCAGAGGCTCCTTTCTCACTGCGGCTATGAGGATGCGGTTGATGATACTTCATACAGTCCGACAGTTTGGCCGCTGAAAAAAATGCAAATAATTTCGTTTTGGCGCCAATCCAGAGCTCTCGCTCATCTCCGCACAACTTAAACGATTCCCAACGGTCGGACGGCACATTTTTACGAACTCCTATCTATTAGGGGAGCGAGACCGAAAACGTAATTTACAAAAGCCTCCGAGTTCGACGAACGGATATATCAGTTATGAAGTGAAGCGGCAAGTGGCCGGGTAGTATCGAGAGCGGAACTTTCACACATTCCATGCAGAAGGGAGAATGAACTTGAAGCAAAAAAAACTGTATTGTCCTCACATTTGATCTTTGCCTGCTACTTTACAATGGGGCTGCGGTTGACCACAGCAGTTTTTCACATACTTGCAGTGCCCATGTACTTTAGCGTCACGTCGGCGTCCCGAATTCGCAGTTGGCAATTTTTTTGTATCGATTGTTCGCGAAAAGTATTGTATCATTGTGCGGGTTTATAGTTCGAATTGATTTCTTTGTACCCGAGAGATATTAGGTGTCATTTCGGCACTTAGACCGGCAGGATAACTCCGAAAATTGTGCCCATTATTAATAATAAGGACATAAACTTTATGGAGATCGTCTAAGAATGTTAGAAAATGTCGAGACGTTGTTGTATAGACAGATTCCAGGGCCATGGTGACAGAATACTTTACCCTTTCAGCTTAGGACCAAATATGTGAGTAGAAACACGCAATTTGTAATAATGGTGATATTTTCAGCACTTTTGGATCCCCAAACATATATCTCAAATTGATGTATTATCCTATTGTAGTAATCGGATGCATATAACTAGATTACCAATAGATTTATCTATGTGAATGAAAAATCGAATTGTATGACTAACACAGTTATATTTTATATACTGTTGGCGTAATTATTATCGATAACTAATCCGACAGACAGTCTTAATCGATTTCCCAATTTCTGGGCAATAATCGCCTTTACGTTTTGCCCACGGTTAATGAAGAGCACCAATATGGCTTGATCGGGGCACGGGCATTAGAACGGGTAATTGGAGTCCCGGCTCTTTCAATTCAGCTCATAAACAGAACATGAACCGCTGGCAGAAAACCGTTATTAAAGTTTCTTGCTTTCCGCCGCCTCTATCTCTATTCATCCTTCATCGCTCCGGATGCCGAGGGGTAGTCAACTGTAAGAAAATAAGTATTACAGGCTTTATGCAGCAGCCGGCGCGCCTATTGGCCCGAATGGTCCGTATAATGCCCCCGTACGGCCATTTTATTCAGTGTTTCCACTCAGACGGCTTTCGTTTAACCAAGACTCGATTGAAAAAATTCTCCGGCATAGTCAACACTTGAGTTCCGGCAGGTCAAATAACTTAATATGCGAAATGTTTTAGTTTTCGGTATATACCCGTTATGAAAATTGGGGGGCAGAATGATTATAGTTTTACAGGGATCTACTGGATAGGGTTTATTACTCTATTTCACCCTGCGAATTATCAAAATGAAGAAATCGTTATTGAGGTTTTCATGTAATTTTTTCACTAGATTCAATCAATGATTCACAAATTTTACAACAAATTATTTGCCTGTACACTTTCAAAAACACAAGCAGGTAAAGTAGAATATACTCAAGAACTACCTATGGCGGGGACGGATTTTCTCATGCACTAAACGTTTATGAACAACCCTAGAAATATTTTTTATTAACACCAATATTATCACCGCTGTAAATTACATTTTTTTTGTAACTGGTTATAAAAGAACTTATAGTTAGGACAAGGTCGATGGTATTACGTTACATAATCACGTACAGTCATTAAATCATAATTCGAATTAAGCCGACAGATTGGTGCCTGAAATTAGTCCTAAATACGATTCCTCTTGCTTATACGGCCTTTCAAAATTTGTTTCAGTTATGTAAGTGAAGGGGATAATTCCTCAAATAAATAAAAGTGGTCCGGGGACCGATTTCCTTTCAAGTATTACCATTATTTTTATTTCAAGTATGTAACCAATAGTACATGTTAATTTTAGTCTACCGCGAAGAGCAGTACACTTTTGAACAAATAAATGAATCCACTAGCATTGCTACATATTCGGATTTTAAGAAAATAATAAGTCTAGCTAATATCTTCTTCAGAAAAACAGAAATTTCACAAAGTGTATCATTTAATAAGTATAATAAGATCAATTAGACTCGACATTGTATATTGCTTTTAATAGGATCAATAGTTTCCACGAATTTCCAATTTCGCGATTAGGCTCGCTCCAAAAATATATATTTTAATTTTCCAGTCGAATGCCGTGAGATGATTATTAGAGGTATTATGGTATCGGGAAATTTCGTCGAATCGTGTACTCAGAATGAAGATATTATGTCTGGGAGAAAATTATGCGATCAAACATAATGTCGTCCCCAGGTAGAATTCGCTTCGTATTCCTCCTTTTTTTTGTCTCCTCCTTTTTTTCCCTTATCCAACGTCCGGCCATATGGTTAATAATTATACGGTGGTATAATTTAATTTTTTTAATTGGACATTTATTTTTACGAGCAGCCGGCCGAGTGAGTGCAGTCGCATTTCTAATTAAGACGATTTCAATAAATCGGCAACGCGCTCAGGGAACACCTTTCCCGGGGACGCAGTTTATTCGGCAGAAGTTTACCAGTCGTTAGAGACCCGGGACTCTAGAGATGAAATACCAATCCCGGGGCTCAATCTATTGCCCAGATGAAGTCATATTTAACTTCCGTGGCCCGGGGCCCGGGACAAGCCGAAGGGAGGGGGGCTTCAGGGGGGGGGGTGGAGTTTTGATTTTTTGTTACTCAACCCAAGTTCAAAACTTATTATTATTCGAATTTGGGGCATTAAATCCTTCCCTTTTGGAACTTAAAAGGCCGAGAAATGGAATATGCTCGACGCCACGCCGGTTTCATTTTTTTTCCCCCTTACCGAACTTTCTAACTCTCACAAAATAAAATTAATAGAAAAAAGCTACCCGTAATAAAAAATAAAAAGGAGTCGTCGACTCCCGTGATAATAAATTCAGAACGCGTTATAATGCAGGTATAAAAATGTGTGATTTAAAATTGTGCCTCCGGGCCCCGGACACCGGGCAGATTATTCCCGCGCATCATTAATATTGACCTCACCGTCCCCAAAAAACCGGTATTATAAGATAGAAGCCAAGATCGTTATAATGTCACCCGGCAAATGCGATTCTATTCAAACTTCCGGGATTTTTTCGATTGGAACTATCCAGAAATAGAGGACGTTGAATTTTTATTTTTATTACTTCCCCACCCGGTCACAATAATTCCATAGACTAAAGCGATAAAATTAATTCTTCGATGGTTGTCAACGCGTTATTATTTTTCAAACTTAAAAAATACAAAATAAAGGCTTTTGGAATGCTGTTATTAATTTCTTCACTCTTCTGGTTCCACCCGCTCGTTGTCACATCACTGGATTATTAAGTTCCCCTCTACTTAACTTATACAATACTGAGATGGCGAGAAGTCGAAATCTGTCACAGTATTTTAATATTCCTCTAAAGCCTGATTATAAGTATGACTTCAATCTAACGGACTACTACTGTTCTAGATGGGAAGCCGGGACCGAGACGGGACAGGAAATTGAAGGAGTGATATTATACTATATTATACGAGTTACGATAAACTAACGATAGCTTTAGAAAAAAGAAAAAAACCGCCTTCTCAACTAATGCCCACCTGAAGCAAGTGGGCGCCCCCGTTAAACTTGTTACAGTAAATCCGAAACCGACCGGCCGGAGAATGAGAAAGGTTGATTGCTGGTGAATCACGTTGTATAAATACGTTAGATAGTATCGTGGAAGAAACCAACTCAACAATTTTGTCCGAAGCAATTAATTCCGTTGTAGCGGCTCCAGTGGTCGGCCTCCTAGCCCAACAAAGCCCCAAAGCCCCCCCCCCCCTTCCACCACACTCCACACCGATCTAGTCCTCCTCTCTGCAACCAGAATCAATTTTTAGTTCCCAACTCAAATACTAGTACTCTAATACCAGTCTTTGTTCGCCGACCGCAACAGAAATATTAATTCGTTTCAGCAGCCAGCGGAGTACGGTACAGGCTAATATTTTATTAATTTATATTTATTTATTGTTAGAATAGCTCGGCGTATGTTGCAGGATTCCCCCTAGGGACGATTTAAACAATTTCCCTTGATCGAAACCGTAAATGGGAATTGATCTGGGGTTAGAAAAACAGGGCGCCGTTCCACTCAATTAACTCCACTTCTCCAATTCTCATCATCTTCTGAAGACATCTTCGTACAAAGAAGTCCATCATTTACCTTCAGCGTTCTCCTTTTGGCCTGGCCTAATGGTACATCCTGCTTCTGCGGTACATCTACTAAAACATGATATGCATATTTTTGCATTGGTGTAACTCGTTAATATCTCGATAAAGAAATAAATTTAACTTCAACATTTCCGAAAGTAAGAATTTTATGTTTCTCCTCTTGAAAGAGTTTACGCAACTACTAATTTCAAAATTAACCGAAAATGCACAATGAAACAAACAATACGTAATCGATTTACCAGTCAAGCGATGAAAATCTAATAAAATTTGCTGTCCTATATAATTATGCGTACACATTATACGCGATTACATATCTTACTCTGAGTTGAAAATGACTCCATTGTGATTTTATACCACTCGACACGAAATCCGCTAACTGTACAATCGATTGTATTTAACAGTTGGAATCACGTTACTAATTACAATGCAGTATAATCTGTTGGGCATTAAAATCACATCTGTGTGTCATTTTATTACACTAAGAAATATTTGACGCGGCCGACGATTAGCCGTTGGGCCCATTCCGGGCACGTTGACCATTTCGAACTCAATCAGCCGATACTATAATTAAAATCTCGTTACTCGGTTAACCGTAGAGTCCGAGATATTGGCCGAATAGCAAATTTCAAGATCACCGTTATTACAAAGGTCGGCGCTAATTGTTCTTAACCGCGCATGCGTCCGATTTCATTGTCTAACTTTAAAAATACTCCAGTGATAATTTCAATGTGTCTGCTACTATTATAGGGGTTAATTAGTTTTTACTCGGTAAAAAAAGGATAGGAAAAAAGGAAGGACAAGTGAACCCTTACTACTTTTTCCCAGTAGTTACAGTAGAACGTAGAAGGTAAATTTGGTAAGCCGGGAACACTAAATTTTCTGGTTTAGTTCCTTAACCTTTTGTTTTCACATTAGGCGGAAATTAACTCTTAGGATAGTATGCAGAACGAGTTTTGATATTTCTTCTTGCTGAGTTTTTATAATATGGACTTTAGCTGATCAGATTGTGATTCGTTACTTATTTTATTCGGGTACTAGTTTTTCCACACTCCGTCCATTTGCCACCTCTGAGTGGACCTTTCTACCTCCGTTTTGTACGGAAATTTCGACACGTGCGGATCAAACTGAATTATGAAGAGTGTCTTGGATCATATATGATCTCGATTCCTGGCCAATAAAAACATTCAGTTGCAGAAAAGTATTATTTGTCTCAGACGTTGTATCGGGTTTTTCTTTCCAACCAATCCTACCTGACGGCTTCTGCGAACTGCGCAGTTTACTTATTCCCAGCGGACTGGCTCAGTCTCTTCTTCTTGTTGCGCTCTCGAGCCGGAGGCGCTTTTATACCATCTGGGCCGGGGCCGGGGAAACTTTGTTGTAATTAAAAGCTTTCAGCGAGGACAAAAAGTTTGCAGCAAAAGCCGACCTAATCATCGACTCATCCCGATAGCCGGTGTTTTCTTTGGTCCACGGGGACTAGTGAAGTTAATAGAGTCGAGACCGGAGATGGGCCCGTTTTAAAAAGCCGTAGCTGAGGGGGAGAGGGGAAGTGAGTCCCATCAGAGTCGGTTCGAGTTTTATGGGCGGGTTTCCTTTATTTTCAGCCAGCTCGGTGATGGAATCGGCCAATTGTAAAATGCTCATTGCCCGGCCCCGGGAGACCGACGGGGCATAAACTTGAAGATTACTTCTCTCGGTAATTCCGCTGTTAATTCAGAAAAAGCCTTGCCTAATACGAGTTTTTTTCAAATTTCTATTCTATCCCTCTTGATAGCATCTGAGATCCAATAACTGCTGGTATTTATGATTTGAAACCGTGAAGACCGTTTCGTTTTTGTGCTAGAGTATCCGATTTCGGCTCTCGCCGGCCTCAGTAGCGTTCCGCGACTATTAATGCTAAATGGGTTGAACAAACCTCTCAGGTACAAGAGAAACTATATGGAACGTAGAATATTACATCTGTAGCAGGAGGTTAAATAATAAGGGACGATATTTTCAGGGTATTGAAAAATATACGTTATATATATATAGTAGTTAAATATATAGTATATTATAATCCAGACAGAATTCCAGTATTTGTTTGTTTGAGTATGTGTTTACATGAGACACATTAATGTTAAAATGGTGCAATTAATTAAACCCCCGTATTTCTCGCAGCTCAAAAACAAATCAGCTCAAGAGATCTAAATGAACGAAAGTTATAACAGTGGTATGTACCTCGGTTCTACAATATTCAACTCCCGTCGACATAGTAATTGGCTGCATTAGGACTTCGGCATTTATAATAAAACGTTCTAATGACCATTCGTCGCACGAGAAATACGCTTAATGAACACTTGGAAAACTGCATAGAGTGAAAAAGGTATATATTATATCTCGGCCGGCCGGTTCTAATAAACGGCGTCGCTGAAGCGACATTAAACGAGACCAATTACAAGGCGGTTCGATAATTCGTTCCCGATCCTTACACAGTTGTGAGTCTCAATAAAAATAGTTCGATACAGCTAACAGTGCAGTCCAGAAATGAATGTTACAACTACTGTCGGCCCATACGTCTGAAACTAGTTTGGTGAGTATATTTGAGAGCACATCATGAGATCTATGAATCATGTTGGTTCAAATCGATAAATTAAACTTTTTCTTCTATAATTGATTTGTATAGAAAAATGTTGAACATCATTACATATCCAGTCTGTTATTAAACTTTTTTATAATTGCCTGTTACAACAGTTTAAACAGCACCTTACTTGGCATCGATATTCAGTGCTGGCCTTTGATTATTCGACCAACGGCTGTTTAAATTCTTAACTATACGAGGAATAATGACAGCGTTACATCCTGTTGGGCCACCCAAGTAAGAGTAGCCGGGAAATGACAGGGTAGTTAAAAGGGGAACCCTTTTCACGGTCCGTCCAACCGCGGTCAGATATTTTAGGCACACAGAGAGAAAAGATAATGGAGATCACGAACTCTTCTAGGCCCCGTATAAAGGCGATTATTTCGTCATTACCGAATTTGAAATGAAGTTATCACCCTTATGGTAATTTATCATTCCACGTGTTCACGGTTTATTGGGTGGGTAAGGTGACGGGCGACAGAGTTGGCAAAGGCGATGGGAGCCTCATTAGATTCCGGCTACGTTTTCGGACGTGATTCCGAATGATGTTTTCATGTTAGTTCCGAGGTTGAAAAACACGAGTAAACGTTCACGTCTCCGATTTGGTCAACACTTTACTGTCCGCCGTTGTTTGCTTTAGAACACAAATCAGTTTTATTGCTGTCACAGTGCTGGCATCATCTCCACTATGTGTGATCACGTGCACTTAGAGACATAAAAATTAAGAATAAAATAAATATTATTCAATTCCTTATTATCACAGTTATATTCACTGTTAAAAGGTGATAAAAGAGACGAGTGAGGTTGCTATTTTCATTCAACATTCACTACGCTTATTATAAATGTTATTAAATGTACATTACAAATAACGAAAGCCGGGGTATCGGAAAAAATACACTGTGTCGTATTCCCGTATTAACCGCGTTAAACGGAAGAACACAATTATCCTTAAATCTCAGACCATGAACCAGAGTTACTATAGTTCTGAAGCTAGAACGGCGCAATATACAAACAACAAGGGAGAAATTCAAACAAATGGGAATTCACAGGTAATATACACCATGAGTTTTTTTTTCTGCACTCCATTATTTATGGACCTTCGGATGATTAATGGGCAATGGGTTTATCCCACCTGTATATTTACCATAAATAATGGGAATGAACCTGTCACACGGACTCCAACGAACAGAAACAACGATTCGCGAATATGAGCGCCGGGAAGACGAAAAAATAAAATTGAATGAATACATAGGCATCGGAAATATTTGAAATAGACATATATATTAAGTGATCACCGAACTGTATATCAGTTTACAGTAGAGGAAAACATGAAAACCTATTGAGATTTCGAGTGTTAAGATAGACCTATTTACTAATGCGGCATTGTCAGTGCGCATATTGGGGGAATGATATCGGCGATGGCGAGAAGCTGAGTAACTGAGAGGGTACAAAAATTCACTACTGAACACGTTCCAAACCCCCGGGGTTTCCCATATACCTCAAACGAGATATGTGCGATATTATGTGATAATACGCCTAAATAACGAACGTAGTAGAGGAACAGAAGATACCGAAGCATACATAGATATACGTATACTGACTAACTGGAAACCATACCGGATTTTTCTGGAGGGAAGGCACAGACGAAAGAAGAGGGAGGAAGTACTCGAGGTATCGCGTATGTACTGAGGGAAAATTCACTTTTTGTGTATCTGTAAATGAAAGGGGACCGTGTAAGGGGTTTATAAGTGACGGGCGTGCTGTTGACTACTGGAGCCCCCGATGCTGGCGTCGGTAGCATCAGTATAAGGCTTGGTGGGGGCGGCGTGGTGGGGGAAAGTGCCCAAGATGGCAGCTGGGCCGGGGGCAGCGGCCAGGGATTAGCATCCCCCCCTTCGCCGCCCCTCTAGACTATTAATAACCGGGGCCTAATTACGGCGATCGGCCCGGGAATAATGCCCGACGGTTCATAAGGTCCCCCCTTTCTCCCGTGACCTGACGTCACTTTAATTTAACCCAAACCGGTAATTAAACTATAAGCTTTTTTCTCCGGACATTTCTTTTTTCTTTTATTTTCCGAAAACCGTGTCCGATATTAGGAGGCCGGTAGTTTGGGGGCCGGGGCGGTGGTGGGAATTTGAATATTACCTGGTTAATTGATTTACGCGGCAGCGGTATCCGAAACCGCCCGTGACGCCGCGGTTCCTATATTTGGGACCCGACTGACCCAGGTCGTATAATACCTAACACACGAACACTATGCCATCAACGGTATACACAGTTCGGTTACCGACCCTCGGATGTAGCTTGCCCAGAAGAATTCTTCTTCTGACGTATTGAGATACTGAGAAATCAGGATTATTAATGAAAGTCATAGGTGAAAGCCTAGAACAGACCAAATAACACATAATCCTCTATTCGGAAAGACTGAAAAAACCTATTAAGGCATACACGAACTTCATTGGGACAGGGATCTTCTATCTGAATTATGAAGTGCTCATTACCAGGTTATTGGCTATGAACTAGGACCAAATAATGAGCAGGGGCCAGGAAATCAAGAAGAGCTCCTAATAAGTAAGACAATAAAAAAAACGTATGGCTAATTCTGCGAAGGTTTGAGATTACATTTCTCCCCACTATTGAAATAGTTTAGTTAGTAGATCACCATTATTACACTGTTACGATAGACTGAATATTTTTAGTATGAGCCATTCATTAATATTCAATCGTCAGGAACATTCAATCGTAAATTGTAAAACATTTTAAACCGATTTATATTTCATTATATGATTTTAACAAACAATGAATTTTATTTCCTATAAGACAAAGTAATATTATATAAAGTTTCAATAAGGAAATCATACACCAGGAAAGTGAATACACCATTAATCTTGCGATTTTCTGTCATATCGATTTCTTCGGTACTATAATATTCAAGTGTTTATATCCTTTATTAACATATAAATGCAGCACTACCCTATTAAATTGTTAAATTTATCACTACTTTTATCACTACTATTTATTCATAGAAATTGCAGTTTGGCATTGACGCGATCAATTATAATACAAGGTTTCAGAATGCAGAATACTTTCGAAACAATAAAGAAGTCACCATGGAAGTATCATGGGTATCTTTTATATTTTTCTATTATATTTTTATTTCAACAGGTCTTAGAATTAAGTAAATCCCGGATATGATTTTCCGACACTTTTAATTATTTGGCATTAGTGTCAGATCCCCGTTGGGTGTGCGGGGATCGCGCAAATGCCAACCGAAATATTATCCGGGATTGCGATTGAGACAGAGAGAATTCCTCCCATTTTACAGTGGGCTTCAGTTCCCGGCGGCGTGGCTTAGTAACAAACGGCCGCAAAGCAATAAACTGCTAATACGAACGTCTGGGTGGCAAAATACAGTCGAGCGTTGAAAATCCGGAATCCGGTATTTGATGGAGACCATCCACCAGCCGGCCGATGAAACATCTCCCCCCTAGAACTCTCATAATCGGACTCGATATTTGAAAACGGCCCTTTCTCGTAATGCTAAAGGCCAAGGGGTTTTCAAAAAAGTGTCCACACAATCTTAAGTCTACAGTCGACTTGTGAAAAGACACCCCGTAATTGCGCTTTAATGCGTAAATAATGTTGAGTCATTATTTACGTGAATAGTATCAGATATTACGATGAGGAAAGAAGGAATTCTAGTGAGTATGCTATATGATTTAATCGATTTAAAACTTATTTAAGGAAAATTCAATTCAGTTAATGCATCATGGAGTTAATTTGGATAACGAAGTTCAAATCGTGGTGGTGATTACAATATTGTAATGATTTTCCTGTAATTTTTTTTAATTCGCATATTTTTGGCGATAAATGTTATACGTTTTATATCGTGAATATTTCGGCCGGTTAAGGTTGGCTCGGCAGTGTTTACTCCTCTCTCCTGTGGGATTTTGTATCAAAGTTCAACTCCAACAATAGGGACTGGTCCCGGATTGCCCTCCAGTTTGCTCTCGACCGGGCCACTATCAACAAACCTGCGCGTATCGTAAGTATTATTATTGATCTTTTTACTATTACCAAGTATTGCTATAAGTATTATTGATAGCCTGATGTAGCGCTGAAACTGTGCACTCCATTTTCGATCCAAAAACATTAATTATTTCGCTAAGCCAACGTAGCGCCAATACAATATCGAAATAAGGAATGAAATCAGTCAAAAAACATCAGGAAGGCTGGAAGTTAACGATATTAGCTTGCGATCGCAAGCGTATTTAATTGATTAATGACAGAAAGAGTTTTAAACATTTTTCTGGGAAAGTATTTTATGTTCGTTTTAAACTGCGAAATGGTCCTGGAGTCAGAGTTGAGCCGGAGGGTGAGGTGGGATTATGGTACGAAGTTCAAGCGCGCAAACAACAACCAGTGCCTCCCTGATTCCAATACTTTTGTCACTCAAATTATTTATTATTTAACTAATTGTTAGCGATTATTTTTTACCGGTTACCGGTATCTATATTTAGTAACGCTAATCTTCAATTCGAGGCATCTCTTTTTTACTTTATATGGTCTGGGCCAGGGCTGCTCTTCAAGTCCTGTCTTTCGCGGCGCTAATGTTTAGATTTAAACCGTGGGGTCGCTAGACGTATATAGTGACGGTGAGGTGAGAGTACTTAAACTAACAGATAGCCCAATATTATTCCGTAAAACTCCTTGGAGCCTCCCTTCCGTCTGTGATCAATGTCTGGGGATACGAAATTTTTTGAATTCGGGTTATCTCGACCGGCTGTGCTGAGCCGTAAACAAATAATACGAGCGTCCGACGACAAAATACTGTCGAGCGTTGAAAATCCGGAATCCGGAATTTTTGATGTGCTCGAGCAGTTAGCTGGGGACAGCCAATCTTATAATTTACAGGACAAAAGTCCAACCCCCATCCCGTCTCCGACAAACCCAAAAGGCGGGTTCCCAACGTATATTTTTTTCTTTTAATTTTTAAACGCGTTCCCCTCCAGTTTTACTTCTCCTCCGAAACTCGTAAAAGTTATGATCTCCGGTAGGAAACGGGGATGAGAGAACCCCCTTGTTAAAACCTTCGGGCGGCCCGACAAAAAATTCACAGAACCCCCCCCCACACCCGGAGACTCTCGGGTTCGGGTTCGGGTTCCTTGAAAATGGCGAGTCCTAAAATTGAGCCCGGGTTATATAGTTCCCAATTTAGCCCGCCCGTTCCCGAACCTCGGGGCGCAACTTATTCCTCGAAAAATATTAAATACGTTATACGGCCCGTATTTTTTGTTTTTGTTAACAACCGGTAAACTAGCGTTTTGAAACGCTCGAACTCGAATTTATTAACCACCGAAGAGGGGTCTCGGACCCATCATTTAGCAGTCCTGTTGTAACCTAACCGTAAATGTTTAACGAATTACTCAATACCGACTATTTGGGCTTGTTTTTTAAAAATAATTGACTCACATTTACTAATGTATGAAATATCGATGCAAAGAAGTACTTATAACAGTGAACGTAGTTTGTAAGGTTAAGGGGAGGAAAGTAAGGTAAAAACCCACTGACATTAATTGAAATTTGAATGCCAATTTGAATTTGAAAGCCAATTGAAGAATTAAAGTAGTAATACACTATTCAAGAGGAATCAACAGATTAAAGCTTAAAATCAGAAAGTTTTTGGTGTATCTAAGCAACAAGTGTTCTCAGGATTTATTGATCGGTATTTCATATTAATGAAACATAGAAACATAGTGGGTACATACTTCCTTCCGACATTTATACCATAAAAGTGCAAATCATTCTAAAATTTAGATCAATATTGTTCTTATTGTGTACTACATATATATTTCTTGTGTGATCGTCCTTCCGGACGGGGAGAAGATCAAAATAATGTTCCCATTATGGAATCCCATCATGGCAATGCGAAAACACGACGGAGTATTCGTTCCCGAACCTAACTAGGTTTAACACGTGTCCATAAAATTATACGACTATACCGCAGTTTACGAGGTCCTCGTAAGGTTTTATCTGTTGAAATTTTCAATTGTAGGAACATTCGGATTAATCGAAACCATTCGGGTTTGAATCCCAATGGCATCGCTTTTTCCTCCAGTTGCCAATTTCGACAGTCTCCGATGTTCTTATTTGAGCGCTGGAGTTAAATACAAATGTCCGCGCCTCATTCTATTTTATCTTGTTTTCAACCGTGGCCCCCCATCGGCTTTAGAGACGGTCATGAAGTGTTGACTCAGCGCTTTGAAAGGAATATTCGTTTTTTCCCACCGGGGGCGGATTAGAGAGTCTTGGCAGAGAGATCCGCCGTCCTCGGGGACGGCTCCGATCTTAGCAGATTCTATCTTCGGACAGAAACAAAATAAAAACGGAAGGCGAAAACATATCGAGAGAACTGGCTCAATTCCAGTGCTGAAAATTCTCTAGGCCTCAGCCCTCATACAGAACGACCTCTCGACGAATCTAAATCCCTCCCCCCCCTTTCCGTCATTGCCATTTCCTCGAGGTTCGATTCCAGTCAGAGCGCGTACGCTGACTCGAGATTGAGAATAATTACATACCCGAGGATTCCATATATCAAACGAAAGGTGGACTATCGCCGCGTACGTGAACGATATGAGAATTCAGCACAAAACTGGAAAAACAAAACGCGGTCAGAGTGTTTAGCGTCAACAATTTATACGAGTGACCTCTAATGAATATATCCAGTCATCTTTCCAAATAATAATAATGATGCACAATGACTAAAATGTGTGACTACATCTTTGAATAATTGAAACACATAAAGAACAAACAGCAATGGGAAATCATTCAGAAAAATTATTTCTGTACTTAGGACTATTATATCAAAAAAGTGTATTTAAAAGTAATTGGCTTTGGATGCGAAATTCAATACCGGAACAAAATGACTAGATGATATTTCGTTGACTTCTCTATATTTCATGAAACTGTTTGACTTATTATGAGTCTAATAAGTGGAATCCTACCCAATTAAAATTCTACTTTGGTATGTCTTAGATGTTTAATGCTAGTTGGGAGAAATCAAAGTTTATCAAAGCGAATCTATACTGCTTCAGAAGTCATTATTGCTAACGAAGTAATTTTTGTGCTACATAAATAAATTTCAAACAGAGCGATCATCTCGGTATTTGGAAATTCATGGCCGGCTGTTAATTACAATAACGTATTGTTAATTGGACGTGTGACGCGGGCACGGATAGGCCCGGTACCATCTCGGCATAACAGATTGAGGCCTGTTCCAGATTGCCATTATTCACGCCGCGGTAATAATTACCGAGGCGGAGACAAGCCGTGGAATCGTGGAAGCTCGCCCAACTCGACATGTTTCGGTGGCCCTTTGCAATAATTATATTAATACCCCTATGTAATTACACGCCGGCCGGAAATCGGCAAATTGAAATCTATATAACTTCGACTTGAAAACGAATGCAATAACAAATCAGATATCTTAAAATTAGTTCTGGCTTTTTCGATGTTAATACTTTTTTTCTATTATCCCATTACCTCACGATATTTATCAGCGTCCGCGGCCCCACCGAACACTTTTCGAAAAAATTAGAACCGGGGAAGATCCGACTTTAATGGTCTCAAACTTAATAACGCGATAGGCCGCCGATAAGCCGAGCTCCGTCCGAATTTTCCAAACTGAAATTTTTCATTTCGTTGGCTGTAAAAAAATTAAACGGACGGTTGAAATAGTCGGGCGATCTTGAGCCCCGTAGTGATAGACCAGACTTCTAATTTCAGTTAGCGTCCGCTCTCGAGATAACGTTAGCGATTAAAAAAGAGAATATATCGGAGGCAAGTTTTGAACAAAAAACCCTGACCGTTCAAAGATTATCTTAATTCATTGCGGCCAGTTTTAATCAGGATTAGGTGCGTGTAAGTCTTCGACCGGCAGACCGAAACTAATTAAACTTCATTCCCAATTCGTTGGAAGTATCTTCTTGCAGAAAAAGGAATTCGAGGTGTTAAATATTATCTCATTTCATCAAATTGCTTTTCGTTTAATGTGACTTGCCCGTCATATCGCGCGTTCTCGTAATAGACCATATCCATATATATGGATATCATAGCCATCCATAATCAGCGTTGATGTAATACCGGCAGACAGCATGTTCGTTCACTACGCGACACTAGATTTACTGGCGTTCGTATAGTGTTATACCTAAGACTGAATGGTGGGGCGAGACACAAAATTGTTGGAGGGATGATATTCAATAAATTTGTTCGTATAAGAATGCAGTTATAACAACCTAATCCAAAGCTGTAAGCGGGTGGGTACGTCTTCTGAAAAAATAATTAATGTCGGACGTCCAGGTTTTTCCACTGTCTTTCAAATTTTACTTAATAGGTTTATGGTGTCTGGGAGGCTGAAAGAGACTTTGCGGGGGACAACAATGGGGGCCCGCAGGAACAATGGTAACTCATTCATTATATCCCTTTACCTGGGCCCCCCCCTTTCTCCTCTCGTACAGGGGTCTTTTTTCGGGGCCCTCCTCCCCCGCCGCCCCTCCACTTTTAATACCGGCCGTCCATTAATTCTTAAACAGTGATAGGTTTAACACTTTCGTCGGGGCGTTCATCGCTTAGTCCACCGCTCCCCTCCGCTGGTAGGGGCACCGCCGGCTAGCCGGAGGTTGATAGCTCAGTTTTGAATGTAACATACAACAAGTTGCCCACTTAGTGGCGCCATTAAAATAACTCTCAACGGAGATTCTCATTGCTGTAATTCACGCCCAATTAGTTTCTACAGTCCAGACCTTTTTCGGCTTTTCGCCACCGTCAGTAGCATTCCGTCGATACAAACGACATATAAAACGGTTTATTAAACAAACGTCACGTAATAATAAAATTATAAGAATTACTACATCGCCGAAGAATTACTTTAATTAATCGGAAATAATTTACGTGGAATTTTTCGGAAGGTAATAGATTTGTGTTGGCATAAAGAATTGTAAGCGCCCTATTATTTTACACAGTAATAATTCTGCATGTGTTCTCCTAATGGTATTTCCCTGATGAAATATGCATGTGCTAATGACACCACTTTATTTGGCAGGCGTGAAGAGCTGACCGGAATTTATTTGGAGCATCACGAGTACAGGACGCCACCGGGTGGGCGGAAGGACGACAAAAGGTAATACTACAAGACTATTAAAACAAATACTTATAAATCCGCGGCATCCCTTTAAATAAGCCTCGTTTCACCGAGTGAACTCACGTTCGACAAATATATATAACATACTCATTCCAAGGGCTCTTGTCCCGCTGTGAGCAATAATTCATTGTCCGATCACAATGCACAGGTTGTGTGTTAGATGCGTCTAATATGGCGGTTTCGGCACCCCTCTAAGTCTACATATCGGAATTCTAGCTGGCGGCTGAATGCAGAATGCGGACTGGTATATTTTCAGGCCCGTTTTGTTAAATTCCAAATGGCCACTCTCTAGTGGCATTTCACGGTAGAGAAGCTTGAACAGGTAGTGGTAAATCTGGGGGGAAAACTCAGGTAGAAAGAATTGACCAATT
This sequence comes from Lethocerus indicus, assembly GCA_019843655.1. NCBI lineage: Eukaryota > Metazoa > Arthropoda > Insecta > Hemiptera > Belostomatidae > Lethocerus > Lethocerus indicus. Next base: position 21,047,417 of record JACDQD010000006.1, read on the forward strand.
GGTAGGTCGGCCCTCTCTGTATAACACCACGCCGAGGTAGCGTGGCGTTATTAACAGACCTTGGAAGTCTTATGTTTCTATCCATCCACTAAACAATTAACCTCGGAAAATGTTTTATTTATTTATTGTAAAATACGTACAACACGTAAAATACGTATTATAGGATTTATTTCGTTTTTACAGACAGTGCCCCACTGATATTCCAAATGATTTATCTATCCACGCGCTGTTTTTTGCCTCAATTCGCCAATCTGGTTTTGAGCTGTCCCGACAAACATTAAGTGTGTTTTGATAGTGCTAAGACGACGCTTCATCGACATGTGTCATCGAATTGCCGAATGTTTTCTGAAAACAGCCTGATATTACAAACTCTCGAGGGGAAATACCTTAAATAACGCACCAGAGAATGTTTAGATACAGAAGGCATCAGGAATTTTTAATAAGACCCGCAAACAAATATTAACTTTTTGTATTTTGTTGCACGATGCTGTTAGTTTAACTTCGTGATTTCCAATGATATTCTAGACATAAGTGCCAACCTTTAGTATCCTAGTACAGTATAAACGATCGCTGTATTCATGTATGTTATATTCGGAAATTAAACCACAAAAATAAATGTGGGGACCTCTACCTTAATAGTAAGGGTGTCCCAAGGTTAAAATAACACGGTAGTCAGATTAGTACAATGAATGTGACACGCGACGAGGGCGTGATGACCACCATTCGGAAGTCGATTGTAACGCCGCGCAGAAAATAAATACAAAATTAAATTTACATAATATAACTTTTCGAGGGATCGTATTCATTATATTATCTGCTATTAAGACGAATACAACGGGCATTGGTCACGGCTATTGTCGGCCAAAAAATCATTTCGCCGTCCAAGGCCAGACATCACGAAGGCCTCATCGTATTCACCGCGTAATATTCACGAAGCCTAAGACAATATACGTTATTATTTATTAATCGATGCATATTATTTGTAATAACTATATGAAACAATAAATATTCCGATCTCCCTTGTCGTATTATAAAGTGTATGAAGGGAGGAAAAGAACTATTTATTTCAGGGTATCATTTTTCTCTTTTTTCTTGCGGGGACTCCAGTTCTTCAGATAGAGGCAGCGAGCGCTAGGCCTCGGGATTCCATGCCGCGGGGTCGCGCGATAAATCCAATCTGAAGAAGTTATTTACTCTTTCGTGGCCCGATATCGGGCCCGGGGTTTATTAGAGAGGGGCGGAGAAATGCCCGGCGTCGGTACGACCAGACGCCGTCTATTTATTAGTGGGGCATCCGCGTGAAAACTCCCCCGGTCCGGGAACCGGTCGCCAATAACGAATGAACCCCACTCGGTCCCATTGACAACACAATTTTTCCCCGTTGAGTTGCCGAAACGTCTTCGCGGCGCGGTCAGCCCTTTCCGAAGGGGGACGGGACGGGGACGATTTAATTTTGAGGCCAGCACGCGATATAGCCCGACGATAAATATTTCACCGCTCGGAATCGTCCGAGGGCGGCCCAACGTTACTCCGAAGCGGGGACTACACTTGACTGCAATTAGCACCCGACCCTACCTTCCGACTGCACCCCGAACCGGCGACTATTAATCTCTAATGACGTAATAAGAGATTGGAGGGGTCGGATTATCTATACCCTTGGCAGTGAACAAGCGGACAGATCAAATTACTTCACTGAAATAACGCGAGACCGGTTACAATTTGTAATGAGAAATGCTCCTTCGATTAGTAAAAGTAAGGAAACTAATATACCAACTTGGTTTGGTTCTATTTCTTGCCATGTTCAGGATTGCTGGTAATATTGTTTAACGTAGTTTATCAGGACGCTCCAGTCTTTTCCGCTTAAGAATTGAATAATATGATCCCCTGAGAGACCCTAGAGTCGAAAGGACAATATTAGGCATCGTGTTATTTTAATGATCATTTCGTGCTCTTTTTTTCTAAGGGAAGTGCAACACGCTCTTCCCGAATTGACGGTAGCCCATTCCTAGAAAGTTGTGGGCGTTGAGTTCGATATCGGTCCTCGCTAGATGAGCCGCCGAGATTGGAACCGAAGTGCTAGTTAATATTAGCGGTTGAACGATGTTGGCTGTCGCCGGGGCCCCAAGCCGAGCCGAGAATGAATTTTCTCAGATAGGCATCTCCAGCCGTTCCTACTTCGATTAATACAACGCAATTTTTTTTTGCCCGCAATTGAAATATTATATGCGGCGGGACGGAGGTGACGACTTCCATTACTTAGGGAGTCCACGCGGCAAGGTACATAATTAATTCCGTTCTATGCGTGAGCGGTACGCGACGCAGACTTTATCGCGATTCTGGGGCCTTAACGTCCATACGTTAATTCTATTCCCCTTTTATAAATTGCGCTTTATCTTGAGATTCACTATTTTGTTATAAGCTCTATGTGTCTGTACTAATCGGTGCGTATTTAACGACGGATAAATGCGGACGCCGAATGAGTAATTTTGTGTAATCACAATTCGCACTAAATACTACATTAATGTGTAATAAAATTCCTCTCTGGAGTCTAACCTAAAATCGAGTGATTAATTTCATGTTGGAACAGGCCGAAAACTATGAAATCTGTAAACATTTTTAAATACTTTTATTAATAAACTGATAAATCGCGATTTTACGTCTTATTAAATTACTGTTCAAGCACACAAACAAGGGACAGGGTAATTAGTCTGCGAGCTTTTTCATTAATTCTCGTTGGCGACTAGTTTCAGTTAATTAAAAAGTCGATTCAAGTTCGTCTCCCTTGACATACAGAATGCAACCTCCGCGATTAGGAAACCCTTTAACTTTACATCAGAACACACGCCCGACTATTAATTATAGTGAAATTGAAATAACGTTGTGAATAGGTCAATGAAGTTCGAGTTTCTAATTGCTGAATCCGAGCTTCGACCATAACCCACCGTTAAACTCTCCCGGAACGCTCTTATGCGAACTTTATATCCAATAGTTCACCAACATTTAAATACTTCTATGTCATCTTATTTACATCTATAAAATAACATTGGGCCTCTAATGGTCTTGTGAGGCTCATGTATTTTTAAAATTTTTTCGCTGTAACATATATCAACGATTTATGCATTGTAACCCACCGTTAAAGTCTCCGCCTCCGCCGAAACTTTACATTGGGAAGATAGAGGTGCAACCCAATCCGAATATCCTTTCTAGGCCTATAACGAAAATTAAAAATTCCAATTCTGTTAAGCAATTTAGGGGGAACACCTGTTACGCGCGAGGGGTGTTTACCCCTTCTAATAAATAAAATGGGAGAGGTATGCCGGAGGGAAGGGGCGTGCCCGCGCTACTACTACCTGAGTGCTGGTGAGAGGGTCGGCGGTCAGGTGGGACACGGAGGTCATCCTTAAGTCCACAAGAGCCCGTTGTTGGTGGGGCGGTGTCGGTAGCGTTTGGTGGGGGAAGTCTGAGTTCCGAGGAGTCCCGCGAGCCGGAGCCGCCCGCCCGCCCGCCGTCTCACCTCTCTCCGGTCAGTGTCGCTCAGGTCTCAGGTGGAGTTACGTCGTCTCCCCGACTACCGTCATCATCATCATCTTCTCACCCCCGCTATCGTCGCCATGTACCGTCATGTGATGTGTCGACGGATCCCCGGGCCTAGGCGTGGAAATGTGCGCTAGAGGATCCGCACGCCCTCTTCTGCACCCAGTATCGATATACCGCAGCCGGCACTTATGGCTCGCCGCGAGTGACAGTGAATATTTTAAACGTCTGTTGTCGATTAGTTGATTGTTTGTTTGAATAAATACACCAAACGAGTGTCAAGTGCCACGTTGTGGATTATAACCGCCGTTTAAAAGGATATCCGATAAAAGAGGTAATATTCGGTAACTACCGACTTTTTTAATTACGCTTTCTATCGTAGACGAGTGCCCGGATCTGTGGCGTGAAGGTATGCCAGCGACGAATGTGCCGGAGTTATGATCTAGAAAGGCCGGCGTACTCGGAGACCGAGCCGTTTCGAATTTAAATGGAAATTCCAGTTAATGAGTAGGGTCTCAACCTCACTGAGGTAAACAAGAAATACTGGTCGGCCTGAAAACATCGACGGCGGGGGGAACCGTTGGCCGGTGGGGCCACGGGACAGCGGGCTCGCCGGCTCTCGCTCGGAATTCCTCCGTCCGCTCCTCCTCGACACTTCGCCCCTCGACCCGCCGCATTAAACCTTCTACTCCCATTCGGACTAGGCTACATTCCTTTCAATTTAGTCCCACTCTAGTTAGTCTCTTATATAGTATAACGCTCTAGCCGGGCGTTATACCGCTCCTTCTGCTAGTTGGACAGGCACACGCGCACCGATTGCACGCACGCGCGCACCAGTGAAAGGCCGAGCTGACCTCTCGGTAGCGCAGGCGGCACACAATTCACGCCCGTTACAGATTTTGCCATCTTCAATAAGACCCACGACCGGACGCCTATTCAGGCGGCTATTGGAGGTCTCAACGGGTTAAACTACTCTGCAAAAAAACTCTCACGTTAGCCGCATTCCACGCTACGCCTCATTACTACATTATACACAATGTTTGTCGCTTATAAACATCGAACTTTCTGTAACGGGACCATTTTGAATATATGAGATTGATTTTTCCCATTTCGTCTGGCGTGTCCAAGAGGTTTGAAGTTTTTCGGTCATCAATCCTGATTTCTCAGCGTCTTATGACAAAAAATCTTAGGAAGAAGGATTTTCGGTGCGGTTCCCATCTTCTGGGCATAACTCAGGCTTCGTAACTCCGAGTTATGCACTTCATACCTTAGTTTTGTGAGGGGTGTTGTTTAGTGTGATATATCGACGTGTAATTGTTCTGTACGTAGAGTGTAGTTAATGGGAGCTGGGGACGTCGGGGGGTTGATGGACCAATAAGATATTGAACCTCTGGTGTCCCATGCCGGAAAAATCCTTACTTCCTTTGCCACCTATTCCCTTTTCTCCGCACTTCTTATCCTGGATTCCAAATGATCGATCAGGAATGTTGTTACAAATTGTGACCCATTCGGAGATCGAACTCGAGACCCTATATCTCAAAAGGGTAGATCGGAAGGTTAACCAATCATATCTACACCTGAAGTAATTATATAATCTCGTCGAATTTCTTTAAGCTTGGAATAATATTCTATCGGAAGGGAGTAGTTTCAGTTTTCCTTCATTTTAAACCTAATTAAAAAGAGCATTATAGTGGATAGGATGGCTCGCTGATTTAGATTTTCCTACCATTCGTCCCAGATTTATTAATCTACTATTATAGAAATTTAACTTTCATATTTATAAATCAAAAAATTTATAATATGACGCGGAATATGGATATTTTATTTTAATCTGTGCCACTTATCAGATGCGAATTACATAGAACATTTTCCAATTAAAGCTGTGGGATTATTTGAGAACATACCTATAGTATAAAGCTTTAATAGATATTTGAAAAACCAATTACACTTTTTTCCAACTAAACATGCAAAGTAATCCGCTATATTCGTTTCGATAAATTAAAAAAAATTTATTCCCACCTTCCTTACATTTCAGAACTTATGAAATTTAGATATTCATTACTTCTTGGGGAATAAATTGCGTTCTGAAAGAGTTTAATGGAGGTGACGCGTTTTACAATAGAGGACAGGTTATTTCATGGGTAGGGACGCGCATTCACCCCGCCTTTTGTTCAGGGGCGAAGGGGATCCAGGAGGAAATGTGTTGACTGATTTTTTTTCTTGGCATAGCGTGAAAGAACCACCTGCCGCACTGTCCTCGGGCAGAAGGGGCTGGCACAATAAAGGGTAGGGAATAGTGTACCCTTAGGAGAAGTTTAAATTTCATGAGGTGCGCGCCGCGGCCGATATCGAGGCTTCGGGTATTGATAGCGCGGGTGTTGGGTATCTTGTTGGGGCGAGGGTCGGGTACGGCACTGGGGCTCGGATTCAAAAAATGGAATCCTCCTGCGGAGGAATTTCTTTGTTTGGGCGGAGAGCGGTCCCTGGCGGTGCCCGGTGCAACGACCCATTGTAGAAGTATAATTAATGATTTTCCTAATGCGTTGTCGGGTGGCTGGTCCCTCCCCTCCACTCGCCGTTTTTCTCGGCCAAAACTGCGGCCTTCCTCCTCCGCTCTTGTAATTATGACGGACGACTCCGCGTTCGATTTATATCCCCCTCGAATACATTTCTGGCCGTTGTTTTTCGGGCGTTGAACAAAAGGCGGGCTATCCTCCACCCCGGGGCCGACACTCCCTCCTCCCCTATACTTCTTTTCCTCTTCTCCTTCTTCTTCTACTCTCCTTCTTCAACCCCGATATAAATCTCGCGCCGCGTTTTATAAGACAACACGCCCGGCCGGGTCACCTAAATCAACCGGGTTCCCGAACAATCAGATGGCGTACACACACGCGCCCGTACCATATCCCAAAGGGCCGCTCTAATGTGAAATATTAGGAGGTGATACAGGATTTATGTCTTACTTCGGAAAACCTTCCCGCTCTCCGAAATATTCGAATTATAATAAAATGCCTAGATAGAGCGACAAAATGCGGCCTCTTTTTATCGGGTCGTCTTAATATTGGTCCAAGACAAGTTTCTCTCGGATTTCTTCAATTACTATTACTCTTACTCGTGAAATTTCATATATAAAATTTAAACTAACTCCCATTTGAAATAAAATCCGTTAATCTATTAGGTTAGGCGCAAAATATTTGTTTCAGTTCGACAATTTTTATCCCAATTCGTTGTTTCAGAGGAAGGCAATTTCTGAGCATTATTCCTATATCAGAAAGAATATTCCCAATATTAGATCTCATCTAAATTTCACTTTCGTTGTATTGTTTAGGAATGATCAGTAAGATAAAGATTTCCCTTGAAAGTACTGTGTTGGTGGTCCTCCGTTCAGGTTATGTGAGTCGGGGAGAGAGCGTCCCTTCCAATTCAGGCACCGAAGCTCTTAGCACCCTCCTACTTGTTTGTTTGCCTACAAGAAGTCTTTCTTTTTTTTCAACTTGCAGGTTTCCCTCGGTTTGTTTTCCGTGCATCCGTTTTATAACAATTAAATTTCAGACGAAATGCCCCACACGTTTTCTTGCCCACTTCTTGTGAATACTTGTGTAATTTCGGCCCGACTTGAGCGTTCTTTGGCACGGTTTTCTTATTATACTGATTTGGAAAAGAATTCCGGAGATGGATAAATCAGCAATTTTGCCCATGCGCGTCACATATTTCATCTCATCGCCTATTTATAGACCCTCGTATATTTTTCAGTGCGTTTATTTTATGTAGGAGAGCGTCCCTGGTCATGTTTGGCAGAGCTTCAGTGTCAGGACCTCTAAGACCTGAGCGTGGAGCACCGCTCGAATCTAGAGCGGCCATACGAGGGATTGAATTTACAATTGCAATCATAGCGTTACCAATTCTTAACTGGAAGGTGTATTCAAACCTCGGGAATAACAATAGGAAATTGCCTGCGTTTTGCCGGGCTTTACCTAACACATATAATTCGCCGGAGAAATATTAGTAAAAATCAGGATGGTATAAATGCCTTAGGAGGATTCAGTAAAAGCTTCTCTTGCCGTTACCAGTATTTTCAGTTAATTCGGTTAAATTAATTACTACATATACTACATCATCCTTACTAGTCTGTTTCCAAAGGAGAGTCCCGTTGAACGTGGCTGTGTCCATGTTTACTGCAACTAGATCTACTTCTATTTACTATTGAACTAATTCTATTTATTTCAACTTCTTTTACTTCTACTATTTCAAGTAATATCTTTAGTTACGGACAAATAGAGGAAATAAATATTACCGTTTAGCCAATTGTCGTATGTTCGAGCTCAAATATTTTCAGGCAGATGGGCAGCCAGTGAGGCGTTAGGAGTATCGCTGTTGAATTATTCCAAATGTGGAGAAGGCTCCACGGCGCGTTTAATTTTCACTGAGCCCCACGTGCAAATATTTAACAGGGGCCGGGAGTGCTAATTAATAACCCGGGACTGGTAGCTCTCGGAAAGGTTATCGTTTCCCAGGGACACGGCGGTCATACCTGGTACTTGTAGGGTTTAAGTGGTTGCGGGGGTACCCCGGCCGAACCCTTTTAATAACTGTCAACCCGAAGCGAGATACTTTTAATACTTCTCGGCCTAAAGCCCCCTCGGGCTTCCCAGATAACGAACACTTTCCAGTAAGGGCCCGTAAACGGGGACATAAAAGTGTGGCTTTTGAGAATCTTGGGAAAGAAAGGTCCAAAATATAAAATCCACAGGACACACAACTGCTCGAGTAAAACTATAATTATACCTTCGTGGGGATTATTCCATTCCTATTATAGTGAAATTATTACGCGTCTCATCCTCCATGTCAACCCGCCGATTGGTATCAAGCAAAATAATTCTAATGTTCCGATCGTACAATGCTCGTTGAACTAATAGAAATTTCTGTATGACCCAAATTTTCTAGAAAATTAATTCTAATAACATGTAGAAATATTATAAGCGGTTTCCCTAGGGGTTTTCTTTCAACAATTCTTCGGTGTTTTTCTCATTATACTGACACACCTCCTTGAGATTACATTCCTTACTAATAAATTAAAACGAATCGTTATTTTCATAAGAAGAAAGTTCTATTGTGCAGTGATCGTTGAAGTGAAATCAGGTTCCCCACAGTAAATCGGGATAGGTTCGTATTGTTTGGCCGGGTAACGTTCTGTAAACAAGTGAAAGACCGTGTAAAGTTTATAACGTTTCGCTCGTTGATGTCGTTCGCTCCAGTTCCCGCAGAATCTGTGTTAACTGGTACGAACACGGACGCGAACAAGGCGTAGCGTTAAATAGAAAAAAAAGAGCTCGAGATTTGTTTAATTGCGTCGATTTATTACAATTAAAGGGGCCATAGCGGCGAGGCGTTGTACCGCGTTCGGACACGCTCCCTCGATTTTACACCTCGAGAAGACTTCTTAACTACCCGGTGTTCTTCTGTGCAAGTCGATTAGAGGCTGCTTTCGCATCTGTATTACCAAATCCTAATGCTATACCGATATTCCTTTCTGAACTTTTCGTTTGTCCCGCGGCCCGAGGGGAATGTCAGGTGGCCCTCGCATCAGATACCGTCCCGTTCCCCCGCCGCACTGCCACGATTGTCATCTTATCAAAATCGGATAATCGCCCGGGCGACTATAAATAAAAACAACAACTTATCCAATCCCCGGATCCTCCAGCGGAGGAATGTGCAGTATCGCTAACGAGCCTGGCATTCCCGGGAGCATTCCTGGACATCGGGGTAAAACCTACCGGCCGCTGATATATTAATTAGCGAAAAACTGAGTAATCGGAATCGTGCTGACTTGTTGGACAGTGGAAAGAATCGGTGAATCTAATAAATCAGTGCACTTTGTAGAACTAACAAAGAAGACTTAAAAAATATCGGCTTCTCATTTCATTATTTATTCAGTCGTGGTGGATTGTTCTGAAAAAATTCTCAGCTTTTATTAACACTCACCACGTCATTACTCCTTACTATTTGCACATTGTCGATCCTTTCGTAAAAAGAAGTATCATTCGGTGAATATGTATTGTGTCGTTAACCGAGTCCGATTCCACACTCCCCCCGCGATCGTCCTACAATGTAAATATCTCTAACGAAAGAATTGTGCCATATTTCAGCCGGAAGATATATCGTTATATCGCCTTAGCGTGTTAAGATCCTTCAATACCTTATGGTGTATTAGATTGTGCGGTGGCCCGGGGGTGGTGCGCGGCAGTGAGTGCGTGTGCGCGCGTGTCGGTGTGTGCCCGTCTGTGTGCCGAACGGCCCACGCGCTCTCTCGGGACAGGGCCCTGGGCCGAGCCGGCCGCTCTCATTAAAACCTACAGTGCAATAGAGACCGACCGAGCAATATAGATAGCGAATATTCCCCCAGCGGTGGTGGGTTTGTGTTGGGCAACCCGGCCGGGGAATATGGGACACCGGCTCCGGCTTCCACTCTCGGGCTCGCCTCTTGTTGCGCCACATTTTATTCTGACCTACCGACGCTTTTAGCACTCTTTTTCCACTCCGTATACCGCACAACCTCCGTAGTATTCTGCCGGAAATATTATTTACAGTGTTTTCATATTGAGTTTTGAATTGCGCCTAATTGATATTGGATGGTTGAAAGTATTAACGTGGGCTATTGTGTTGTTCAGATTTCTGACCGTCAACAGCAAGCATTAACTTATTCGACTCTTTGTAAGCGCCCGTCGAAAGGATACTACTAACGATAGCTTATCACCAAAATAAAGTCTACTTTATAAAGTCGCTTTACCCTCCAAAGGGGCCTTCGTTTTTAAACAATAGTCAACGACAATTAACCTCAAGCATTAAAATTAAATGTTTAAACAATTAAACTCTGAACTATGAAATTCCATTTGAAAAGTTTGGGAAAACAAATACCTGAATGTATCAATTGTTAATGGCTGTCTTGTGGCCATATTGCCGAAACACACAACAAGAAGTGAAAATGCCTGAATCGTGATAATACGTTTAAATTGAATGTAAGTGTTTGAAATCCAATACAATTGATTATTCCAGAACGTGTTCCGCGGAGGAAATGATATTTCTTTTGTACTGGCAGTAGCAGTTATTTACTCCTACGTGGTTTATTTGATCCTAGCGCTTGTAAATTTATTAACTACCTAGCAATTCCTTATTTACATTTCACATATCCTGTTCTATATTTCGTATCTAACTCTAGAAATTACACAACCAGACTTTTTGGCGACATTTGAAACGCGTAAAATATTTTTATTTCCGTATTAACATCGCTCGAGAAAGTGACCGTTCCGGCTTTAGGCGTTATATCCAATTATCAACTGCTCAATTTTTCATAGTTATTAAATGTAATTATGAAAGTGTTATCTTTCCATACTCGCGGGATCATAAATTACATGTAATCAACTATTGACGACAACAAAAATAACTTCAACAGAGTTGTATAGCACTCCAAATAGACATAATGTAGTCCAGTCAGCGGAGAGTTCATTAATCACGCTTAGAATTGATATTCAATTTCATTTCAATAACCTGGAGCCATTATTTAATTTCAGAACAAAGTAATTTTATCATTTGTCCCTGTTTAAATTGTTACGGCTTCTATTTGTTCGGAAATTGAAATCTGTGATTTCTACACCGCCAGTTGTGTTCTTCGAGATAATTCCGGCCATCTTTCTAGCGCTTTACAACATATACTTTTTTTCTTTAAACTGAAACAGCTAGTGTAGTCGAAGGCCTAAATGCCATTAGGTTAGGTATCCGCGCAATTATGGGTAAACTGAGCGTAATAACACCGAAATGAGCTTTATTTTCTGTTATTTCCATAATATTGCAATGTTTATTAATAATTGTGAAAGCAAAACATGCTTCAACCTAGATTTATGAACGGAAAGAAACATTTATCATTGAAATGTAAATTAAATTCGTCTACCTAAATTGCGAAATGCCAGTCGACAAATTATGTATGATCTTTATTTTCATACTTCCTGAAACGTGGTGAAAGATAAGGCCTTCGAATTCCACAGCGTTAACGGAATTGAGGCCACACTTAGTCTGATGATATCTGAAGAATCGGTTGCAGTGTTTGGTCGTACAATTCGGTCTTATTTAAAAATTCAAATAATTTCAAAGAAGGAAAATGTAGAGCAGTGAATCTAAACGTTGAATATTAAATTTTGTATTAACCCGCTATTGAAGTATGTACTGAAGAGTGCTCCAATCCGCTTGTCCTCAATATACATAGGTAATATAAGACACATATATCGACTAGGCGGTTCTGCGTTTACGAGAAATAATTTCTTATAATTTGCGCGTTATCGAATAATCGGTAAAACATAATATAAAAAATCCAAATTATGCCTTATTATGTGTTCTATGCCTCTTGAGCCACTGTGGGGGAGTATTTGATCGGTCGCTCAATGTACGGAAAGGACATCTCCAAATCGAACCGATGAAGCGAGTTATGGAGAAAATCAGAGAAATGCTAATATTAGGATGGGGGAAGAGCTATGATTGGAGTCGTACCGGTACTAGCCCGGAGTCTGAGTAGGGTCACCGTCGTGGAATGTTATTTGCGCGGGCGCCCCGGGGATGGTCTAAGGGCGAGTCGGGGCCGCTCTTTCAAAGTTGCCAACCGCGTTGATAATTTATGCCCGGGGTCCGGGCGCGGGGCGGTGCCCTTTCCGAACGCTCGGGGGACTTGAAAAATAGCCCGCCTCCCTCGCCCTAACCCGGGTCTTAATCACTCCCCGGGGAGGCACATCTCTTAAATGTATTTTACGGCGTTTTACGGCGGGGCCGAATATTCCGGGCCCGATACGCCCCGCCCCTCGGGATAATGGACTCCTTTGTTGTGCCGTATTCAAAACCCCGCCGACTTTCAATACCGAATTTGCAATACTGTTGAAGCCGCATATTTCATGCCAAACTATAGTATGACGTGGGGAGGGGTGAAGTGGGAAGGATAAAAACGAGAGATGGACACGGTCGTAAATGGTCTTCATTCGCTCTGTCGTTAAACTTCGATTTCCCTTATTATTATTGTCTGAGCCTGGTCCAGGTGTCGTCGACCCCCGTCACCAGTAAGGCTGGAATTGTCGGCCATTCGGAGTTATATTATAATACCCAGTATGCCATATCCTATCGGGCTAATACCGAATGGAAATATCAGGCTTGTTCAGACATCGGAATGGTGATCCCAAAAGGTTAAGTGGGTTACTAAGGGAAAATCTGAAAAAATACCCTGATTTCATATACTTTCTTGTATAATGTAGAAAATAATATTATTTTACGCGTGTGATAGAAACCTGTCGCCGGAAACCTGTTCGAAGCCGTTTCCTCCCAATACCGGAGACGTGAGGGATGAACTTATTATTATTAAAACGTTAGGTTGTGGCCGGAATCGACCCGTCGAGATAGTATCGGTACGGCGAGTAAGCGGTACCGGGTGCAATATGGTCCGAACAGTGTAGCGGTGTTGAGGGATTGTGTGCCGGTCTGACTTGTGTGTGTGTGTGTGATGGAGCGAGGGCGGAGGGAGGGAGGGAGGGAGGGAGGGAGGGAGAGAGTAAAGCGATAAAATCATAGTACTAGGCCGTCCCGTGTAAGACCGGTGGGGCCAAGAGAAATGGCTCTTTAATAATTCAGTTTGACGGTCGGGCAGAGTAAAGACAATGAGACGGAGGAAGGAGTGGCGGCTGTCCCAGTCCGCTCCATCCACATCGCACCAACACAGGGGCACGCGGACGCACACGGACGCTACTAACACGGAGGCGTCTCGTGATCGCGTCCGATTGATTTGTACCCCCGAGGGTGATGGGCAGAGCCAAAGAGAGTGAGAGAGAGAGTGAGAGGGGGCAGAGCGGGCCCGCCAACAACACTCGGATCGCCCTGGGCACTACCGATTTATGGTTTGTTGTAATAAAGGCACCGGGTATAATTTGGGATCCTAATCACAGAGGGTTGCCTTCCTGCCCCTCTCCACGATATACACGGGCTCCCGCTTAATGGTACCGGATTAACCCGTGACAGGAAAAACTTTTCTGATTTTCTAATGTTTACAAATCGGTCACCTTTCGTAGAATGTCCGGCCTAATTACGCATATTCGCTGTACTGTTTCGAGTAAAAGTAGTTTCGTAACACTCTCCAATATTAAAAACATTTATTCTCAATTTTAAATACAAAATTATATTAGGACTCGGAAGAAGGACATGATTGTGTCTGGTAGCTAATATTATGTAACGTATTTGGACCAGTTTCGTGAATATCTCAGAAATATTTGCCTGTCATTATTATAGAGTCGTTTTCCGAGAAGCATCCTCCATTTAATTGACCCTCGAGGGTAAAATATCCATACAGATTTGTCGAATTGGTTTTTCAAGACGAAATTTTGCTAGCTATGCTCGCATCTGCAAGTGCACATTTTAATTCTGTACCATCGGCAGTCAGTATAAGAATCTAGAATTTGTGTTTATTATTGAGGCCGATATTATTCCATTTTCAAATCGTTCGGGTTTTTAAGGATATAAAATGATTGGGTCCAAAATGTGCCGAGCGACCGAAGAATATGATACCCGGGGCCGATCTCGTCATCTCTTGCGGTCGTATCGGAATGTATCCCAGTTTGGATATAGGTATACCTCGATCGTATTACTGCCACCATATTCAGCACGAAAGCTAAATGTGAAACCTAAAGAACAAAGTAACTTCTAAGCAGATAAAAGCAGAGAATACGTTTTCACTATTAAATTAACCCAATAAACTGTATAAGTAAAATGGTCTAATTGGAAGATGATTAGAAGATAATTCGAATACTGTATCGTATACTCGGAGTAGAATTTCGTAATAATTTATTGAAGATTGGTTTTGGTGTATGGTGTGCCGTGCGGAGATATAATGAATGATCAATTATAATGGTCGGTAGAAGAGTGAGAGAGGGCGTCCCAGTGTCATTCTGGCCGGTGTCGGTGTCCACCGGTAATGGGGCACCGAATCCTCTTCAATCCCCACTATGCATTATTCAGTAGAAAACCTTCGTTTCGGAAGAGATGTCTCTCCTTCCCGCTCTCTCCTTCTCGCCGGCTCCCTCTCTTTCTCACGCGCTCTTCCCCTAAAAACTGTCCGGCTCTCCGCGCTCCGATTAATGGAGGATTAATCAAAGTGGCTTTAAGACTCTCCGGCTCGTGACTTCTGCATAAACACGTTCTGCGTTATCAGTTTATTTTAATGCAATATTTGTGTTCGGTAGGGCCCGTCATAATTTCGACGACGGAATACATAATTTAATATACATAAATAGAAACCTGTTGGTCGCCGGGAGTGGAAGGGGATTCCGTTTTCAGCGGCGCCATGAAGCTCGGAACCGGCCCGACCCCTCTCCAGTGGGGGCCCCTTTAAATTACAATCGTCGGCACAATGCAGGTTGAAGAAGCCGGGTCTTCCAGCCTTCGAATTCGGAATCGGTTGGAAACATCCGTTTCGAGCCTACTTTTTCTGTACTTGCGGTACGCAAAACTACCGTTGTAAACCATTCTTTGGAACCTTATCAAAGACACTACCGGGACGTAACACGATATCTCCTAATCATATTATAGTCCAGAAGCGGAATGCCGTTTCTCCCGTCGGAGGGCGGCTGGGAGGGGACAGCCGTCTTGAGTAATGAACAATGTCACTGTTCACATTGGGCACTAATGAACACGGCACTATTCGGGTCACTGGGGAACCGAACTCAATCTGTGCCCGCTTTGAAATTCACAACGGAACTTTCATATTGATGCTATTATTCACTCTTGACGCGATTCGAAGCCGTCGGTAGGCCACCCACCGAGAGGTTTCTCAGTCGGCCCCAATACCGTCCAAATAAAATTTCATTAACGCTCGGCCGTCTCGCCGTATATTCACGGTGCTGGGACATTTTCGAAGGAAAAAATGTAGATTAATTTAATTTTTTTTTAGGCTTCCTACGGAACCGTTAGACAGTCGGGAAGCCTCGTAATTCCGAGGGAATATATCTACAATTAGCGTTTTCAAATCGCGGGCGAAAAAACCAGTGTGGCCTGACGATTGGGTGGATTTTTTTCTCCCCGCCCAGTGGCCGCTGTACGCGAGAATATCTCCGGCGGTGAAAGCTGGACCGTGTTCGACCCCTCTGTGACGATTTATAACGCCCTCTCCCGATCTCTCCGTGTAATAAACAAATAGTTGTGAAACGTAGGTGTAACCAATTGCCTAGATAACATAATCCCGAGCCGCCCGGTCGAGTTTATTACAAATTATTGTAACGACAGCCCGACAGAGAAATTGATTCGGTTCCAATCCTTTCTGCCTTTTGAAGAACAAACTCGGGCCCTATCTGTTACAATCGGACATTAGTAGGACGTAGTAATTACCGCGTCCATTTAATTACGAGATAATAGAAGTTGTTATTAAGTCAATTTATCAAGCCGGGTGTGTTGAATTTATAGAACTACGTTGGATATGAATATTCGTATCGAGTATGTCTCCTGTCCGTACGGATTCTTCGGTAAAGGCCAGTCATGTAGCGCGTTTATTTTCAACATTCTAAGATGACAGCGACACTAATAATTAATTTGGATACCGAATACAAAATTTACAATTTCGCAATTAGCCACGCAATGACACAACATTTCTTCTTTCCATATAGGACGCGGTCGCCGATAAATCATCGGTGTATTTACACACTTTCTAAAAACTTCATTCATAAATAAATTTACTTTCCCTGTCAAAAGTTTCGCCTTACTCGTACCCGGCACGGATTTATTGCAATTTATATTCGAATTCGCCGAGAGGGAGAGCCGCGCGAACGCGACCAAACTACAGAAAATAATATTCCCCCTCATTAATAATTTATTAGTCGGATTCTATTTTAAATAAGCTACAGTTCCCCTCAGAAATTGTAGGCGTTTTTTTTTCTTTCTATTTAAATTTTATTATTAAAGTTCTGTATCGCGCAAAGTACTCTCCCTTACAGGAAAAATAAAATTGCAATCGGATAATAATTTGTAGCGTTCAAATACAATAAATAAAAGTTACTGCTGAGCGATTTTTCGAATCGTAAATTTCTCTCTCGTTTGGGCGGCCGTCCGATGTGTTTAGTGTAATTGAAATTTCAGAGCGCGAATAAGTCGTTTAAGAGAGTCGGATTTCACCGAGGGGCTGTGTTATGTCAGAAACGTTTTAAATTGAAACGCAGCCGTGAAGGCGAAGTGAAGGCGTAGGGCGGTCGGGGGCCGCATCCTGCCCGGGACCTCATAAATCAATCAACCCTCGATGGTTAACAGTTTCAAACAGATTCTTTAACCTCCTATTAATAGAAAAGGCTGCCTATCATCGGAAACAATTTCGGAAGGGGAGGTGTCTTACACTATTTGATTGCTAGTCACCGGACATTTTCACTATGCTTAACTCATTTAACCCGACGAGTTCATTTTATTACTATCGCGTATCCATAAATAGTGAATGTTCATAATAATTGCGGAACATCTTGATTATTTCCCTTTTTCTTCTTTGTTCAGGCTAAACATTAACTGGATCTTTAGGATTGTCAGATTTTGTATTACTTTTATACGAGGAAGAACATCAGACAACATCATACTCATAAGTACCCCTTTTGGAAAGCAAGCCGAACCACGAAACAATGAAGAAGGTTATTTGTTTGGGATCCTGGAAAAATCTTAAGGATCGTGGAAGGATCGTGAAATTGAATATTATTTCGTGATGCATTCCTGTCCGTAGCGCTACCGTATTTTCATCAGCAGTTTCCTAAGCCATAGGCACTCGTGGCTCAGTAATCGGTCTCCGGCGGTACCGAAAATACCATTCGTCGGGCCATATTTTTATTAGCCCCTCCCATATTCCTTTTTTGTTTCCGAGCGACATTACCGCTCAACATTAACGACGACTGACAAAATTATTACGGGGCGGCCCCCGGGAGGCTTGAAAAAAAATCATTTCATATTTATACGATGGGCGGGAGAACGGATATTAATGTTTGTGACGGGGAGCAGTAAAAAATAAGAAAGAAAAAAGAAAGATTCTCATTTAAAAGAGAAAATCTTGGCTAGTCAGTCAGGCTCATAATCGAGAATCGTTTAAAAATTATAAGACACTAAGTGACCGTAGGAGACCTTCAACCCTGGCAGACTACCAAGCAAATACCTGTATAATTTAAGTATATCGACTATTTAAATTCAAACACTCCCGAGAGTTTATTTACTAGCGTGCCGTAAAACTCTAGCGATCCATCGAGTTTTCCTGTTTCTTTTCGCTCCGAGCCTGTTGGAAAGAAAACGCGTTGGCCACAGAGCGAACGGAAAGGGGTCGCAGACTGAACTCTTCATCTTCACGTTCATCTCTTGTTTCAGAAGGCATCATACACGAACAGTTTATCATTTTTTGTCAGATGCATTTTCGTTAGAAACAAAGAACATCGGACTACTGTAACCTATAATATTTATTGGAAATGCTCCTCAGGGTCAGAATTCCATAACTCCGGCTACCTGAGTTCGTTTACCTACAACCTCAGGTTGCCTCTAGGTAGGCCCATTACATGAAATAACCTTCTTGGAGAACATTTTCAAAATGATTCATTCAGCGTTCCTAACAACCAGTTCATTATTGCTAAAGTAGGCGTTTTAGCCCATAAATAAGTCGTGCAATCTTGCCGCATTATCGATTAATAATACATTCAATTTCCCCGTGTCAAATCTTAGTCAAGTAGCTAAAAGAATTTATTAATTATTTCAGCCGCAAATTTAAATATAAATGCGTAACGAGTTATTTGTATTTTGCATTCCATTATTGAATCGAAATTCCGATTTTGAAACGTCCCACCGCGATATTTTCCGAATATAAATTAACATATCTAAAAGATTAAGAAGTCGATTCTAGGATCTTGACTGTGATAAAATGACAAAGGGGCAAGAATGTCAAAATAAATTGGAAGGCGACGCGGGACAAAGTTCAGAGACTGTCCCAACCATTTGTACCCGTCAGGCATTTTATTGGGCCAACTTATATTAAATTTTAAAATTTTCTTTAAAGAGCCGCCCTCTCACCGGCGTTCGCCGGCAGATGATAACTCTATGATGAAATCCGATTTGAGGCTGCATTTAATATTTTGATATACCGGTTCCAATTATTTAAACGTTCAGGTTAATATTACCGTATTATGTTGGCCTTCGATGTCTATTCAATTCCTCAGTTTCCTTATTTCGGATTTGCATACTTCAAGCCGTTACTCAATGGCTACAATGCGGTATACAAGGATGCTTACAGGTAGGTGCCCCCTCAATCAAGTGAATATTATCCCCCGTGTGAGGTTTTCCTTGCATCAGACACTGTTTAGTCTAACCGTCTTGTATTTGGATTTCGGTAATCCAGGAAGGAAACAGTGCCAACCTAGTGGCGCAATGAAGATTCAGAGGCAAATCCTGTACGGACCAAGATTCGATGGAAATGAAAGAGAGAGGTTCCTACGCATGAATGTATTTCTGCCGAATACTTTATTCCAGATTCGGCACTTTGTGATTCTCCCCGATTGCCGTCGCTTTCGACGCTCCGTCGGTTGTGTCAAGTGTCTTTAAAGGGCAAAGTGTGCCCCGGGGTTATATTGGATTGACTGTAAAGGATGGTTGGTAGGAGAGCGCGTGTGTGGGGGAACTCCCCTCGGTCGGGATCTCGCAGTACCTCTTTCCTTAAAAGTCTCAAACTAGAGGCTTACTGTCACCTCCTTCCCGAGACATCACTATCTTCCTTTTTAATATACCGTTTGTTATACGACGGTTGCCCACGACGGTTTTCTTTGGCCTCGGGTCGGCCGGCCTGAAGAACAACTTTTGCTATCGTTCTGCCGGCGATATTATGTCTTAAGAGACCCCCAGGCCTTTTTCTTTTTCTCTGTTTATCCGAGCTATTTCTTTACAGTCGGCAGCTATTGAGAAAGTATATTGTACACTCGACCATAATTGATTTCATCGGAAGTCGTCGCTCGTACCGTTTCTTAACTCCACATTCGATCAATAATAATAATTCCTTATGTGGCAGCAATTGTTACCTCAGTGTTAAATAAACGAAGAAAGAAGATGGCTTCTAAATGTGCTTCAAAATCTTGACACTAATACGTAATTCAATTTATATCCAGTGTTCAAACGCATTATGTTAACAGAGATGAAATTGAAGATTTCGTATTAAGTTATATGTTAACTCTTCCATCAACAAACTGATAGCGAGATTATAAACCATTTTTCTACTTCAGTGGTCACAGATTCCGTACAAAATGGTTACCAGTATTTGTTTAACATGGACATTTTACAATCATTTCAAGAAAGAACTGGGACGTACATATGTTAGATTCTCGATTGTACCGTTCTATTCATGCCGGTTTGTATCGCGCGCCAGAATATCTAGATTTGAACAAGTATTTGTTTCTAATTAACGAAACGGCTGAGGCAGTGTTTTTTGTTTATCTTTCGGCGGATTCACATTACCGACAAAATATTTGAAATATCGCAACAATAATGTTGTATCGGATTATTCTTTTTTTCCCCGCCGGTCGACGATGCCAGATTCTTGCGGGTCCGGTAGTCAGTGGGGAACATTATTCACTGGAATTTATACAGGTTGAATAAATGCCCCGGGCAAAAACAATAATCTAGTCGGCGACCGCGGTGCTTTTGAATTCCGATGCCCTCATTTCTCTACCTAAAGGAACTTAGAACGAGGAAAAAAAGGGAAATAAATAAACAAAACTGAATATATCTTCCTTCGGATATCGTTAAACCTATCGCACGGCCGAAAGAATTTTCGTCAGGATTCTTTCCGTTTCCATAATTTGGCTAATTGAAGGCCGCTAATACCGCTATTTTAGGTTTCATAAAATTTCATTATATTGCGGAATTTCGAAATGCTTCGAACAGATTCGCTTCCAATTTTGTAAGAATTTCCGCTTATCTTGTTCAAAGATACTGCTCGTGAAATCTGATGTAAATAAAAATACTTCACGATTTTCTTACATTGTTCAGTACTTTCACCAATGCTTATTGTCAATTGAAAGGATAGTAATTGGAATAACTATGTAATCAATTCATTATGGAAAATAAAGTTCCCCGTTTATGAAAATTATGAATATCAGTTTCAAATTTGAATTTATTATAGGATGAACAAATCGCTAAACAATAATTCATTTATCGGTAATTTATTTCACTAATAAATGTGTGACCCTTTGGCTCATTAGTCTGTACGAAATCCAATCGACTCATTACCGAAAATAGAGTCGTATTTCTGGAAGCGATTGGAAAGCTCGTCCCGAATGCCTTTCTAATCTGTCGCCGTGTTGTAATTACCCAGCTGTGTTCGACGACATTTCCCGCATTAACATTGGTGGGTTCGTTGTACATTACAATTACAAATTTGAAAAATCATAATTCATTTCTCTTCGTCTGACAGGATGGTTACCTTCCCAGTTTATCCACTTCAAAATGCGTTTACGAACATCCCGAGTCGTGAAAACCTCGACAGGAATGTATATTCTGCGGTCACTTCCATTACTTGAACATTTATACCATTATAGCGAAACAACACAAACGAATATCTTTTATGGCGCGGATTCTGCGCCTGTAACGACTCAACAGTATTCTTACAGCGTGATTACTTGAGGTTGATTACTGTCGAGGATTATAACCGCAAAACCGACTTTAATGCAGTAAAAACAGGCAACTGTGAAAGTCGGTGCAGTGCGCCTAAAGAAAACGCCTTGAACGTAACAAACTTATAACAAGATTGTAATTACTTCAGTGCCTAGAGTTTTTTGTGTTTTATTTTTCAAATTCCTAAGTCTAGATGGCAGAAATATCAAATTTTCAAACTTTATATATTATTTACTTATTTCGTAAAACCTGTACCGTTTCTGTTCTAATGGATATAGTTTAAAAGAAACTATTATTCCTGTGGAGGATTAGAAAGGAAGTAAAACTCAACCCCCCCCCCAGGCCCTACTCAAACCCCCGGAACTTGTCAGAGCTTTAAAAACCAAATCGCAGTGATGCCGTACAAAAAAGATATAACAAAGAAGAGGAAAGGGAGGAATGCGAGCTGGTGCTGGTGCAGTGAGTGAGTCTGTGGTTAACTGTGGAGGTGAAGTGAAGCCGGTAGCAGACCGTCGTAATAGCGTGTCCGGCCAGAGCCCCACCGATTCTTGTTCCTCCAGGGCCATCCGCATAAGTTATTGCTAACCTAGCATGTCCATTGTTTCTTGCCCTATCTCACTCTCCCTCTCCCCCTACTGCTCTCAAACCACCGCTCTATCTTCCCCAGTCCTGATCTGTTTCTTTACTACACAATAATACATCCCGCCCGTAAGAGTACTTCTTAGTCCCAAATATGTTTATCAAAAAAAAAATAATAGCTCCCCCAGCGGTATGAGTTTATCCACCGCTAAAAATCTAGTTGCGTTTTCTCTGTGCAGATTCCAAGTTACAGTGGAACACATTGATATTAAGCGATAAAACTGTAAATTGTAAAATTGTAAATGTTGGTACTATTAAAATGTTTAATAAGGATGTCCTGTAATAAATTTTAGGCATAGTTTTGAGAGCCCTCCTGCTGATCGTGGTTTTCCTACTGCCTGTCTATCCACGTTCTCAGTAGATCTGACCAAGCAGTTTTAGCCCCCCTTTATATTACGTTATTTAGTTCCCCCCCACGGCCCATGAACGTTATAAAGATCTTCGATATTCGGCCCGATATCGGTCCGAAGAATTTTTTCGATTTCTTTTTCGTTCGGAAGTTTATCTCTTTCGAATTTCAGCTCCGTCCTTCGTCGTTTCGCTGGGTCGAGAGAGAAAAAAAAGAGGTAAAAATATCGAAGTGAACCAAAAAATAAAAACGGCCCGAAGAGATTTACGACGAGTTTATTCGTTATACATTCTTGTTCTACATTTGGCCCTCCCATTCAGCCGGCTGTTTTATTATGAATTGAACATTTTATATGGCCCCCCCTTTCCTTTCCTTAAATTCTGCTTCGCGAATAAATCATCTGCATTGTGATCTCGTTTTTTATCCCCCCCCTCCCCTTACATTTTCCGCTCATTCCCATGCATTCTGGATTGGTCCCGACTGTAGGATGGCTCCTCCTCTTCTACAAATGTGTCATTGAAAAAAAAAAAACGTAATAATACGATAGACCGATAGATTGAATTATAGCTGTTCTTGAATTATGCCTCCCCTCTCCCCGTCCCTCCCCCGATTTAAATATCGGCCGTATAACTTACGATTGAAGTATTTACACGCCCTCCATAAATCATGCCGACTCCACCATTTTGTATACGACATCGCATTTCTCATTGCACCGGGCCCGTGCGACAGTTGCTTTATTTCTGCCCGGATATAATTGCTACGCGGTTCAAATTGTTACACTGATTCAATTTTCGAAACTGAACTCCCGCCTTTGAAATATACCCGATTTAGTAATTTCTATGTTATAGGGAGAGTCGCCAGAACTCGTTACCAGGAGCCCGATTTAGATATTTATCGCGATTCTTTATATTCAATTATTACGATGTTTTTTGCAGCAGTGGTATTAGAACCACTCCACGTAGCCTCGACACAAACGTACTCCATTCCTAATTTCTATATAATCAGTTGGTTCAATTGAAATACGATAATTTACAACTTCATGTAAATTTTCAAACCATACCAGTTTCGTCCGCTCCCAGGTACTCACTGCGTTCAGGTCTAGTTTATCCGGGCTCGTCGTTAATGTACAAGCTGTGTAGGGCAAATGGTAATTAACATTTACGGCGCCCTGGCCGTAATACCATTAATACTTTTTTTCCCTTTTCCTCCGGTCCCACATTATTAATAACATATTTGGTCGGGGTTTTAATTAATCCGCGCCCTTTGGTTCTCGGCTCCCGCCGGTTATTAATACGGCTTTGGATCTAATTTATCGGAGAATTTCGATTTTTAATCATAATATACTCCCGAAAGCTTTGAGATTTCACCGATAGGGCGGCAGCCAACACGTGGCCGTACTTTGTTCTCCCGGAATGATTTTTCCGAGTTACGCGTTTCAACATTTTATGTTAAAATAACCTAATTAGTATCTGAATTAAACACGATGAAAGTTATTTGGTAGGGACAATAATGTTCTATGGAGAAATAATAATAATATAGTCTCGTTTTCTCTAAGATATTCTGATGTATCGATCTCGTAATATAAATGGCACTCGGTTAGTAAACACTCGAGTATTCAAATGTCACGCCTTAAAAAAAAAGTGATTAATTTGCCAACTGTTGAAGGATAATAAAATGTTCTTCGGGGGGAAAAAACATTTTCTGTCGTAAAAGTTATACCGGTTTACAATCAATTCTCATTTGATAAACACAACATCCCATCAGAAGTACATCTTCGGCCGGTTCGAGATGTGCCATAAATTAATGAGGGCGGCCAATATCTGGTGAGTTCTCTATCAGGGGCCACCACCACCAATCCCGATCGCTTTCCACTGGTGTCAATATGAAATATACCGCCTATAAGTTTTGAGTTGTTAACAGAGTGTGTATGTTAATACGGCCAAATGAACTCGTTGGCCTCGCGGAGGTGGTGGTGGGGGCGCGCGTGCGGGCGCAACGCCACTAGGTATAATTTCCCCTCCGGCGCGGCCAACAATGCGACAACAGTCCCAACCGAGCGTTGACACGCTCTATAAACGTTGATTAATCCTCATTATTATCCCCTTTGCCATTGTCGGCCCGACCTATTGTCTCCCGTCCCGTTCCTTGTCACATACCCAGCGCGCGGCATCCTTCCCTGTTCATCGAATACAATCCTCTCTTCAGTATTGGAAATAAGTATAGAAACAATTTGCATAATGGAAACTATTAAGTACATACAAAATTAAATAAGCGTATAATATTAAAAAAACATCTTCAAGAATTAGTTGTCTTAGCCGAATTGCGTCAGTATTAGGCTAATTGTGTACAAAATTTCACGAACGAGCACCTTGCTGAGTGTTACGCTTCTTCTAGTATCTTAGTGTTAATGCAGACAGGACACTTCAGATCATGAATATAGGAAGCTAGAAGCACGCATCATCAAGCAAAATCGGAGATAATATTCTTCTATAATGATGTTAAGAAGATCCTATTCTTCATTACGTTCGATTGAAGGACCCTCAATGAATTCTTCGTGAAAGAAAATGAAGAGGAATAAATAAAATAGTACACCCGCTATTATGCGGTTCAAAAGTCCTCACTAAACTATAAAATTTGTTTCCAAAAATTTAAATTTATCATAAACGTCAGGTCTGAGATGCGGTTTCCAATGGCACGAAGAATAATGGACGGGCTTCGAGAATGGCTCCATTTCTTGTTCCTTTTTTCGTGAACCCGATTAAGTCGGAAGTGATAAAGGGATTTGAGTCGAAAGACCGAGTTCGAACAAACACCGAATTTACATAAGTTGTCTTTGGCCTGTCAAAATTTAATTGGCGTAACGATGAGAAGTCTGAGAAGAGAGCCGGCCTAGTGGGGCCATCACGGGACCTTCCCTCTTTATTGACCAACTTTTTGAAACGGTCCCCTTGTTATTTATGAGTCGACGATATTAGTACGTTTTCGTCCCCCAGAGTTTAGTGTTTTTAGTTGATTTTTTAGGCGTACCGATATTCTTTTTTTTACGGCCAATTTGTATATTCTGAACCGGAGTCGGGGCCCGATTTGAAATTCCTTATATTTGTCTCTCGACAGACTCCCCAGGCGACCACGGCTGTAACCCTAAATGGCTGTACGAAAGGAAATGGTGAATTATTGCTGTAGAGGTACCTGGCTATAAATATCTTAAACATAAACTAGGTTTCGGACTTTTAAATACTTACTTATCGATTATACAGAATTATAATTTCTGTTGTCATATTTCTAAATAATTTTACGCCAAAATTGGCTACTTATGGGTGCCGGGTGACCTTCGCTTTATCAGTGGTCAAAATTTAAATCACTCCGTAACGACAGAAGGAAAAATCCTGAGCATTCTTTCGGAAAACACTAACGTCGTTTAGTACCGGTCTTGGATTCCGGAGCTCGACATTAGGAAAATTACTGTTAATATTTATGAGTGGCAGTATTTAGCCCGGGGGCCGAGATGGAGAAGAGCGGAGTGGCTAGAGAAAGAAAGAGATAAAAGATCGGATGTAATTCAGTAGTGGAAGTGGTCGGTGTGCGCGTGTGCGCGTGTGGGTGAGTTGTGGCGTGCTGGTTTGGCAAGGGTCCCGCCTTGCCTTGTAGGATGGCTTGTGGCCGGGGCAAGCCCCAAAAAAACACATCCCCGGCCAAAAGGTTCTAAAAATTCCAATCTTCGCCTGTTTTCTTTCTTTAAGAGAGCGCTGATTCCCCCTCCCTAACTCCCTCACCCTCTCTCGCTCCACCTCTCACTCTTTCTCTCCTCTGCCGTTTCCTACTAGCGTAGGAGGCCCTATCTCTCTCCTTCTCTCTCTCTTTCTCATACAGCCTCTCTCGAGCTATCTCTCTCTCGCTCCTCTCTTTTTTTTCCTCTTCCTTGCACTCTACTTCTTTACTCTTCTCTCGCTCCCTCTCTCTCTCCCTCTCTCCCTCTCCTTATCCCTATCCCTCTCCCTCTCTCTCTCTCTCTCTCTCTCTCTCTCTCTCTCGCTCATCTGGCGTACACTGGCGGCGCGGTGTAAATTGTAAAAGCCGCGCCGGCTCAAAGGCCGGCCTCGGCTACTGCACATTTTATTTAAATCTAGCACTTAGGATCATCGCGCCCGATCGGGGCTATTTGCGGCCGGCCGGTGTGTGTTTATGGGCCCCAGATGGGAGCGATTAGATGGGCGTGTGGAGTCCCGAACCGGCCAAGGCGTACACGATTGCCCGGTAATTAAAATGCGTGAGGTAAATCAAAGTGGGACGTTCATTTCTGGAAAAGCGACGGCCAGAACCCTCGCCTTCATTTTAATTCTTGTACGCATCGTTCGTAACGTCGAGTCTGTTTTGGAAACTTGTTTTAACTGGATTCGGATTAGATTTGTATTCGGATTTACCGCGTCGGATTAATAGTAAAATATTTTTGAATTAACAGAAACAAAACGGCTCTTTTCCTCGAGTACGGGAATAGTATAATAAATATAAAATTCCGAATTAAAATTATGTTTGGAATACAGAATTTTGAACCAGTTCTCCCGTAATATATACTAATAGGATTATGGTCTCCCGATGTTATTTTCTCAGGTTTCAATTTAAACCCACTTCATATTTTCGCTGGCCTTCTTATAATTGCCAAGTCCTCATTTCACGGTTGAACCATAAAAAACGGTCAGTGGTGTGATGGTGGGGGGAGGGTTGCAGGTGAAGAGGAGAGAGAGAGAGAGAGAGAGAGAGAGAGAGAGAGAGACACGAACGCGACCAAAAAGTACGACGGAGTATGCAAAACAAAATCGTAAAAACTCGCCCAAAACTGCGGTTCTTAATAGGTGCCCGCGGCCGGGGACCCGTGTCCATTTCAAGAACACGTTTCCCCTCCACACCCCCCTCGCCCGTATAACTTCTTCCTCTCTCTCCCCTATCTATCCCATTCTCCGTCTCCGCTTCTCTCGTTCTCGTCCTCTCGGTTCGAAATATCGAAGCGGGGCCAACGATTCCTTTATTGTTTCTGGTAATGACAATATGGCTGATTGATATAGGCGCGGGTCCCGTCCTCGACGGGGGACGGGTTCGTAAACTGGGATGCTTATGAGATATTCGAGAAAATGAGCTCCGTATATATTATTCCTCGTTTTGAGATGGGAGACTTTTGTCCCTGGAGGACGACTCATGTCGCCGAAACGTAGAGTCTAAGACGAGAAAATAATTTTAAATTAACTACCAGGTCTCCGAATCCAACGATGGCCTTACGGCCAATTTTGGTAACTGAAAAAATATTATGTAAATATATTAAATTCAAGTCTGACGCCGTATCATGAGTGAAGCAGGGAAAGATTGAACCGTTCGATACTTAAATTAATTATAAATCTATACTAATCGTTTCTGTTCTCCCAATATCCTTCTGCGGGTAGCGTTCGGTTAGTAATAAATAATCTATTAACGAATCCCTTATTAACCCGTTCGGAATTTCAGTGCCCCTGTTACCCATTGCACCGTATTGCTTATAGAGGGACAAAATGGCACTGGTCGACCTTCTGATCAACACTGGAATGTATGCGAACTGATGTAAGGAAATTAAGAATTTGCCTACTTTTACAACTTTCAAGAATTGTACTTGAAATATTCATTCGGTCGAAGGTAAATATAAATTGCCGGTTTTTATTGTTTACGAAGAACGAAATTGCGCGCCGGAATTAATCCCCATTTTTCGCAGCGCTCCCCAAAAGGGCCTTTTCTGCTGGTAAACTCGGCGAGCTTTAAATGTGTAAATTCGGCTTTTTAAAATTGCCGCGAGCATTAAAGTACGCAGAGTTACAGCGCGGTCGGGCAAAAACAAACTGGCAGTCTGAAGTCTTTCCGTTTGGGCTAATTGTGCTCCTCGGCCGCCCAACCAGCAGAACAGGTTCGGATAATCAACGTTTTCCATTGCACTTTTAATACAGGAGAGGTATATCGCGTGCGTTTCTCATATTTCTTACGCTTTGACAAACGTAAACGTTATGTCTATTAATAGAGTGTTATGTCCGTAGTTTTTGTCGGGTTTACTGGAATACTAATAATAATGAATATCTCATCAGCTTATTTGATAAATTATCACATTAATACCCTTAATATAAGATTTTGATTTTTATTATTCAAAATAGTTTATTTAACACTAGAGATTGATATTTTTACGGATAACCAAACTCAAAAACCTTGATTCGTTATATGGACAACTTACTTTTTTTAATTAATTCCGACTCTAAAAATTATTCTTAAGGGTGAATAATAGTTATAATTTTTATTCTGAAAACCTGTTGGATTCACCGTCTGTCGACTGAGACGATCATAATTCAAGATTTAATGGACTGAACGTTTTCATCCTGCGATTATTGACTAGGGTCCTTTCACTTACTGGAATTCTCTTTCCCGGGATGATTCTAATGAAGACTGCGTTGCGTACACTTTCCTCAGGATTCTGTGAGTGATTACACTGTTTTATCGTGGTGATAAAGTCAATAAATAAAACCCTAATTAATTCATTACTTATATGATAGCCAGGACTATTATTGTTTAACCCTTCAGCTCGGTTTTGCCAAGAAAAACGGATTCTTATTACGGTATTAATTTTATATTTTTTGGCGAATTTAAATACGCCGCATGCGACACACGTTTTTGCGTCCGATGAATTGTTTTCCTTTTTCTAGAACCGGACAAAGCCGAGAGATCCGGTTCTGGAGGCTGTACAGCTATAGCTAGAGTTCACCCAACTCGAAACACTCCCAATTAAATTTGATCTCCTCCTTTTGGATTTTATAAAACAGTCTTTAGACTAGTTGCTGCGAACGGACAGATTGCATCACTTTCGAATTGGCGGTCGGACGTTTTTACCATTCATTTGGGATTCCAGTTTTCATGAGAGATGAAGTTTTTCATGAAACTGAGCACTCGTTAGAAACACATGTCGTTGGGTTTAATTTAAGAGCGCTGACATATGATTCATTCATCACTATCGGAAAATCGCTGGCAGGAATAAACCAGCTCTGTTTTTGTTTTGGAATGTAGATTAAACGAATTTAAAATGTTATATTCTGGCGCTACAGAAGGTTATATGCTAGGATACTATAGAAATATGTCCGTCAGTTGGTTGTTTTCTCTGGTCTAATCTAGCTGAGGAATTGCCAAGCCCGAAAAATGAAGGTTTTTCTCCCGCTAAACGGCCGACTTCTGTTATTTGATTGGCCTCAGATACAAAATGGCTTTCATTTCTGTCCTTCGTTGAGTATAATTTATTGCAAATAATTGCCACATTTTCTTCGCCTCAATTAAACAAGTAATTTATTACCCGGATCGATACTGATTAATCAGCGGGTTCGGCGGCGGTATTTTTTGGGCCGGCGGGTTTCGCTCATTTGCACATATTAAAATCAGTTAGGCCGTCGTCGATGTGTTTACACTGATATAGTCGTTCCGAGTTCTGTATCACATTTCCGCTAAGTGTTTCGGGGCCGTTTGCGATGTCCGCTCGCAATAAAAGCTGAGCGAATTGTCGTCCGAATTATTAGTTCGGGCGACAAGTTGAATTTCACCATTTATCCGGAGACAAAAGGAAGAAGAGGGGCCCAAGTTTAATTGCTGGGGCGATGTAAAATGTAAGGCGCGGTGTTGCCCAGGGCCGTATGCATTTGCCCGCATGTTAAACCTCGGTGTAGCTCTGAATCACGACGCTTTATGCCCGTGTAGTTCCTCCTCGACGAGCGCCCGCCGATTATCTCGCCCGGGCTTGAATTACATTCGAGACTTTACTTATTATTATTAGGCTTTCAAATGTGCGCGCTTATTCAAATGATGTATTGACTTTCTCCGCGGCTAACTAACTTCCGCAGCAGGAATCCGTGCAGACCGCGTTAAAAATAATTTGTCTGTCAAGAAGAACAATATTTTTGTACCTTTTAATTTGTACCTCTTTCGGGGAGGTTGAAATTATGTTCGAATTCGCGTATAAGTCCGGATAACCCCCGCCCCTTTTATAATGGATGAAAAAACAAATTGGATTCCGGAGAAATTATGAGAGCTCCGAACGTTGAAGAGTTTCGGGCCATAATTTCATTAATTTCGGGACATTTAAAAAAGTAAGCGAATCAAAAAATATATTTTTTTTCCTCCAAGTCCGAATATTACACATCGATTAAGCGGTGTTTCAGCTAAATCTAAAATGATTGCCCCGAGTCCCCCATGAATATCTCCCGAGGGCTCCCGAAGTCTGATAAGTGTTGGAGGGTTAATAAATAAAGCTGACGAGTATAGAGCTTAATCACGCATTGCTAGCTCAACTTCTTAAACTGGTTTTGACACGACATTTATCCCAAATATAGAAACTGTACCCACCCCCCCCCGACACCAGCCGCGGTCCTGTTCCAGATTTTTTTTCGGGTTTCCATTCTCTTTTGCCATCGTTCGGAATCGCTCTATATTCAGAAGGTGTTGGAAAAACTGTTTAGTTTCGATATTGCAAATAAAACCCATGCTTTTCATCATTGTTTAAAAATTTGAGTCTTATTCCTGGAGCATTTATGGAAAAAGTGTAGAGAAACAGAAGAGTGTTATCAAATTTTCTTTTTTATCATATACATATTTTTAAATTTTATGTTTCCTATATTTTTTACCTGTCAAACGTTAAGTAACCGTCCAGTTCTTGGGGGATACACACAAACTTTTCAGAAATATTTGTTTTTTAAATTATTGATAACATGTAAAAATACTTTTGTCTTCCAGCTTGGGTATTAAATATTTGTAATTTGGGTTATAATTAATCCCGGATATGATTAAAGTCACTTCATTTAAGTATGTTTTAAGATACATTCGAAGAATATTTAGTATTTGGGTTCTAGGGACTGAAAGCTTGGTCTTGTCCTAGGATTGTCGGTGTACCTCAGGTTTTAGCATAATTTCTTGGAGTATGGGCCGGTTGGGGAGTGGACTAGAATAGCTAGAGCTCTCTCGGTAGGACTGTTTGTATCGTATGATCGACAGAGTGAGCCCGATACAGTCGGGGTCGTTCCGTATCGTCGATGGCTCAGATTAGAGGGAGTTGGCCATCGTAATACGAGACCTGCGATAACTTTGCGGTCAGATCGGGAGCCCGTCCGGCCGGGGGTTCGTTCAACTCCTCTCTCTCTCTCTCACTCTCTCTCTCTCTCTCTCTCTCTCTCTCTCTCTCTCTCTCTCTCTCTCTCTCTCTCTCTCTCTCTCTCTCTCTCTCTCTCTCTCTCTCTCTCTCTCTCTCTCTCTCTCTCTCTCTCTCTCTCTCTCTCTCTCTCTCTCTCTCTCTCTCTCTCTCTCTCTCTCCTCTCTCTCTCTCTCTCTCACTCTCTCTTTCTCTGGCTCAATTACCGCCATTGAAAACTCACTTCCCCGGCTATTCGGGATGGACCACCTCAAGGGCATTCATCATCCGCCCGGTGCTCTCTCTCCATCTCTCTCTCTCTCCCTCACTCTCTTGGCACTGTGTTGTTAGTAATGGTATTAAAGATTGTAATAACTCCCCACGAACACTTATTACCCCCTTTTAGTGTGTCGGCCGACCGTCACCTCCGGTTTCGGCCGCTCGTAATTTAGTAGCGATTTCCGATTTTATTAAAATCCCCTCTCGCGTTGCATTCCTCCGTAATTATCGATTATTCTGAGTGATGCGAATTCGTACCGAGTTATTACCGAGTACGTTGGGGTTTTATCCAATACCCCCGTAGAAACTGCTAGGCGAGGTTCGTCGGAAACCCCGTCTTTTCATTTGTTCTGCAACTAGGGCGCTACATGTTAGGACAACAAGAGATTGTCGTTTTTCTGCCGATCGATCTTCTTATTTCTATAATGAACCTCCGTTTACTCCAACAGAATATATACTCTGTAGTAATTTGACTTTATAGGCAGGTCTGTTTTCTGGTACCGTCGTTTTAAAAAAATAACATAAAGGGGTTAGGCCTGGGAACGACTCACTCGCTACATACTAACTGAACTCTTTTCAGCCCCGCCGGGGGTCCTCGAAAGCGATTTATAACCGGACATTACCGGCGCTCCTTTAATTAACATATTGTCGACGGCAACAATACACCAAGTGTCGACTTATTAACCGGCTCGAGTCCCCCGCAGCCGGCAGGATGGAGTGCCGCCCTCGCGTAGGTGAGCCGTTTTGTTGGTAAATGGCGGAGTTTTGTTATCCAGTAATTAATACCAATCATTCCGCAAGGTTCGACCAATTATTCCTGGGGCGTGGGAGCACTCCGCCCTATCCCTCCGCGCCTTCTTTCCCCTCCCTCTTTTTCCTTCTCTGTCATTCTCTTTCCAAATTATTGAACGCATTTAAGTGCTGGCTAAATTGTCATTCCTTCAACCACAGGAACTCTTCATTCGTTAAGAATTAAATAATAATTTCGGAGCGAAATCCAGGAATTTTTTATTTAAATTAATCTGTCGTTATGATCCAATATTAAGAGGTGTAGTCCTCTTCTTTACATTATGCATTTCGTCGAGGAAAGGCCGCGACCTAGTAGGCTGGAATAAGCGACAGAGTAATTCGATTCCTCATAACCTCGGTCTCCACCTGTCGAAGTCATACATTTCTAAACCAGTTTCCATTGCCTTCCATCTTCAATGGACGAGGGCGCAGTTTATATTTCTCGACGGAGCGTATTTAGCGTAAAGCCCGCTGCCTGGGTAACAGAGTTAACCGGACAGAATAAAATGAGCGATAAAATTCCCATCACAGCTATTATTATTAATATATGCATTCCTCGAAGTTTCTTCTTTGGTGACGGTGAATTCTCCTATTGGCATTCCGATTTTTTTCTTCGTCGAATGATTCGATTGTGAAAAATCAACAACTCAGTTTAAATACCAAGTTTTATAAGTAGAATTCCTTAGGCCATTCTGTAGGTCGTAAGTGAAGGGGTTTCTTTAAATAAATTTGTGTTCCTATTCGTGTACCGGATTTCAAATTAGTTTTTCGGGACGTACGGACCGATATGATTTATATATAATACAAGTAATAATAATAATCTTTCTCCTAGCACTAGTAATAGCTATGTCCTATAATGAGATTGCCACGTGCTCTCCGATCGGATACGCATTGATAGATCGATTCCTCCAAAGGCCGGCTGGCGGGTCTGTTGTGATGGTGACGGAGTCAGCTCTCGGTTTCAGTTTGTAGAATGCGTTTCGGTATGTCGGGGGGCTCCAGGAGGAGGGATAGAGAGAGAGCGAGAGAGAGTGAGAGGGAGAGCGGGAGAGAGAGAGAGAGATAGCGAGTGAGAGTGAGTGAGAGAGTGCCTAGAGGTGGTGGGGACGGAGAGGGTAGGCCGAGCGAGCGGGCCAGAGAGAAGGAGAGAGAGGAAGAACTGGAAACCGAAGGAGAAGGAGAGAGAAAGAACGAGGACGAGAGAGAGCTAGAGGGGGTGTGAGTGGTTGAGATGCGGGAGGGGACGTCAGGTAATATCGAGTGGGACAGAGAAGGTAGATTGAGAACCGGCCACTAGTGCGATAGGGAAGGAGAATCGGGTAGAGAGAGAGAGAGAGAATGAGAAGGGAAGGAGTCAGAATGAGAGAGAGAGAGAAGGAGAGAGCACACACACACACACACACACACAGCGAAGCTGCTGCCGCTATTATAACTGGAATGAAGGAAGGAGAAGTTGAGGACGCCGCGTCATGTACCGACCTTAGCGGCGGACAAAGCGAAAAAATCCGATTCGGCCGTGACATCGGTTATCCAACGGAGGGATAATTATTATTCGTGTACAATTGAATCGTCCGGACGGTTAAATTCGTCTCAAAACGCACTTATGCTCACGTCAATAACCGGATGATGGAGCACATTTCGTCGAGTGCGCTCTTGAAATCCCTGTTAAGTGGTGGACTGCTCCTCGGGTGCGGGGTCCTTACATTGTTTATTCGAGGAATGTTCGACTTCCAGAAATTAACCCGAGTGGGCCCCGGTTTTGGGTTTTCTGAATGGCCGCCGTCGCGTTGTCTTACGCACTTTTCGCCTTTCGTGAACAATATTCCTATATATTAAAACATGTTTCGTCTCCCTGTGTAAAATTTAACGTTAGAATATTAAGGATTACACAAGATCACCTCGCACGCACAATTCAAATTAATGTCGTATATAAAGGTCAACAATAAATAATGAATAATTATAAACTAAAACCTAGGTAAGATAATGGACGATGTAATACTCTGCTGTCATATTTAGGTAATATGTTTTATTTGTTTATTCTATTAGATTTGCACATTGTAGGATATTTCACGCCTTAAGGATTTGTATTTAGTATA
The DNA here is from genome assembly GCA_019843655.1 of Lethocerus indicus. Classification (NCBI taxonomy): domain Eukaryota; kingdom Metazoa; phylum Arthropoda; class Insecta; order Hemiptera; family Belostomatidae; genus Lethocerus; species Lethocerus indicus. The sequence continues at coordinate 21,081,948 of JACDQD010000006.1, forward strand.
GTTCTATTAACTATTTCCATAAGATAAACACATGCACAGAGTCCGTATACACTATTTTGGCTTTATTAATTGGAATTCTCGGTAGACTTCGTCCCGGACGACATTGAGGAATTGCGGACACGTCGCGATATTTATTATCTCAACTATTAATGTTCGGGAGGTCACGACGTTTTTAATCATACCTCCCTTTGAATTGTACGTAATACGCGTGTACCGCGAATTCTCGTTATGCAAATGCCCCCCTCCCCCCTTCTATTTGATGAATAGACTTTATTAAACGAGTAAAACTTCAAAGATTTATGCCCCTCGGAGCGGCCACTTTTTTTGCTTCTTTTTTTCTGTTGTGGATTGCACTCGACCGTCGGAGAGGACCTTGGGAGGAAGGAGCAATTTTGAGTGAAAAAGATTTATTATTTAAATCGGGCTAAAGAAATCGTCGGGTGTATGTAAAGTCGGAGGTGCCTCTCCGTCTGGTTAACGGTGTCTGAAATGTAGCGGTCTTCGTTGGGCCCCTATTATTTAAATTCTGAGACCGTGCTTAAAGTTTAAACCGACTTCAGCTATTCCATTGTAGAGGGCCGGCGATAAATACGCTCCGCATCCTACATATGAATACAACCGGCAATTATACCCTTTGTTGCATGGAAATCGGACAATTCGGGTTACATCCTCGATTCTCATAGTGAATTCAAGTTGGATGGTTTGATTATTCAACGTAAGAATTTATTTACGTACTACGGTACAGAAGAATTATAAAATCATCATAATCGTTGAAATAAACTATAAAATTATGACTTTAATCTTTTGTGTTTCTTTATTTATTGTATGTTTATCGAACATGATTCTGGAATTTCGTTCTACTCTCTCAATGAGTAAAATATTTCGAATTTATTACGAGCTAGTTATTCACAATAACAGGAAACGTACATAATGTCTCTAATAATATCTAATAGTGGTCGTGCTCGCATTCCGAAGCAACCGGACCGATGGCTCCATTTGAACGTGACGGATCTGGAAAACGCCTTGTCAAAATATTGGAGGAATCCGCTCGGATTTTTTCGATGAGTTAATAAACGCTTCGATGTCCCTGCCTTTTTCCCCTCTTTCCCGTTTTTTCTCTTTAAACTCGAAGACATTTTTTGCTAGGAACCTGTTCGCCGGGCCGTACGAGTCCGCACCCAATCCGGACAATTAATACGGGGCGTCGCGTCCAAGATTTAATGGTCGTCGGAAGCGACGGCCCATAGAAGGCCTGCCCCATTCTCGCCTATCCGGCAGACCCCATTTACCGACTATCCTTTCTGCCTGATGATCCCGTTTGGAACTGGTGGTTCCTAATAGAAACTGGGTAAACTTCCAACTGAACCGAAGACCCATTATCATCAATAAATATAATTCTCTCGTTGAAAACATTCCCTAAACTCAGATAGTTGTTGAAGGTTTAAAGTATGTAACAAAATGTCTTGATTTTTGACGTAACTAGTCTTTTTTGTATTATGTATCCAGGATATCCTTAAAATTCGGCCTGTTATCTGAAAAAGGTTCAAAATCGTAAGAGTACGTGTCAAGTTCTATAGAGGTAAATCAGGAACATTTTACGAAGCCTCCATGTGTTGGCGCGGACAGGACCGAAGGGAAGAAAGGTACGAACGAGGCACAATGGTCGAAGGCCGGAGCCGGGGCCTCACCTTCCACCTGGCGTCATTAAAATCGAATCAAGCCCCCAAAAATTCATACACGGCCGCCCTTTTAAAGGGAAAGGTCGAACCGTTCCCTCGTCTCGCCCGTAAGGTAATGGCTATCGAAACCCCATCGGTCGTACGTGTTACTCTCGAAGTCCCGGTAATAGTTATGTCATGAGTCTTCCCCACCCCAAGGCGTAGCTCTCCTCCACACCGTAGAGAGAGTGAGAGAGAGGGTATTACACGTCCGGCCCGAGTAAAGTTATTATTACACTTCAAAGGCATTTCTCGAATGTCAGGACATTTCGACTGAGTTATGCCCCCCAATTACGCCGAGTAGAGCGGCACCTTTTTAAAAACTATTTTAATTTGTAATATAAACTGACCGTTCGTCCCTGGCCCGCAACCGTCCTGGTCTTCAGTACGGTGAGGAGTGCGAACTACGTTGAACATTATTGTAAAATCTAGTTTGGAATACGTGTTTTGTGATCTGCGAGGCGTTGGAATACTCTAGATTTCGTGTTCTTCTGTCTCCTCTAGCTGGTATGGGCTTGTGCTCGACCTTATGGAGTAGAATGCTGACGATGATGATTACTTTTTCAGGACTCTCACTACGCAGTACCATTAGCCACAATCTGTCGAAAATGTAAATATTTTGACCAATACAGAGTCTTTTCCTTGGCGATATTTGTAGGAGTGAATGCCGGTAATTTTTAATATTGGGAAGGCGGGTTGTAGAGGTGGGTCGGTTGGTACGGCGGTGGGTTAACTCCGGTGACCGATAACCCGAGGTGCACCTGAGCGTTGGGTTCGTGATCCCTGGGCGTTACTCGTCGGTCTTGGGCCCTCCGCCTCTCCCACACTCGGGCTCCGACTTTCACCCGTCCGACCCCGTCCACGTTATCGCTCTTGTAATTTACATTTGTCCGAACCTCGGCAACGGAAAATTGAATCGGGCCCACCGATATCTCTTCGCTCTGGACGCTGATGACGCGTCCGGGGACTGCAGCGTCCGTTGTTTCGCGGAACATCGGTCCGCATTCTCCGGAAACCGAGCCGACCGAACACGCTCTAATCCGATATTAAACAGTAATGAGAGGATAGTATGCCCTCCAGGTGTGAATACTTCCCCCTTTAATTTCCAACGACTGACATCGCCAGATCACTACAGTGAAATCCTGTTCCCGACAGATTAGAAATACACTGGAAATAAAAAAAAGGCGTTCCAGAGAAAGGCACCGGATAGAAAAGTTCCGCTTGGTCTTTCGATTAGGAAATTTTGAAAAATAATCGGACATTACGATGAATCCTGTTCAAATTAGTACGGGCCGAAAAACCAGTCCGGGGACACGGGCCTTCATTACCAATAGGCCGCGTTTATACATATCTCTAATGTTATCGTTTTCGTTTTAATTAAATTTTTAATACGGCAGATGATGTAGGGGCGGCCGAGAAACCGGTCCTCGACGTAATTTGTATTCGTGGATAGATCAACGTTTAATGCCGGGGTTCTCCTTCTCTTTTTGTCCTCTTTTTTTACTCTTCCTATACGGAGTAATATCAATTTTATCCGACTATGTTATCGATAATGAATTATCGGAAAATTTTCACGCTTGGGCCGGCGAACGGCTCGGATTGGAATTAGAATATTCTGTGCGGGAAAAGTGAAATTTAAGTTTCGTTTTTGTAGCTGGAAATTTATATTTAAAATGTTAATTATTAGCAAGTAGCCTAGAACTCTATTATTAATGAGATTCCATTCGATATAACAGTAAAAATTAGTATATTTCCGTTCTATTATACATTCTAGTCCTTAATTAAATCATAACTACCTCCCATTATTCTCTCTTGTCTCGACATGAATTTTATCGTTTGTATCAACTCTGTTGCAATGTTAACGGAAATAGCGAAACATTAAATATTGTACAATGCTAACGCCTAATGTGCGAAAATATTTTCCCCGGGAGGAAATGTAATGTGTGGGGAGTTTTGGGGAGATTGTTGTTGGGTGGGGTGAGTGTGAGGAGTTGGGACGGGTGTTGGTAGTAGTGGGTAGAGGTATTCCAGTGCAGGAGCTCTAGCGCCTCACGTAATGACGGCCCCAAGACGCTTGGCATACCACTGTAGTTTGGGTAATGGCCCCTTAATTACCTATAGGCATACTTTGGCTCAATAGGCAGCACCACCGGCTTCCCATCACCCTCCGATCTCTCTCCCTCTCCCTCTCCCCCACTTTTCTTAAATATTCCCGGCTCCCTCTCGCACTCTTCGCACCCTCAGTTTATATCACTTTCGGAAAACTTAAATCCTCCCCAGTACCGTTAGTCCACTAATTAGGTACGCGATTTTGAGAGTACCATAATACTAAGGTCAACTTTGCCCTACCGTCGCCCTAACCAGTCTTCGTATAATTTCAGACCCGAGATTACATTCTCTGTAATATTCTGTTAACAATTTTGAAATCCGTGTAGAAATTAATTTGTAAGAACATCTTGTACTGTTTTCTATATCGATTTAGTCGACTGATATTTTCGTCCGGGAAAAAAAACCCTTATATTATTTCGTGTTTTATTGCTAAAAAGCATTTGTATCGGGAGCATTAGGTGTACGTACACTTACAACTTGACCGCAGTCACTCGGAAAATATTTATCGTAAGAACGCGACCGGAATTGCGCTAAACTCGTATAACGAGCCCCGCAGCCCGCTTACAACACGGGGACGTTGCTGTATATCATAATGTTTGAGGCTATAAAGGAGACAGGTAGATAGTTGTGAGATTAGAATTGAAGATATAGGCAGGCGCAGGGACAAGAAGAATGCAATACCATTACAATCATTAGAATTACGATATGGGAATTTATACTGTCGGTATGAATGCCGGCCGGCTGTCGGGCGCGGTGGACTAGCACGCACTCGTAGAAACTATATGTATGACTCATAGAAAAAGAAAAACCACCTTAGATTAAGTGATCTTAAATTTCGTAGCCAAAAGCGCATTATATTTAGTCTCCTTCTGGCTTTTATCTGTACCTCGGCATTTCATTTCCCAAAAAATTGTTATTTACGTAAAATACAGTTAGATAATAAATTATACAAATTCAGCCTTAAACCTTCGATCATTGCAGTTTCTAAAATATTTTGCATTCCTATTCTAAAACAGTAGAGAACGTTTTCAACCACGAATGTTTTTAGTCGGAATTTTATCCCGTAAATGAGTTCTTAAAATGAAAGATAAGACCGGAGTGTTAGGCAGCGGATGAGTATGTACACCTATAAGTTATGCCCCGAACATCCAGTTTTACCGAAACCTCTCATTAGTCTCAGTTATTATAGGGCAATAAATTCAGATTTGGGATACTTCACAAAAAGCAACCGCGGCTCTCCCAGTCTTAGTGGGGGGTTGGTGGTATGGTATGGGGGGGGGGGGGTTTAAACATGTTTGTACATTATTGTTTAAAGGCGTATTATTTTTGAGACTGTTGGAAAATAAGTACCCTAAAGGATTGCCCTATTCCTTCGATTAGTATCGAGGAATTAAAGTATTTAAATTTATTCAATTTAAATTATACCCGACCGCCTTTCGTTTTTCGGACTGAATTTAGTTTCACTGGGAACGCAATCATCCATAAAAAGAAGGGAGGTCCCGAATTATAGTCGAACGGTTTTATAAATGGTTAATTGTAGTTCAATTTACATTCGGTGTTATCGGTATATTGGCACTGCCCGATCTGATTATGAGATATTTACCTAAATTTGCAGTTTTCACTACCGTTTACCTCCGGATCGTTTATTGTCATTTGACTATTAATATTTCTGAGTTAATTTCGTACTCTTCTGAATTTTGATATCTCCCCGCTTATTTCTTCCGGGCTTTGAATTGCTATCGCATAATTATATCGACTCGGTTAATTAATAATATATTAATTCATTTTGTATTTTGCCGGCTTAGCGTACGTGTTACATGTTTATATATTCAGTGTGTGGACTGTGTGTACACACAAGATGGGATTTTGGTGCCGTGTGGGGGTAGGGGGGGAGGCGGTCCAGTGACTGTGCACATACAATAAGAAGGAGCAGTCATCACGAGTGGCCCACTAGGCTGATTACACGGCTACACAGCACCACGCGCTTCACCCCCACCTCTGTTTTTGGACCAAGCATTTCTGTTTACCTACAATCCCCGCTTCTATAACCATGCAGCCAAACGGCAACGCCTGCCGAATCAGAGGCCTCCTGCAGTCGAGTAACTTTCCCTACTCTCCGTCCAAGTCCCCAACCCCTGCAACGGAGTTCAAATTATCACTCTGTTTCGTTCAACCTATAAATTACATTGAATTATGTCCACCCAGATAAATTACATTAAATTCCTGCGGAGCGGTCCGCACTTTGGACGGGAACAGGCTCGCGCACTCCCGGAGGTAACAACGACGGGGAAGCATAAATCATTACGAGTTAATTAAATGACTGGTATCTATTGTGAACTTCCCCATACCGAGGCTCATCCAATAACGCGTACGATTTATGTACCGCGCCTTTCCTACCCGCCCGTTAAATGCCCCGAGCGGTGGTCAACTCCGAGGCCGTTGTCTTATCATGTCTTTATAATTTACACGAGGTCAAACCGCCAAAACGAGACTTATCGACTTTCGGATTCGCGGCCGGGTGATAGCAATAACCATCGAATTTCCAGAGAGAATAATCTGTTTAAACATAGCCATGAGATCAACACCGAACTTTTTCAACGTTTACTTCTTACTTTGATTGCCCGTAATATTTCCTCGTTCCCAGATCGCGTTTCTCTTCTTGAAAAGCGCTTCTAAGTTTTAGTTTTTACGCGGTAGCTCGATGGGATAGGAGGGCCGCGTAACGAACGCCAGTGCCGTACAAGGGATGGAAAACCGCTACCTTGCGGTGCAGAGGCCTCCGCTCGGTCGCTCATAAATTTCTGCGACAGTAACGGTCGGTCCGAAGCGGCTTATAACACTCGAGTGAGAGGAGAGACCTATCATACGTATAGCAAACATTCGCAGAGAATTGTCATCACTCCCTTGCGGTTCGGCGGATTCAGAAAGCTATGATGGGGACTGTTCCAATTTGGACAGAAACTGCAACAGTAATAGGGTAGATATGACACTTGACCGGACGCGTTTGGTAAAACGCTAAAACCGGTCTAACGTAGAACGAATAAACGAGTAGAGGAGAAAGACCTCAAGAGTGATGACACAAAGAAAATTATTTTCCTCATTTATTTCTCAAGGGGATTAGATAAAAACTAGTTTAGATTTATCCGTTATAGTGGCTCATTAATGAAATTAAAATTCCCCAAATATGAACAAGAAATTTAGCTTCCTAAATATTGAAAATAAAATTTCTAAAGTGAAGGAGTATTTAGAAAGTAGCCTAGTAAATATCAGAGTGGAATATCCAATAAATTTTTTAAACGGCTCTCCGATGTTGGTCTCTGTAAATTGCAGCATTTTTGTGGCGCGTTCTGAGCATTCCACACTACCTGCGGACAGGTTCTTCGCGCTACGTCCCAATTTAGTTGAGTTTCTGACAACTGCTCTCCCCACCCTGGGCGGGCACCTTCCACGCCGAGGTTAGCGGCCCCAACTTAGAGCGCCCCTTCTTCATCCCGACAAAAAGGGAAGGCGGGGGGGCGGGGACACTCCGCCTCCACTTAAAGGCCCTTTGAGGCCGACGGCACTAATCGGGCCGACGGGGCCCCCTCCGATTCGGGCCCTTTCGGATTACGGGCCCTGCCTTTCTTTTCGGTGTTCGACTCGAAGGCCCTAACAAGCGTATGATCCCGGAGACTTTAACGGTTGGTTGGGCAGAAGGTTGGTTTTGGCAACGGGTAGATTAAATCTTCCCCTTTGTTACTGGCCAAACGTGGAACCCACCCTTCTGAAAGTTTAAATTGTTCCGCGCAGGTCCATCGTAAATCATATTCGAAGGCGAGTGAGGAAATATTTGAAAAAAGACGTGTGTCCAAATTAAAATTTAACAACCGCTCAAAGGAAGGATAAGTTGGGAAGTATTTAAGAATTCAATGGAGATAATGGAGTCAATTTAATCCCTATTATATTTTTAGCCGGAATCATTATAATTGTCCGTTCGGCATTGTTAAGGAGGTCTAATTTAGAATTCGAACACAGCTCTGAGATTTTATCGAGGTCGACTTCTGAGCCAAGATTCCCAGGGTACATGCGCTTTGATACCCAGCAATCCGATCCTCATTAGGTTCCAATAAACACTTGCGCATACCTCGCGTCGCCTCTTTTCACTACTACATCTATTTAACGATTTTTTTTCACCCGGCGTCATTCTTTGATCTGTAAATCCATCGTAGAGTCACCGCATTTAATAGTATGCGGCGTAAATCGTCATTTGAACCCTTATCGCTATGATTTGCGCGTTTTCATTTAAACTGTTTATTATATGTTTCCTTTATAAACTAACACATAAATTTAAATTAGGCTACGATTCATCGCTCACTATTAACGCACAAAGGGAAATTATTATGCTCTACAGGGGTTAAAAATATTAACATCTGGCCACATTTCATACCGAAACCTGCACCTTTCATAATATTAAAATACTTGGGCATTGTCGACTCCGATAGGTCTGCAAACTATTAATATTCTGGAGGCGCAGTAGAAATATTATTTATGGGTAGGAAAGTTATTACTCAATTGTTGTTACTGGATCTTTCTCAAGGTTCCAGGTAACAGACTCGGGTCGATAGCTATCCCTGCTCAGTCGGTTTCTCATTCTCTCTGGCCGTGTCACACAGCCAGATAATTATCGGCTGCAGCGTACTTTGTTATGCTAATGTCATCTCGACGTTACTGTCGCCATAAGGCATACCCCACCTTTCTGGCCCGGGCCCTCTCCGCCCCTCTCACACTCTCTCTCTCTCTCTCTCTCTCTCTCTCTCTCTATCTCTCTCTCTCTCTCTCTCTCTCTTCTCTCTCTCTCTCTCTCTCTCTCTCTCTCTCTCTCTCCTCTCTCTCCTCCCTCTCTGGCTCCTATGCCTTTACTGCTCCCGCTATCCCATTTTGAATAGGTTAACACTCACAACTTGTTCTTCCATGCTATATGGTCCGGGATCTTCGGGTTTAATCTTGCTTCGGCCAATCCCCGGTCCCTCTTTTTAAACGTTCGACGACTTCGAGGTCCCCGGATGCACTTAATATGCCCACGGAATTATAAAAGCTCCCTCTCCGTCCGGCAGCCACGTCCACCAAAAGTTGTTCGTTTTGATGTACGCCTTTAAATGTGTCTCCCTGGATTGTTCAGGCCATGGATATTTTCTACTCCACAACATGAACTAAAATATTCCCGTTCTGTTCCCGTGCTTTGAAACTCGAATAATTGACCCGATATCGTTGCATTTGCGGATCAGCGATCTAAATTAATGTTGAACATAATCAAGTAGAGAGGAAGACCCTAGGGAATTGGACAAATTTATTTATTTTGCACACACGAGAATCCAAAGAAGCTGAAAGTTACGGTTGTATAATTGATCTCGGAGGCGGATTACCTTCTACACAGCTTTGAACAATAAGGTAGCTGTACATTGCATGCACCGCTTAGCGAAGGGCCGTGGCCTCGGCCGGTTTATGGTCGACCCCATATACTTACTAAGTAGTAGCAGAGCACCCTCTTCTGGCTCAATGCCCGGACAGAGTTCTTAGAGCCGCATAAGTCTCGTAAAAAGTTAGACTAACGGCCTTTTAATAGATTTTCGAGATAGAAGACGAGAGTACGATGCCTGTTTGGGGTAGCGTAAATTCATCACCTATCCAAAGTAAGGGCATTCAGTTTGTGGGGATCAATGCCTCGAAGAACTGCAATGGCGAATGTTTTCGCTTTAATCCAAACCAGGAATAAGTGTTCCGAATTAATTGCGGTCTTTCAAACTCCGACTGTGTTTCAGCCGGTGGCTGATATCCGAACTGTTTCAACTTTGCTTCCTTAAAGAAAAAAAATAAAGGAGGTAAACCGACGTGATGTGAAGGTGGGAACCGCGAATGCTCCTCGATCTCGCGAGTCTGACAACCTGAAATTACAGCAGAACATCTAATAGGGTTATCACACTTAGCGAAACATACGGACCGACGTTTATTGTGGAATAAGTTCATAATAAACGTAATTGCCTCCCCGCTTTCTTTTAACCGCACGCTTTCTAAAGTGCTTCGATTTATTTCTGAGGTCATGGAACATTTCGTACCGCCGTTTCGATGCACTTCAAAATCTCATCCCACTTTAATGTCCAAATGGACATAAATCGTTAGAGCTTATTACGCAGGTCGGATTCCTATGCTGGATCGCTATGAGGAATTGTATATTTATTTCTAGGCACATAACGAGGGAACCTCAAAATTCCAACATAAATACTACGTTATATATATATATATATATATATATATATATATATATATATATATATATATATATATATATATATATTGTCGAACTGAAAAATGTCGTAGGCGTCCTCTTTAGCTATTTAAATGTCAAAGAAGGAAAAAATCTTCTCGTAGGATATTCGCTATATGACCGTACTATTGTATGGTGACTATGGCGGTTATGTGAGGGAAAAAACGCATTAACACATGCCCAGTGCGTTGTAATAATACAAAATGTCTATGCGGCGTGGAAGAATGAATATAATGAAAAAGAAATAACACGACGAATAAAAGCCATTGTAATCGGTCATACACCCTAATATAAATACACAGATCCATTTGCATAATTTATTCAGTTATTTATGAAGTATTGTTATTCCTTTTTTGTATATAAATAATTATTTTTATTTCCCCTTCTCACCCAACTCAGTTAGGTGACAAATTCATTTGATCAGGAATGAAAAATATAATAAGACATGTCGAGAGAAACTTTACAATTATTTCTTTCAAAAAGCTGATATGAATTTCTGACCTCCCAAAGCGTTTCACTATTATGAGAAATTCTAAGTTGATAATACCTTCATGGATACAAATTGGGTTAATCCAAGTATCCGAACTGTATAGATCCGGGAATTTTATAAACCTAGCACTATAGTGCTAACACTAGGATACACTAGGTTTGATAACCGAACCTTCTGCCGTAATATCGTATAGTAATGGTGTGTAAAGGCAATGCGTATTATAAATCAAGGCTCACTGGTGGGAACAGTGTGGGAGAACGTGTGTTGTATTGTGTTGTCGGTGGTGGTGGTTCGGGACTCGAGACTACACCAAAGGGGTTTGGGACTCAAAGTAACTTATCGCTAATGACCAAGGCAGGAGATTATTACACGTTGCTCGTCCAGATGGAGAGCGCGCGAGAGAAAGAGAGGGAGTGCGTGCTCTGAGGATTGGCCCCAACTTGAGAGATATGTTGAGATCGTGAGCCTCCCCCTCTCCCATTCGCCCGGCCCGCTCTCGATGGCCTCGGCCGGCTCCTTCGGTGATTAGACTGCATTGCATCCCGGCGGAGGACTGCATCTCTAGAAATGACTCCCGCCCCGAGTAAAAACCTCCGACCGCATTCTCAGCCCCCGTACTAATTCTTCACCCGCGCTCCACCCCCCCACCAGCACCGCCACCACGGCCACCCCGCCAGGCCATTAATGGATGACTTAATACGGAGGCACGCACTCACGCACGCGCTCTGCCGCCCACCGAGGTGTCGTTCCTACACCGGGGTAATTAGAACTTCTCCCGTGCGCAATCTCGGACCGGGTCAAATTTAACGCTGTACACATTCTTTTGTAAATGGCCCCGATCGTCGTTGTTTACGCCAGACCAGTTAGGGTAGATTGTCCGTATACTCGTATGGTCTCTTAACTAGGAAGAAATATAAATATGAATTAAACTGTAACTTCTGTTGTTTTAACAGTCGCTTGAAAAATGAGTGGTAATAATAGTCTGTTGTATTGTTTTTCAGGAGGAGGGATGCAGGAGGAAGGGTACGGCGGGGCGTAAAAGAACGAGGAAGTGAGCTAGCAAGGAGGCGGAGAGAGATGGGGAGGAGTGGGAACAGTGGGAAGAGGAGCGGGAGGATGGTGTGGCGGGTGACAGGAGTGTTGTTGTTGTGGTGGTGGTGCGCGGGGGCGGAGCAGGTGCGCGACCTGCAGGTGTCCGAGGGGGCCCCCGTCGGCACCAGGGTCGGCTTCATCGGGGACGGCTCTTCGGGAGACAGCGGGCCCCCCTACCTAATAGTGCCGGTGCCGGGCTCCGCTGTAGACACCGACCTCTCTATAGAACACAACACCGGTGAAATAAGGACTAAAGTCAAACTGGACAGGGAGAGCCGGGCCTCCTACTCCCTGGTGGCGATACCTCGGAGCGGCGACAACGTCCGCGTCGTCGTCCGAGTCCGCGACGAGAACGACAACGCGCCCACCTTCCCCAGCCCCGTCATGGAAATCGAATTCCCCGAAAACACCCCCAGAGACGTGAAAAGGACGTTGAACCCCGCCAGGGATTTAGACTTGGACGTATTCAATACGCAGAGATATAACATAGTGTCCGGTAACGTGAATAACGCGTTTCGGTTATCTTCCCATAGGGAACGCGACGGTGTGTTGTATTTAGACCTGCAGATAAACGGGTTCTTAGACAGGGAAGAAACGTCCGAATACAGTTTAGTGATCGAGGCCCTCGACGGAGGCAATCCGCCTCTGAGGGGTCTCATGACCGTGAACATAACGATTCAGGACGTCAACGATAATCAGCCGGTTTTTAATCAGAGCAGGTATTTCGCGAGTGTTCCGGAGAACGCGACCGTCGGAACGAGCGTGCTCCAAGTGTTCGCGACGGACACGGACGCGGGTGAAAACGGTCAAGTCGAATACTCTATAAACAGGAGGCAGAGCGATAGGGACACTATGTTCAGGATAGACTCGAAGACGGGACTTATCGCAGTCAATAAACCCCTGGACTTCGAAACCAAAGAAGTCCACGAACTAGTCGTCGTAGCTAAAGACCGCGGTGCCCAACCCCTCGAAACCACCGCTTTCGTGTCGATTCGCGTTACGGACGTTAACGATAACCAACCGACCATAAATGTAATATTCCTCAGTGACGATGCTACCCCAAAGATATCCGAAATGGCCCAACCCGGAGAGTTCGTCGCGAGAATCTCCGTCAACGATCCGGATTCGAAAACGGAATATTCGAATGTAAACGTTACCTTGGAGGGTGGCGAGGGCCATTTCGGCCTCACCACTCAGGACAACATAATATACTTGGTGATCGTTTCGTTACCTATAGACAGGGAACAAAAGTCCAACTACACGCTGAGCGTGATAGCTACAGACACCGGCACCCCTCCGTTGCACGCCTCTAGGACCTTCCATTTAAGAGTGACCGACGTCAACGACAACGCCCCCGAGTTCGCCCAATCGGTTTATTACGCTAACGTACTCGAAGTTGCCGATCCGGGAACTTCGGTTTTTCAGATTAACGCCGTAGACCGCGACGAAGGAAACAACTCTGTGCTCACTTATTCGATCCGCGAAAATTCCGATACTCATTCCGCTTGGTTTCAAATAGATTCTAGATCCGGTTTAATAACGACTAAATCGCATATCGATTGTGAAACGGATCCTGTGCCCCAAGTGACAGTGGTCGCCACCGACAGCGGTTTACCTCCTCTGTCGTCCTCCGCTACTGTACTCGTCACCATACACGACGTCAACGACAACGAACCCATCTTCGATCAGAGTTTCTACAATGTCACCGTGCCGGAAAATGAACCCAAAGGACGCTGCATCTTAAAGGTAAGTGGTCGCAATATTTCAATTACTAACTGGCCCAACAGAGAACAAACGGAAATACAATCCAACCGATTATAATACGACTGACGTACACAAATTCATTAATATCGAGCGTACAGAATAACTTAACTGTGACTAAATCTAGATACGAGAAAATGTTGTAAAATAGTAGTAGCAGTGGGAATGTGATGAATCAGGTAGGAGTCCCAGGAGGAGTCGCTATAAATTACGTTATTGGGGACGGAGTGTGATGCGCCCAAGTGTGTGTGTGTGTGTGTGTGTGTGTGAGGGGGTTCGCGTAACGAAAGGGGCCGGACCACGGGGACAAGTCCCAATCGTAAAGCTGCCAGTTTACGAGACACTTTGGACTAGCGTGATTCAATAACGTACGTCACGGGCTCCCCAGCTCTCTCTCTCCCTCTCTCTATTAAAATACAGTTCCAAAATGAATAGCCCACTCCCATAAATATTTTTGTGACAGTCGTGAAGAGGTAGGGTGGAGACTAAATAATGTTGGCGACGGGGAAGATACCGACCCTTTATGAAAACAATAAGGTAAATGGATAGCTTGAGAAAGGAATAGTATATATGCTATAGTAAATATATGTTCCTATCCACAAACTTTATCCTCTGATCTTATTATCAGTTTCCGTGTTATGATCGCCATTTATGACTAGTTGAGGGGATAAGATAATGGGTGGGGATGCGAGAAGATTGGGATGTATTATTATATTAGGTGTCTTGCGAGTGGAGTTAGCAGTGGTGGTGGTGTGGATTTTTGTTCGGGGGACCCGGTTGTGGGTTGGCGGTTGTGAGTTTAATTCGGTCGGGTCGGTCTCTATTTCCCCGTAGGGTCGTCTCGTTTAAGCTGTCATAAGGGGGCGAGTGTGTGGCGGGGCTGCATCATACAGAAGGACACCTCTGGGGCAAAAAACCGTGTGGCGGGGCCGGCCGGGGGTCAGGGCTCCTTGTCTGACCGCGTTCTTTCCACGTGATCGCCTCCTTCTCTCCCTCTCGCTCCCCATCCTCGTCCCCCCCCCCCCCTCTCTCTCTCTCTTTCTATTTCTCCCTCCGCCTCGCACGCACACCGCAACACGTCCGTCGGTCCGTCTCCGGTGTTTGTTGCTCGTGCTCGTTGCCGCGAGAGATACCGTCTCCCCGAGAGATACCCGGCACTACCCCGAGGGCCAATTGGAAGTAACGGTCCATTCGACGCCGGGGGAGCCCCTCGGCGGAACCGATGAGGCACGATTGCGCGAAACGTATTTTTACGCCGTATTTATAAATAGGTGTGACTTATTACCGGGCCTAATGGAGGACACGAGGAACGATTATAGGGGACGTTTCGTGATTGCTTCGAATGGAATAACATTCGCTGGCAGGGGTTCAAACCGTTCTCTTCTAGTTACGATTATTCTCATAATGGCCGACACGAAATTCTGCAACTGACATGTTATTCTAAATATTGTGTTTTACCGGAGTTGGTGCAGAAATTCGAGCATCGAACATTGACCGGGTTAATTCGTTTTTAATACGCTCCGGGAATGGCGAAGCTCTTTAGGAAATTGAACTGGTTGAGCGCAGTTAGTCAAAAATGTCATCATCCGAGGAGCGTATAACCGGTGATCATCCGTCATTTGTTTGGTCAAAAGGGCCGCCCTCGTCGCGTCTCTTTCATTTATCTCCGGCCACCGCTCCACTCCTATAATGAGCCTCCAAATGTCGGAGAATCGTTTCGTTTTTAAGTCACCCATCCGACTTCCCAATATTAATAGCCGTTCGGTAAAAGAAATTGCCTTCTGCAAACAAACCACTTTCTGCACTCTATTTATTAAGTCGCATTCTGGGCTCGCGGTTGACCTTTTATCACGCGTTTCAAGTTTTATAAACGACATTTGGAGATGCGTGATTGGATGTATTTCGATCATTAATTTCGCAGGTATTGCAGTTTGGTTTCTAGCTTCCCAATTAACTTTTTCACATTCCTCAGACAGCCGGATACTTCCATTCTTGTAATCTGATACTGCGAAATGCTCGAATCGTGACTAATCTTTTACGATTGTTGTTTTGGGAACGCAGATATAAAACTAATATTATATGTTAAGAAATACTAAAAGTGAATGTATCGTCGAAATACATTCTTCAATGGAGAACTCAATTTTGAGGGGAAAAGTGAACGACCTTTCACTTTTTAGGGGCGTGCAATTAGGAACTCACCGGTGAAATCTATCAATCGGAAATTTATTAACACTTCACGTTTTTATATATTTCGACACTTCTCTCTCTCTCTCTCTCTCTCTCTCTCTCTCTCTCTCTCTCTCTCTCTCTCTCTCTCTCTCTCTCTCTCTCTCTCTCTCTCTCTCTCTCTCTCTCTCTCTCTCTCTCTCTCTCTCTCTCTCTCTCTCTCTCTCTCTCTCTCTCTCTCTCTCTCTCTCTCTCTCTCTCTCTCTCTCTCTCTCTCTCTCTCTCTCTCTCTCTCTCTCTCTCTCTCTCTCTCTCTCTCTCTCTCTCTCTCTCTCTCTCTCTCTCTCTCTCTCTCTCTCTCTCTCTCTCGACTCGATCAGCCGTTAGACTCTCCTATCGAGGCGAAGGGACCCGACTTAATAACCGGATAATTAACCGATATTATTATACACCGGCGTGACCGATATAATCATACACCTTGCTGGGTGGAGTGAGTAAACGCTCTATTAGAATGCATTGTGAGCCGCGTTGCGAAACCACGTCTATCTCGGCGCTCCTATCCGACGCCTCTGCATACAAATATTTTCGCAGTAGTTA
Source organism: Lethocerus indicus (assembly GCA_019843655.1). Lineage (NCBI taxonomy): Eukaryota > Metazoa > Arthropoda > Insecta > Hemiptera > Belostomatidae > Lethocerus > Lethocerus indicus. Next base: position 21,098,182 of record JACDQD010000006.1, read on the forward strand.
CCGAGGTTAGTGGATTGAAAAACGCGAAACATAGGTACACTTTTCAACGCTACCATTTAACCTAATGTAAATATATGCATCTAAAAACATTAGAAGTGCGAATAAAATAAATACTCCGGCACTCGTTATTAGCAAATGAAATAGTAAATCCCTTCCAATTGCCCGTCGTAGAGTTTCCTTCATTGTACGAGGGGGAAGGGGGCTGATGTCAAAGGAATGCACTGTTAGCTGGAAACCCGAGGTCAACTTCCTGAACATTGCACTGGAAGATTTTATGGTTGTATAAAGGCGATTCTTATCTTTGGATGTACGCCAGCCCGGCTGCCGTCTAGGGAGGCCGGCCCGTCCAACAATTCGAAATCGGGAGTTCTTTTTCTCTGTTTCTGTTTCAGTCTTTCTCAAGGCGGGCGGGGGGGCGGCTTGGGCCGAAAGGGTCGTGTTTTTGTGTGGACCACCGAGTTTCAGATTCGTTAGTAGGGGCGGGCCCGTTGCGGGGCTATATGCAGATTGCAGGCTCGGACGTTGTGACTGCGGTGTGGGGGCGGCAGGAGATTTGCATTGGGGTCCGGCAGCGAGGCCGGCCGGCATGTAAGAGCGCTCGGTGCGATGCTTATCTATTGCATTATTTAAACTGGCAGCGACTCTAATTGACAATTCTCGGCTAATGAACCTCGGTGGGATACACCGCCACCACGGGAGATGCCAACACCGAGATGAATAACAACCAGCCTTCTCCTAGTGCTAGCGCTAGTACCAGTGTTACACCGGTTTCGGTCACCGAGCATAGGAATTTCAATTTGATACCTCGATTAGGCCTCTCGGCGGTTAGCCGTTTTTAATATCCGCAGTATCGGAAGTAAAATCGTGACCCGGAGATTTGGTTTTCCCGCGAGCCGCCGTCTCTACGATTCCATCCGTCTATTATAATCGATCGAGTCCTCTCTGAATATCCTTTAATCAATGAGTCCATTATGTGACCCGCCCCAATTGCCCGCAACGCCGCCCGTTAACAGTTGAAGGGATTGACCTTTGGGGGAGTGGGTGCGCGGAGGCCGGCCGCTTCCAGAATGGCGGGCTCACACACAATATCTGGAGAGTGGCGAGGTTTTCGACCTGGGGAGGTTTAGAGCGTGCGGGCGCTAGGGGCCCCCGGCTCCCCGCGCCGCCATCTGTAACCGGCTTCGGATTTAGTGGCCGGAATCCCCCCTCCTCTGAACCCCGATGTCCTGCTAGAGCGAGAAAGCCGAGGGAGAGAGAGGGAGAGAGCGAGAGAGAATGGGTACAGGAAGGAAAGGGCGCGGAGAGAGAGAGAGAGAGAGAGAGAGAGAGAGAGAGAGAGAGAAGAGAGCGGACGGATCTCTCGCCGAGAGCTGTACTAGTTTTTACTGCCGGAACATTATAATTTGCCCCCGGTGGAGGCCACCGGTGAGTAATCTCGCAAAACAGTGCTTAGGGCTAGTATAGTGCGCCTCCTGCCCCCGTGTCCTATCCTAATCGAATAACTGTAAATCGAATGGAATCGCTGTAATAGTGTCCAGAAAGAAATATTCCGTTAAACGATGTATCTTACAATCTCGACGGTTTGGTTTTTTTAATAGTTTACGTTCGAGTCCGGTATCGATCACTGTTCCGGCGCATTAAACGATAATTTCGAGTATTTCTATCTGTTTTCGAGGTCAATTACGCCCAGTTTATGCGGTAACTACGTGTTACCGATGAACCGTATTATCTTTGCTTTGTTACTAAAGTAATTTAGTATAGCGGTAAACGTTAATTCAATGAAAAGTTTGGAACACTAGTCGATTGCACCTGATGCGGGATGCACACAAATAATGATTGAGCCGGGTGGGGACATTTGCCGAGTGGTCAGAAGGGCCGTAGAGAATAGTATCGACTATCGTCGCCTCTTAGATTATAAAGGTCGAATCGCCTCGGAGCCCATAAATCAGTTCAAACTGGGCTCACAATAAGGCCGTGTACTACATATATAATCCCGCCTCGGGTATATAACCCGACGGTCGGGATTCGCTCAGAGCGTACCCTATTGAGTGGAGCGGTTTTAATCCGGGTTGTTAGAGGAGGGAGAAGAGCGAGTGACGCGGCCCCCTGTCCCCCGCTATCATATAATACTCATTAACATTTGCTCACAATGGCTTCCCCCTGCCCCCCAATCACCAGCTTATTTCCCACTCTATCTCGCCAGGTCTCGTGTGTGATGGCCCCTCTGCCCCCACCAGGGCTCGCCCCCGGGGCCACTCAAACCCTGACCTTGCTAACTGGTCCCACGCAGCTAGTTGCCTATATAACTCGCATTCTGGCCCCGCCTCTTACCCTCACCGCCCTCTCTCTCTCTCTCTCTCTCTCTCTCTCTCTCTCTCTCTCTCTCTCTCTCTCTCACACACACACTTGCACATAGCTGTATCACTTTCTAAGCGATCCTCCGCGATTGCGACGCGACTCGTTGGAAAGCCGGCCCCGAGGAACTTTGCAGGTGCATCTCATTTCCTCTCCACTTCGGCTACTTTCTATCGCTCAGATAAAAGAATTTCTCCGCCGGCGTTCCACCGGTACGGGGATGTGGGGCGCGAGGTGAAAACTCAATAAAATATTCGCCGATTTGGCGAATGCTTTCTCGAAGCGAGACTTATGATCATCGTCAACCGTTTTCTATACAGCAAAATAGCGCATCTATACAGCAATAAACCTATATGAATTCTTTGGTTTTCACACCGTTTGGTTTGGTATGATCAACAAAGCCCTAAATTACAGTTCTGAAGCAACCCTTAATTTGTAGAAAGTAATTATTATCCATTCGGATAAAACTAAAGTAGTATGTCTAATTCAATAGATCTCGCAACAATATTCAGAAATTAGATAGTGATCGTATCATCGTTTTATCGTAATATTAAATCAACGCTGACGTCACATAGGGAATATGAGTTCTCCGGATCTTTATCTCGAGGGAAGTATACCTCACATCCTTTCTCTTAATTATTATAAATATTCGGCGTGAAAAAAACGCGTTGACCTCCGGCAAAACGATGCCGCGACCTGAAAGTCTGTGTGGTCACCCTCGGCACGAACTTTCACTCTTATCAAGATTATAAAGGAACGCTCGAAGAAGTAATTAAAACTCTCGACGCGAGAGGAAACGGGGTTAGGGAAATGTTGGGCTCGCCCATTTCATATAAATACAAGTTCCGCTCACCGGTTTTGCACGTGCGTGCGCACCACTGACAGTCCGCGCGTCCGTCCGACTCTACGGCTGTGTTACTTGTGAAAACTTTCACATTTCTAGGAGCAGGCGTGTTATTAGGGCCTAGGCGGAGCCCTAATTAATGCCGATTGCAAAGGTCACGACTTCATAACGCGCTTGCTTTACTTTTCTGTTTGTTGAAGAAGCATCTCATTCAGTGGAAATACACGTCGGCCGTATCGCGTGTAATTCTCTAGTCAAGGAAGTTCCAAGATTCTGATAACATTTTTCTTGAGGTTTAGTTTTGGAGTTAATTTGCATCTTTCTATTCCACGATAATAATTCAGCGACTATTAAAAATCTCGTTTAATAAATAAACCAGAAATTTGTTCCGATGATATCGCAGTTGTGGTACTATTCAAGAACTACCTTTGCTTTACCCAACAGAATTTTTCAAAAAGTTGAGGGATAATATTCCGGGGGAAAGAAATACATTCCTCGGTGTGCTCCTAACAGATAAATCAGAAGTAGGAAGCGCTCATTTTATGATTTTTTCAGTCCCAAATGCTGGAATACTGGATTTAAAATCTCACCGGTTTCGAGATTTATAGCGCCTCCGTCCCTGTCATTATAATGGGTTGTTTCTGTACAATATTTTCACGATTTGACGGAATTGGTACGATGCCACAGCTGCAGAATTACTTCGAGATTGGGTATTCGCGAGCCAGATTATGCAAAACGGGTCGTAGGCTCCGTTTTATCAGTTCCCTTTACGCGAATAAACTGGTAATTTATGGCGGATCTCCTTAAATATGGCCGACCGGTGAGGAAGGATTAGCTTTATGTCATCTGCCCAGAATGTCGCACGTTATTATCTGCCCGGCCGAGACGGTCCTTTCGCACACTTCTTACTTAATGTCCATTTCGTCACATTTGTCTTAGGCTCTTCTATACACGTTCCATTTCTCCGCATTACGATGAGTCACGACTCTGCAGGTCCGAAAATGAATTACGGGTCCAAATGAGGCGGTATATTTTATATCCCGCCTTTCCTATTTTCGATCTGATATGACGTAATTTCAGTCGTGATCGGTCGTATCGAAGACGAAGTGGACTCCTTCGCCGCTCGACTGCGGCTAAAATGAAGCCTTATTCGTGTTATTTTCTATTCGCGTACTCGTTTCGGTTACCGGGAAAAAGGTGGAATTGGCCGGGATAAATATGTCACGGGATATAAATTATACAACGGCGCGAGTGATTTTTCTTTTTATATTCCAGACATCTCGTATGTGACTTTTAATGCGAGGACTCCGAAGACTTAAAATTGCCCCGGCATTAAATAAATTCATCGAGCGGCCCTAACGACCCGCGCTCCGATTAACGCCGTGAGGGGGGAAAAAATTCGTTCGGTATTCCATACACATATAAGAGTTTCAGTTAATGGAATTCCATTCCGCGGAATGGGTCGCACTAGTTAGCTCCAAATACGTACACTTAACTACGGACGTCCAGTACAATTATGACGATTCCGTCTGTAATATATTTGTGTTTATTGCTCTTAATTGGTTTCCATTTGTAATTAGTATACGGCCGAGGGTGGGGAGAGGTCCCGCGGTTCTAATCGGAGGGGCGGTCGGAGCCAACTGTAATTTTACATAGATATAAAAAGCCATCTAGTCAATAGGAAATAACTGGGCAATTAAAAGAGCTGTTATTTGCCCCCTCGGCAGCGGAAGAGTATACGTTCGGCACCGAGCCCGACAATAACTATACCTACCAGTATACGAGACTACAGCCTCTAGACTCAGTCTAATAAGGATCGCTACACCAATTTCCTTCTATTTATTTTACATTTCGCTTTGAATCAATGGCCAAGGCTCAGTTCTTAAACCGTCTATTAAAAACAGAAGCATCATATGAGAAGAAAGACAATTTGTCTGGTTTTGTACATAGGAGTCTCCAATTATTTAACTTTTCCGAGTTCAATGGCGTATCCCGTCTATTTTTTGTGCCCTCATTAGATAAAATGCCGACGCTGAGTAGAAACCCAGCTAGGATCCGACGTGTTTCCGGATTAGGGCGAATCATTAATGCGGCGAGGGATGTGGGGTGGGGTGGGGGTAGGGTCGGTTTAGGATTTCTGTATCTGTTTATAATGGACAAAGCGGGAGGGGTGCTAGATTCTCTATCTGGCCACGGCCAGACTACTAGGTCTAAGTGCTGAGTGCATTCAAATGGCTCTTATTTATCAAGCGGGCCCGGGCCCCGGCAACCCTCCGTACCCGAGCCAAAGTGGTGCTTTATTTCAACTCCCGACTACCCGTTTATTATCCGGACCGTTCGGGCGACGACAAAGTAATCGCGATGCGGCTACTCCGTCTTCCGCGCTCGTTTATAAATTGTACTTATTCGTTCGGGCGCTCGGCGTAGGGTCCACGGTAGATTTTTACGACGAGGTATTAAAACCAGTTTTTTGTTCGGATCGGAAAGCGAAGGGATTCAATACCTTATATATATTCAGAGTACGGGGCGACCGGACAGCCTCAAAATGGGCCCTAGACCGGCTTCTTTAACTTGCGACAACTGAGTAAAATTAAAGTAGGGCTTCGTCGAAACGGGGCCGTAAACCGTCCGACATTTATATTAAGTTATTCCTCCCGATAAACAAGACGGTGTGGATGTTTTGTCATCCGTGAGCAGGACAAAATAATAAACCGGGTTATTTAATTTTCCAATTCCGCGGCCCCTTTACGTTAGTGAGCGCCCTGTATATTTCTGTGCGCCTTAAATGAAACCGGCCCGAGACAGAGGTCGAGGAGGAGTCTCTTTAGACTGGAAGCGTAGTGGTACCTCGCCCCTCTCGCCGGTCTCGAGCATTGTTTAGAGCCGGAGGAAGGAAGACAAGCGAGAATGAAAGAGTGCCGTGGACAAAGAGGCAGAGGTAGGTTGAGAGAATGACTGAGGAAGAGAGCCGGAGAAGGAGCATCTGGAATGTTAATCTGCATAAACGCGATCCTCCATAGGGCCCCCTCTACCCGCCCGCCTTCTCGGCTCTCCCTCCATCTCACACACGAGTAAAACTAAAACGACACGCGCGCGCACGCATACCGACGCGCGGACGCGCTCACGAGGGGCTCACAGATAACTTGTGCGTTTGTATTAATTCACGCCCGTATGGTCTGCCGAATCCCCCTTCACTATACCATAACCATATTTAAAAGATCTGTCGGAATTTTGTTGGTTTAACGTGTGAAAATGTTTACAATTTACCAGTTTACATATTATAAATATTTGGATTTTCTAAGAGCAATAAGTGTATATTTTCAGAATGCATGTACTGTTTCGTGTGTGTATTATTGAAATTACTAAAACAGCGTGATTTCGAAACTAACTTCTACTAATATACTGTTAATAATTTAGATCTCAGTTTAAATAATACACGATATCGAGACTTAAGACAAAGTTTCCATATGGTAATGAGATTTAGCTCTATTGAAAGAGACCGCATTTCGGTCACATTCTTGGACTGTAAGGAATATGAGATAAATGTCGAGGAGGGAAGGGTGGCCCGTTGTGTCGAGCATAAAAAATGAGAGTGGTTACATTACGGACGAGGGCCGGAGTCGGTTTTAAAATTCTCGAATGTACGCTTGTCCTATATATTTACGACTCATTTCGGGCATAAAGAAGAGGCATGTAACAATATCCAGCGTGTTGGGATAGGCGCCCACCGGCCGACGATCAATGCTTTACGATTAAAAAGACGCACGAAATCGTGATATTCGGGCAGATAGCGCGAGCGGAAAAATGGGGGTACACTCGAATGTACAAAGCGTTATCTAACGATGGGACTAACTAATACGAGATAATTCTCGGATATCTATTGGAAAGTGAAATACTTTGGGGCACTGGTGAGATAGCAATCTTGGCCCCGAGGCCATTGCCTTCCACTCCTCGGCCGGACTTTTCATTCTTTTCTTTTTTATTTATTTTTTATTTTAGTTTTAGGGACGTTTTACGATGTCTGGAATAAAGTCGGTTCTTGACCCATCTTATATTTAGTAAACTGGTTAGAGAAACCCATCCAGTTTGTTATGCGTCCCCCTTCTACAGTAGTCTGTTACTACACATATCTCTTCGGTCAACTTTCCGGGCATAGCTGCATTAGGATTGCCCAAAATAAGGGAGAGTGGAATCTCCAATATAAAGTTCTTTTGGCCCACATGCCCGCAATGTTACCCTTTAATGGGCATAACAACTCTAGCGATTTTGTGTCTTCACTCGCTGATTTAGACTAATACTAGACGGGCCTCTCTCCATCTTCAGTACTGTTCCGTCTAGTGGATTAGTGAAGCACTTAAGCGTGTTGATTTCCAGTGAAGCATCCTGCCGCACTTTCCCAGCATACCGATATTGAAAACGTATTGATAAACGAATTTTATTATAATAACTATAAAAGAAATTAAGTCATGACAGGAAATGTATCCTCATGGTGTATCGACATGATGATGTGTCTATTAGGAAGGAATAGAAGATAATAAACCCTAGCCTTTATAATAAGTCGCAGCTTGTAAGTAGTATATTCGTGCTAGCTCACGTTTCAAAGCCTTCGTTGTCTTCATCGCGTATAGAAAAAGAGTCTATTACATATTCAAAGGGGTTCATCTGACCTCGAGAATGAACTTGGGCGTAGAGCAGATACGCCCTCCAGTATTTGTCATCAGGTTTGAGACAAACTGGAATAATGTTTAATGTCCAACGTATCCCAAGGGAAAACACCCAAGCGGTTCGATAGATATTGAGTATACAAATTAAAAAGTACATAAAATTTAGATCCCCCTATCAACATAAATTAAAATTTCCCTGGTTCATAACCTCTACTGTGACCCTAAGGGAACTTTGTTCTTCTACATACAATGGAGGTTTTTACAGCGTACTTAATCTTAAATAATAATAGCGCGAATAACACGGAAGATCAAACCACTCGTGATAGCATTAAGGAGTTTGAAAATGGAAAGAGGACAAAAGTAATTAAAGGTGTGGATAGAAGAAGAGCTCGAAAGGATTGGAGTCTTAAGACCATGTTGAGGCCCTCGGGGCGGGCGAGATAGGGACTGCGCATGCGCACACCTCCAGAGCGTACGGGCGTGGGTGCGGCACCCATTATTTAAAAATAAAAATATTATCTTACGCGGCCACAACACATGACACTACGCGCAACTATTGAAGTTAACAGGCACAATACAAATTAGTTATAAACCGCGGTGTCGGGACGATTACACTGTCCGTTCTGTACATTTATTGGTGTCAAATGACTGTAAGAAATAATAAACGGAAGGTAATATTTAGTAATAATTGCATGGTTAGAACAAAGCAAAGGAAATGCTAATAATCGTCAGATATATTCGGAAAGACTAGTAAGGAAGTTCGGTGGCGGTCTCCTTCCCTTCTGGAAGCCACACCGGAGGACGGAATAATTCCGACGCTTGTAAACAGTTCGGACAGCATATAGAGAAGCGAGTACAACTGATAACCCAGTCGGAAAAGCCATTACGGGACCGGGGCGGCTGTAAATCAACCAGTCGTATTTACATAATTTCAACATTCGATGGGTTTAAACTCCCGATAATGGATGTTCGGCGCCCGACCGATGCTAGAGGTGAGAAAACCAACACTTCTTCCGCTCTTACCGTCCCCGCCCAACCTTTACGAGCCTCTCGCAATCAATTCGCGTAACCCACCGAGGAATAAGGACTGTTACGGCTATCGAATTCTTCTCGAGTCGAAAATTCCAAGTACGTTATGCCTCCAGGATGACGTCGGTTCCGAGTTTAAAACTGGCGATTATATACCGGCCGGGGTGAAAGCCGCCTGTTCCGAACCTGAAAGTTAGGTTTTGGGAAAAACGGCAGTCCGGCCGGGCACCCCGCCCACCGACACGGCCCTCTTAATTTATACGCACTCGATGCCAATTTAGGCCCATCGGAGATTAGAACAAGGAGTGGAAGAAGACTCGGAGAGAAACAACTTTCACGCCGAGCTTCAACCCCACTGACACCGTTCTCGCCCCATAAATGTGTCGATGAGGACTCAGTCACAGACAATTCTCTGCGAGCCTAAATTAATGTTTTATTTTAAACTATGCGAAACGTCGCAATGTATCCAAATTTAAACATTGACTGTGGCCCCCTCTCGTATATTGTAGCTAGAGCATTTTTATTCGTTAGATCCTGTGGATTCAATTTTCGCTGTATGTTACTATGAAAGCCAGTCGACGAAATGTGCGGTACTATCATTCTAGACGGCGGATCGTTCCTGGACAGCGCTCAAGTTTCGATTTCGTTGTCCCTTCCGAGGAACACTTTGTTGTATCGAAATGTCGGCCTGCCGGGAGGTGGAGGCCCCGTGGAAGTTGGTGCCGCTAAGTAATAACGGGTATTTATCTCAATCGTTTACGTCAATCTCCGGCTGCCGAGGGGCCGTCCGCTCGACGGCTCTGCTATCTGGTCTTGACCCATATAGGAGGGGCGGCACACCGAACCGTTCGAGAAATTAAAATCGCATCTCATTCCCCCGCCGGTGTCCGCTTCGCTTCGGACCTCGCCATTTCTCAGCCCGATCCTGACGCCCGTTATACTATCTCCGTCACTAATTCGGTCCTAACCGACGAGCTTGTTTCAACATTTCTGGTCTGGGTACGACGTTCAAAAACACTAATGATTGAGCCTGCACGGAAATGCTAAACGGAAAAATGTCTGTAAAGGAAGTTATCGGTAGACCTATTTATTTTACTGGCTATTGAGACTTGACAAGGGTGGCCTTCGTGACGATGTAGCGACAAGAATAGAAAGCGCGGTGAGTACGCGCTCTAATTACATCGCCCGGGGAACTGGCTAAGGCCGAGCATGACCGAAAAATTTGCATTTTATAATTATACCGTAGGGCCACACCGGGACGGTTGTCGCTTCGGGGTGGTGTGGAATGGAAAGGGAGAGGGGGTCAAATTAAATTCTATTTTATATGGAATAAATTATCAATTCAACTAGCGTGTGAAGACCCTTGTCTTGTTTATGAGCGCATTATACGGCCGGGGTTTTTACCTATTCTCCCTCGGAGGACCATTTTTTTAGGGGAAAAAAATCTCCGGAGCATTACTGCCCGCTCGGAGCTGTCGTATCTCTGTCGACATCGGAACGAACCTCCCCGGTTTATGTAATAAAGGGCCAACTCGGTGGGGAGAGGAAATGCGCCGTCTCGATTTTCGTATTAGTTCCGGCCTCGGGTCGTTCTCGTCCGCGGCCGCGAAAGGTAATTAAGACGTAGTATGCTCGGAGTGTGCTCTCAAACTACTTTAACTAGGGGCACTGTCAGTCAGCGGGCGGGAGTGGGCCCGCGAAGGTGGCTCGGAGAAAAATGCGGTCCGAGCTCATTTGTCTTTACTTTTTGTCCCGGTTTAAGCGGGTCCCCTCTCGGCGGCTTCATTCGAGGCACGTGTGAGGTGTCGCAAAAAGGCTAGTATGTGTCAAATAATTATTAATCCGCTCGTCGATCTCTATTATCGGGGGCGGCGATCCGACGCGTCCGCTGGCGCCCCTCCATTATATTCAGCGTACTCGCTCGTCCACGATTGTCACGAATTACTTGTGCGGAAAAAGAGATATAGAAGACTTGAGATGGAGAGTGTCTGTGTGTGTGTGTGTGTGTGTGTGTCTCAATGAAAGAAAGAGTAGGCACCGTCCAATAAATTACTACTATAAAAATTCGAGTCCGGTTTACGACTGTAAAAATGTTAATTTAGTTATATTTTTCGGGTACTCGTGATTGGACTAGGCGCTTTTTTTTCGGTCCCGGAATCAATTTCGCCTTGATTTATTTAAGCGTCGCCGCTTTCATCGCCGGGCGTTTTCTGAAATTATTTATTGGGCGACGACACACTGTGTCGTGTACGCTGTTCCGTGTCCCCCGGTAATTATAACGCAAGTCACCGCCCGAGTTACATTAATCATAGCGGTAAAGGCCCACCCCGTCCCCTCTCCGTACGCCCACTTGACGCTATAAACATCATACGCCCTCCGAAGTATGGTCCTCAACATTGAATAACATATACCGTTTGTGTTCGGTACGTTATAATCTTTGATATTTTAATACTTAAATCCGAAGCGGGAAGTCCGAAATCCGAGTGGCATTCTTAAGACGTGACTGTGGCGAAGCGGGGTGCGGTTCAGAATTTTAAAATTAACCGTCTCGAAAACGGTAGGAAAACGCCGAAGAATAGCTGTGCGTTTTGATTGTGATAAGTAAGTGACGGTGGGCGGGGGATGGGCCGTTATCAGAAGACGCCCCGAGCCGTTACAAAGAACCCCGCCGATGGCTATCTAAACAGTGTGTAATCCGCGGGTACGAAATTTAAATTTTGACGACAGGTGCCATCTGCGTTATGAATGGCCGATCCCTTTATCTGGTCTCGGCCCGAATAAATCATTGCGATAATAACGAAGGCCTTGCCTCCTATATTCGAGTGTCGTTGCCCTCGCCGCTTCTGTACCCTAATCGGTTTCTGATTCCCTTCCGGCTACTACACCCGGTAAAAAAATTCTAAGCCCCTGTCACGTTTAATATACGGCGTAAAGGCCGCCTCTATCTCCAATCTTCGCTATTTGCAATATCCAGACTAAAACTATATTTTCTGTATTGTTAGGATACTCTAGACTGTCCCTTTGACGAAAAAACATACCGGTCCGGTGCTTGCATTCTGTACACACGTTGATATCTATGAACACATGGTCAATATTAGTTCTGGATATAGACATTATAAACGAATACTTTTTTTAATATTCCAATATATCGTAATTTTGGTAATGATCCTTAATCGTACTACCGAACTACCAAAAGTGCAGCCGGTGCATGAGCGGGAGCCGAACGGCTCATTAGCCTCAGAGTGACTGCCCATTGGGTAAGAACCGAGACAAATTTTACTTTCCCGCCGTTCCTGTCGCGCTCGGACACAGGCGTATACCTTATTGCCGTAATAAGTACCCGTAATTTTGCCGTTTAGAAAGTGGCCTTTGTGGAGACTCGGTCCCGGTTCCACTTCTCGGTTTTACCCCCTTTTATAACGTTTCGAAAATAAAAAAAAGGGAATTGAAATGTTTCGGCAGTCTAATGTAAGCCTGGCTGCAACAGTAATTAGCGTTGAAGGAGCGGGAAAACATTTTCGATTTCCTTATTTCATCTGTTCAATCATAAACACTGTAGAATGAAAAGGAATATGTTAACTCCCTCCTGTATTCTATTATTACGGATAATAAATTTTCCAGAAGTACGCTTTTCATATTCAAACTCGGTTTATTGTCTTAAACGAAGTCCAGTACATTACTTTATCACATTACTAAATTGTGTTATTGTACATATTTGCGGAGGTTAGTAAATATTCCTAATATAATCAGTACTCGGTTGGTGCCTGTACTGTGCTCATAGATGTTGTAAACTGTAAATAATATTATGGTTAATTTAAATATTTATGTTAGGTTACACCCTTCGGTTATTATATTGTGATTATTCTTTTGATTATTTAACTCGCTCTGGACCGACGAATGAATTTCAATCGTTCCCCAACGACGTTGGAATGCGTTCACCTGTTCGAAGTTGCTCTCCGCCGTCGCATTCTGTCACCGGCTGCCCGACTTCTGATTGCGGAAATCTTATAAAGGGGAGTGAAAGTCCGACTCGGCAGATCAACTTTTCAGTTTAACTTGTTCGGTTTTTTTGCTGCCCGAGCGGCGGCGAAACATTTTCGGGCACCGCCCTACTAGCAATATCGATTGGCCGAAACGACACAAAAACAAGGTTTATATTTTCCCTGAAAGCTTCTGGAATTGACTTGTTTTTGGCAGTGTTTGAACTTAAAATTTGTATTCGAACTAAAATACCCAGGTCCATTGGTATGTAACCGAGGAGCGTCCTCTTACAGTTGTCAAACAGTTACATTGTGTTTAAATTTCGAAATATTAAAAGGAGCGCTACGGTGCTTCGGAACAACGTTGTTGACGATGCCGTCACCATGGACGGGTAACAAGAAAAAGATTATACCCGAAGAACTACAAAAATGAATAGTCTTTAAAACGGTTCCGTAGTAAAATCCGTAGAGTCAACGACTGTTTTTAATCATGTATACATGTTAACGGTCTCTTTGATTTATTGTAAGAGACAATGGACCATGAAATCGTCGGAAAGAAAAGGGCACTGGTGGAGAGAGGGTAGTTGTACGAAGATTGTAAATTAGGTACATGATTTATCGCCGTCTCCGTTTTAAGTATCGGTTGAGTGTATTCATTCATTCGTCCTCTCACAATGTGTTTTAGTGGAAAATAACCAATACCGTGTTTCTAGTATATGTTCAGACCTACCGTCCCTTTGGTAAGGGTTTGAACTTAGTAGGATTCAGACAATGAAGGCTACAATCCTCGGTGATAATTTTCTTTTAAAATAATGGTATGTAATTTGACTATTAGATTTATACATAAAGTTTTACCTTGCATTTTATAATAACGACCGAAATTCTTAGTTTCCCTCGGGATTTTTTCTGTCCTTTCTTATTTTTATTTTTTATTTTTGTTTTAAATAGATAGGTGAAAGAATCCGACGGCCGAAATTAGTGGCGACACTCTCGGGGGCGACAAAAAATGAACCCTTTACTCTCGGGCTTATCACTGGCAGGAGCCTCTTAGCCGACACGGGATTTGTACCTCCCCGTGAGAGCTGGAAGCCGGGACAATTTTCGGTCTCCTCTTTTCCCTCTTTATTCTTTTTTTTACATCGCTTTATTCTATCCCTCTTCTGTTCCCATGGCGGAGGGGCCCGCGCGGACAAAGGGGACATTTAGATCAATACCCGGGCTAAGTTGTACTGCGGGGACGGAGATTAGCCGGGAACTCACTTAACCGGGGCGGGCAGACCCGGCCCCGGGAAAGTGTCACTCGCATCGATAACCCCGAGGAATGGAGTCGGAGATCAAAGCAATTCCTGCCACGATTATGAACCCGAAAAGACGTTAATGGCGCCTAAAGCACTTTTATACTTGGCCCTCTTTACATCGGGGCACCAAAAAATCGAGGGACCCCCCAGTTAATGCCGCCTGAATGTCCGTACCACTAAAAATCATTTCTAATTTCCAACTATATCTTCGATAATGTTCTCGACGGAGCACTAATATGAACATCGGGGGATAGGAAGCAATCTTAAATATTTTCACAAATAGAATTCTCTATTCAAATAATGTTTAGAGTTGTATCTGATTTTCTATATTTACCGTCCTGCCGCTTTTTGTCCTTCGCTTAATTTTCAGTACTTCGTCGAAGCCGGCCGCCCTAATGGTCTAAATGTAAATGTAAATGCCCCGACAATAGTCCGTCGGTTTCAACCCCCCGGGACATTAAGTCGTCCAGGGGGGGGGGGAGAGTTTTCTTCGTCCGTCTTCGAAATCCTCGGGATTGCTTGTAAACGGGTTAAATTGGAACGAATCCCATGGGATTGCGTGTCAATCAATGGAGGTCATACAATTACCGCGTTGCTAGTGCTAGTCGGCCCGGTTTTTGTTGTCGGTCGGATTCCAGGGATGACTGCACTATCGTCCCTCTCGCTCACGCTCTTTCCCTCTCTCTAGCTTTATCTCTTTCTCTCTCCCGGGCCGAGTCTCCCGCCGGACCGATTGCCAGTTTTTGTTTCAGGAGGGGAGCTTGTCACGTAGCGGCCGGCTCTCGTCTCCTCGGCTCTTATCCTCCTCTCCCCGCAGGTAAGCCCACAACGCATATGTTCTGTCCTCCCTTCCTTCCTGCTCGCTCTATTCCAGCCTGCGCCTTTCCAACAGACACCCCTCGTTTAACACTTCCAGTCGTTCGAGAGTACACGAGAGGGAGACACTGCACTTGCCCTTTTAAGGCTTTGCTCTTCTTTCAACGCGTGTCCGTAGCGTGATACTCCCAGTAGAAAAATAACATCCAAGTTAATTAAATAACGTAAATTTAAATCCTGCTATAATTGGTTTCATAAGAAACGTGGCCTGTTTGCTAGGAGCTTTTGCGTGGTAGATATTAAGTGCATAATGCCTCTTGAGAAACAGATTAAAATTCTCCGATCGGTAGTTAATTAAATTATGAAAGTATCTGACCACCTAGGTTTGTCCTATATATTGCATTTAGTATAGTCAGTTGATAACGACTCCTTATGATGTTATGTACTTTTGTAATTGTGGGATAGAGTTAATTTCGAAATCTAATATCGGAATTATTTTCGTAGGCTTTTAAGATCGCGTAATTCTTGTTTCTCGAAATATCGAACTTTTCTTTACGTATTTGGTAAGGGATCGGGAAGGCCAGATTCATTCGTCTGTCCACCCACTCCGAGACCAATTGTTCCATTCACACCGTACTCACTCAATTAGCATACAAAGTGTAGCCGGGGTAGATTATTTAAAAAGGAAAAGAGAAAAAGAAGAAATAAGAGAAAAAATTCTGAAAAGTAAAAAGTAAGCATAAATTAAAGATTTTTATGGTAATGCCAAAGAAGTTCTTGTTCCCGGTGCATAATGTATCATAAAATTTTAAAGTTATTCCTTATACCCGTATCTTCTTTCATAATTATTTCCATAGTTCCGTTCGGCGTCTGTCAAGGCCAGGTATACTGATGTGACTGATTTACGGATATTGCGACCCCCGCTTTGTTAGACCGGAACGTCCCTGTAAATAGACTGGCTCGATTCGGGGCAGCTTTTGTACAAAAACCCCGACAGAACTATTAGGGAAACAAAAACGGTCGGAACGGTGTACCATATTTAAACGTTTCATCTCCGTCATTAGTTGATTGAGACGGTATATTTTATATTCATAGGATGTCATTACCTCTTTCGTAATTATTTTAAATATATTTCACGAATTTAGAAAAGGCGTAAATCTGATACGTTATCGGAAGGTTGCATAATGAACTCTTTTTGAGGCACCATTTTATAATTCGGTTCGCGGTATTTTCCAGTGCCCAGAGATAGACCCCCCCCACCCCGGCCTCGCCACGGGCCCGTCCCTAGACCGTCATCACGGAGGACCAACAAGATAATCTACCCAGTATTTCCTAGGAAATGCTCGTTTCGGCCGGGGATTGTGGGCGAAGGGGACTTGTTTCATTTGCATAGTGGCCTCCACCGACGGAGTAAATCTCGTCCGGGTTTGATATTTTTTAACGTTATTTTACAGGTCCCCTCTGGGGCTCTCGGGACGTTTCTGGGCCGGCCGTAAAAGGGAACGGCACGTTCCGAATTAGCTCACGGAATAAAATGGAAAAAATATCTGATACGCGCGGCGGACTCACCTTCCGCCACACTTATCAGAGCTCATTATAGGGCCGGCAACGGTGAATAAATCGGCCAGAATTGTCATAAATGGGACCGGGCAGTTAATAAAAATAAAGTAACCCCGAGAGACCGGGTCTACACAAACGCGGCTATATTTATAGAATAGGAGTGCAGTTTAAAAACGCAACGAAAGTAATAGTAAGCTCTCAGAAATGGTAAATTATTTTACCGATCGTTATCGATAATATTACTCGTTCAAATTATGTTTCACTTAATAATGGTATCGGTGCATCTACTTATTGGATTATATATAATGGGAGCTATTTATTTATGTATATAATGAAGAGGGTACGGTCGGAGGGAAGTGGAGTCGGGAGGGAGACAATGCTCGGACGGGGACGGCCTCGAGATTGGCCGTGTTTAAATTAAAGCCGACGACAGGGTTTGTGACCGGCCTAAGTTACGATATGCACAAACCTGAATACCTGGGCTGGCGGCCTCCCTCTCCGCCAGCTTGACCGCTACAACCTTGCTCCGGCCCTCCAACACCGGTGTTCTTCATCCGTCCGCTATTTACATCACGGCCCCACTACCTTTCTCCTTTTTTATTTCCCACTTGTATACCGCGGACTACCGCTCTCGATATTCTCCCCTCGGCTTCGATTCTACTCCTCGGGCCGATTCGGACAATTCCGACAAAATTCCGGACGGAATCCTCATAAATAACGTAAATTCCAGACAACGTAACGTAAAGTAACGTAAGACGAAATTCGAGTTTGTTCAATTGGACAGCTTTCTCTCTTTTGGTGTTTGTTTTCCCCGACTACCTGCCGGTGAGCACTTTTTCCAATCGACTTGATCGATGCAGCTTTGGAGTGCGGCAAGTCACTTTCACTCGATTTTGACTGACTTTTTCCTGTATTTTTATACATGGCAATGGTGTGCTGTGAGTGCGGGGGAGGAGCTCTACGGCCTCGAGGAGAAACTCGGGCAGCGCCGGCCCGTGTCATAAAATGCAATCAGGCTCTCTTTAAGAAGGGCTTTCTCCTCCATTCGGATTTACGCTCTGAAATATTGGAGCGCCTAGGAATTGGACATGACTCGATAATGGGTGCCGGTAAATGCTGTGGAACGGGGCAAGGCTAGTACTCGGTATTAAACCTATAATAATACAAAATGAAAATGACTACACGAAATAGAAATGATCGTACACGAATCTCGCTTTGATGTTCATTAGTCGGGCCTCTATTTTGGAAAGTAGTCCTTTTTGTCCGTGTCGAATTTTTGTTCCGTATTCTCGACTGGAATTCACAGTCGGGAGGTGGAGGAATGACACCTTTCCGTCGTAATTTATTCCCGGATCCTAATCCGACAGTTAATAGTGAGGATTTGTTGATAATCCTTTGATGCGAAATTATTACATTGTAAAACGTCGGGTTCTTCCATTATGTGTTTTCTCTTTACCGGCGGACAGTCGGGTCCGAGTAAATAAAATCTGACTTCGGGGCACCGGCGGCCTCGAGATACCGGAGTGGTTCCAGCGGGCGGATTTCACGGCGCTCCTTAATTCGAAGCCGGGCGGGCAAAATTTAGGAAATAGGAAACAATTTCTGGAAGCGAAATATTCTTGGATAAGGCTAAAATGTCAGCTTAGTCGTGTGTTTGAAACGAAACTATTCTCATTTTATCTTGGAACGTAAAAATGGAAACAGTTAGGAAATACTTCCAGAAATGGTAGCGTCATAGAAGGGGCCCGAGCGGAGAGCTGATTAGAGGCCTGGGACACTTGCTCGGGCGACAACTGGTACCGGCTGAGGCGGGTGGTTGCCGCTAGACCCGGCTAATGAATCCGTCGGCGCGTTCCCTCCCCATCCAATAACGTATATATCACTGGGGTTGCACAACCAGCGCCAGCCGACAAAGCGTCATTACCGCTTGCGACATCCGAACTGTTGCCGGCAGAGCGGAGACCGGGCCGTGGACCGCGTTGCGGCCCCCCCCCCCGTTTTCTTATTTATTCTCGTGGGATAATTAAGCGCGGTAGGCGAAAGGAAAAAAGGGTCGGGGCGGGAGGGCCGGGGCTTCCGCGCAGGGAAGGGCCGCCGCGGCCGGGTAATATTTCACGGCCGAAACCGGGCCCCGATTGAGACAATAAAGTAGAAATGATTACAGGGGGCTCCGGGATCACCGGCTGTAATTTGTCGTTAATATGACAGTGGTGCGCCCCATGATGTAAACAGTGCCCTGTTCTCTCCGCCTAGGTGCTCGCTTTATACCGGGCTTCGGCCCCGTCCCTCCGGCTCCGGGTCGCACCCGTAACACACCGCCCGCCCCCTATTATCCGCCTCGCTCTACGATCCGAGATTTAGAGGCCACCGAGAGCGGAATGCGGGCGGCGTCCTTTAAACTCGTAACACCGGTGAAACAATTTGAAATTGATATTGTCGGACGGATGTGCGTGGGCGCGGCAAAGTAGTCGTACTCGACACTTGACCGACTCGTTCCTTTAATTTATTTCAAGGGCGGAGGAATCGATCGTACGGCGGCATAATTATGTTTTTGCGTACAACGAGGAGTAAATGTTCTACTAGGCGAGAAGCTCGAATAATACGATTCGAATTTATTTTTTAATTGTAAAGTGTAAAGATTCGGCCGTCTGAATTTTAGTTGCCATTTGTGAGCCCTTACGGAGTAAGTGTATTATCTAGCCGGGGAGTGGAATGTGGGTCGTGTGCGAGTGCGAGTGGGCGTGCGCGTGTCCGTGCGGGCGTTCGAGAGTAGTAATATGTGAGCTTTACGATGTACGTTGGGGTGCGGGCCGGCCGGCACCGGTCGGCTCTGTTGGCCGGCCGTCTCTTCCGAACCGGTCCGCGGCCCGGAGCCTATATACACTGAATCACCGGATACAGGCCTCCTTTCGGGCCCTCCTCATGAAATCCAAGCAAGACCTCCGTTTTAAATTTATAATTTTACTAGCGTAATCGGGTAGGGGGCCCCCGAACAGCCAATTTGTCGGTACGAATTTATTTTATAGGCTGATTACACGTGGCCTCGTACCTATTTAAATTTATAAGGGCCCCCGCCAATCGTAAATTAAAGAGCGATGCAGTCGAGAAAAAATCCGAAAATTCTGCCCGACTCGGATTTTAGTTGAAAGAACAAATAGTCCACCTCGGCCGATAATAGATCGGGATTTATTTAATAATATGCGCAGGCCAATATAACGACCCATTAGTAATAGATTGCTGTTAACGTGTAAACTGTGTTTTACAGTTCAATCTTAAAATTTAGAGAAAAACAGCCCTAATGTTGTCCGGTCGGAGGACCCACTGAACACTCGTCGCTTTAAATAAACCGAATACAGATTCGTCCCGCGCGGTCGGGACATTAACAAGTTCGGCATACAGATGTAGTATTCTAAATAATGGGATTCATTAGTCGGTTACATTTCTCCTTTTCTTCTTTTTCCCTCAGGCCGGACACCCCGGGACACATTCGAAACACATGGCCGGAGATTTAATGCTACGAGTTTCTGGAGGAATTGACGTTAAAAACGGATTAAAATTTTAACAAGACATTATAAATAAAGGAGAGGGGGGATTTCAAAGTAACCCCAGGCGCACAGTCGCCCATCCTTCCGTTGGGCAATAATTCATCCGATGCCCCGTTCCTTGTACGGAGACAGTCAATTGACATAATAGCCTTAATTGACTAGTATGAAGGTGTAGTAGATGTAATTGGCAATAGACTTTTCTATCTACAATCGCATTGATCAACTGTCCAGCCGTATTAAATGTAAACTTCCCGATGCCGGAAATACCGTCGGGTATTAACAAAACCGCCAGCGTTCTCCACCGTTTGTGCGTCTAGTTCGGGCCACACCGGCTCGAAAATTATAATTATTTATCTTCCGAACATTTGTCGACATCTCAACAGACGGTTCCGTCGATCCGAAAATTTCGGATTCTGGATTCCAATTAAATTTAATTGATCCGACTGATTTGTGCCCGGATCGTTAATATAATGGGCTCGGCGTTGCCTGCTTTCCGAGAGCCGTTTTCATTTTTATAGTCTTATTAGGTCAATTAATCGATACCGGGTAAGAAACTAAACCCCCAATTTACGTTGTGCACAAAACGACCGGGTCGGACATTGCGAAAGGTGGGAAACCCGTTATGGATTTATTGCGCGGTATAATTAACCCGGCACGCAGAAAAACAAAAAGGCCACTTTTAATGAATAAATTACATATTGACGGGGTATTTACGGCTTAATTAAAAAAAAAGAAAAAGAACTTATCAGTCCGTTCCAAAGGCGGATAGTTTGGCTCACTATTCTATAGATTTTGCAACGCGGGTGTTCTGTGTATATAAAATGCATATTGCGCTATAATTATCGGAACAAGGACGATGTGTTATTAATTCAGTGTGATTGCTTGATGCAATGCAAGAAGTAATGAAAGGTCTCCTTAACAATATTAGGCTGAATTTTATATATATATATATATATATATATATATATATATATATATACCACTTTCCAGGCCCTCATTAAAGTTTCTTTTTATTCATGTACCACTGACCCACTTCGGCGGGCAATAATGAAACCACGTTCCGAATGAGTGCTTTCCAATGAGTTCGGCACTACAATATTACTGCAGAGGAACAAAAATGCGATATTCTCCAAAACAAAAACGAAATATTCATCTAATTACGTTGTGTAATTTACTAATAATATTTAATTAACATTTTATTAGTTATTCAACTCCTATCGTGGAATTATTATGGTCGGGATCTTCCTTACCTGTGCTAGATACGAGATCTGGATTTTCGACCGTATATCATACTTCGTGATCGCGTGCATCGGCCTTATCGGAGGCAGACTTTCTTGTGTGGGGGGGGGGAGAGATATGGAGATCGTATTCGTTTTCCACGTATTTTTCTGCTTTTCGTTAATTTTTCCCGCCCCTCATCAGCTTGTTTCAAAATATCGCGTTTGTTGTTAATAACCGTCTCGCTGTTGGGGTGAAAGTGGCGGCGGGGACCTCTCTCCGCCACGGGAGGAGCCCCGGACACTTTCCCGATTTCGACGATAGCACTCGTATGTCACACGGCCGGCTAAATGTCACGCACGCGTCCAAAACCCGAGGAATAAAGAATTTCCGTTTCCCCACCGATCGGCGATAGATTAACTTGTGGCATGTGGGACGACCAACTAGCGGGACCTCTATATAGCGATGAAATATTCATCTTTAGTTATACCGTTGAAGAGAATCCATCTTATTGCCAAGTAGAATATATTCTATACTATAAAAAGACTGTTATTGGACTCCAAAACGCAGGAACAGCTTTTTCCAGTGATATCCGCGCGGATAAATAGATTATGGTTCTCCCTCTGCGAAGTTCCAGAACCAGTCGTCAGGAAGTATTGAGAGCATAACTTAAGCCAATCAGACGAGCGAATGAAATAAAATAGAAAAAACCTTCTCCACCACAGAAACACTAATCGAGTTGGAGTAAACCAAAAACAAAATTGTGAAATGCTCGTAATATAACCTTGGAAATGATAGTTGGTAGCTTATAGTTTTATTGGCCAATCATTCGGTCAGTGGGACGGTAAGTTCTTTTTAACTCTTGCTAATTATGAGGAATCGACCCCTCGTTGTTACAGAATCGTGATTGGGCTGACCTCCCGCGCTCGGCCCCCATTTTCCTCCGGAATTTCTTCGGGACCTTCCGAGATGCGAAGAAAAAAAATTAACCGTTACGGTGGAACAAGGTTGGCTATGATGAATTTGGACCGTTTAAAGCGGTGGAATGAAAAGAAAAAATGAAAACAGTGCCACTCCGATGCATATGTAAATGCGTACCGGCTCTTTTGTCGCGCGGCCGCATTCGCAACAGGCTATTTAGAGTTAATCACTGCAAGATAAGATCAGCCGAGTAAAAGTAAGGCCCAATTATCGAGCAACGATGTTTGTAATCGTCGGAGACCCCCGGAGGGCTGCGATGAAAAACTATCGGCCTATTCAAATGGGCCTATTCATAAATTGTTACCGATAGGCGTCCAATTTTGGTCAGGGGTCAGCCTATTTCTCTCACTTTTGTAAACCTTTGCCGCTTATTGCACGGGGCGGTTTGTAAACTAACAAAGAACGACTAAATGACTATTATAATGACGATTTTCGTTCAAACGATGTTGTGTGTAGCTGTAATCTTTCGTATCGGTATTAAAATATAACTAAATTTTTAATTTTTGACATTAGTTGTATAGATACGCAGCGATAATTTCCAGTACAACCAAGACGCAGTATCGGCCGCGGTAAATTACTTCCTATCTTATCGGTTAAATATGACCCGGGAGTAATCCGGATGGGACTCTCCTTTATAATGATGAGTAATAGCCTCATTAATACACAGAATCCGAATCCACCGTAGTCAATTGGAGTCGACGCATTAAACGGTTCTCGCTTATCACCTGTCCTCTAATTCACTCTGGAGACTCCAGTATCGTACACAGACTGCAAATCTCTCGAAGGTTCATAACCTTCGTCAGTAGCGTTTCGTCCATTGACTCTACAGCTAGAAGAATTAAATAGCCAATAGTTTTAACGATATATATAATGCAATTCTTAACTTTTCACTGGGACATAGATTGATTTTGTTCTATTAAAGATTATAGAATATTAAAAGTGTGGCCTAATCGGATATTGGGAATGTAGGCCCTCTCTTCTCCACTTCCTGTTAACCTGAGCTCGGAGTCAAATCGGGAGAGCCGAGGCTTGTGTCCCCCGAGGCTCCCACGCAAATGTCTCTTCCAACATGTCCTTTTCACTTTCCCCCCCAACTTCCATTCCACCCCCCCGCCTTTCCCGTCTCTCCGTCTCTCTCTCTCTCTCTCTCTCTCTCTCTCTGTCTCCCCCTCCCTCTTCTTTTCTTCTATTTTTAATAGAAATTCCTCCACCTCGTAGGCCCCCTTGTTGTATAGTTGGGCACTGACGTCTGACAAAGGACGCGCGGCCGAGAGCGAGTGAGCGAGAGAGAGAGAGAGAGCGAGTGAGCGAGAGAGAGAGAGAGAGATAGAGAAATTGAGCGAGACGGAGTGAGGACCAAGCGGTACACGCACGCACGTACTCGCGCTCTATAACCCCTTAATAAATATTCCAACGCCGGTCGATTAATATAAAACCCCCGGAAAACCCAAAAAGCTCTATTTTAAACTCCGATTCACCCGTTGAATAAATTAAAGTAGATAAAATTTAAGACACACTCCACACAAACCAATTAGATAATGTGTCGCCGGATAAAACGGACATACGTCCGGTCGCGGACTAGATAACCCTGCGGATCCACCAATTGATTCATCGGTCAATCTTCCCGGAATTTCTTAGCAAAGCGATATTTGCGTTCACCTTGAATTTCCAAGCCATATTTCAAGAATACATAACAGGAATCATTCAAGAATGTATATACACTTAAAAGCACTATTGAACCCGTAGTGTTATCCAAATTTTGATATAAAATTACAACGTTCCGTTATCCCTCAAACTGGCCGCGATTGAACGCAAGCCGCCTCAGTCTACACCTTAGGAAATCAAAGATAAATAGAAAGGAGTCAATTTTCGATTTCGTCGGAAAAAAGTTTCAAAACCGGCCAACACTTGTTGCTCGGGCGTGTCGGCGAACGTCGATTTATGACGTGCGAAGAATGTTGCGTAATGCGATCAGATAAACCACTCCTTTTGAGAAAAAAAAAATAATAAACAGTTCTAAAACTGCAATAAACGGAACGCCGCCTGGTCTCCGTTATATAACGCAGTTCGATCCTCCCTATCGGATTCGAAACTCACGATCCGGAAACTGGGTTAAACCTAATCGAGTTTAAACGACTTTACGAAACGGCGAATGCGGTTCGGCCCCCGGGAGACCGCCGACTTCGTAACCGGGGCAGCTTATTTGGCAGGGGGCAGTTCGCCGCCAGAACTGTAAATTGAAGCGAATTCGATCGTAATATCGGATCGACCGGCGGAGCAAAAAGGGTAGTCGTATCGTGTACCGCTAGTTATCTAAGAGGCCCGTCGCAATTGGCCCCCTCCTACCCTTCCGCTTTTTTCCCCTTATCCCGGTATCTCATGTTTTATTTAATAATATCCTCGTAAACGGGAGTAATTACCCGCGGACTGCTAGCGGTGCTTCGGATCGACGAGTTAAAACGGCAGCATAAATAATCCCCCTTCGGCGGCGTTCGATAAAAGCCGACGTCTAGAAGTAGTAAAAATGAGATTTCCTGTTTACAGTATTTGCGGGGCTCCCTCGAGAACGGTCATTAATGGCGCGATTGAAACTGGACACGGAATCGACCTACAAATCCGAGGGTTATCCGGCGCGCTGTTCCTCCCGTCGGGATCGCCCCGAGGACACAGGTTCGATATCCATCGGCGTCGCACGTTTCGAAAAAATCGGACGCACTCGACATTTATCGTATTGTCCTTTTGTAGGGAAGACGGACGGTCCCTGGGGCCGTGAGCCGGATCGAGAAATATGCCGATTGGGAAGAAGAGTGGTGCAGGAAGAGAGGCGTTGGTGCGCGGTCCCGAGGCCTTTATCCTTCCCCCCTCCCTCCTTCCCACCGCACAACTACGGCCTCTCGGCTATTATTTATGACCGCATTTCTGACGTTCCCCGTGCACCTTCCCTATAAACTATGCCGGCCAGTACGCGAATCCAGAATGCGTTAATTAAATCATTTAAACGCGTTTCCCAGCCAACGTTTTTATGACCGGCCGCCCGAAAGCTCCAAAGAGACAAAGAGCGGTGGAGAGCGAGAGAGACGGTTTGAGCAGGAGAAGGAGAGCCATTGTAAGCCAGAATGAGGTCCTTATTTTGTAGCTTTCGGTTTTAGGGTAGCCTCCCCGCATTTTTTCGGTCCGGAATGTAATCGGTTTCTACGGCAGTTATCGCCACTGTGAGTACGGTATTTATACGTATCAAATAATGATACGAATGCATATAATTGCGGTAACCTTCAGTCGGAATCGCGTCAAGTTCGGGATCTGCCCTTATCGTCCAGGGACAGCTGATGTTACGTAAGCCCGCGATGTTTCCCAGTCGCGACCGGTTACGGGAACTGCCATTCTATTCCGACTATATTTACATAAAGATCACCTTAGTACGAGTGACACGGCTCGTGTCGGTTTTCTCCTGTACATTATCATTCAGTCCCCCGCGGCCTTGTGATTCCTCGCATTCAATTCCGCCCCTACCGACTCCCTCTACTAGACTCAGCGGGCAAATGTTTGAAGCCACCGCGAAACAAAGCTATTGTATTACTTCAAGCGTGCCGCAATTCGTTCCGTTTCCAATAAACGAATCTTATTCTCGGTATACACCTCTATTATGAGAGTACGGAGTAAAAAATATCAGCGCGGCGAAGAATTATTGAGATCGGTACCGGCAGATAACGGACAAGATTCTCACTTTAGCGCGTTTCCCGGCAAAATAATTTATTCCCGGGTTCGAAACTCGCGTAAAACATCGAAAAACTACCATAAGAGACGGCGGCGTGTGCACGTGCAATGAGATGATTTACACCGAGATCAGCCGCTCGTGATTAACAGCTAGAGTTGCGTTTCATTGCTACGCTGTAGCTCTCTGCCACCGTGGTCCATGATTCGTGAGCGAGGAAGAGAGAGGGAAGAGAGAGAGAGAGTGAGAGAAAACGGGAGGGAAAGAGAGACAGACCGAGAGGAGAGGGAGAACCTCATCTTTATGTGAATCTCTCTCTTCCCCGGTATTCTCTTTCTCTCTCCCTCTTCTTTCTCCGCCAGTTCTTCGGGGCTTACGACATATATAACCGGTATCCGAGAGAAAATGAGTAATCCATTCATCACCATCAAGTGAGCTCATAAAGTGTACACACGCGGTTCTCAGACTGATGGACTGACTAATTCCACTAACCGCTTCTCCGCCGCTCAGGCCCCACCGAGGAACATGGCAGTCTTCAGCACGGCTTGTCGTTCCTCTCCCCACCCCAACACGCCCGACCCCGTCTTTAGTATCGGAGTAAATATAATTTATATCGGAGATATTTCAAGTCGGAAACTACCGGTGCGGGAGGCGAGACCCGCTTCGGAATTTCCCGGAAATTGTTTCGAAAATTAATGGATAGGCGAACTTTACTCGAACCGAAAGGGCATCGAAGAGCGCCGGCCGGGAGGCTAAATGCGTTTTAATGCGGCGGAATACTTTATGACGGCGATCATTACGAGAGCGGACCGTTAAGGATGCCCACGCCGCTTTACGATTCGGGATGAAATTTATACCGCAACCTGAGTATTATTGTAACTTACTATTAGCTTAATGAATATATATTGGGAGGTATATATTCGTGCGGCAATATCTTACTGCTGCGCGATAAAAAAAATCGCGCAGATTTTGACTATCCGCCGTAATCAAAAGTTATGCGGAATGTAAATAAAATATGTACGAACAGAACTGAAATCGACAACTGACGGCAGTGGAAACCGGGATTTCCTGTCTCGCGTCTTAATAAAATGGCAATTTTTTTTTAATTTTAGCGAAGATAAATTATCGTATATAATCCCCGGGGCATCATTGCTATTCCACTGGCCGGTAGCTAAGTTTTGCAATTATCCGTATTTTAAATTATTCAATAATACTCGGGCGACCCGAATTAATTACAAATTACACCATTGGGGACGAGACATCTCTGTCGATGCTCTAAGCTATGCGACGCTCCTCGCCCTCCTCGCCTCCGGACATTAATTATTTAAACGTTTCATTAGTTGATCATCTAGTCGATATAAACCTTTGAACAAGACCAAAAGAACATTTTTAACCGATTTGCCGCTTAAATAATTGCCGCCTACGTTCTCTAGATCCGATAATTTTTCTTTTGTCCGATCCTCTCTGTGTTTAAATCGCAGAAACATGATATTCGGGAAACATAATCGTGTTTTTGCGGTAGGCGTAAATGCTCACGGGGCAGCTATAATTATACCACGAAATTGTGATACGAAGATGGAAAGGCAATTTGTTTTTCACCGTGCCCGTGCAGTTTGAATTTGTGCAGAATTATAGAAGTTCCCCTTTTGTAAATTGTAATGGTTATTATTTATCCACGGAGTGTCCGGGTCGGGAGCGGGAGCCGTCATGATTCGGTTCATCCACCTCTTGTGGGGTGGGGGGTGGTCTCTCGCATTCCGTCCTCGCTCTCTAATTGGAAACGTTAACTTTGATCTCCTTATTTTACAATGGCCAACGTATCTTCATATATTGAAGGGACTGAGCCGCGGCCGCTACGATTTATGTTTGCCCAAGTTTAGCGGACGATTTATGTCCCTGCTGGGCGGTAGGCGCGAGGCCCTCTTCTAACGTCAGTCGGAGGGAGAGAGAGAGAGAGAGAGAGAGAGAGAGAGAGAGAGAGAGAGAGAGAGAGAGAGAGAGAGAGAGAGAGAGAGAGAGAGAGAGTGAGAGAGTGGGAGGTTTCATATCAGAAAACGCACGAGAGGGATTGGGCGAGAGACATTAATCTTTTTTAACGTAATATATTACGCTTTTCCGCTGACCTCCTACCGTTACTATATCATTCAGATTGCATCAATTCGGGGTATTTTCGTTATTTGGAAGTGGTACCAAGATTTAATGCGCGCTTCGGGAATTCCATCCCAACTGGAACGACCTTTAACACTTTCGGCGACTTCCAGACTCCCGATTATATCCGGCTACTTCTTCAAACTGTATCAAATTGTACTTTCTTCTCAAAACCACTGGATGACTCTATGAAATGTTCTCTCTAATACTTCCAACTGAGAAAATATTTGTCAACTGCACGTTCCCTTCCTTCTTTGAACCGCAAAGCTAAGCTATCCATTCGCCGCGGCTCAGTCCGGAAAGTGAAATGTCCTAACGTCAGTCTTAGATCATTATACTCAAATTACTGTATGCAAATGAATTTCGAACAGTAAATGTTCGGTTGAATTATGGCCAAAAAAGTTACTCCATTAGGCAGATTTCTTCAATCCCGTTCAATATACACCGAGTAAAAGGAGAAAGTTCGCAGTAGTTGTGGTCGATTTTTCAAATTATTGTCAACTTAAATTAAGATCGACTTTTCGAAACTTCAAATTAATGCCAGCAACCTTACGAAAATACCAAGGCATATTATGAAGTAAGGTAGTTTTTATAGTTCGTACTCTTTCCTGGGTGGCATTTGTGAAAGTTTCACTCTCCACACTACCAGGCGATTGGTTATCTAACTTTAAATGCTGAACTAATTCGTTGGTTCGGGAATCTTCATTTGGGAAATAAATGAAGTCGGTTAGCGTAGAGTGGGCCTTTCGATCTCATTTTTAAAATCCGAATAACTGACCAATCGATAATGAATTTTGATTTGACACGTCGGGATTCGGATAGACCGTTTTGAAACAGTTTAGCGTTCGCCTGTTTCTGTGCGATCATTAGCCTCTTAATAGTCCTTCTTGTGTTTCTCACTACCGGCCGTAATTTATTACACGCGTGATTTATAATTTCGTAATAACGTTCAATACATACATCACTGTCACTCACGGATAAATACGGATTGACAAATCGTAGTTTAAATTGGACGGCCGATGAAGCGCCCCGGCGCAGAAGCGCGGGAGCGATTTCGAAATATATTGCATTACCGAATCGGCTTAAATTTTATAACGAGTTGTCTTTTGATATAATATTTATAGGGCCATTAAGCATTAGCCGGTGGGTGCATTAGTCGGGTAGCCCGCAGAGTAATTGCACGCAAGCCTAGATTAATGCCCCGGCTCTGTTGCGTAATTGCCGCCTTGTACGCTTCGATTTTTAATCTTCGTGTAATAAAAGGCTCCCGCACAAGCCCGGATTAAGAAGACTCTGAAGCAGATACTAAATCTTCCAAATTTTGGGCAGTATATCGGCCAATCGAAATCCTTTTATTTAGCCACTGACGATAATACTTTCAAACGTCTTCAATAGGTTTTATTGCCTCGCTAAGTTCCTCCAGTTATAAATTGTGCACCCCTTTCAATTTATCGCCACTCGTATTTTCCTTATAAACTTCCTCCTATGCTCTTATGGGTCCGCCCGTGGAGTCCCCGAAAGCGAGGGAATTTTAACATCGTAAGCATCAAAGGAAGTATCTTCGAGTGCTTAATGTCAAATATGTACAGAGCGCCGAGAGCCTTAATGCACTGAAACAATTTTGAAATGTTTTAAATATTCCAAGTTGAGCCCAGTATTCGGGGATCGGTCTTAATGTAATCTAAAGGAGCGATAGGTGGTAAAAGCGGGTCGGTGATGGATGGGTTGTGGTAGAGGGGCCGGGGCCACTACAGAGATATCCTTGTGTCCTATGAGTTGACGGTGATTTATCTTAATTAGAGGGCCCAGAGTGTGTCGTCGGGATTCGGTTTGGATGGGGAGGGGCGCGGGGAGTCCTTAGTCTATCAAGAATTTGGGGGGCGTAGGCGGCGTCGGTTGGAATAGGACAAGGGCCCCAACTTTTAACCCATTCACCGGCCCGGTAGTGGCCACCTTAGGTTCAGTCTGAAAATAAATATTGCTTATTTTATATCTCCCAGCAGAGGATATACGTTCCGAGTGAAAGTTATATTATTATTTAGTTTCATATACGATTAGGGACTGTCTGACGTCATATGACAGAACCCCGTTCCTGTATGCGCCACAGCATTGAAAGATCATTGACCTACCAACAGTGAGAGGATCCATGCAGGACTTGCAAAGCTCTCGGCACATACCGTATATAGAAACGGTTCTGGGTTGAACAAACTTTCTATGCGCATTTTGGGCCTTACGCTGCAAGATGAAAATTGACCCCTTCCCAATACTACTATTCGAATTGAACAGGTTAAATATATTTATAGTGAATTTCGGTTAAGGTTAAAGTGCGCAACACGCACACTCATTTCTGAACACAAAATATACGATAAATTAATTCATTCCGTTCTTGCGTCTCACTTTCCAATTGAATCCGTCGACTGTGCGAAACGGATCGACTTTTATAGAGAGTCATTTCAATTCAGAAGTAATAAGACTTCCTATTTACAGCTGGATTTTTCGATTAATAAGCGACTCTCGGTTAAAAACCGTTATGTAAATGCGTCGAAGGCTGCAGCGTAGTTTATGTCCTGTTACCCCGGCCTAGCCCACACCGAGCGGTCACAGCCGTGGAAGAATAACTTTATCCGAGTTTTTCTTTAATCCAGTCGAACGATCTGTCGCAAAGGCCCTGACCCCTTGAGCCGAGCTTTCCGGCCGTCCTTTTGGCCCGTATGCGCCAATTTATTCCAGAGTATATTACGCGGTATTTTGGCACATTTACATACGTGAAAGCGAAAAAAGAAATGTCCGAAGGATATATTCGACTGCTATCTCGGACACCTACCTACTATTTTTCGAAATTTATATTTGACAGCTTTATCTTGACAGACGGAGAGCCAGATATATTCGAGTGGACGCAGTTTGTGCAAGGCGCTTATGAGGCCCGGTTATTTTTTTTCCCCGTAATTACTTTCGGATCCCTTCCAATTCTGCAATCTTTATTGTGCTCCCCTTATAATTCGGCGCAAACGAGACGAATAATAAAATAAACGCCTCGAAAATACGACGGATTTTCGTGTAAGTGGAAGCGCCCGCCACACATAACACCTGCCTCGTTAGCTGGCCCGGATACCGGGCTAAGGGAAACTGTAAATTACAATTATTCAATATATGGATCTCCCTCTTGGGTTTATTGTACTTTATTCGATTCATTCCGCTCTCGAATCGTGATGTTTCCAAATAATTGCCGGCAATTATGCTCGAAGGACGCACCGATAATGATGGGAATGGATGAAGATTATGTTGAGATAAAAATCGAATAATTAATGGCGAATCCGGAATCTTTTTAATTAATGAAAATTAATAATTCGTTTAATTGAAGCTCTAAATTTCTCCTCTTTTTTATGTAGGTTGAATAAAGAATGCATTCCTGGGCAAATTTATTCTTACAGCCGTAATGTTACGAATATTTTATTGTATTATAGGGGTATTCCAAGTTACTTAGATCACCAGAGATTCTAAATTTTGTTGATAAAATGACTGTTATCCCCACATTACTATCTTGGTAGTTTATCTTATCAAAGTTAATCCCGAATCTCATACCATCCCATTCTGAGGTTATAGATTCTCTTTCATTATACCTAGCGGTGTAACCACATATCTCGATTACCAAGAGTAGTACTGGACGCAATAAGTCTCAGGGATGGCTGTGCCCAAAGCGCGGTGGAACGCCCTAATGAGTATTATGCATGCGCTTACTTATGCTCGTATTTTATTTAATAGCGGCGAATATTCGACAGTGGTACTGTGGAGGGCCGCGAATACAATGCGTGATCCCCGCGCCCGCGCCCGTTCCTATTGTAATGGAGGAGCGACGGCGGCGCATACTAATGCCGATATTAAATGTTACACATGTGAATATATTATAACTCCTGTCGCACGTGTCGTCCCGGACGCATGATTCAACTGGCAATAATCCGCCTCTCGGGTAAAATGTCCCTCCGAACACATGTAATTTGATGGACGATCATATCCACCGATATAGCATTAGCATTACAATGAGAATAGGCTGGCCAGTTTTAACGGTAGAACACGACTTATACCGCAAATAATATACTTTGTTCCTGTAAACCCATGTCCGGCACACTTTCAGGGTAATTGTTCAATTAGATATCGGTGGGTATCAATCAAATTCGGAACCACCTAATAGACTTCCGGTAAGTGTGCCACTCGTCCCATTTTTAGGTCAGAGCTCGAACACGGTCAGAATACTAAATGTCGGTGACGGTGGGGGATTTGCGATATTTGTGCACGCTGGTGTGGAGGAGGCCTTATCAGCTCGGTGCTAGCGGCCGCCGCTGGAATGTAAACCACTTGTGAGTGGGGCGGACGGAGCATTAAATTCCTGAGCGCCTGCCAGGGAGGGATGCGGTGGGAATGATGGGAGAGAGAGAGGAGGGATGGTGGGAGGGAGGGAGGGAGGGAGGGGCCCCGCCACCTGATCAGGTACCGGGGCCCCGCCCGACATCTGTCCTCTTCTCCCCGCTGCCCCAACGATTTGCCGACGTCTACCAACCCCCGTTCATTTCCTAACTTTATTTCCGAAACACACCATCAAGTTGGCCATGTTCTAAATGGATCAATGCAATATGGGTTTCAACTCAATATCGTACCTGTTTGTGGGACCGTCAAATTATGTTTGTCCGTGAAAAGGACAACCGATATTCATACCAAAAGTCATTCGTAACCGGCCGTTACATACAGAACTGAGTATTTCGGTATAGAAAGAAAATCTCCTGGAAATTCCTGAGGTGACACATCGATATGTGAATTAATAAATCGGGTACATTTACAAGCGCATTTTTTTTTATAACGAGACCCCAGTCGAAATTTGCACTGGATAAGCGACATAAGTTAAATGTATAGCGGGCAGGGACAAGTTTCTCTCTCATCCTAATCTGCATAATGTGAAATTGTGGATCGGCTGAGTTTTGTTCGGGCGCCCGCCGTTTTCGTTATTGCCGTCCGGCGTAATGACAAATTAAAACATCGCGTATTAAATTCATTTGTACATTCCGGTTCTGTAAAACTCGAAGAGGGCGAATTGGGCTAAGGGGGTCGGTCTTCTGGCTCTAATGAAGTCGAAATAATGAATAAAAATGAGAAAACAGAACAGTCCTCTACGCCGCGATAGGAATTGGGTTCAAGAGGGACACACTGGAGAGAAAAAGGAATAATAACAGACAGGAAGGCGGTCTGACAGATTGTTATGTTAACCTCTGGCAGTTGTTTTAATGGAGCCAGCGCTTCACAGCGGCCCGTTTTGAGGCCATTTGTTAATTTAAATACGGCCAGACAAAAGCCAATATGAGGCTTGTCTCGTTGCGATGATTGAGGAATCAAATTATGGTTTTATTTTCAATTTCCCTTCCAGCGGGCCCCCGTGTCAGCGGCTCGTTTCGCAGCTGCGATCACCTCCTGCTCTTCGGGATCGGCTGGAAAATTTAAATTGTTTCTTTTTTAAATTGTGAGCGCCCAATAAAGTTAGTGTCTGTTACCGGCTAACGAAATTTCGATTTCAATTACCTACAATTTATTGTGTTCCGTTCGTCTGAGAAAAAAGACTTGAAAAAGGCCAATCTTCCTCTGGAAACCATCTAAATTTAATATCTCGCCGAGAATGTATAATCGATCATTTTCGGAGTTTAGATTGGGGCCCCGGCTAGGAACTGCGGTGCTGCAAGTAATACCGGCGGGATGAAAATGAGCGAAACGTGTCGTTCGTGGGATTCAGAAAACGTGTGCGCCCGGCCGACGTCTCGAAACCGATATTTATTGCACGAACACGTTTCAGAATGTATAAGGAAAGTAATATGGGGATTATATTATATGGGCCCGCGATTACAATGGCGGCGGGGAAAAGAATCTCCTAGGAAAGTTTCGCAAGGGTAAATAATACAGGCGTCGTGATTGGAAGATATGCATCGTCATATCACCGCCCTTCATTGTCCACGTTGCGTTGCCTCATTTCGAACCTAATGCCGTTAATTCGCCTTTTCGAAAGCGACTTTTATGCGTAACGTCCTAGGCGGTAACTTCCTGGTTTTCCACGGATTTTTTCGGTAAATTCCTGGACTCTCGTGGATGATATCAATTGAATTTACCCAAGTCGGAATAACGGCTCCTTCATCTCCAATCGCTTCTGTCGTTGGCAACGGACCCATGAAATATTTAACACCTGGAGATTGTTTTTTTATTTGCGAACATTCCCTTCTACTCGCCTTCCCTTCTACATTCCGAACTGTACTAACAGCTGGTGTCTATTGTCATTATACAATAATCTGTTAATCTGTTTATAATAAATGAAACTGATAGAGTTCAGATGGTAAACGCATGCAATTAAATAATGGTAGGGTAAAAATAACAGAATCCTTAGGCAGTAATTTTTATTTGCATTATAATTAGCAACCGCATTGTTGGAACAAAGAAAGTACTGGTTCGACTCGGGCTAAGAGATCACTTTCTGCGGGCATCGCGAGCAATGGAGCAATTTATTCGACTGTTAGTTGCAATCCCGACGGAATGGGGACAGAGAGTGGCCAATGCTCCCACCGCGACCTATTCTATCATAATTAGAGCTCAGTTGTATTCAAGCGCAGTAAACGGGCTGTCGCATTTAAACGCATTCAGTCAATTCAGGAATTCCTAGACCTTAACTATATGCAAATAAATATTTAATTATTAAGAACACTGTTCCCTTTTTGTCCGTGAAAATGTAAGCAGGCGAATGATAAGATACTCGGGTGTTTAATCGGTGTTTTCTATTCTCCATGCTTGTTCTCGCTGTTATGCCGGGTCCTAGGATAGAGTCGAGCCCTAGGTGCTAACAGGTTCTGATTGATACAGTTCCCCCGCCCGTTGCCCGCTACCAACCTTGACAGATTTATTATCCCCGACTATTTGATGCGCCCGTACTCGATGGGGCCGTATTGCTTAAGGGAGGACGGTGGGGGACAAATAAAAAAATTCCCCGCCGTCCGGACTCCCCTTATAGAACACGAGGCCAATTACTAAAACGCTTCCACTTTTAACTTCATCAGTTTCTCTAGACAATGACAACTCGAGATGGAGTAGACGGTGGGGATTTATGTCCTTCGCTGATTTCTTACATGGGCAGCTTTCTTTTTTCATCCAGGACCGTCTGTCGTCGACATTGTGGAAACAATTAATATAATACTTTGCGACATATTTTTATCGCCCGATATATATAAATCTTAATTGGGGTTGTTTCATACACCTCGAGTTAAAACTTGTGTACCTTATCTAATAAATTTCATTCTTTTTGTTTCAGGTAAGGACCAAATATTTTAACACGGCGTTTTGAAAATGAAAGCTGCTAGGTGAGTTTCATACTGTACAATTTTATTATTGGAAACGGAATAGGTCGATCGTAAACTGAGCGTCCGCCCATTAATGCGTGCCAATCATTTCTGTGTTGCATTTTTCTGCGCCCATTTTGAATATTTCCTCCTCCGTTTCCACCTTAAACCGGTCCTCCGGTTACATAAATTCGACCCGACTCCGCCATAAACGACAATAGTAGTATTTAATTGTACGGAACTCTGAGCGGGGCAATTTCTACCGCGATAATTACGGCTAGTGGGGCCTAAATCAAATTTAACGTAGGGGCCCCCCCACACCTCGCCGAGTATTTAAATTTAAGACGCACGGGGGCCAGTAATTACACGTGGCGCGGGGTTTGGGCGCACCGAGGACCGGCCCGCTATTAAGGGATTTTTATTGGCGAGGCCGATTCGCCATGACGACGAATCGGTCTTCTTTCAGCCGTCCGTAGACGACCCAGAAGTGAAGTCGGGGTTTATTCGGGAAGGAGGCCCAGTCCTTGTGTTGTGATAGAGACGAAGGGTCGGGTTCTAAAAGGAGTTGAGGAGAATTGGTGAGAGGGAGAGAGGGAGGGAGGGAGGGAGCGATGCGGCGGAGGGATAGAGTGAAAGAGCGTGAGGGAGTGAGGGGGCCTGCGCCCGTCCGAGTGCGCGGGCATCACATAATGGGCGAATGCTTTTAAGCCTCCCACTTTTTATTCCCACCACTCTCTTATTGTTATCGTCCTCGTAGGGCACGGCCACCTTTTTTTCACGTTTCGACAATATATTCCTTTTTATAATTTCGTCGTTTGTGTCCTCGTTGGGAGGAATTTTTGGGGGGCTTTTCGCCCCCACCTCGTCCAAAGTCGTCCCGGGACTTCGAGCAGATGTTCTGTTGAACTTACGAAGAATCGTAATTGCTAGTCGATTTTAGATTTCGGCATTTGTCAATAGCACTAGGACGCATAAGAATGAATTCGGTATTAATTTACGACACAATTCGTGAAATTAAAGCTTTATGAAACAATCCAATGAGAAAGAGTCCAAGGATTTCTGGAACCTTGGTCGAGGTCATGATTAAATTGATATGACTCAGCAGTTTGTAAAGATCGCACGAATTTCAGAAAAGTATTACTGTAAATGTATCAGAATATCTCTAGAAATTAAAATTCCAGAGTTATGAAAATCACAGTCTGGGAATACACTTCTGAAGGGCACATTACTTCATAAACTCCATAATATGTCCAGCATGAAAGATGTACAATTTACAATGAACTAATGTATAATAATCATATCACGATATTCTCAACTGCTAATTGTTAATATGCACTGTATACTGAAGCCATGGCTTTACACGAGGCCGAATCAGTCGTAGTAGGTCTCAACATTCATTGGATATATCTAGGGCAGAATCTTTATCAAACCGGTGGTAAAGTATCAACAACCAAGTTCATACACGCTAAATTATTCATTTAGCGAAATCATTTCTTTCGTAGAATTAATCAGTTAGGGCTAAGAACAAGGGAGAAGCGGCCACCGGAAAAATACCAACATCCTCGAAAGCTCGCTCCGATAAATCGTAGAAGTCCGACGTTCTTTTCGATGTTTATTTCTCTCTAAATCCTCGTCCCGTCCGCCTTTAACGATTCTCTGAAGAATTGAATTTGGCAATTCGAGGCAACCGGCTGAAAGAGTAAGTAGGGGGGCAGGGGGGTCGTCCCCTCCTCTGTCATCAATACTCTCCGGCCGAGAAACTTATCCAGAATTTCGGACCCGAACCGAGTACTAAAATAAAACGGAGAGAACGGCGGAAAGAGAGGGAGAGTAGGAGAGAGAGAGAGAGAGAGAGAGAGAGAGAGAGAGAGAGAGAGAGAGAGAGAGAGGGGGGGGGGAGAGAAGTAGAGGGAAAGCTCATGACTGCGCAATTGTGGCCGGAGATTGTGTGT
This sequence comes from Lethocerus indicus, assembly GCA_019843655.1. Lineage (NCBI taxonomy): Eukaryota > Metazoa > Arthropoda > Insecta > Hemiptera > Belostomatidae > Lethocerus > Lethocerus indicus. The sequence goes on from JACDQD010000006.1 coordinate 21,135,642, forward strand.
GGACGGGAGGAGAAACAATGCCGTCCCCCGCCGCCGCCGCCCCTTCATCCCTCATCCCCCCGCCCGCCCAGAGTTCACAGATGTTATCTCATTGCTCCTCAACCCCCCTTGGTACACGTCCCACGACGACCTCCCTTCGGCTGAATTATCGCCTCTGGTCCCTCCTTCGCTCTTGCACTTTTCGGGTGACACACACAAGCACAAACACAGTCTCCCTCTTCCTCCCGCTACCTTTTCCTCCTAATTGTCCCACGTTCCTCCTCTTTCTCTCTCTTCTTTCAGTCCCCCATTTCCTTCAATCGGCGGGCCGAACACATCCGTCGCTATCCCCCATTTATTCTATTAATTGTTATTACAATTTGAAATAATTCCACGGACGATTAAATCACGCCTTTGAGAATAATTCATACCCAACGTTCTTTTGTAAAAGACATTTTGTCATTTTTTTAAGGTCTATAAAATAATAATGCGTGAAGTGTTAGCGCAGCTAGCGTGACCTACTAACGCGTTAAACAAAAATTCGATATTAACAAACGGCGACTGGTTCTAATTTCTTTGGCCGTTCGCGTCATTCTCCTCTTTCCTCTCGGTCCCAGCATTGAGCCCTGTTATCCGAAACCGAACCGCCGGCTTTGAATCGACTCGTCTTTATCTGAAGATAATGCCGCTTCCTCCTCCGCCGACGAGGAGGTGTGTTCACACCTTCTCACATTACCCGGTCAGACCGGCCTATCCCTGGATAAAGCCGCCCGAGAGGCGCTAACGTCGCCTCCGTTTCCAGTTACAGACCGGCCCCGTCGCTATTTCTGTTGCAACTTCCATCCCACCCGACCTTAACTTAAACTTATATAACGATTTAAAAGGTCAAATCCTAATAATATCCCGCGATTAATATTTATTAATACGTATCTACTCCGAACACAAATATTATATTATATTTAATGAAACTTTTTATTGCGGTTTTTGAAATAAGAGAATACCGGACATTTTACAGATGATAAAAAATACTACGATGCTCGTACCTGTAGTAATGTGGTAATTATTACATCAATTTGCCACATCAGAGCGGCGAGTAAAACAGCGGAACGTTACCAGTCGCAATTACACACCCTGGTAGAGACCGGCCAACCAAATCGCTATCTAATTGATAACGATTTAATTGTCTACATAACGTCCGTTAAACGACTCGTGTAAAAACATCCAGTTAAGAATAACTGCCGTGCCTTCGAGAGTTTCCTTTCCTTTGAAAACTGCATTTTACTGCGCAAAAATCGGTTATCTCGACGAAGGCGCGGAAACTTCTTCTTAGACCCGTTCCGGTAGAGCATTCCGGACAATTCCGCGTTTTACATTCTCGTCTGGAAGGAAAATGCCTGCGCTTAATGGAAGGTTGGTCGAAAACCCATTGAGGGAGAGGAGTGAGGAGTCAGTGTGCCAAAGGGGGCGGAGGCATATGAAGTGTTGGCAAGGTCGTGTCTACTCGGGGAGATAGCGGCTCGGCCGGGTACTGTTATCAGGGGGAGGAATGCGGCAGGAGTCGGGGGGCCGCGCCGGTAAGATGATTATCGGGGTGGCCGGGCCCCGAGGTGCGATCCCGCCTCCGGCGCCCCCGACCGTCACACGTCATCCGAGCGATGCTCGTCCAGCGGCCGAACCGAGAGCGCTACCATTCCGAATATTCCTTTTGTCGGACGCTGTTCGGGCGGCTCGCGTGCGAGTGCGCGCCCCAGCCAGTGTCTGTGTCTGCGTGTGTGTGTGTGTGTGTGTGTGTGTGTGTGTGTGTGTGTGTGCCGCAACGTAAAAAAGGACCGGTAGCTCCTTACGCCCGGGCTACCTTGAGGCGATGGGCTAACACACGAAGCCGTCTTCTCTCCCCGCCCCGCACTCCTTCCTTCCTCTGCACACCGCTCTACCCTCTCCTCCGAAGCCGGCATCACCTCACTGCTACTTCTGTCTCTCGCGCTCTCTCTCTCTCGCTCTCCTCTCTCCCGTTCTTTCTCTCGATCCCTTTCTCGCTCTCTTTCGCCGTCTCTCTCTCTCTCTAATCCGTCTTTTCTCTCGCTATAGCTATCCACCTTTCTCGGCGTCTTATTCGGACCTCTTCCCGTTCCGACCCTCTTTCTCGTTCTTCGGTCTTTCTCTCCTACTGCCGTCCGCCAAATTATACCCTTCTTCGTTCATTATACGTCCGGAATGAATGTCGGATTCCTCGAGGACCGTGGCCTTGTCTAGTGTGAACGGTGCGGATACGTCGGTATAAGAGGGTGGTGGTCGGAGGGGGCCGAAGCGGTAGAGTAATCATAATAATAAGTGATGAGGTGGCGGCGGAGGAGCGCTACGGGAGCGCCTCCTGGCGGTGGGGACCGGAGCTATGGGCGGGTTGTGCACGGTCCGGCAACCTCGCTTTTACATCTCTGGGCGGCAGACGACATGAAATATGGCGGTGGCCTGAAGCCAGAGGGCCCCTCCCCTACCCTACCCTACCCTAGCGTCACCCCCACTTCAAGGCCCCCCTCGCCCACCAAACAGGACTTGACTCTTTCTTCTTTCTTCTTACTCTCTTTCGGGCCCTCATTATCGATTCCGAGGAAATTATAAAACGTTCTCTCCATCTCTCAGTTTCTTTCCTTCTCTCTCCCTTCTCCCTCCTCCCGTCTCTCTCGCTCATTCTGTTTCTTCCTTCCTCCCTCTCGCTCGCTCCTTCGCTCCGCTCCCGATTCCATATTCTCCGTCTAGTATTTCTTCCGCTTCCCCAACTTCGCCGTAACCCGATATTTCGCGTCGCAAAAATTTATTACGTCTTTTCGCGGATGCCGCGGTTATTGTATCGCTTCTAATTTATAATAGGCGGTGGCGGAGGGTCCAGTGCCTACGAGCGACGAAACTAATGGCTTACATAAATCAAAAGTCTTTCTTCGACCGTTTATCACGCGTTGACTGAGCTTATTTTCGGTATCCACGGTGGAGACATTATCGCCTATAAATTGTCGAAAGGAATTAGGGCGGGACGATATGGAAACCCTACACTGCGTTACTGACCTCTAAGTAATTTGACGTGGTGTGAAACTCACTACTTACCGGCATTTTCGTAGCGCTTTGTCGGAGGTATCGAGCAGTTTGGAATGTCCGATTGGAGCGGCCTGGACAGTTTCATTCGTTACATTTTTTCTGTTCTGATAAATACTCCGCAATTACGAAAGCGTTTATCGAAGAATTACGCGAAAAAGTGCTATCTATAATAACATTACTTTAAAAGTTGCAATTCCGAAGGTTCTATCGCGTATATTCAAAATGTAGAACGTTGCGGCGGCTGCAGACCAGTAGTGTACGCATTTATCGTCGGGTATAATAATAAGATCTCCGTCGTAAAGTACGGCTGGAGTAGTTGCAACGCCCCGAGGGAGCCGTTTTCACGGTCGTTATTAACACGTTACGGTCCTCTGTAACAATTTTCTGGACCGTTCCACTCGCCCGAGCTGAGATTTGCACGCGTTGTTTGACCGCCTTAGACGGATTGTTGTTTAAAACGGCGTGTAACTGTGCCGCCAACGAGAGTCTGTGTCGCACGGCGAGACCTGACGGTGACCCGGGGCCTGGAAGTGCGAGCCCTCGGTCGGGTTTCGTGACCCTCGCACCTCCAGAGGTCACTACACAAATCTCCTCGTGTTCGCTCCCCTAATCACAGTGGCCGACCCTATCATCCCGTTCCGATGGGCTTATCTATTTCTTTCTCGCTCTTCCTTTCCCTCTCGTTGGCCGGCTAATGACATCCCTCGCGGCTCCGACGCTATTTGGCTACACGTGAGAGTGAGCCAGCGAGTAAGAATGAGAATGACGGAATGAGAGGAGAGAGGGCTCCGTTCAATTTGTGCCAGAGCGCCAATTACAGTTCCCACCGCCGACAGCGCCCCTGTTCCCGTTCTCAGTCTCCGCGTTAAAGTCTCCTCCGAAACAATTCGGCACTTAGTCTGGCGTACAACCTTCAAAATATTTGTGGCTCCAGTATAAAAAATTTTGTTGATAACATTTAAAAAATGATATTAGTAAAAAATCTTTCGATCTAATTATATTTTATGAACGGCTGGTTATTACTGTTGTATAATTACTGCACCCGAGCTTGATTGGAAGTACTCAGGAATGACGTGGAGTCATAATTAACGACAGTTCTGCTCAACTGGCCCCGTGACGCAAGAATTCTAGTATCGACGTCTGTTCTGATCCACCGTTAAAGTCTCCCATCGCGTTAAAATCCCTTTAACTGTCTGAATTGTTTTAGACAAGTAAATTATCGATACGCTTTATTACGTGTCTAGGTGTCTTGTAAAGGAGTTTCTTTCAGTTTCTTTTGAATTTTTCCCAAATGTGTTGACTGATTTCAGTATCAGGGATTATACTTGTTTCGATGAGGAGTACAGAGGTGCCAAAAAACCGAGTCCTATTTCCCAACTTCACACCTTCGGTCCGGACCATTAAATTTTTTTGGGGGGTTCCGGCTAAAGAAAAACGACTTTCTTTTTTAACAACGGGCCCTTTCAAACTACCGGATAACCTTAACGGCTAGTGTTACAGCCATGGAGGAATCGCGTTGCGGTCTGGGCCGCGTAACCGCCGCCACCGAGGAAAAAATGTCTGCCCCTCCTTAAATATTCCCCCCCTTTGCCGCGACGCCCGAGGGAAACTATTAAGGGGGCAGGAGGGACGGAGCCGAGGAGCCGGGGGAAGGGACAGAAGTAATTTGGAGCTGGCCGTATTATTAGGAGAGCGGCAAATAACACGCTCTACCGGCCCAGAAAACAAAACCCACGACCTAATACACTTTGTGAAATGATAGTAAATAACAGCGAGAGGGTTCCAAGAAAAGGCGCTTCGTGTCCCCCTCTGTCGCCCCCTTCGGGCAATTAGAATTGGCCCCACTCGCGGCTACGGCCGTCGCATGCAGAGCAGCCTAACAATTTCTTGACTTACTCTCAAAACAGAAACGCGGTTTTAGAATTGCTTCCAGTGTTAATAAACATATACCCGTAAAATTATATATCGCATTAAACATCGTACGGGTCGGGGAATTGCTATAAGAGTAATTGACTAAATGATTGACATACCCAAACTGAAGAGAATTATTAGGCCCGATGTGAGATAGGAAATCGAAATACGGAACTACTTCATGGGCTCGGGAATGGGGAGGGGGCGTTATATAACAACGGTTAAGCCGAGTTACCAAACTCGATCCCCCGGGATGGTGGGCCGGGGGAATATAAAAGTGCGGCCGGGATAATCGTTCATGACAGCTTTGTCGGATTACACCGCCTCGGAGGCCTCGAAGGCCGTAGTCTCTCCACCTTTGAATTAAAGCGGTTATCACCTTGGACTTTTGTTGGCCCACGGCGGCTCTAAAGAATCCTCTCTTTCCGTGTAATTCGTGCGGCAGGGACGAATAACTCCTCACATCTGAATCAGTTCGAATTTAGCCGTCTTTATCCCTGTAATCAATTAAAATAACGGACCAAATTTAACTCTTGTCGTTATTGTAAGCTCCGGATGAAAATTCGAGTTGCGAGGGGAATGGTAAATCGCGCGTAAGCGTCCTTTACGGCGCAGACTGATACGGAAGTTGCATCGGCGGGGTAATCGGTTTTTCAATGACTTTTCTTTTATAAGAATGCAGCCTGTGACAACTCGCTTTGTAATGCAAATTGATTTCCTTGATATCCAAGGACCAAGGTGTTCAAGTGTATCATAGATAATTTTATTCATGCACCGCCTGGCGGTAGTCGCCGATTTATCTCCAGTTTCACTTTGACGGCTCCGTATAATCCAGGTGTGCGCCAATTGTTCTCTCCTGAACGAAGGAGAGGAGACCTGAGAGTCTCCGCCCGCCCACGCGGTCTACAACCGACCTCCCACTAATTCGTTCCCCCGAAATGTAGACTGAATACCCGGCGATTGGTAACGAGCGTTGTATATCAATTATCCTTGTTTATCGGCGATCCAACACACCGCCCGGAGAGTGCGAAGAGCCCACCGCCCGTGTGCGAGTGGGTTAAACTAAGTTTATAGTATGTATTACACGGGGTATTGAAACCGTGCCAAATTTAATAACACGCAGTTAAAAGGTTTTGTTGCTCAGCCGAGGTTCACCAGTGAGTTATTTGAAAGAACGTACCTCGCGAAATTAGTCTTGTTTTAGAAGCCCGCATTCTAGATAGTACCGTCGCCTCTCCTATATTCCGTTTTGAAAATCTGTTGTTATATTTCATCCCGTTGTCGTCTAAATGTCCACGTTTTTTTACTGTATCGTGTAACAAACATTTGTACGGATAGTAAATATCGTAGAAAACATATTAATTAGCGCCGCAATTTCGATTACATATTTTTAATATACGGTTTTGTAGAAAATCATCAATTTACCATTTTTCGGAGCAAATGTGTTATCGTCACGCGGACGTCGTAAAAAGAAAAAAAAAATTAAGTTAAGAAATCGGTTTGGATTCCCACTGTGAGGCCCACAGAAACTATAAGGGCGGAACGGAACGAGCAATTATGCAGAGGAGGAGCAGTAGGCTCTGGGAATTTACTTTCCCCCGGCTTCGGGTGATTTTTTTTTCTTTATTTTTCCCTCAGCATTAATAATTCGAAGGCACGCATCAGTGGGAAAGGAGGTTCTCACTGTGCGCGGCCCTAGGGACCTGTTTCTGCTCTACCCATTGGGGAATCTCATGGCGAGTAGTGGACAGCGGTATTAGTAGTAATGGTGTTCTCCTGGAACTGACTGTACATCCGCGTGTCGGTGGGCTGTCCTGAACTAGGGCCGGCAAGGACATCACAAATACATATAGATTACTAATATTTTTGCTAAAAATATTTAACACACTGTATAAATTTATATCATCGACCAGTAGGTATGTAAGGCCTAAATACCCTTCATTCGTCAGGAGCGTATAGCTACTACTACACGTTATAGTAACTGCGTGTGGGTCACGTTTTAATTTCATCTATAACGCAAAATGATGGATTAAACGTAAGATGACTGAACGTAATTTACCTCCTCTGGAATGTTAATCGCTAAAGAGAAATTTAAAAAAGAATGCAAAATCGACACAACGCAATTTAGTTTCGGACAAGGGCCAAGAAGGATTATAATTATCGGTCCGCTTTACCGCTCCCTTCGCCCTCCTCCCGGCTATATTTTTTCCTCGAGGTACAAATCCACTTTGTATTGATGCAGAACTTTATTATATTAGCGAAGGAGAAAATTAATTATCCGGGAGCGAAACGAGGTATTAAAGCGGGAGCAGGAGAGAGAGAGAGAGAGTAGAGAGAGAGAGAGAGGGAAGGAGAGTGAGGCATGTGTGGGCCTCGTATTTACGATTAAAAGGTGGAGGGGAATGAAGGTAGGGGGGGAGGGGAGTTTATTTATGCGGTCAAACAAGAAGAGACACGCGGACAGGGACTGCCATGTAAACGGCGGCCACCCCTCCGCCATTACACGGGCTTAAATATTAGTTTATGGGTCCGCGGAGGGGCGGGCGCCCGCACGCGCCGCCGCCCCCCGATTCCCCCGTTTCGAATAAACGCCCCGTCGGTCTGTCCGGGCCGCCGGCTCGTATTTGGAGGTGGACCGCCCATTGTTAGCCGGGAGGCCGTTGAACCGTCCCCGGGTGTTAAGTGAAGCGGCCGCGGACAGGACTTACGAGGGTTGTGGAGTGGAGCCCCCCCCCCGGCCACCGGATTAAGCCCGACACCGAATAATTCGGCTCACCGCAGTTAACGATTTTCAACACTCGTAAACTTTCCCTCGGCACGGGCGAAATAATTCGGCCGAGAAGCCCGCCGTACGATTTTTAGTGCTTTTATGATTCCGGATCGTCTTACAGAAATACCTGCCGGTGACAAAATTATGAGAAATGAAAAAAAAATCTCATAAATTTCTATTAATTTATGGTTCTCAATATGGGAACCCGTCATTAAGAATAATATAGGATGATCAAAATACTATAACGAGAAGTTTTTAATCGAACTCCCAGTCATTTATACCTAAGATAAATTGTTTAAAGTTTCACCAGGCTACGATATACTCTCCCACAGGGCCGGTCTTGGTGACGAATTCTGTCAGCACTGTCCAGACCGTGCCCATTATAGTATTGTTCATTGCCGATAATAGTTACGTGCAGTTTAAGGCAAAAGAAGGAGTGGGTTGAAAATTCCTTAGAGGAGCACAGGCTGAGTGGCATTGTCGGGAATGAAGACCGCAAAGTGGGAAAGCATAAACGGTGACAGGCGTAGAAGCCCCTAGGGTAGTGCTGGTGTTGTTTACCCCGTTCTTTATTATTCCAGGGATGTTGTCGGCTCTGGGCACGGCCGGGTTACGTATTGGAATCATGCACACGTATGCTCAGTGTCATAATAAGCCAGACGTGAACCGAGGGAGCCCACCGGGTAGAGAGGGAGAGAGAGAGAGAGAGAGAGAGAGAGAGAGAGAGAGAGAGAGAGAGAGAGAGAGAGAGAGAGAGAGAGAGAGAGAGAGAGAGAGAGAGAGAGAGAGAGAGAGAGAGAGAGAGAGCATTGTTGCCGTCCTCCTTTTTTGCCGCTGGTCATTTTACCCGGCGCGAAGGATAAGGAGCGCGGTAGTCGGGTGTAGCTCCTATCCTGTGTCGTTTAGCCAACGGAAAAATACCTGCCACTGTCACTAGTTTCAGTTGGAGCGGGAAGTTTTTTTCCACCCCAGGGCGTTTTTATGTCTCCAATACCACCGTTAAAAGTGTTTAATTCGTCCCGAGGATAACTGTCGAACCTCGCCTATAAATTCATTGGGGCGGCGACCCCAATCACTCTGGGTTCCCGAACCTAAGGGTCATTCATCCTTCGCGTTTAAAAGGAACTGCGAGGAATTCTGCCCGAATCCCGTCCTTCCCTTTAAACACTTCCCGCACGCATTTTATTCCTGGCCCCGCTGCCCAAATTAATTACTTTCGGCCGCTAATCTCGAGTGGACATCCGTTCGGGGCCGCAACAAGCATGCCAATACGAGAGGCGATAACAGTTCGCTTCAGAAAAACGTACCGTGGGGAGACTAGGAATACTAAACACGCCCCTCAAATAATGTGTTCATTTACTGAAATCTATCAAAAATTATATTAAATATTACAGAAATTACGAAAAATGTATTGCGTAAAATGCAATAAATAATACATTAGTTTATTAACTCTTATATTACGAAAGTCGTCGACCCCGCCTGTATGTAAGAAGAACCGAGAAGCCGCGTCCCGCGATAGGGTCTGTACCCTGCAAAAGAAAAATCCGTTTAATTTATACCGACTGTACCGCCGAGGGGCTGTAACGCTACGGTAGGTGGATGACGGTTGTCGGCGGCGGTGTTAGATGAGAGCGGGGTTGGGGGCGGCAGGGGGGTGTTAATGCTGGGAGCGGTGGCACTAAATCAGGGCTCCGTTGTCAGAGGTCGCGGGGGTTATGGAAGGTCGCTCGGCGGGCCTCCACCCACTCCGCGTCCTCCTAACAAGAATGACCTTGTGGCTCCCCCACACCCCGCTACACTCCCATGAGGGTAACCAACACCGTTATTAGCCTTGTCCACGGGCACGCACACACCCCCCGTCCCATATGTATCTCTACGCGTGCCCGACCGAGCTCGCCCGGTCCTCAAAACGTAATTTGGAAGCCTCGCTCTCGATCATCCGACCTCGACAAGCCACAAGACTACTCCCGATGATGTCATCGGAAGCCATTTATTTTAAAAAATCCATTAAACGTGGATATAGCCTCATAAATATGTTCGGCCACAATGGTATTAATCTTCTGTACGAGAAATCATGAAAGTACCAACCTGACACTGTTCGAAGGTGCTGATAATCAACTCCATTATCATAACTTCTCACGAATATCTTCAACATTTTTGATTTGGCAATAGGGCTCTTCATAAATCAATACAAAAAATAATGCGGTAATAATCGTTCGAGGGTTGCGCAAACCTATCTCGGAAGGAGAGTGTTCCCACCTTCGGTATGGGATTGTTCAACACGGACGGGCGGCCGGTCTCGTTAGGGCGTGAAATAGAGAACAACGATATTGGCAGGTGAACTTTAAAGCGGCTGGCCGTTAGAAACCGAAAATGTCCAAGAAAGGGGAACGAGGCCGGCACACGAGCGACACGACTGAGTTGTACCCGGTCGACTTCTCGAAGGTTGTGTGTGTGTGTGACAGGTGTCGCACCGCGGGGAAATACCGTCGCCGCCCATTTCCATTCCTCGCCGAATGACGGATGTCCCTACCGCTGGCAAAGCGCCCGACTTAACTGCGTCGGCGGGAGATAATGTTTGAATTGAAGTAAGAGTCGGTATTTAGGACTTTGTAATATTATGTCAAAATTGAGTTTTGCGCTGTTTAACGAGTCTGTCAAACAATTTTACAAGCTGGTAACGGTTAGATATTTTGAATATTAACTGCTGATTTATGTGTAATTATAGTACATTATCTTTGATGCTTCGCGTTCTACTATTTGAATAATTGCGATAGGCGCATATTTTACGCCTTTCCTTACTGCAATTATTTGTTCATTGTATTTTAATGTTAATAATATATATATATATATATATATATATATATATATATATATATATATATAGATTTATAGTACGTGATAATAAAGTAATTCCTTTATCTTGAATTGTAATGCTGTTTGTCCGGGATATCTCGATAATTATTCAATAAACCGATGCCGAGACTCCGTTCGAGGAGGGTTAGCCAAAAGTGGAGCCCCGAAAGCGAGGTCGGCCGGGTTTGCGGTAAATTGTCTATATAAACCGGGGGACAGGAAGACACGAATAATGGAGGCATTGTCCGAGAAAAGAGCGGATCCTTAAGCCGGCCAGAAAAAGGAGTAAGGACGACGGCCCGCTTATTGTGGCCGGCTCGGTTCGGCGAATTTCGGTTGAATGTGAAATGAGGATATACTTCAAGGGCACCCCCTAAGAGAGTCGCTCTCTTACAGGCAAAAGAATTTCGCCCCGAAAGAGTATGTGGAGTATATTTTTATGTACTTATTAATTTCGGGACTTTCGAATTTTTAAAGGCGACTTCTCCGCGTATCTTGCCTGCGGAAGGAAATCGGGAGGGCAGTGTTCCAACGTGGAAATCGAAGAAAAAGACCCGTATTATTACGAGACCCCCCCGCTCCTCCGAAAGAATAGGGGAACTCCTCACTCCTGTGCTCCTCCGCTGGGACTTGAAACTGAATTGAGTCGATGGTCTTATTTAAATTTTATTGCCTGGACGTCAATCAGTATTCAGACTGCATTTCAATCCCGGTGAGCGGCCCATACTTTAAGGGACATCGGCCGGCCCCGAAGGTACGGGGCGGGTGGAGGAGGGGGACGGACGACAATGTTGGGCCCAATATACGTGACCCTTTCCCATCGTTTAGGCCCTCATCCCTCCCACGGATTTATACACTCCCCCGATAATCCGCACACCCGCGACATTCCCCACTTTTACGTTTCGTGTATTTTCATATAATAAAAATTGGGACCGCGTTCAGTATTCCGAGTCTGGGCGAAACTGTTGATAATTAAGAAAGAGCCCGTTTATAATTTCGCAGAAACAATCGCGGCATTTATTAGCGGAGAATTCGTTGGGAACGGAGCTATTTTCGAGACAGTAATTGGCTGCAGGAATGAATGAAAATTGGACTGTTTTAGTTGATCGCGTGACATACAATTTCTTTTATTAGTCGGTTGATTCCAAATTGTGAGTTCATTAGCGGTAGTTACAATTTCTTTTCTTAATAGATTAAGAAATCTATTAAGTAGTCGAAGCGTTATTTTGTCGACCACGATGGACGCGTTTATGGATATATATATATATATATGTTGTCAATAGTTTACTGGGTCCCAACAAGCCGAAGATATGGGTCAACGATACGGTACAGAAATGGCCCAGTTTCTCGAGCGGACATATAAAAACTTAGTGCGCCAAGCAAACTATCGTCGAACATGAATCGTGGCGAGGGAAAGGATTCGGTTTTTTTTCTAAAACGTAACCCCCCCCTCCACCACCCCTTTCCTGGTTTGGGATGAGGCGTCGCGGTGGATTTTCGGCGTTCCTTTGGCCTTTGGCGGGGGAGCCGGGAGGATCGTGCAGCACACGCTATGTCGTGTTCCCGAATATTCGCCTCGTCGCCGGGAGGGGGAAGCTACTCGCCGCCAATAATTATTGTTCTCGCATGTTTCCGAGGAAAACCGAAAGCCGGAGTTGAACAAACAGTGGTGGGCTGGACACGCGAGCCCCGGCCGTGGGGCCCGCTGAAGGAGACATTAATTAAATGCCTTCGGCCCGGGCTCCCGTATCGCTCTCTCGCTCGTAAAGAATTCGGTACTTTTCGGCGCTTCTCTCGTGGAATTCGGCGGTTAGTTTTTTGCTTTTTGTTTTTGCTCCATTCGCCCGAACACAATTTTCAAACCCCACATTTTGAAACCGGGGTAAAACCGATAGGACTAGTTTTTGTCCGCACCACACACCGCGGAATGAATTTCCATCGTGCATACAAAGGTGACTCGGTATTACGACAATCTCTTGCCATAGTATGGCGACATTTTTTAGTCGATAAATAAGTTACAAGACGTAACAAGCCCTCGCGTATCCATCCGTGTAACTGTTGTTGACTAAAAGAAAGATAATAAATTTTTGTTAGCTGCTCGACGAAACGGCTCACGTGTATGAGACGAGGGTCGGTCCAAGGAACCCACACTGCACTGGCGCGCGTTTGTATGCGTACGTATGTGTCGGGAGACATTGCTGGAAGTCGACCTTTGGCCCCTTCCGGCTGGAATCTCGGCGATAGCGCTCGGCTTCCACTTAGCGCCGTCTCCTTGACGCTTCGGTGAAGGGTCAGAACCTTCGATATGACGCTGTATTTACCGACAAACCGCAGTTTTAAGACGAAGGAGGAATGTTCAGTAACCCCGTCCAAAGAGCCGAATGATTATACTGGATATTTTTACAATTAACCGCTTCTTATTTAAGTCAATTTCTTTAAACGATACGATAACTAATTGCATTTCTTTCTTTTTTCAGGTAAGGGAATACAAATATTATGACGATCCGTCGGTTTGGCCGATTACTCCAGTTGGGTGAGTGAAACCTTTGTGTAGTTTTAGAGTGGTTGTCCCGACGAGTGGCCGCTTAATGCTCGACTCCTGAGGAACTATCGCATCAAGATGAGTTATTACCCGGGGAGCCATTAGGATTCCGGGCATTTCTCCCGTAATTGTCGCCGCCGCCGCCAATCGCTTTTATTTCAATTGAGCACCGGATCGCGTGTCGGTCGGCCGTGTTTTATACTTAAGAGATATGTGTCGGACGCGGTGCGTTTCTTGCAAAGCCGGCCAAAGACGGCTTCATTTTCATTTCGAGTTCGAAACCCAAGTCGTGTCCGCTCTACCGGGGTAATTACCTCAATTTCTGTCGCGGCGTCGCGGCGCAATTTAAAACGTCGCGGCATTATATAATTGAACGACCCTTATAAAGACCTTATCGGTATCTCCGCTAGTATTTCATATAACGCGAGATGAACACGAGACGTGTTCATATACCGCGTGTAGGACCGGATTTTTTACTATGTAGGATCGATGGAATTTTATTTCTTTTCCTTTGCCATGTCGAGCACATAAATAAGAATTGCACTTTTGATTCTCGGTTTTAATTTATACTCCAGGAGCTTTAAAAATGTGTTAATTGAAAAAGATACCGATGATAGATACTACATATAGGGAGGCTGAGCTGTACAAGCGAACCACTTGTTTGTGGAACTCGCTTCATTGGCGAGAAGAAAGTTTTTATGACAATCGGCGTTATACTAGACGAAGGGGAATAGAAACTAGAGTTGACTGCGATGGCCTTAGTATGGTAGACGCCGATCATTCTTCCACTGCCAGCCACCACCACCCCTCCTCCCCCCTTGCTCCGGCGTAATAAAGGTGTCAATGCAATATTCTTGGAGCCGACCACAAAAAACCCTTAGGAACGCCATCTAAGAGGAGGGTCCGGACAGTACTATGGTGGTGGGGAGGGTATAAAACTCGGCTGTGGGAAGACTCTTGTGGGAAGTTGCGGTCACCCCGACCGGATGGGAGGGGGGCAAGTAATAGAAGCAGTACTAGTAAGTAGTTAGTTGTCGGTAAGTAAGTAGTGATGCCCCCGCGAGGAGGCAGCTTAGGAGCTTAGGGGAGCAGATTGGGCGATGAAGGGGGAGATGGGTGGTCGCCCTCGCCGGCACACCGGCAAAGATCGATATCGGGAACCGTAAATTGAAAGACCGAGACCGAAGGACTCTCTCGCTCTTTCTCTCTCTCCCTTTTTCTCGCTCTCGCTCTTTCTCTCTCTTCCTCACTACCTCTCTTTCTCGCCCGTTTCTCTCTCCGCCCGGGCTAGAAGGAGGTTATTTACTCCTGGAGACAGGGAGAAATAGGAGACGGACGGAGCCACAAGAGAATGAGAGATAGCCATCACGTCACCTTCACATGTACTCCCTCACTCAGCCATTCATTGCTTCCTATCACTATTACACCGAATACTAGCAATATTAGATTACTTATCCTGGCTCTAACAATAATGCATTTGAAGGATATGTTTTTGACAGGAGATTGAACGCGCATTCTTAATAGTTACCAAAATCCTACCCTCCGATATTAAATTTCGAATACCCGTGTGCTCTTCTGTTGAAGCCAAGGAGAAAAAACCGGCCAAGAGCGGAGATTCATTTCGTCTCGTCTTTGAGTGATTAATTGCTAAATATTTGCTGGTTATAATCCATCATCTTCAACATGCCCGATACGTTTGCAAGACATATTTGGAACCACCAGGTAGCTGTAATTTGGAGGCGAATTCGTATTTTTCCAAAATATTTCAGTTCACACACTCCAGCCTGTGTAGACTATTTTCTTATTCTGCAGTCTGAAGTAGAAACTGCGATACTGTGGTCGCCGACGGTCAGAATAGCTCTATGACCGCTTAATGCCGGTATGCGAAAAAATAGGTTAAATATTATGGCCATGAGTCACTGCCGCCGCCACTTCCAACATTCTATTTGCATCGGCTGTATTGTAGAATAATAAATCTGATATTTACTCTCGCGGACTTTTGTATTCTATTATGACAACGGGCATGAGGGATGTTTTTGAATGGGTTTTATTTCAAGGTTTACAATTATTTATTGTACAAGTATTGTTCCTTCTCATATAGTACAGAATCGTTGCATACGTTACATTCCCTGACTCATTTATTGCATTTCTGCAATTTGTACTTAAAGCGGTTTTCCTATGAACTAGTTTCAGTCCATATTGAAATATGTATAATTAAAATATTCGAAGTAATATAATAAAACAAATAGAATGCTCAACGCGCCCTCTGCACTTCTTTTACGGGCGGTAGCATTAGGTTGAACCTCTCAATCTCTGGCGTGACGCGGGGTTAAAATGGAAGGGGGCGAAGATCGGGTATCGCCGAATGATCGAAACTCCGCCAAGTGACCTCCGTAAATGCCTCGATATATCGTACGCGGGGAGTCTTGAATAATTGACAACTATAAATTGGCCCTTATACAATGCCCTCAGATCCAAACTAGAATGTACGGGCGGGGAAGGGAAGTGGAAAAAAAACCGCCTTCTGTCTTCTCATTCTCTCTCTTTCTCTCGGGTTCATTCTCTCCCCAAGTATCCGTCTCCTTCCTTCCAGGCCGGCTCCCGCCCCCGCCCCCGCCCGCAACAACTCGTCTCTTTCAACCGCCGAAAAACCCCGCCGCTTCTCTCCCATGCAAATATGAGAACGGCGGCCTTACCACCCCACCCCCACCAAGGAAAGATCCTTTATTTGCCTGCATTGTCTCGCTTACCGTATGTTCGACAAAACTCCGATATATTTCTTTCGCCGCTGGTTTTCCTCCGCTTAAAACCTCCCCGCCATCCCCTCTTCGCGGCTATTCGTTTAAATCAAGCCGCCCCTCGAATAAATTCGATTTATACAAAAGGCCTTGCTGCGCCCCTTCATCGGCCGCCGTCGCCCTTCGGCGCAGAGGTCTTTGTCTTGTTGTCCGGGGAGTGTCCTCACCCGTCCGCCGGGCCCTCCGCCCCAAAGACTTTATTCCGCATTGATATTTATCGGTTTGACCGTCGGGCTCAACTCATTCAAGTGAGGTAAAAGCCACTGAGTGTGCAATTAACAGAAGCCGAATTTAATTAATAAATCCGAAACCTTTAAAATAAAATTGTCGCTTTGTTATGTTGAAATTCAATACGACAGAATTTTACATGCACTATTGGATTCTATACTAAAGAATACCGCGTTCAAAATATAGACATCAAATCATTCAGAATATCTTAGACATGATTTAGTGTGACATTTGTATTCATAGAGCGAGTGCAATACGCGATGTGTGTATTGTTGGCTTTGAAATATTTTAAGCATTCGCTAGCTGATATACCCGTTTGACCTGTCGAGGATCCACTTTCTTCTGTTTCCTTTAACGCCGCCCAGTTCACCGTTTCTATCGCCATTATGCGTTATTATGGTAATAATTTTCATCGCTAATAAGGAGGCCCGCGGCCGTCGCCGGGCTGGGCGTGTTTTCCCCTTATGTTCGGTTAAGAAGAAGAAAAAAAGTATTAAAAAAAAAGGCCGTATTAACATTTGTAATTAACTCACGTCCACGCCCACCATTGTTTGACTTTACGTCATGCAAAGCCGATGCCTCCTTCACATTGCGATGGGCACTATGCGAGGTCTATCGGAGAAGACACGCGGATTATTCTCGATACAACGTTGCATAATCTTTTCATCGGCGATGGTTCAGTTATTGTAAAAAAAAATTAGCGGTGAAAATGTCATTTCGCTTTAGTGTAAATTAAAGTTCATATATTCATTTCGGCGAACGAAAATGTATAATTATATAAGAATCTGCAATTTGCGATATAGGAGGGTACCAACTTGGTTTAGGACTAATATGGGATGGGAAGAATTCGATGCAGGAGAGGTTTATTTATGTTACGGTTCATCCAGGCGCGGATTAATAATTATAATTGGCAAACCACGAATCATCGGGAAATCTTTGAAAAAATTGGATCGGCCCGCATGGCGTCAAGGTTCGAAAAAGAATTGCGGCAGTGAGAGTGGATGGCCGCGGCCGCGCACGTAATGTTTCAATCGGTGGCCGCACAAAGACAAATGTTAATGCCCGGCGCTGTATTAATCAAAAGACACGCCCTTGCCAAGTAATATATGGTTAAAGTTGGCCGTGCATTAGTTAGGCCCGGCTAGGGAGGAGCGAGAGAGGGAGAGCGAGATAGGAGCGAGAGCGGAGGAAGAAGAGGGAGAGAAAGAGAAGAGAGAAGGTTCACGTTACCCGGGGCCCCGCTAACTGCAGCCCCGCAGTTCAACCCAAGTTCAATGTCCATATAGAGGGGGGGCCCCCCGTGTTAACAGGCGACTCGTGTACGAAGGACTCTCCACCAGATATACTGCTAGACTCTACTTTACTTTACTACTTCTTTATAAAAAGAGCCGCTTTGGCTTCGGCCCCACGTCCCACTTGTTGTTAGCTAGCGCGTTCCGGATTTCAGCAGGCGGAAAAGAACAGAAAGGACGAAATGAGGCCAACAACATCAGGAACAATGTTCAAATACAAACGGCCCTCCGCCCGTTGGACGGAGTTGCGCGGGGGAAAAACTCGACCGGTACATGGAAATGTTCGCCATTTCATGGAAGCGAGTAATAATTAGCCGTCAAGAAAGCCGGATGTCAATCCGGAGAAAAAATTCACAAAAACACTGGAGAGCATTGAACTATAAAGAATAAAGACCCTAATGACACAGAACTCTCCTAATATTTTATCAGGATTTTTAGGATCCAACAAGTATCCTACGTTGGATGTATCAAGTTATCACCGAGCGAAGGAACCATTTATGGGAAGGAGCCAGGCATTTCGGTTTCGCAATAAAGTATAGCGTTCGAATACCGAATCTCCATTCGGGCTAATGTTGACAAAGTGCTCGATCGAATACGATTGCGAAATATCGGCTGGGGCCTACAGCGATGGGAAGGCCGGTCGGTGCAAATACATTATTTTACGACCTCTTTGCATATATAACATTGGCGAGAGCGGGCGCCCCATTCAGATATAACATATTAGTTTCGTCCTTCTGTCGGCCAGATTTACAAGGGGAGAATGTGCTATCGAATAGCCCAGTTAGCGGGCCCTAGGACAACAAGCCTATCCATTTATGAAGGCCCTAACTTGTTTGGACATTAGCGTGAGATATATTTCTTCAATAAGTTTTATAACAGCTTGGAACATTCGGAGGTTGATAATTTATAAAAAGGGAAGGGAGAGGGCGTATTTTTAGCAAAAGGCCGAAACCGTGATTTACAGACTGAAAGGTAACCGGGCGCCGGGTCAACGGCCGTAACGCGGGGGCAGCACGTTAATCGTTTAATCTCGATTGGGCTCTCGGATTTTGGGGCGGGCCACCCCCTGTGTGCGTGCGTCTCATTAGGGCCACCTCGAGGGGGCTCCTTGTTAGCCGTGGGGCCCTTATCTCTCGCCCCACTCCGACTCGCAAATCACCGCCGGCCACCACAAATTAGCGCCCACCGTATACCAACTTTCTATTCCCCCCTTCGTCTTACATGTAAATTAAACGGTTGGCTATCCCATTGTTGTACCAAACCACCCCCAGCAACCCCGGTCACTCCTAATTTTAACTATTTATAACTATAGAAGCGCCGCGATACACAGGACGCGATAAGGCCAACCTTCCAACCCCCGTCTGACCCCCAACAGTGTTTCGCTTGTGTTCCCCACAAAACTTTTAGACCATAAAACTTTCATATACAGGTTTGAATTACATATTACCAAAGTTCGAATTAATTTATTGGATATTTCAGTTAACTGTCTTAGAGGAAAAACGCGCTCGTTAGTGTCACCCTTCTCCCGCCTTCAAAATTCACCGAATTGCACAGTATTAGAGCAAACGGGTCCCTTCATCGACACGCCTCGCTAATTTACGAGCGACCGAAACCGGTCTAGTATAGTACACTTAGTAAGCTCCTAGTGTCAAAATTATCGTAAGGCGAAAGAAACTCATCGGGGAGAAAACGCAATTATTAGTGTCGCCAGTCAGTCCCCCATCCTAAAAGATGCATGGAATTCCTGTACGAGCGATTAAGCCTATTGCCTCGTTATTAAGGGTTGGAGGAGGTTGGTCTTCTCGTCGCGTTATTTTAACCACTTATAAAAGTATATTAGACGGCGGGCCCGCTCGGAATTGTGTTTAAATTGAGGCCGGATGGAAAAGAGGGCGGTGGTCAAAGGGCTGAAAGTGGGCCGTTATTGTGGACGGTGGGCTGGCCCTCCCTCCTCCCTCTCTCCCACCCTCCCACCCTCTGTTCGCCGCTTGTTATTCGGTGCACGTTGCACCCGACCGCTCACATCTTGAAAGCGGCTCCTCCTCTCCCTCCTCATCTAACTTCACACACTTTACAGCCTCCTCCTTTGTGAGCCAACCCTGGACATAAAACTCCCAAAATCGTCTTTCGGGGCATCGTCCTTCCCCTTCTCGCTCTTCGTTTCGTCTCCCGTTCGCACAGCTTTCCTGCGAATATTCCCCTCCGAAACCTTATACATTCGTACGGTGCATGCTCGTTAATTACATTTCAGCTATTGTACTCCAGTATAACTCTCATTCTTATAAAACCTAGAATAAATATAATATGTCCTATATAGATAAAAAATGAACTGGCTAACACGGCGGAATTCGGAGAGTATTTGAACAGATAATTGATATTTTAGTTTTGAGAGAGCATTCTCATCTAGCGACTACCACTCTACCCTGTGAATTCAAAACTCCACGATGGTACCCCCACCGAAGTTAGATAGACCTCCTTAGATATTTCCCTCACGTATATCTACCTGGTATACACTTAACTTCCTTTCTGTCTCCCCCTTCCCCTCGTGATATCTTCCTCCGTTCTTCCCAGCCCCATCCCCCTTCTCCGACAAACATTAATTATCGTTTTAAGTACTTTATGTTTTTTGTTTCACTATCTTTCATTCAACGAGGGACATAAACTATTGCGTCGTATCCAATTAAACGAGGAAACACGTGTACGAACAAAGCCCCATTCCCTTCGGATCGAATATGTCGTCGGTCCGCTCTGAAACGAATATGAGGCGGCCTTCATAAATGCGTTTAGAGTAGGGTGTAAAAATATGGAATTAATTGTTCCGAATTAGGACTTGTGGGGGCTGTTAAACGATAAACGTCCGGGAGATATACACCTTCATCCGCTGGGCCGGCTCCACCCCGTCCGGCTCTCTCGTCTGTAAAAAACCGCTAGGCCTTCGACGGTATTATAATTCTGAGCGCCCCGGGTCAACGCTTCAATATAGCAGCCGGCGAAAATTACCGCACTTCGAGGAATGTTTCGATAATTGTTCGGGTCCCAGTAATTTATAACCGACGTGCAGTCACATCAAAGAGAAAATTATAGGGCAATAAAAACACAATTTAATTTCAAATTTCTCGACGTTCCTCCGAATCAGTGAATACTTTTAACAAACAAATTCCGATAGTGTGGAGAATTGTGTTGTTCATCCATTCCGTATGGCCTGCCGTAGGCTCTCCTCTTGGAACGTGAGTTTGCTGGTCCCGTACACCGTACATCTCCGGTGTCCCCCGCGGGGAGTAGTACTGAGTATGACGTCACTACTATCCGTGTCCGCAGCAATAAGGAACGCCTTGTTTGAGTAATAAGTTTACAATATGTTGATGATTTGAATTAATCCAAAAAATAATTACCGCTTCGGAGATGTCGATCGTGTGAGATCACCCTTTTCGGCCCGTAATGGAGTTATAACTATTCTACGTTTGACCGATGTCGAGAAAATATATTCGGCAGGGAAAGAATGCCCGCCGGCCGCTTCGGAAACACAAAGTCGGGGGGCGTGTGGGGAAGGTGGAGGTGGAGGTGGAGGGTCCAATTGAGCGAATCCGGCGAGGCCGGAATGTATTTGGACTTGAATAAAACAAGATAGGGAATTCCGACGGGGCCCCGGCCCGCTCCTTGGACAATGTCCAATTTAAGTTGTGAAAATGCGGTTTCGGCTACTTACACAAAATCAATTAGCGGTTCTAGTTACCTGCCCACTAAATTGAGCGGCCCTCTTATGAACTTATGAGACTCCTCCTAATTGGATCTCTCCGATATATTTTTTACTCCATTTCAGTATCTAGCACAGTATTATAATAACAACTAATTGATTTAAATAAGTATAAATAAACACACTTTATTCGTGTACATTTTTTGTACACGAAAGGAGGAGTCACACTGCGTTTTTATATTCCTTCAATTGCGAATTCACTGCTTTCTCCTTAAGGGAGAAAGCCGACGATATCCGTATCGTAAATGTTTACCCGCGTACAAGTTTTTCCCGTCTGAATTACGGAGTCAAAGGTGAAGTAAGCTCTGAGGGTCTTCCACGGCGAAGGCTTTATAGACATACGAAAGGTCGTGCGATGGATGTATTGGGTGTGTGTGTGTGTGTGTGTGTGTGTGTATGGTGTGGAGCGGCGGGTAGTGCATGTTTGTTGTTTAGCACATTGCTTTTATGGCCAGATAAAAGACGCTGTTTTATGACGTTGATTTGCTTCCTCGCCTCTTTTATTTTTTATATGCCCTCCTCCTCCTCCTCCTCCTCCTCCTCTGTGCCCCGTTCGACACCGGTCCGGAGGTTGTACCGGTTTCCAAACTTCGGTTTACGATATGGCCGTTCCGAATTATAGTTTTGTTGGGTCAAAATTAAAACACGGACCGCGGATTCAGCACTCCGCCATTTAGTTTTTAATGTTTTAATGGTTCGTATAAAACGGAGCGTAACGGTATTAAGGCCGCTGTTTTCTGTAATGAACGATTTTATTGTACTTGGTTACTAAATATCATCACTCTTGTGAGTTTCAGCCGTCGGAATTGAAGTGTTCGTAACCTTCAGGATGTAAATAAAGTAAAAAGTAATAAAGTAAATAAATATTTATTTTATGACACCTAACAGCCTAGTTCAGCTGTTTCATTATCTTTCTTCTGCAAACAACGGTTCAAAATTGCTCCCAGTTCTTGTTTTGCAAGGTTCTTAGGCGGCGAAATCTCTTTGATGGCCGTTTTTTTTTCATAGAAATTAATATAGTTGCGACTAGATCAACTTGGTATTTTATATCCTTCCCGATAGATCCATACAGCCGGCCTTTTCACGACAGGCCAATTATACTATTGTAGAATAATTTATCGAGAATTTTCCTCCTTTTTTATTGCGCAATAATTTCCAAGAACTCACCTACGTGCAAAACGACCTTTCAGGTTGGCTTATACTGTATATTTAATTCCAGTGAAATACGTAAATATAAATGATGGAACCGTACTCGAGTGAAACTGAGAGTGAGTGTTAATTAGGCTAAAGAGAATGGAAACAAAATAGATTGACATAATCTATAGGAATTTTAATATTATAATACATTATGCCCACATATAAAGGTTTTAATGGCAGGATCCTTGTCTAAATTAACAGCGTATTTTGTCCGCACTCCACAAGTCTGTATTAAACTCTAATGCAAGTATTCATTGGTTCCTCTATCTGATATATCCTTTATATTGACTGGATTAAGGTTATTCGCAAAATTCCCATAGATTTTATGTTTTCGATGCGATTCAAGCTCTTTCCTCTTCCATTGCTAAAGCAGACAGTTCAACGAATTGCAGTAAATATTAATGTACAAAGAGTATCTGTTGAAAAACATATTGGATCCGACTGTTACATATATGGATCTAGTGAACTTCCAATTCTAGTTCTTGCTTCCCGTACATAAATCGATAGCCAGCTGAAACATAGAAGTAGCGGACAGTTAAATAGCCGGTCGGATGTTTTCGCGATTTTAATTAATTCGATGTATATTGCGCCATTTCTGTACACACGACCGGTCGAGATATTGGAGTAACGGGAACGGCGAAGGAATAAAAGGAGTCGAGATTCATTACTGAAGCCTTTCAATAATAGACCATAATACAGAACTGCCGATAAAAAATAATTGCAAAGGGCCCATTTCTGCTCTATAATTGACGACGAGAGTTCAAATTTACGGCGGTTTTATGACTAATTTAGAGGCATGTCGGGTATTGGCTCTAAATTACGCGAATGTTTCGCGAGGGTGTTCGATTTTTGTTGAATGGGCGGGGATTATCGAGGCGACGTTTTTACGGGACGACAAATAACGGCCGGTGATATAATAAAAGTTTCTCAATAAAATTTATGGAGGTCATGAAATAAAAGTGTGAAACATCGGTTCATACGTTGTCAAATATCAATATATATAAAGATTGAATATATTATACAAACCGTGTTCTCGCCCGGCCAAATGTTAGGTCCATTGAGTTGGGATTGTTACTATAATTTTTCCATTATTTATCCAGTGTGAGACAATATTCTTCGACGTGTATAAGGTGGGGGTATACTTGGTATGAAAGCATTTGTTTTCGATAATGAAAATGCCGATACGCCCGAAAGCACTAAACGCTCAATAATTTATACAATTTCGATTCGCATTTCGAACAGGACTCGATTCGGAGCGAGGCAGTTCATAAAAGGAGATTGTCCCACCGGAGGTGGTACCGGCCGTATATCTCATACATCCGAGGAGGCGGCAGAGGGTCCTGGGGGGATATGAGCGTAATGACGGGCCCGTCATGAAAATCGTAAACCGACTTCAGAGAACGGCGATACAAATGCAAAATGCGTTCTGATTCCGGGCCGATGGGAGACATAAGAGCGAGCTTTCGCAGTGTCCCTCCCCCCACCCACAGGGGGAGAGACAGAGCCGTCGCCCGTTTAATACGCCCAGTCCCTCCCTCTCGATACCACAAGAATATATACGCAGTTTCAGAATCTTTCCTCCACCCGCTAAGGATGGGACAAGCGTTTTAGAAACTCCGCTTTTCCACTGTCGACGACTAATTTACAAGCAGTATTCTTTCTTTCCTTCAATCCCACTCCTCGAACCGTATATTTTTTTCCGTTATTCGACTTTTTTATCTGTAAACTGTATGCTTCATCTGAAGCCGACACGAGCCATATTGACAGAAGCTAGAACCAAATTTGCGAGTTAAGACAGCCATGACGATATGCCAAAACCGTTATTAATACTTAAGTATAATTTCATTGTGTTCGTAGTTCTTGCTCCGTTATGAATACATTTCGTTGATAATCCTCTTCACAGTTTTTGATTAGTTCCACAGTGAAGTTCGATCTGCCGCTCGATTTAACTATTTCGCCCCTTTAATTAAAAAATTGATTACAGCAGTCGAAATTGACAAGTTAACTCGCGATTCGTGTTGAATTTTTTCGTATGCAAACGAAACGCTCGTTTCTTGTTAAAGGAAGAGAGTTATTTTGGATCTGAGGGGGACTAAATCTTCTGAGAATGGAGTCGGGGTCGAGCAGGAGCGGTTGACGAGGGTGTGCGTGGGCGTGGAGGGTTGGGGCCGGCCCCTCGGGCTCTACCGGGACCCACGTCGGACGGAACATATTTTAAACCTAGAAAAAAATTCCGTTCAGGATCCTCGGCGACCATTTTATAACCGATATAAACCTCGGTGCCGGGCGTACCCGCAGATGGAAAATTAAACCGAGATATAATATTCCATTTTTATTTCGGTTATTATATTGGTCGGAACTGTTGGAAACGAAAATTCGTGCCGGAAGTTCCGTGTCACGATCCCGGCATTTATTTTTCGTAGTACGTAACTAAAGGGAGCAGGTTTGTCGCTGGAGCGCAGTAGAGTTGATTTGCTCGTTTTGCCCGCTCGGTACTCTTCTGCCGCGTGAGCCCGTGTGCCAGTGTGATGGTGTATTCGTGTGCTACAGTAGAATGTAGCAGGGTCAGGTGGTCCACGGTGGCGGCCGAGTAAGACAACTCCCACGTAACAATACGGGGCGTCCACACAGCACCGTAATTAAGGCCCCACGGCGACTCCTGTGCAATACTTTATGAAAACAAAAGGAGAGAGGGAGAAAGAGCAAAGGAGAGAGAGAGAGAGAGAGAGAGAGAGGGAGCGAGAGGAGCGGGAAGGGGGGGCCCCCGTGTATCTGCGGTAATTATCTGCTCGGGGCCGGGGCCCCCCTCGAGAATCGTGCCCGCCGACTAGCCTGGGCTAACGATATGCAAAACAATGCGAGTACCAGCAAGACTAAGACTAAGACTAAGGCTAAGGCTAAGGAGGACTAAGGCTGGAAGCCTAATTATCGCCCGTGGATCGTGTCCCAGGGCTCATTACTGACCCCCGCCCCTCCGCCACCAACCGCTAGGTCGAGCAGGCCACAATTGTGTCGACTCCCTTGGGCCCCACCACCCCCTCCTCCCACCCTTTGGTGCTACTGGCAAACCCCCAGTCCGCATTAAGAATATCCTTTGAAATTCTAGATTGCTTTAAATAAAGCCGTCCGAACCGACACCAGACAGCTATACTGAAACTACTTCTTAACCGACTGACGTAAGTCTCCTTTTGTTCGACTGTGTATCTTATCCTCGCCTTTACGGCAGTTCTTATTCTATCCTCTCTTTTTTCGTCCAAATGTCTTTTATAGTCTCCCTGCGTAAGCATTCCGCCATAAATATTTTCCAACGTTAAGAAAGCGGACGGAGTAGGTTATTTTCAGGTTTGTTACGCAACAGAGATCGTAGAGGAAAACGAGGCGGATAGAAAGAAAAATCAATATTGGGCGCGCGAGGTGGGAAACTGTGAAAGCGATGCCCGCCGATTTCATAACAGCGACTCGGTTTGGGGTCAGAGGCCGAGCCAAGGGCCGAACATAAAACTGGTATGCACTTGTTCCACTCTTCCTGGCCGGCACGTTATGCAACAACACTGCGCCTTGACTAGAGCTCACCCCCACCAGCCGCCATTCCCTATTTGGCGAGCCTCAATGCGCTCATATCGCCAGCACAACAAACCCACCGTATAGTCGCCCCTTCCAGCCGGCCTTATGACTCATAACTCCAGTTGAACCCAGCTATTAATTGCCCATCGTACTACGCCGACGGGCCGGTGAATTATGCGAACGTTCTCTGACCCGCATTTCCGTATTCGGGAAACGAATTTGGGTCATAACGCACCGTTTGAAATGTCAAAACCGTAAAAAGGCTGATAGAAACACTAATCTTATTATTTAACTTTCTGTGAGTGGTATTACGCATAAATTTATCAAAAAGTGATAAACTGAAAGCACTCTCCAAGCTACTCGCCATAGGAGAACCATTCTGTATTACATTTTGACACTAGTTTTTGCCTGGAATCTCTGTTAAGATCTGCTTACGATATTCGAAAATTAAAACACCCGTATTACTCAAATAAAACTGTTTTATGAAAAGAGGCTTACAGTGTTTATGTCGTACTGAGAATTCCGTATATTTGAAACATCCGTTATTTAATGCATAGTCACTGCATCAAACTTTAAGAGCGAAGGTATATTTTACGGCTAATTTATGGACGGGGACGCTTTAGAGATAGCGTATTTAAAACCTACTCGCTTCATAATTTGGCATTCTAAACGTTGTCCGGGGGGTGCTTTTTCCAGCTCTCGTTTTTCCAGAATACTGAGTCATAGGAGCCAGGACACCCACAGACTATCTTCATGATCTCGCCGGTATTTTCCCTAATGGGTCGAGCTGTCCGACCCGCGCCCCTCGTCCCGCTTTCTCGTCCCTAGCCGTCGCTTCAATTGCCCCCGGAGCGGGCCTATTTTCTCCAATTACCGCGTAAAGCTCTTAGCAAGTTACCGTCCTTTGGCACAAGAAGCTTATTAGTATAACTCCGAGGCTCTGCCCGGTTTTTAAAGCTCAGTTGTGCTCGCGCGTACTTTTATTAGCCTCCATTAGGACGAGGGACACTCACTGTACCTACCCGGGTACACCGACTATAAGTAGTCTCCCCCCAATTGCCAACTCCAGTCGAATTCTATCGTTATCAGATTATAGAGAATGATTAATTCCTCTATTCAAATCCATATTTTATAGTAAAATGGTTTTCTATATATTCAGTTACCAAGAATACAATGACAATGAAAGGACATAAATATCAGTAATCATTGACGTAGAGTAATATTACGTGGTTGACATTGTTTCCAATTTCTTCACATCCTTATCCCGCTTTTAAGAAAGATTCTATCCTCGGAGACCGTATTATACTCGGGTGCACCACAGAAATGTGAACCTTCCGGTTACTCTAGATTCCCCGGGGTGGGGCCCGGCCTACTACCAGATAATGGTACAGAGCTAGGCACTTACCCCGGGACCTAATTAATCCTGTAAAGGGGCCGAAGGGGCGAGGTAAAAAAAGAGCCTAATCACCGGCGGAAGGGGTGGTGGGCGGGCCCATCCCCCTACTGCTACCATCCTCTTCGATTAGAGGCCCGGAATAAATCATCCCTCCGGAGGGAGAAACCAAGGCTTGCCAGGTTCGAAGGGGAGAAAAAATAGGCATTTCGGCAACCTCTACGAAATTGCCTACGACCTCTACGAAAAAATAGGTACCCTGCAGGTCCGTTCACTCTGGGCAAGACCTCGTGCGCGGACACGATTTTTGAATAGACCCGTGGGAGCGCAGTTCGAGCCCGTCATGGCGGACCGAATATCGCACGGACGAGCCGAGAGAAATCCTACTTCGGTCCCCGATAGTTGACCGATCTGCCGTCATAGTTCAACGGGTCCGAAGCCTCACAATCCACGACCAAATTGCCGTCGATAATTCTGTTTAGAAATTGACGCCTTCACTATACTTAAGTGAAAGCTCTCCCCGCGTATTGGTTCGATGTGTTGTTCACGATTTTGGCTCAACATTTGTATTACTGATAAAATATTTTCGTTCGAAACCTCGCAATCCTCCAGCTGTGTGGGCGATTTGTCCTCTCATTGTTATGAACGTCACGAGAATGTCGACTCTCCGATTCCCCTGAGACTTATTGGAGGGGTCGACAGGAGGGGACTTGGCAAAGTAGCTGTCGTATCGCTCTCGACATATTTATTTTCTCGTAATTTGAAGTGCGCGTCCTTCGCCTTTTATGACTGTCGGCCTCGGCCGGAACCTCAGAGGGAGTTAGTTATAAGTAGCGGACCCGTCTTAGCGACCGGCCGGGTTAAATTAGTCGTCGACTCGTAAAACGATCGGTCACGCCTCACGTGCTCCCCTGTCGTTTTCCCGCGGAGGGGTTCTCCCCTTCTACCAATTACTGTGTCCTTATAAATGGTTAAAGGCATCCAGAAAAGTCGAATAGGCCCATGCTCCTGTCGATGCGTAGCATTATAAAAATAAATCGTACTCGCGGTACTGCGACTGATCACTTACAGCGATAAACATTTCACTTTATATTCCTGGATGAAATTGTAATACGTTCTCGAATTTCGAATCAATAGTAAATTTAGTGTTTACAGATTTGAAATGTCCGATGAACAAAATTATCCTAATAATTGATGAGTATGTAAACGCACCTCGACATTCGCGAAAAATACAACCGGTAAACTGGCGTATATTGCCATTGCCTTCTTCAGCTCCACACCCGACCATAATTACTACCCAAAATGGCCGCTCATCAGGAGGGGTTCCACTGAGGGACGAGGAGGAGGGGAAGGGAAGCAGTAATTAATGAGACCTCCTCCTTCTGGCTTCCCTCCCCCTCCACTACTCTTCCCAACCACCCTCCTCAAGACTCTCTCATTCTCACTCTCTCTAACTTCACTTCTCTTCATCTTCCCGGTTCTCTCCCTCTCTCTCCATTTCTCTCACTCTCCCTCTCCCTCACACTCCCTCACCCTCCCTCACTCTCCATCTCTCTCCCTCACTCTCTCCTCTCTTTCATTCGCTCTCTCTCTCTCTCTCTCTCTCTCTCTCTCTCTCCCTCCTCTCTCGCATCCACTGATTGGTTTTTCCCTATCTACCGCTCTTATCTAATATTGTTTCCGATAGCACAATTACCCGACCACAGAAAGAGGAGGCCTCTCCGTTCTATAATAATTAAAAAAGATACTATAGGGAAAAAAAGGACAAAAGAGGTCCCCGTAATTCAGAGCTTAGTGGGCGTGTCGGTGGAGGGAGGCCCCGTCCGCGGTCAACCCCGAATCGGAGGCTCTACCCTATTGGGATTATCGCGGATCGATTTACACCTTCATCCCTGGGCAGTGCGCGTCGGGAGAAATGCTCGCTTATAATTACCCGGCGGTCGGTAATTGCCAATAACGCGAGAGCCCCAGCGCCTCTCCATTAATTACGCTTCGAGTCCGGCGCGGCCGCCCCGGTCCCATTCGAACGTGCGCCGAATTTATTTATTGGACTCGCAAATCAAAGTCCTTCTCTCACTCGCTCTCCCTCTTTCGCTCTTTCTTTCTCTTTCGGGAATTTTATTGCGGAGGGGATGAAACCGACGATACGCCGCCCGGCTCACTCCGGAATTAGCCGTTTCCGTTCGATTGAATCTCACGTAATAACTTACAACTCTTATACCAATAAACGATGTAATTTTAGATACGCTTAGGGTTGGAAAAAATATTATTATTTCCAGGCACCCGACCCGAAGGATAAGAGGAATTAAAAATAAAGAACGGAAGTATTCGACAGAGAAGAAATATTAATTAAACGATTATAAACCGAAGCGCGATAATTTTCTGTTACGCATTTTTCATCAGTAATGCAACGGACTCAACGTCGGAAAATATGTTCGGCTTTCCAGAACCGCGTAGAATTTACATAAAAATACTTGGGGACTGCGGTGAGATCTATATATAACGACGGGGCACATTTGGGATTCAGAAGGTTGGAGTCGGAGCGAGAACTGGTCGGCCGGGTGGTGTATTTAGCTAAAGTATCCAAGTTTCGAGGCGGCCGGTCCGTCTCCCGAACCGGGTCTCTAATTACAATCGACCCGTTAATGAAACCCAAAACCGAGGGACCCACCGGTACCGGAGTCGGCACAAGGGGAGGAAGCTTACTTTGAAGGCGGGTGATAAATTTGTCATCGCCAGAAATTGCTGCGGGGCCATTTAAATGGAAATTCTCATTTCGATGTGAATTCCATTACTAAGAGGGGTGTTATTTATTTGACACTATTAACGAACACTATTCAACCCGTGGGAAGTATTCTTTCGAGCCGATTAGCATTTAGCCGATTTAATTAATTCTGATTTGTCTCCGGGGTTTACGTAAATTGTCACCGCTTTCCTCGGGAGAAGGGAGACCGACGGACCGGACTTATTTTCATTTGGGTTTATTTCACCGGCCTCGCCCGAACCTCATACGAGAGCCACTCGCGGCCGCTGTAAATTCGAGCGTGTAGGCTGTAAATACCGCGCACTGCCCATCCGAATGGTATCTCCAGTGCGCTCCAGTCGGCCTCATTTAAAACGCGTGTACGCCTGGGTGTACACTTCCAGTGTCATAATTTGAAATTAACATAACGAGTGTGCCGGGGAAACTCAATGCCACGGGCATTTCCCAGTGTGTTGCCATCATTCTAACGTTCGGCTGCCTGAGTCGAGAATTTTCTTCACCGAACGGGCCGCGGGGATTGGCTACCTTGTCCCCCATAATCGGCCGACGTTCGGGCTAATAGCGACACGAGAGAAATCTCGCATTGCACATTCCGAGCGCGGTAAAATATGCGATTGGAATGCCCGTTGGACGACGCGAGTAATCTCCAGGACGAAAGCCTGACGAATTAATACAGAAGTCGGGACCGAGGGAGCTTCCTGTTAATCGTCGGTAAGATGATTCCCTACTTTGAAAATAGCGAGCGGGAGAGCAATTTCCGCGACTCCTTTCCCAGGCGCTGCGTGAGCCGACCCATTAGCCGGCCGGACTAAATACAACTCCTATTCGGGTCTGGCTTCGAAAATTGTTTTCGAAGATATTTTCTTGACCCACGCAACCTTCCTCTAATTACGCTCGGGACGATTTAGGAG
This sequence comes from Lethocerus indicus, assembly GCA_019843655.1. Classification (NCBI taxonomy): domain Eukaryota; kingdom Metazoa; phylum Arthropoda; class Insecta; order Hemiptera; family Belostomatidae; genus Lethocerus; species Lethocerus indicus. The sequence goes on from JACDQD010000006.1 coordinate 21,166,691, forward strand.
TGGCGTCCGAAGGCAGTTTGAAATTTGTCAGGCCCAGTCGCTTTTAAGAGTAATTATTTTTCGTGTCCTACTCTGTCGAATTCCTTTGGACGTAAGCCAGAACACCGTTCTCATAATGCATGGTAAAACGACATTAAAAATTCAACTCTAATGACAATCTTTAACAATTTTCATGGATAACAAAGTAGAATACTTAAGATCGATAATTTTCTAATATTCCAAGATGGCATAATTTTTGCAGTAAATTATACTAGGACAACCTTATCTGCGAATAAAATACGTCACTTTTTAAAGATGATAAACAATTCTGTCTCGCAAGATGAACATTTGGTACACTAGATGCATTCTTGATTCCGTTCCAAATCAAGAAGCGGTAACGATGCGGTCCTGAAACTGAATTCATGATGTATCTCGCGTCATCGAAATTTCTTCCTGTGGAGTAAACGGGAAAATAAAACTCAAAGATTAACCGAGTCCTAGATTCATCAGCGCGGGGCCTCCCTCCCACCCCCCTTTTTTCCGTTTCGTCGTATGAATACCAAATGAATGGAGGCGAAGTGCAGCGGGCTCCGCGCATTAATACTGAATTATTTTACATTTAAAATTGTCATCCTTGTTGTTATTCCCCGGTGTCGGCTATGAGTTTGGTTTCGAGCGTTCAAGAAAAAAAAATGAACCGCGCGCACATCTGACTAAATTCGACTTATAAATAAGGAACAGTTACTGAAATACAGCACTTATCAAGATTTACTTCCCGTTCCGAATCTTTATTCGAGTTGTACTCAACTGTTTATGTATACGGGTCCCTGAATAACAATGTTCCCCCCGTAGAAATGTTCCGATGACATTTTTAAATGATCAGTCTTTATAAGTTCGGACCTCTCTAATTTGTCCCGTATAGAGTTAGGAATTAGAACCTGGCGCTGAAACCAAATATGAATACATATTGTGCAGTTTTGTGCACAAATATATTGTGGATATAATTTTATGTAGTCTAATGTGAATGATATTCACATGGAGCCGGTGCAGGCCAGGCAGGTCTTCCCCAGTCTCTTCGGCAATTATTTAATCTTAGAATTCTATTAAAAGGGAGGGCGTGTGTGCGGCCCGATGCCCAGTTCTCCGATACACATAAGAATGGTCGGTTTTAAAAGACACGTCCCATCAATAATAACAGGTTTTTGAGGCCCCGGACCCTCTACTTACGCATTGTTTTTTCCCGTACCCGGCCCACACCACCTCTCGCTCGGGAGTAGATCGTTGTCGAGCAATATTGTAATTAATTTTTTTTTCTCGTCGTTACGCAATTCACGGCTCTCGGGGTCCATCCGATAGAGATGTTTTTCGGATTTTAATTACATTTTAGCGAGGCCGTCTAATGAATCCGGGCGGAGGGAGGCCGAAACTTTATTAAATCCGGTTACGCTCCGAATAATCTTTACCTCTCTCACTCCCTCTCTCCACTTTGGCCCGATCTCCCTCCCGCTCGCTCTTTCTCCCTCTCGCTAGCTCTTTCTCTCTCACGCGTTCGATCTCCGACTCGGAATTTTCCCATTACACTTTTTTATCGGTACGGGCGGCTCACGTAGAGCGCCCGGTGTGTAGTGTATCTGGCAGGCTAGTGTGATATCGTTCGGTACCGCATTCCTTCAGGCGCCTAATTAAACTTTAATATTAACAAAGGAGCGGGAGCCTCCCTTTATCTCCCGGGGAGGGCGGAATTATATTTTTTCCGAGGTATCCCGGAATTTATATTTCCCTTCCGTGTATAATAACAGGTCTCGTACGGATCCCTCGGGGCTCCGACACCGGCCGTATATAGTGCAAATGGAAAAGGTTCTATCGGTAAATTAAATCGTTTAATTACGCCCATTAATATTCGTAATCTCTATCTCAATTAAAAGTACTCCGGTTGAGTCAATTAGACGGGCGTGCGTGTGTCAGAGTGTTCGAGTAGGAGCCTCTGTGAGTGTGTGTGTGTGTGTGTGTGTGTGTGTGTGTGTGTGTGCTGTGGGCTCGGACGGCGGAGAACTCGGCTAAGGCCGAAGGGCTCCCTTATCTGACCCGGGCGATCGTAATAATGTTATTAATAACGGCGTCATTATTTATTATCGAGAGGGAGAGGATCGAGAGGAGCCTGAGAGGGAGGGAGCGAGCTAGAGGGAGGGAGGGAGGGAGGGAGAGAGGGAGAGTGTTTTGGGGCGGTGGGGGAGGTGGAGGCCGATAGAGAAAAGCCGGAGCGGGTCGGGCAGATGAAGGCCCCAGATTAACAGGACCCAATAGAGCTCGTGAAAACCGCTAAACAGTCGGTAATTAGTTCTTTTTAATTGCTCCCTGTTCCCCTCCCCCCACACTCCCTCACAGTTATTATCCTGTCGGCAACTATTCCTTACGCCGGAAGCGCTTTAACTCTTATTAAATCCGAGTCGGTTTAGAGGGGGATAATTTACGCTCGCATAAACCGACATTTTCGCGCCGCCATCACTCCTCCAGGATTGTTTTATGATCGAAATGACAAATATCGCGACCAACGAAAAATTATAAGGGCTAATTCGTGTCTCGCATTCTCAGATGTCAGTCATTCCTACATGTGCAATATAATTAATAGAAGGCTAACTATAATGGGCTTATTTGAATACACCGTGATCAATGTAAACAGGAGTTGTAACCAGGAGTGAAAGGGTATTTTGTCGTCGCGGACCTCGGCCGTCTGTTTAATAAACGGACAGCGCAACAGAGCGGTGCGGGTATTTGTGTGTGCTCCTGAAATGCCGTATGCATAAAACGTATGATGGAGTTCACGATTCGGAAAGCGGCGACATCGAGCGCCGGAGCGGAGGCATTGTCAAAGAGCAATGTGAAAGGTTACCGGCTGGCAATAAGGTATGCGATCCGCGGGCGGCCACCGTTCGGAAACGGCAGTTGACTCTCTGAGCGGACTCTCTTCTGCCCCCACTCCCAATCATGTTCCGTGTCGGACCCGATTTTCATGTTTCCCCGATGTAACCGGTACGGCCCGATTGTGTCCCTCCCTCTCCGGCATTTGCATACAATTCATTCCGCGAGCGCGTTCCGCCACATTTATTACTTTCATAAACGCGCTCCAGAGCCAACACGAAGAGGCGTGTCGCGCTAAGAGACGATTTTAAAAAATCGCCGCGTAAATCAGGGCCACACCAAAAGGCGTCCTTTGGACCGCATTCTTCGGGTCCCAACTGATAACGCGGTCGCTTATCTCGGCATCTCCAAGGAAATGTCAAGGCTTTTTATCCTCTATCGGAATTGAATCTCGGCTAGCTCCTCTCTCGGCCGAAGGGAGTAAATCTTAACGCGAGTTCGGAGCGGGCCCCCGGATCCGCGCGATTGCCGGTTGCCCGATGGGAATTCGTACGGCTTTAGTTCCGACCGGTGTTATTAAAGAAAGATCCGATAGCTGACCGCCGCGCTAAGTGGCGACCCACCCTGAACATTAACAGTGCCCCGACCCATCAATCCCACCTAGATAGCCGCGTCGTCCGATCCGAACGACGTTAAACCGGTGTGTTAAATGTATTCGCCGAAGAAAAAACACCTACTATGGAAATGTAAAACGGTGTAATTGAATAATTGTTCGCTTAATAACAAGCTGTCGATACGGGTGATTAAGTGCACCGATCCGCGCTATTAAACGGACATTGTGTTTAGGTTAGAACCGAGAGTTGGTGAGAGGGGGAGAGGGGCGAAAAAACAAATGAATAATTTAACGAAGATAAGGCAGCGCGGGGGCAGAATAAAAAAGAATGTTTCGATAATCGTTCAATTAAGCGGACGTTGGAAACGCGATTACCCTTAGGCGGCGGGACGTTTTCGCAATTCCCCTTCCTTTTCGCGAGTGGAATCCGAGCGGGGGCTAGTTTTTCGCCACCGGTCGCCCCACGAGTGGACATTTCGACACCCTAATGAGATCTGCCATTTCCAATTTCCCTTTTTCCCGTTCTTTACACAACCGCGCCTCCCGGATGGGGTTGGCGCGGAAACATCGGACAGTGGTACCTCCCGAAATGTCCAAACTCTCCTGAGGAGTCAAACAGACGGTGCGAACGTTCATGCGCTCAATTCAGCGGAAAATAACGGCGCAACACCGTGACAACTTGATAACTTGGTCGACGAGTCCAATTTTGCCAATAGTCCATGCGTTCGGACTTTCGCTTCGTCATATAACGGTTTTTTACCTAACGGATCAGACCAGTACACCCGATTCTAACTGTGAACAGTGTCTCGTTCTGATATATATTACACTTTTTTCTAACAATCTAACAGCTGATAGAGGGCTTAATTATAAATAACCTCCTATACCATGAATAAATATTTAAAGTAGACTATTCCAATATTTGGTCACGTAATGTTTGTTCTTACCTGTACATTGTACCAAGTGTTCGGAAAATGAGAAACAAAAATATTAGGAATTCTTACGGAAGATAATAACAACCGTTATTTCAATAGTCTCGCATGAAATACCAAACTGTATACGTATAAATAAATATATATATAGATATATAAACGTGTAGTACATGTGCCGTAAGATAGAGTATAGTATATACAACAAGGTGTATAATGTTGCAAATGATTTGTACATGGTGGAAGGCGCACCGGTGCTACGTGCCAATAAGCAAACGATAGTATCGCTGTTGGCCTCTCTTTCTATCTTTTTCTCTTCCTCTATGTGTATCTCTCCTTCTCTCTCGCTCTCGTCTCGTTCCCGGTTGGTGCCGTCTCGCTCGTTCTCCCTCCCCCTCTCCCTATCCCTCTCCTCCCTCCCAGTCTGTGGACCACGACTCCATTATTGGCTCCTATAATAATTACAAGCCCGCGGTCGACCTTGAACCCGAGCCTTGAAGGTTAATTAAGTTACGCCCCAACACGGTCACGTCTCTGCATTTGCAAAATGGTCTATCTATCGGCCGGTTGGAGACGCTCCGCTGCCCCCATTGAGTCCACGGCCATCCGGGACACAAAGGACCGCACCAAACATCCACATATTCTACAATATTCCTACAAAACTGCCTCTTCAATTGGATAAAAGCAAACAGAAGTAATACTCTCGCTAATGGGTAGTCATTGATAATGGCTGTTAGCAGTTCTACGATCTAGAAAATTGGCATCAATATCCATCATTTACTATACGAGTGTTAGATGAGCTGACCGCCTAATGAGTTCTGTAAAGGAGCTTTTAACAGATTTAGCTATCCACGAAAAAAGGCCGGCGCGTGCTGTAATCCGTGAGTTGGAAATTAACCCGAGGTTCAGCCCGAGGGGAATGGTGGGGCCCCATATGTCGAGAGTTTATCGGTTTTAAATTTCGAACAACGAAACATTTATCCAGATCCCTTCCGCCGAACATTTTGAATTTTTAATGCGCCCAGTCAGTTTTATTCGATCCAATGTGACTGAAAGTAGGAATTGACAGCGGCCGGGTTCGACTTAGCGTCGCTGAATTATGACTCACGGAGCGTCATATTCGCCACTTAATAATCCGCGCGCGTCCCCCCATCTCTGGGACGACGGGGCATGGGCCGTGATATAAGGCTAAGGCGGGTAGCCGGTGGGACCGCTTCTAAACAAATGCTAATAAGACACTGGAGAAGGAATGTCCCCCGCGGGGTCAATCCCGGGTGTCGCCCGCCCCTCGTAAACATAGCCCGCTATTCAATTCCACATCGTCCCGTACCGAAATTCGGTTGTAAGGATCCCTTTTGTAGTATCCTCCACTGGGAAGATTAGGATCGGCCAAACTATTTATGCGAAACGCACGCAGAATTTTGGGCCCGCCAGGAAATTGAAAATAGAATTGAGCAACTATAAATACTTCAGTCGACCCCTTACGAAGCGCCATTGCCATAACAATGGAACCCTACTGGTATTCCTAATAATCCTCATTTTCATTTAACTGCGCGATTGAAGGAAAATTGGTTTTGCTACTGGGATCCATACCTGGGTTTCCAAGCACTACAATTTATAACTCAGTTTTATTGCTACCTGTGTACGATATTTTATTTTATTCTATTATTAACGACGTAAGAGAATCTTACGAATCTTAATTAGTCACGAGTGAACCATTACTAAAGCATCCTTCCTGAAACTTGAAACAATATATTATCATTATGGTATTCTTTGATTAAATTATTGACATTATAAACGAATCCTAGTATCTATCCTCTCTTTTATCTCGCAATCCCATATTTTGCTGTTGGACGTAATTTATTCGCCCGTAGGGTATAACGCCACTAATGGACATTGGAAATAATTTCTTTCCAATCGTTTGATAAGAACAGGCGATTATTGGCAAAGCGCAACTGAAAACTTGGTATAATTCGAGCCATTAGCGTCCGGCGGGCCCTAAGTGAACCGGGGCCCGTTTCTGAGCGGCCGACAGGCGCCTTCAAAAATTAATTGATGTTTTCAGACGTGATGAAGAATCAACCGCTTCGTTTATAAACGTTGTTCGGGGTCGGACCGCTCCTCCCCGGCCATCTAGCACAACCATTTGGAAGTGGAAGTGGACGGACATTTGTGTAAATGTTTACATTTATGTTGGGGGGTCGGTTGAGGCGCGTTGTCGGCCGGACGTGCACGGGTAACAGAATAGAGGCGCGGTACGTGCCCGGCTCGGGGCTCCCCTGCGTAAGGGTAGCCGCCTCCATTAGTGGGGTTGTGAGAAGAGGATCCGTTCGCACCTACTTGCATTCCACGCACCCGTCCTTAAAGCTCCCTTTGTCCGATATTCTTCTGACCTTCCCCACGGACCTTCCGGTTCACGTTTATAACCTTAATGCACTGTACAAATAAAACCAAACTATCGAAAATTTAAAATTTGAGATTGTATTGGGATTCTATATGTTCGTGTGATGTGTACATAAATGTATGTGTATATATCATTAGAGGTTTGTTGCTAGAGTCTCGAATGCCGTAGCCTCCCCACGTACTGACGAAGAATAATTCAATTCTGTATGATTTATTATAAGGAAAAATATTTGTAAATCATGTCCCTTGTGGTACCGTTGGCCAATTTCTGGGCCAAAATTGAACTAGAATAGCATTCCTCAAGGATTGTTTGGTACCACCGTCCGTGTTGGGGCCCAACACCTGGAAGCGGTTTCGAAACCCCTTCAGCCTTGGAAGGACGCCCCTTGCCCCCGATACGGTTGTGAAATATATGCAAGTTGTATAATTTCCGAACCCCCATTAGATGATTTGCAGCATTTCTAACTCGTGCCCCCCTTCTTTTTCAATTGTCTGTCGAAACAGTACCCGCCGCCCCGCGGGGCTTCTGACCTACATATCCTGGACGCTAGAATCGGCTGAAATTGAACCTCCTCCATTCAAAGGGTATTCCATTCCACTTGTAGCAGATAAGCGTTTAATCGTGAGCGGATTCATGCTAAATAACTTCATGTTCTAAATTGAAGGCCATTCTTCGTATTGAAAAAGGGTATTTTGTGCACTTTTCGAATTATATTTAGGAATGTTAAATTATTTCTACTATCTATAAATTAAAATTCTGTATAAATTGGCAGATTATTGAAAACAGATCTAAGTGAAGAGCTTCCTATTTCAGATGTAGAGTACAATTTAAATTCAGGCACTGAAATTTCCAAGCCTCAATTTGTTGCAGTATTTGAGAACCGACGTGCTTTCTTATCTGAAAGACAGAATCTCCCCATCCCCCCCAACCTATGAGAGAGTCTTACAATGAATACTATCTCGGATTATGTGAAATCGCACAGGTGGGCACCCGACGTAGGTTTAAGCCTAAACGCCGGGAGTGGAACTGGTTCAAAGTAGATTAAAAACTAAGATGGAAGAAGGCAGATTCGAATTAAATTAGCGTTGGACATCCGCCAACGCCGCTTCAAAATACAAACGACACGAGAGAAATGCAGTGTTTTAGCCGATATTCGAATATTTCATAATGTCTATCCGACGTTCCCCATCTTAATTTCACGCATTATGTTAATGAAATCGGTACCTCCTTGGAAACTTACACAAAGATCGCTAGGGGATCCCATCAGGTCCTTCGTAGTCTTATTTATTTATATATTTTTGTCTTTATTTTGACTCTAGTTACTTGAGAGCAGTGTGCTTAAAGACAACTCTCCTTTTTAGTAATCTCTCTCCTCCACCTTTTAATACGGACGAACGCTGTGGAACCTTCATTATTTTTAACGACATTCTTTCAAAAACCTCCCACCGTTCGCCTGGCCTTTATAGCCGGGATTCGCTCTTCCATCTACATTCTACGCTGGTCCCTTTTTTCCTTTCGCTCGAATGTGACCGAGAGAAAATATCAATATATAAATTTGTAATGATAAGTGCAGTTAATAAATTCCTGTCGTGATAGAATCATGTAATCAGTTCTATTTCAGCGAGTGTTCATCACTCGCTTGATTTTCAGCCTCCTCTACGCTAGACCTCCACACGGCGGCGATGTGTGTAATTAATTGAATTGCAGTCATAATGTAGTGAGTGCTGACAGGATCATAGAAATTATTATGCATTTTTCAGACTCAATAATACAGATTTCAATACGTGATAATAGTTGATTAGAAAATGCTCGAATATTAATCACAAGTAGCTAATTCTATTTTATTTTTGTTCCAGGTAAGGGAAACCATTCATTTATTTCACCGACTGAATATTATGCCCTTCGGTAAGTCCATTTCATTAATATTTCTTTGTATTTATGGCTTAAGAGTTTTGCCTTCTTTCTGTTTTCTACGCCATTGTCCGAAGTTCCGTTACCAATGAGTTATCGAAGCGCCTCCATATCATTGCAGTACACCTACTTACGCAATTTAATTCCCTGGAAAAAAAATACATCGCCGATCCAATTTGAGCTCACGATCGGTTATGAAACAGCTTTCATAACGGATGAATTCCAGACCGGGATCACGATTGTCAGCGCGAAAACTAGAAACGATCTGATCGGGATAGTGAAGTGAAGTATATCAATTTAGCCATCTTATCTGCCGTCCGAACCCTCGGTCTGAGTGGATGTTGCCGCAACCGGAGCCGCAACACTCCAGTTTATTGAATCCCGTAGACGTATTTTATTCCCAGTTGTCATTCCCTGACCTGGAATAAAATATTGGGCACAAAATCATAAAAAAGTATGGCAGTGAAATGTTTTCTGCAGCTCCTAAGAAAATCAGTTTATTTTAGTTATTTCCTCCTTTAGGGTTGTTTTCCTCCAGGATTTAATTCTACTCGAATCAAATTGAAAGAATCCAAATAGCCCAGCCTGCAATCTTCTCTGAACATCATCCGCGGAAGTGCACTTACGAAGCTGAAAGCGACCTCGGGCGTCGGCTTCTTCCTCCCAACCCCAACCTCCCCCCGCGCCATCTCCTTTCGACCAACAGTGTAATGTAGGCAAATTATAAGGGGCGAGTAACTCCCGGGGCGGGCGACCTCATGCGAGTGAATAAATTTTATTTAGAAACTACCATTCTTGAGCCTGACGCTGAATTACTTTCCGCGGTCTTGATTTATTGCGAGGGTGCTGCGGCCGCGTGCTTTCATTCCCGTCTCTCCGCCTCCTCCACCGGGTCAGACCCTCCGGCCCCAACTACCACAGCTCAGTCCAACAATTGAGCTAATTGTACACCGGCTTAGAAATTTATTCCACGAGTAAAATTATTGTACCCGCCAAAGTATCCTAAATACCCAGTTATCCGTTAGCTATTCGACTATTCAATCGGATAATTTCAGATAGTAACATTCTCAACTTTGTTTTCAAAATTAAAAATTTAGGCTTATCGGTGGCTTTTCTGAAAATAGAGTTTTGCATAAACGAAAGGTTGGCATTGTCAACTTAAATAATGATGATCAAAAAATAGTAAAAAAATATTTTATTTTATAATAAGTTTAATTTAACATTTAGCGACATATCTGAGGTTGTTCGTTAGATTATTTTTCCTGAAATTATGATCAGTTTAAAGGGGGAACGTTCAACCCGGCCACAGAACCGAGCAGGAGCGGTAAGAGAATTGAATGGAGGATAACATAGTTGTTAAGGTTCCTGAAGTTAGGCCCACCACGAAACCCGAGGAACCGGACGTTTTGTTTGCTATAAATCGTTGTTTGGCCCGCTGCATTAGAAGAGGCCGAAAATCCGAACTGCAATAATTGAGGATAGCGTTCCCCTCGGACGATACTTCCAAACGATTAGGATCGCGCCATACATCATCCATTGAAGTAATTGGCATCCCTAATATTTTTCATATTCTCACGCACGATTCATTAGCGGATAAACATTAGCGAATGAAATATTGGACTTTTACTTCTATTCCATCCTTCCCCCTTGTTTCTTTAGTTCTTTCTTATCCTTTTATTTTTTTTTTAATAAAGCGAACATCTCGGTTTACGCTATTACAGCGGACGGCTTATTAATTTATCTACGAATGGGGGTTCATTTACGTTAATTACACACACGCAGATAAGGTCATAAACGAAAATTTATGTGTCCTCTCCCACTCCGTAGACACATACACACTCAGACACACACACATCGGCTTTTATAGATTCAATTATGATAAGTAGAGTGCGGTCACGATCTATCCGAACGGTTAGGAACCGTTCGAAATTCGTGACCTTCTTATCCGGTCACCGCAATTTAAGCGCGGGTGGCAGTAAAATGCAATCGAAGGAGTCAACCGGGTCCGCTATAAACTGGCTGTACACAATCTGTTATTATGAACCCATCGGGCCATTGTTGCCCGTTAAGCACACGCTGATTGAATGTTATGCTTCGTAATCTACGTTTAAATTGTCAATTACGAATGCGTTGCGAAATCCTCGCTCGGGCGCTTGACTCGGGCGGAACGTTCCTCCATTTCGGCGTTTCACGGACAGCACATAATTTATACTATCTGTATGAGAGAACTGGGGTTAAAGTTTTTATCGGTCTTCTACAGAAACTATATCCAGCACTGGTGAAATTTAATTATGAACCGTTGAATGCCATAAATATTTAAATGTAGTTTACCGTCGTACATAAAAGAGATGTCGACGGACAGTCAGATATCAAGCGTTGAAATAATTCGGCGTATGGCTATTATTATTTTCTTAGTAATATTCTATGGGGCGTTGAAAAGGCGGAGCAAAAACGGTAGTATCCGTCCGATTATAATGTTAAGAAGTCGGCCACTGTATCTGGGCCCCCACGTAATGGGGTACACCAACCACCGAAAAGCTAATTAGGAATTCATAGGAGGTTTTGATTAAGTACTGTTGATTACTGGCTGGGTAGGCTCCCAGGAAGGAAATTGTCTCGCTCCCCCCGCCCCCACCCTTCCGCCCCATACACCCCGTCTCGGGTCTGGTCCCCCGACCATTTTTCGGTTATTATTTTTCATATATTATTAATCGAAGGCTGAGTCACGACCGTGATCCCGGCCGAATACGAATAAAAAAAAGGGATGGAAAAGACGTCCGTAATAATAATTACGTATCGATATTTACTATTACGGCAGGCTCGTTATACATAGTCTAGATTCAGATGACTAGGGCTCGTTCAATTTCCCGGAAACCGTCTTATAAAGCCCACAAAACACAAGGACGTTGACTGGAAATTAATACGAATTGCGCCCACATTATTCTCGTTTATTAAACATCGACTGATGATATATAAAATCAAACTGAGCCGAATACCGGAGGCCGCTTAATCCCTTCTCATAAATCGACTACTACTGGCGGAGGACAGACAATTTTCGCGCTAACGCAGGGTAATACTTAATAACAGAGACGTTACTTACTGCCGAACCGGACAAAATTGTTGAGTAGGCACGAAAAAAAACTACAGATATTTATCACAGATATTACGCTGGGAAAATGAATAATATTCCCGGCCGAACGGTTAACGGTAGGCTCTGTCCTCCCTTAAATATTGGCCCGAGTCAAAGGATAAATGTTAGCGACGTGAAAATTTATAAACTCATCGACAGATTAATGATTCGGAATGTCCAGATAACTCTTAATTAGCCGGCGAACTTAAATGGAGGCAGTTACCCGCGGGACGTTCGGGTCCCCGGATTAGTGCTTCGTGATGCCCATTCTCACAATAAGTCGAAGAAGACTGAGAAGAAGAAGGGGAGGAAGAGGAGACGGTTCCTCCTTCTCCTTCTTTTATTTTCCGCTTCTGTAAAATAAATAGTTTAAAAGTTGTCGGAGGGAATGGGGCCCCGGTCCGGTGTGTTCCCATTCAGCGGCGGCCACCTGTTCGGCTCCTGACTAATGGTCAACTCCTCGTTCCCCTTTTCATGCGCTCAGTTTCCAGCATTTGAAAAATGAGCGTTGAATTTGAAAAATGACGGTGGCATATTTCCCGGGGAACCGGGCCCCCGGACCATTGGGGCAATCGTAATAGCCCGGACCCGCGTTATTAATCTGTGGATTAATCTTGATAGAGTTGCAGCTCGCCGAAAGCGCGCACAGAGACGCCAACCAGGAATTCGATAGGATTTAGCTCCTTTTTTTTATATTCCCCGCTTTATTTTTCGAAAAAGATTTACCCGTTAGTAGTCGAGTAGGCCGAGTACCGAAATCCGTTCTGCTAATTCTGAAACATTGCGAACGGGCGCACGGCCCCGGATTAATAGCCGTAATAACACCTCGTCCCATTCCTAACAGGCCCTTTTATTAATTGTCTTCTCCGGTTTGGATCCGTAAAAAGGACGTCGAAAAATGGACCCCCGTATTTAACCGACTGTGTCGTACTCACGCAAATACCTTGTGGTCTCTTATTTAAATGCAGAAATTGTTTCATGTTTGACCGGCTCTCTTTATCTTCTTCGAAGACGATTCGAGTGGAGTTGGCGTGCCCGATATTCAGCGAGGAATATTAATGTAGGATTACTTTTAGCTCTACTAACATTAAATTATTCGCCCGACAGTTCAATAAGACTTGTTCTTCATGAAAATGTAGGTTGAACGAAAGAAAAATATTGAAATTCGTCCAAGAAGTTGTTTTTCCCGCGTCGATAATCGCCGAGATATGGGAGAATAAAAGTGCGCCCTAATAATATTAGTCTTCTCTTTTTCGTTACGAATCAGACTTTGAAATACCTCCACGCCCCTTCAAATAGAAAGTTTTAATCTCCGTTTAAAGGTATTTGGATACCGAAATCTGTTCAGGTATGGGTTGTTAACGCCGAGAGAAAAAATCGAGTTGTTTAATTAAGAAGGACTACTTTTTATTCCGCTGTTCTTTTTCCGAAGTTTACAAAAATTACTTTTTCTTTTCAGGAGCCTCCTTTTAAATGCGCCCGTTAAGAGCCGAGTCGATATTGGCACGGGTTTTCCGTATAATAAGTTTAAATAAATAATGCAAATTTCCTCCCATTCATCGGGGACGGCAAAGCTGATTTACGCACTGGCAGACAGGAGGGCACAAAAAAGGACCGCCGCATTAGCCACACTAATCCTTCCTTTGTGACGCCCCGTTCAGTTCACCTCCGCCACGAGAAATATCGCTCTATGAAGTTATCACCATGAGGTTATCCCCTGCATTCGGGGCTAGAATAAACGAGTCGATTAATTCTAATCGAAAAACTGAAATACTAGGAAACTAATACCGATAATCACCGCCCTGTTTCTAATGGTTGTGGCATTGCCGGCAAATAATGTGCCCCTCTACCTCTAATTAGGAGCGGAAATATACCCCGGAATGATTCAACGGCATCGTTTTTAAACATCGATTAGGAATCAACTATTCTAGACTGAGTAGGGAAATAGTAAGTAAAAGGAAAAGGTATTAGAATGGACTTCTTGTTCACCAATAGTATTATGAAAAATGGGATTCTGATTTTGACATGGCCAACTTAAGAGATACCCATCACATATAGCAAGCTATGGATTAAATATAAATAATTATCAACGGCCATTAGAACGTGGAGCCGGAACGTGGTGCCGACATTTTATTCCGTCTCGGAGTGCTTGTAGGAATTCCCTGAACAGGTGTCCGTTACAGCCGTTTTACCGGGGAGGCGTTGCAGGTTCACAGTTAGTTAACCGGGCTGAAAAAACTCCTCGCGACGGCGGTGACACTAGTTTGATGAATAGTAAACCTCGTGGGAACATAATAGCTAGTGACGGCAGCACAAGCGTTACACATAACGAAGGAAGTGACTTTCCGCTCCCTGTCCGACAACGGAACCACGTTGTTAACAAGGAACACTAATTGTTAACATTTCCTATAGCATAGTACTGAAACCGAATTCGTCGCGTTGATGTTTTCAAGCCAAATTTCGTTAGGAAAATATAATTGGTAGGTGGTTCGCGACAACAAACTATACATAGTAGACAGTTTCATTCTATAAGAGGCTGTGAAATATTCCGCATTGTAATAATTGTAATGAGTGAACCGAGGGTCGAATTCGGTTTGGGAGAGGTCCGGCAGGATAATTACTTCATCGGCCAAGTTCAATGCCGAGCCGAGTGTCAGTAGGATGATTGAGAGGTGTGAAGAAGGGGTGGGTAGGGGTGGGGTGGCTCCCCCGCGAGGCTTTAAATTCCGAGTGAGAGCGGAGAGCTCGGTTGTGCAACAATAAGTAACAAGTGGAAAGCGGCTCACCGCTCCCCCGTCCGACCGCAGCCCCCGCCGGGAGAAATTGGATTCGAAATCTAATAGAAACCTCAAGGCGTCGCGAAGAACTTTCCGTCGTAAACGTATCTTAAATCGCGAGGCGATAAATTGCGCCCTCCCGTTTCGAAGGCTTTTTCCCGCGGGCTAAATGAGGAAGAGCCGATGTTTATTGGACGTTCGGAATGGGCGTATTCATTGCCCGTACACCGCCGGGGCTTTTCAAATAGCTCGCCCGTACTCTTACGCACCCGTAACCGCTTTAAGCGGACACTTAATATAAATTGCTTTGTAAAAATCGCGGCGATATCGCGCTCGCACGCTATGAGCCAAATTTATCGGTCGGTTTTTCGAAACCGAGGTGTTGCACCTACGGTTTACGTCGCTAGCAGCCTGTACCCGTTTCTGCGATATGAACGGCCGATCCGGGAGCCTGGGACTATTAGAGAGACTGGCAGTGACTCGCCGAATACGTCGGTCGGGCGCTCGGGCTATTTCAAACGGATACCGTTGCGACCGTTGGAGATACGGGATGATTCCGCCGTATTTCTCCTCCTGATGTAAATTATGCCTATTCCCCTGTGACGAGCCGCTAGGAAAATAAGCAATAAGTTACCGTTTGCCCGCTGAGGAACGCCGTAAATCATTCCCGAGATCTCGCGATATTTATTTAAAATGTTAAACTTCCAGCTAGCGTTAATCGGTCCCGAGATTTATAAATCGAATTCGGAACACACAACCAACGAATAAATTAGATTCAACGCTAATTAAATTGATTCTAATTTATTTTATCGACTATAAATCTGGGTTCGTAGGTTGACCCCCTCCTCGGAATTTTTGTTTTCCCCCGGGAGCATAACGACTTATCGGCGGGCGTTACCGTACGGAACTGGTATAAATCGGCACCGGGTCGGGGAGCGCGATCACGAGCGAAAAAGAGAGAAAAGAGGGGCGTTATTTATTTTTAGAAAAATTTCAAACCCCGGTTCCGGCGGGGCCCCTCGGACGAGGCCGCCCCGGCTCCCAGTCGGTTGTTCCTCATTATTCCGTTTATAAGGTGGAAACGGCTATAAATCTCCATGATTTACCGGCCCGGAGCAGGAGGGAGAGCGAGAGCGAGAGAGTGAGGGAGAGGGCGAGAGGGGGAGGTGGCGGCAGGGAAAGGGAGGCGGGGAAGGGGAGCCCACCGAACAAACAGTTTGCTCAAATCGTTTTCTTTCTAATTAATGAACTCCGGGCTGAGCCGTGGCCGCTGCGATCGGAGGCGTCGGAAGCGGATTTGGGGGCCTCCTCCGGGGGATACGCTCCTCTCCGCTGTTGTAACATTTCTTCGGAGCCGATGTTTGCCTGTTCGAATGGAAATATAACGGCGATACGGAATCGTTAATTATTTCCGATTGCGGCACACCTTTTTATGTCCTTCCTGGCCTTTCTGCCTTTCACTACTCTCCTGGACGGCTGCGTAGGCACGCGGTCGGTAAATAATTCGATAGTTACCATCAATTAAGAAAACTAATGGTTTCACCGTGTAAGCCACTGAAGAATACAAATATAAAATTGTATTCGCGTCGAATTAATAAATATTCACATTTAATTGGTACATTTTAGCGAAGGAGCATTTCGGTGGAAGATTCGGTGAAGACGCGTGGGAAAGGATAGACAAAGAAACGGGCGGGATATGGCGGAATAAAGAAAGAGGAGAGATGGAACGAACGATTTAAGAGAAAGAGTGAGAAGGAGGGATAACGGGACGGGAGTAATTGCAACAAATCATTCCGAGTATTTAAGAAGGAGGGGATGGAGAACAGCATTGGGCTGCTTTATCGAACGGGCAATATATTAAATTTTAATTACAAACGGAGCACAATGGCGGGCGCTCGTGCGGCCGCACAAGAGGCCGCGTGCGTGTGCGTGACGCAATCGCCCGGGTTATTTATATTATGACTTTAATTTTCAAACCGAACCGCTGAGTATTGGCCGTCATTTTCGTCATTATTCGGAGGTGATCGAAGACAGGACGGAAAACTGGAATCGTTTATGCAGCTGGTCTTGAAGAGACGTCGAGATTGACTCGTCATTCATATAGAGTCACGAATCTGTTGCTGATATTTGCAGGCTGATATTTCTATAAAAGCTTCCGTTCCTAATTACTAATGTTAACATCCTAAGTGCATCGTATACAACCCTTTCCTGTATGGTTAAAACGGAAATTATCCCCCGATAAATCATATATTGGAGACCAAAATGTGTATTTAGGGTTTTCTACAAATCTGACTCCTCAAATAAGTTTTAGATTCAGTGTCGACGGTCTTTTAATATGAATCTTGGCGGACACCACGCCTTGACTCCGTCGTTTTCGAAAACGTTTTGGCACTCTGCAGTAACGGTACCTGGAAATTATTCTCGCAGTTTCGCAATGGCTGTAAACATTGAATAATCTAGTTCACCCACGTGGTGTGGTGCGGCCGGTACGTCTCCTTGAGAGATAGGTACCCATTGTTGTCAATATGAGAGAAATGGCAGCTCAAGTGCTTTTATGTTTACGACCTCGTGACCGCCCTCGGACTTCTCATAGATTCCTATATTTAATTGATTCAGAACCGCTCTACCGTACGTCGCATGAGACCATCGTAAATACCGGCCTGCGTATATATATTTTTTTCTTCCCCGTTCGTGGATTAAATATTGTATGTTTATTGTACCGAATGCCACGCGGATATTCCTGAGGTAAAGCGGCCGCGATTAGTCTCGTGCTGTGGTAACAAGCTCCGCTTCGTAAATATACGTCCCCTCGGAGGTGTAATAAATTAGGGGGGAGAACGCCCTACGCCCCCTATTCAGATTTCCTGGATATTGAAATTATTTAAATATTTAGACACTGTATAAGGGATCCGCGTTTTGGAGAGCGACTCGACGCCGCCAAATTTGGTAAAGGCCTCAGTCCATTATTCAAACTGGGACTCGTCTCGAAATGAATTATTGATTAGAAGAGCTCAAATTCAAACCCTCCCCCTCTCGTACCTCCCCATACACGGACGGGGGTCTCTTATCAGCGGATCTGGGCCACCGTTTAGCCTAATTCCCGTGGCGTTCATTATCCCCATTAGCCCGGCCACAGGGATCGCTCCCGAATTATTTTTCCGGATGTGAATTCACACCGGCAATTAGGGTCTGTGTTAGGGGTTGTTTTACCGCAGAAGCGAACGTTCAATTGATCGCCGGCCACCTGTCGGAATATCACATTCTGTTACAATACTGGGTAGTAAGATCAATTTTGAGTATAAAGATTACGCTCGAATTATTTTTATTTTAAACATATTCTAAATCATGCTACCAGCTAATTATCGCGAGTTAGAGTCGAGTTCAGTTCGTATTACATTTAAGAGCAAGGAGTGGTGGCACAATGGCAAGGAGTTGTCGCCGGGTATTAAATGTCGACGAGGTGAGTTGTAAAATTTCATTGGCAGTAAACGCTATTGGCTCCCCCCGGGCGGGGATCTGTCGCGCGAGATAGCCGGGGTCTTAACGCCTCCTGAACGGCTAATTCAAATCGTCTACAATGTTGCCAGGGCGAGTACTCCGCCTTTAACTGTCCCACACCCGGACTGGCTGCTCGTAAATTCTCTAAAGGTCGGCCGATTTCAGTTATCCTTTTCTCGCTGATCTCCTCCGTTCTGTAGGACTCGCTACGACGACGGCCGCTCGATGCACACGTCTAGCGGACATGGACAAACCTGTCACGAATAAGTATAACATTGAACGAGATATAGATGATGCTGAATTGTACGAGGGAACAATTATGCTATAATTTTGTCAAATAAACTATAATTAGCTAATTATCGAAAATCCTAACAAGACGATAAGCGTCAGAAAAAGTAATATCGCCTATTCAGTAGCCTGTATGAATCCAGTCATATTCGATTGAGGGGAACACAATATCCACGTTTATTCTTGTAAACCATATTCTATAGTGTATATGTTTATACCAGAGGAAAAAATGTATGGATTCTATAAGGCACTTGAGCATGCTTGTTGCCACCGGGAGTGGCGGTATCCTATCCGCACTGTGAACGATTTGAATCCGAACCCTCCCTGAAGTTATAAAGTTTCAAATCCTTTTCATATCTAACATTCAAATTTCTTAATAGCTTTTAATTAAATGGACCCCGTTCTTAAACGTTACCAAGGAATTTCGTTAAGACACTTGGCAAATGAAGTACCGGAAACAATAATTTCGAAGGAGGTTGTAGAGTGAGGGAGCCGACTTTTATTGGCGTGACCTGCGCGTGGAAAGAGAGAGAGAGAGAGAGAGAATTGGCGGGCGGTGTCGTGATTGGATGCACCCCGGAGGAAGCCCGTTAGATCCTTCGGCCTTTAAGCCTCAACCATAACAGGAGGTTTTACTGACCGGCGTTAAAAACCGGCCGGATTAGACCTTAACGCTTTCGGTTAATTGAATTTTTAGTTCCCTCCCAGCCGTATTCCGCACAGATCAACAAAAACAATAAAAACATTTCGGTCTCGACTCCTCTTTGATCGGGCCGGAGTTTCAGAAAATCGTAAAGGAGTCCCCCGGCGGGGTTGACCTGGGTGGTCGGAGCCGCGGCCGCGGCAGGGGCCCCGCGTCGCTTCGGGACATGCCCGCCAACGATCATTACCGAGCCGGACGATTGCGGATTGCGTGGCAATCGAGTTTCTTTATTTGTCTAGCCTCACTCCCTTTCGTGAGAACCCCTTGGAGACTATCCCCCCCGCAGCGCCGGTTCTCCGGGGCTACCGCAAATTGTCAACCACGTAACTGGAAGAACTGGAAGAACTCAATTCCATAAGGACAGGCGAGAAATTACATCATGCGTTCTTTTCAGTATATCTTCAATTGGCCAGCTTCGCAAAACTATTAATAATGGCGAAAAACAATACGGTTTAGGGTAGAGTCCAATGAGGGAGCTGGCATTGTGAACATTATATTTTCGCTTTTATTCCGGTTTTGTCCCAATAAGGCTTCGCGGGCCTTACACAATTCCGCCAATTATTAACCGAAGGTATATACAGTATACCCGATTTCGCAAGAGTGCATTTTCAACAGTAACTGAGGACCCGCGCTATTCCCCTCGGCGAATTTCAACTCGGGGCCTCCGTCTGAGGCCGCTCGGTCGGTGTATCCCGACAGACCCTGTCTGTCGAGGGGGTTTGACCTTTTCCGAAATTGGCCTGACAATTTCAGCCGGGAGTCGGACAGGTGTTGTTGTGCGGCCGGCGAACGACACTTCGTGAATCGTGGCCACGACCGGCACCGCCGGCCCGCTCCCAACTACCAGCCGAACGTTTGCATAATACAAGGCGCCATAATACAGAACGACCCTGTTTCGAAACCGCCGCATTTTCCTAACAATTTTCATGCTATTTTACACGGAAATAATCATAACCCCATGTGCATTCCGTATATTGAATAGTTAATTACTCTTTTCGATGTGTTTCCCGCTTATAAAGTGCGGAAAGTGTTGTCCAACGCACGAATTATATTCACCCGATGAACGGAGCGTAAGACGAAAGGCACCGGACTGTTCACGGCCGTCGTCAGAGTCCAATAACGGGGGTTAAATCGCAGAAATTTTCGGAAGCGCTCCCGGAGACCGACCCCTCCGCGGGGTTTACAACTTTATTCACGCCCTCCGGGCCTTTAATGGCCCGGCAACGCCGTCACTATTAATGCCCGCCGGACAAAAACAGGATGAGCCAGTTTTTACGACGAAATTTCTCCCTTAATTGGCGGTGTCATCGGAAATTAAGGGGGTGGATTCTTACCGGGCACCTTCGGGAATTAGTCCCAGGCCTCTCCACGTTCGATTCCACAATTAAGAGAATCACTTAAATAGAACTTTGTACATCGCAAGTACATGAAAGTTTTTGCTAATGAAATATTTTCCTTTTTGTTACAGGTAAGACTACTGAGTACTGTGAAATATACAAACCTGTAGGTTCGTAACACTTAATGCGAACTTCAACACAAGTGAGTACAGAACAAAATTCTTCCCGAGGATATTTTTCCATCTCACGATCTCCGATTTCCGAAAAACCGATTCGTCAATCCCGAATATTATTTTTGCGCTATTTGTATTACCCATTTTTGGGAGGTTCACAGTTAGGGATCGCCGAGAGTAAATTAAATACTAAACGAGTTTAACGACCGACCCAGGTGCCCATTAATATCCACGTTTCTGCCATCAATTTATCTCCCCGGCATACTGCCGGTCGGGGCGTCACCCGAGGATTATTACATTTTTGCACGTTAAAAAGAGAGCGATGAAGGACGGTTTCGTATGTCGGGGCTGGGCGTGTGTGATTGGGATCGGGCCGTCTGACAAATGGGCCCCCGGCCGGGCCCTTATCGCGTTTCGGCAATTTGCGATGACCCCCTAACTGGCACCCGAGGAGAAGGAGCAAATATAACCCCGGTACCGGGCCTATTCCACACCGGACCGCGTTGCATAAATAATGAGAATTTTTCTCTTTTTTTTTATTTGAATTACGACGTTTAAACACCTCACAAATCATCGGAATGAAAAAAGGGGGAATTTCGTACGCTCAGAACGCTGCCGCCGCGGCTGAGAATCCCGAAATCGCCAAATAAATAACCGGCCGGCCTTATCTGCCGTTTTCTATTTTATTTATAAGAAATATTAACGTTTTCTAAGATATCCCAGTCGCCACAGCAGATGAATTACCCCCGGGATCAGCTCTTAGTTCGTATCGGGTTACCGCGGCGGTATTTAAACCTGGGGAAGCTAATTTGTATGATCATTGTATGATTTTACATATAAGGCGGACCAGCATGAGAGAAAATCACACGAGTACAGACCGAATGCCACAATACTTATGAATAAAGGCATTAGATAAGGTCATTGGCATGACAGATACTATAATGTTCTGAAAGCATTAAAAATATGTTAGGACCAATATTTAATCAAGCGAAGTATCGAGTATAAGCGTTGATAACTAATGATTATGTAATATTTACATTTCATGAAATTAGAGCCAATGTAGACCTGAATCATTGGAATGAAATCAAGGTTTTGGCCTGGACAAGTTTATTCTGAGCTTGAAAGTTATTTCAGTAAAACTATTAGTTATTCCTTGAGTTGATACCGCTATATATTCAGTACTACATCCCGCTTTTAATAAATATCGATTGTTTCGGAGAAACTATCCTCGGAGAATTTCTCCTGGGACAGTAGCCGGCCTTATTGCTCCCCGCGAGTACTCCGGATTTTTGAACGGTGTTATAATGTGCGTAAGCTCCCCCATAAATCAGCCGAAATCCGATTAGGGGACATTTATTCTGGACATCTTTATTTACTATGTCCAGATTTAAATCTCTTCGATCGGACGTTTTTCCCCTCCGCCCCACCTAGCCGCCCTAATGCCCATTACAACGTAGCGCTAGTTTCAACTCAATGAATAATGGCCCTAAGACCTAATTGTATTTGTAAAGGCCAAAAATGTGAAATGACAAATGCCACGATCTGTATCATGAAAGTATTATAACGTTAAGAGATATTCAGAAAAACAGAAATATTATGATAGCGTACTGTACGGATGAATATGAAATCGCGTCATTTAATATGGACCGTTTAATTACTATTAAAGTAATACTGTATATATAGGAATACAGGGTTATGGGTAAAATATTCAGGAGTTTATAAAATATTTCAAGTAACTCCAGCCGAGATAACCGAACTATTCCTGAAACCCAAAATGGAACCACTCCGTCAGGCATGGGAGGGATAAGAAAACGTCTAGGAAATCTGAGGGCGATTAGAAAAAGGACCATTAGGCATCTGGGGTCCAACAATGGTCTATCTCCACCTTGAACGTGAGTATACCTTCTGGAAAATTCTCACCCTATCTGGCCAACATTATTGAATAGGACCGGGGTGAAAGTAGGGTAAGTGCCCTTTTCCCAAAGCCGGGAGATTAGACTTACCTAATAGTGGTTCGTCCTAAGAGGGGTTCATCATCCCTTAAGCAGCGGGGGTTAACAACCCTCACATTACTCAAGAAGGTAATGCCCTCTGGCCATTACTCGCACTTTGATTGTACGAAGGAATTTAGAAAGGGTCGTTGACCGTTCGCAGTACGACTGAAATGGAATTTCCTGGAGAATCATAGGCATAATGATAAAAGCGCGACTAGAATTTTATTTACAATCGATGCATTACTGGGTACTCTTCATGTACAGTTACCTCATTTGTTTAAGAGTTAATACCTCTTACCAGAAGTTGGATAGCGAACGCGAACCAGTATACACTATAAATCGAAATTATGTCCTCCTAAAGTGTCGCCCATAAATTTTTCCTTCCGATACCACTGACTGATATTGAGATATAGAGGACACACTTGTACAATTTACAACGGCTCTTAATTATAGCTTGCCTTCGATTCGGGCCCCCTGTCGTATATCCTTTTCTGGGCTGTCGCACAAGTCATTTTATTATTACCATTGTTTCGTCACAACAGGGACATCGGAAGAGCCCGGCCCCCATTATAATACAATAGTTTCTCAAAACGGGCGAGATAGGTGGGGGGGAGATCCCGTCGTCTAATTTTCATTCCGTCGTTCATACAGTTCCCGCCTTCTCATTACACACAGTTGACAACCGGGGGAAAAGCACGCGCGGAGGCCCGTCTATCATCTGCCGGTCTATCATTTACAGTAAACGGTCTGGCGGTAGTACAGCTTTCGTTCGGTAAACACGAAACCCACGGCCCTTTTGTCTAGGGCAATACCATATTGGGTGGAGGGAAAAACCCTCTGATATACATGCGTCTGGATTACCTACCTGTGGATCATATTCATCTTGGGAACGACTGGAGGGAGGGGGCCAGTACACAGCGCACAAATCCCCTCCGCACACAGTCCGATCCCATACATCAGAACTTATTCTTACGTTTAATACTCCATACATCAGAATTATTCGGATCCGAGCGTCCTACACCCTACGCCCAGATGGTCCTCTGGAGTTGACTCCGTCGCACTTTAGTGGGGGAAAGTATTCGATAAACCCAGCCACCTGCCTAATTAAACAACGATTAGAGACAACGTAAAAATTCCACTTACATCTGTTTAATAAACAATCTGTTTTATGCCTCGAGTGGTCAACAACTGGAAAAGTATCTATAACTGATCTCAAATATCTAATTCGTTCATTGAAAATATTAATGGCACATTACAAGTAATTAAATGGATATTTTTGGATATTGCTCTTTGATGTGACGGATGCACTCATTATCTGGTAGGGAATGAATAAACCGATCGTTGCAAACCCCTCGCTAAAAACTAATTGCGGGACAAAGTATTTAAGTTCCGCTTCATTGACATTCGGAGTCCCGGCACGTCGCCGACAATAACTCGGGTCGGAGCAAACGATATTCTAATTAGCCGGACCACAAGACTAATCTTGTAATTATGAAATCACGCGTCGGCTAATTACCATAGGGCCCCATACCGGGATTGATGCCTTACCCCCACTGCCATATCCCCCTCCCACCCCTCAACGGTTACTTGTAATATTCATTAGTAATAAATTAATGTCGCCCGTGTAGGTTAGGCCTAGATAGATCAGTGCCGCGGGTCGTCCTCCGCGGCCCATTGTTCCGAGCGGGATTGAAAAATTACTAAGTTCGAAATTCGAATGTACGCGTCCTTCTACTTCAGAAGAGATTAGTGAGCTTGGGAGTTGCAGAGTTTCGATGATCCTTCACTGCATTTTGACTGCCGGAACAGCATCATAAATTCGTGAAATATTTAATTTTTCTTCAGGCGTCCGCGATTGAGATAATCGTTAATATTCCGGTGTATTCCGTCTCGCGAGATACCTTTATTTCATCCGGCGGAATACTACAGCCCGAGTAAAATAACAGACGTGTTTGTACGATCCCGGGCCGCGTATAACCGTAAATTAGACGCTGTTTGTTGTTTTTCTTTTTTTTTATCGAGAACTCGGTTATCTCTCAAATTGGGTTTTATCGAGGTAGGGGAAATAAAATCGAATAAAACGACAACGACCGGGACAGTTATCTGTCAAATAAAACCTGCGGGGCCGAGGATCGAGTTCCGACAAAGTTGTAAATGTGCTAACAATTTAAAGTCATACGTCGTTTCGAACGATGAGCTGCGGTTCGATGGCGCGGCTTCGCTCGCTCTTCACGAGGTGGAAAAAACTGTGTTCCGGGAGCGGCTTATCTCCTCGGACTCTCTAAAATGCCCGGCCGAATGTCACCGCGAAGTCCGCTTTTTGACACCGGGCCAATTCGGCGACACGGGCGCCCTAATAAAGTACCGGGCCCCGGACTTCATCCCCCTGATTCAATATGCAAGTCAATAAAGGGTGAAGCGCTGGCTTTTAAGTATATATTTCTTGGAAAGGTTTAATTTTCGAATATTTTATCGCAGAATAATCGTCAATGTATTCCGCCTGTACAGACTGTCTGCCATAAAATGTATTATAAAAGAAACATTCGTATATGGCAGTCACCAGTTTGAATTATTACCTCCCTTTCCTGTCTTGCGATAGTTTCATTGTAACTTCATTACAGGAACAGGCGTACCGCAAAAACCATATTATATATATATATATATATATATATATATATATATATATATATATATATATACTCGTTTTCAAGTTGTTTTAGTGATTTTATTCTTAAAACGATATTGAGTATGACGGTAATTTGTTTTTGCGTTCAACTTCTTCTATGGCAGTAGTTTAGCATTGTTCATTAGGTATTGCCGTGGTCTGGATCGGAGTGGCCTAATGGTATACGGGAATTGTCGGGGACCTCTTCCTTACCGAGTAAGCGACAAAAGCGACAACAGTTGTTGGCGGGGAGGGCAAAGAACATGTGTGAGAGAGCCGGTATCAAATCAGGGGGATCAGACGTTTAAATGAATATAAAGAATGTGTCGGGCCCGCTCGTTTTGTTTCGTCGCTGCTTGAATTCACCGAGCATTTGTTTTGCCTAAAATATAAATGGCTTCCTTCACCGTGCTCCGAATCGGTAAAAAACCCGACTTTTTTTTCTTTTGAGGCCAACACTCCGTCACTCTCCGGCGTTCGGGTATCGGATCGTTTATCCGG
Organism: Lethocerus indicus; assembly: GCA_019843655.1. Taxonomy (NCBI): domain Eukaryota; kingdom Metazoa; phylum Arthropoda; class Insecta; order Hemiptera; family Belostomatidae; genus Lethocerus; species Lethocerus indicus. The sequence goes on from JACDQD010000006.1 coordinate 21,192,449, forward strand.
GAATTATATATTATGTACACCTAATATAAACAGAAAATTAACATATAAATGTCGGGAGAGCTGGGTCCTCTCCCTTTTTCCCACTCAGGGCGTATTAATTAGGGCCGATGGGCTGTGTCGGGGCGGGTCACGTGACCGGGATGTGGGCCGCCATTTTGATTAATGGCCGGGCGGTGGTCGGAGGACGTGTGCGAGATCCCCGGTGATCGCTCGCTCGCTTTTCTCCACTCAAGAAACTTCCAGAAAGTATTCCAGTCGGTGGGGCGGCTATTAAATTGGACCGGATAATTTTTTTCCTTTTTTTTCTTTTATGTTGGACATTATCCAAAACTGATGTTGCCGCCTGGGCTCGCTAAGTGGACTCATTCCCGGTAAGCACCTACTCTCTCTGGGAACCGGGGCCCGCCACCGGCCCGACGGTTATCGAACTCGTTCCGTCGCCGAACAAATAAGAATTCCGGTATCGCTCGGTAGGATAAAAATATAAACCCGAGTTGTTCTTCGATATCGTCCGAATTTGAAAGGTCTGCGGTCTGCGGCCCTGTCGATATTAAACGGGCTCACAAGGGCGGAACCGGCAATAATTAAAATCGGAATGCGCGATGCTTCTATAGTATGACCCGGAGAGCCAGAGTAAATAGCGCCTCCGCTTGTTTAGATAATGCCCCCGTATATATTTCCTTCCTTTTATTTTTAATTAGTGTCGACAACTCGGGAGTGGAGTTTATTTTTTAATTCTCGATAATACTTGTAGACTAGAATAGCGCAATTTGTTTCGAATAAGATTAACGCGGTTGCATTTTAAATAACCGATTATTGAAATTGAGTAATATTCTGGGCATTATAAAATGTATCTTGTAACATCGAGGAATATTCCATGGCCATTTAAGATCGGAATAGGAAATTAATTTTTTACGATCTGTCTCAAATTCCTACTTTATCCTGCACACTTTGAGTTAGTACAAGCTGGAATATTAAATCCGGACACGAGTGGAACAAGGAACGTCCATCTCAGTCCCGAGTTTTAGGAGTTGGCGCAGTGATGAATAACAGTGATGCGTCGCGATGTCAAAAAAGTAAGAGATGCTTGTTTGAGGCGGTGGCGGTGGCCGGTGACGACGCGCCGACAAATTGATTTATCATCTAATCCTCGGCCTTCCTAATCTGGTATTACACGGGGCGAAAAGCCCCGCACCGCCGTAGACGTTTTATATTATGCAAATTCGGAGATTACATCCGGCGGGAGGAGATCAGTACGGTTTTCGCCCGGGGGCCGAGCGAGCCTGCGAGGAGAGATAGTTTAGCTAGAGAAGAGAGGTGGCTGTACGCCGATGAGAGTGAGCCCGTGTAAACCGTCCGACGCCCGTATTTATTGTCGGTATCGCCTAGCGGAACAACCCCGAGGGAGCTCTGACCCTATTTACCCGCTCCAAAGTGCAGTGGCCGGTCAATACCGTTTCTCGGTCCGCAGTCCCTTCTCTCGACGGCCCTCTCATTAAGACTCCAACCTCGAGTCGAATAATTGATCGTATAATGCAATCCCATTAATGCAGGTGCAGAACCCGGACGATTGGGTATATTCTCACAGAATCGTGGGTACTTACCTCCGATACCAATGGAAGCGCAGATAAGTTTACATAAGTGTCAGTAGTAGATACATCCACAATATTGTTGGACGATTGTGAGACTCAACATATTTATTCATCCACGTAAAACCGTAGTTGGTTAACATTTTATGTACAGAGGAACGTTGTCATTTAAAAATGCGCTAGGAACGTTTTGATCCTTATAAATTGGCCGGCGTCGAGTTCGATCGAATAACTAATGGTGGCGGTCCGATGAGCCGGGAAGATTCGATCGGAAAAAAGCGCCTCCTATTTTGCATTTTCTTGGTTTAGCGGAGTCCCCTCGCAACTCCGCTAATTGCACTTTAGCGGCGGGGCCCACTAAATCTCGCTAATTAACACCGGAGGTAACGAATCAACTGGTTTCGCAAAATTATACCGTCAGGCCGACGTCGGTCGGTGGTCCCGTCGTCCGAAACCCGACACCGGGGGCACTCCACCCGGGCCCAATATATCCTCCACCGACGGACGGATCCGCGTCAGCCGGGTTCCGCGATTTTCGTACGAAAATAAAATAAAAGCCGGTGTTTCGGGGCAGGGAATAAACGTCGGATTTTATTTACGCGACGGGCCGCCCGAGCCTGAGACGCCCACTCTGAAGGCGGGGAACCTCCTCTCGCCACCCACCCGATTCGGGCCAGACCCCGCCAAGAATATTTCAGACGCCTCACCCCAATTTGCGTATCTGGCAGCCACCTTTTTAATTGGCCCCGCACACCGTCCATCCGACTCTAAATAGCTGGCGAAACTCGGTATAAACGAAAGGTAGCCCGAAAAACATTCGACAGCTTCCCGGGCGATGGGGAGGGGTTGAACGCGGTGGGACGGTCGTGTGAACTGTGGGGAGAGGTTTAATTTCTCCCGACTAGAAAAACGCCGCGATTATCGTCTCTACGATGTATAGATATAAAACTAATTTCGGCCGGGGCTCCAGTTTAAGGGCCCGACAACGCAGGGCGGAACGGGACAGACCAATAATTGAACTCATTTAATCGGGATCGTAGAGACTAGGGGAGGACGCCGGCGTACGGTACCATGGCTTCCATTAAATCCTTATTACGGTACGAGCCGAACAAGACGAAGGTACCAATTTCGAAGCGACTGTTTTTCGAAGCCGGGCTACGATTGATTAGAGATAGGCCGGCGGTGCGGGGGACTGGCTCGATCCCGGGGAACGCGGTATACTTTTATTACTCCGTGTAAGCAGTTAATTTAGCGGGCCGGTATGCGAGCCGATCGGGTGGAAAAGAAGGAGGAGGATGGTAGAGGATGAGGAGGAGAATGAGGAGGAGGAGGCCTCCTATCCGAGACAAAAGGCAATTAAATATGGAGCCGTTAGCGATTTCGCATCGGTATCTCGCGGAAAGGGCGGGCGGTGGCCGGGGGCTCGAGTGGGCCCCGAACCACTTTCGATAGCAATCGTTCCTCCAATTCGGGACGTGACCGAGAGCCCTAACAGCTTTTTCGTAGCGCGTTAAAAGTACACTTCTATAATAAAGTCGCGCGAGGGATCCCCTCTCCCCCCTCGTATACCTCTATTGGGAGCGACCGATTACTGATAATCGTCGCAATATTAGCCCCGGAGTAATTTAAACCCCGGGGAGATAGACCTCCCCCGGCCCGCCTCATTTCTGCCTCCCCTCCGCCCTTACAAAATTAATAACGACCCATAATAAAGGACGCTATTACTAATAACAATAATGACTTTGGAAATATTTGAGGCGATTACGTTGGGGTGCGCGCGGACAATTTGTTTCGTATTATAAGACTAGACCCCTCGCCCCTATCGGCCGGGTAGCTGCGATCGTCCAGATACCGGGGCTTTTCAGTTAATAGTGTTTCCCCTTCCGCAGCTATTTGAATTTGGAAATTGAGTCACTTTATCTCGGTATTCGATCGGGAAGATTCACGAGCCCGTGGCTACACGTGTCGCCGAGACGACCGCTCACAGTATGAACCTGTTTTAGATGGCAAAAATTTGTCAATTCGACGTCGCATTAGACCAAAACTAGGATTAGAATTTTTACATATCGAAACACGTACTATTTTACGACATTGGCGATAGTAGTTAAAGCATAAATTAATAAATATTACGGGAGTCAATTAAACAAATATCTCGCTACCTTTCATTAGGATTATATTTCATGAGTACTTTAGTCTTAGGAATGCCGTTGCCAGTGTGGAAAATCTGCCGTAACCCCTTCGACGCTGTGGATATTTCAAGGATAGTTTTTGTTTATTTTGAAAATGGGACCGAGAAGGCAATACAGAGAAAGTAATAAAGGGGAGCAATAAAAAGGGGCCGTGAGTGAGTCACGTCTCATTTGTGACGGTCCGCTCGTTTTGTGGCCTCCGCCGCCGCCTAACATAAAAATGTGTTGTCGGCACTATTTGTGCCGCCCCCGGTCAGCGAACCAATTTAATAGTGATTGTCATTACCCCCCTGGATAATTTCTCTTTAATAAAATGTCTTGCCAATATTAAGTACAGGTTTCTTTTGATCGTTTGTTCAGTGCGGAATGTCCAATATCTATTGTGTGTCACACTGTTGTACGGAAATTATAAATAATAGATTTCTTATAATTTCTGGCGTATTTAATATTAATATTTTGCAGTAGGGAACATAAAGTATTTAAGAGTAAATTACAAATACAATTTTAATCCAGATTCGGAATTAGTACTTTTCAAGCTTTTATTTGTCGATCGACGAACACCCTTGACCCGAACTAGCAATTTGTTTCTCGCGGCTATAATCTGAGCACAGTCAAACAGATGGCGATCCGCCCATGATTTGTTGTTTCAGTTTAACGTCAGTTTAAAACCTCGGTGAGTTTGAGTTCAAGAAAGTCACGTATGAGTTCTGTGTGTGTCGGGGCCGGCGGTTGTTGCTCACGCAAGCCCGGAGGCCCCGGCCGCCATTATTAAAGCTCCCGTTCTGTCGCGTCGGAAAGTCGCAAAGCGGCGGCCACTTAATAGGCTTTAATGGTGATGAGTAAAACCTCTCGGCCCTCTCTCTCCCCGGCCTCTCTCTCTAATACTGATTTACGGCCCGAGAAAAGGCGGCGATAAACTCGCCTTTTACCAAAAAAATAAATAAATAAAAAAGACAAAAATAAAAAAAACGTATCCCTATATACGCCAACGGGGGGATAAATAATTCCGCCCGTAATTGAAACATCTCTCTCGGGTAATACAAGAAGTTATGGGAAACCGTAGTGGAAAGGGGGGCTTTAAACAATTATAAGGCGATCATTTTTAATGTCAAAAACCAGATCTGCTTTCCGCATAATTATGATCCGGTTGAGCTTTGCCGACGGCAGAGATTTAATCCAGAAATGCGGGTAATTATGATTGATGCAGTTTACAGGGAAAAATTATTTTCTCGGGCATATCTCACGCGAAATTCGAGCCCTAGCTTTGGTCTCTCCACAGAAGACCGCTCTAAGTCGGAATAAAATAAATTGTTGTAAGTTGCCTTTTAACATTGAACTAAAGACTCCTGACTCAGAATTTCTGGTTACTGGAATTTGTGATTTTGTTAGAAATAAAGAAACGGGTGCGAGTACACATTCAATTATTACATTCTGATGATTATTACAGTGTTTATCTAGAAAATTATCACCGTTGCCATTATCCCTACCGGCGTCGACGGCTTTTATTTGTCTCGCGAACCGAGTACCTCAGTGGGCAAATAACGAGGGTACAGCCGGTGTCACGTCGATGGTCGGAGTGGCCGTCTAACCTTACCGACATTTTTTGTTAGTTCGGGCCGTACAGAGGTAGGAAAGGGATGAAAAAGGCGGGAGCGGGGCCCCTGTAAACAGGGAGCGACAGCAGTGTCAGTGTGTGCGGCCACTAGGCGGGCCCAGCTCCACATATAATAACCTTCCTGCTCCTTCTCCTGTGTTATTAACTCTCTATATGGGAGCAGCTCATTTCCTAGCCCTCTCCTCCTCACCACCCGCCCGATTCCTCTTCTTTCATGGGAACCGAATATCACAGTCGGATTGGATCCCGGCGTCGTCAACCTAGTCTTAATTATACGGAGCGTCTCATTAATACCGGTTCCGTCGAGGTATTAACGCTAATAAAAATAAATTTAAGTCAACATTCCCTCCCGTGGGACACACTTATAAATATGTTGACTCGTCGAGGGAGTCACTACTACATTCGCCTTAAGAATCAATTAATTTCTTAAAACTATTTCGAAGAATAGAAAGCCGAGATATTACTTCGTACTGATTGTTACTCTCGCCAAATTGAATTAAATTGAAATCCCCCGTCTCCGTACACACTTTAAAATAAATTAAGATATATATAACTTGGCCGATGTCATTACCGATCCCGTTTGTATTAGTAGTACCTGAAGGTACATATGCCTCGGGGATAAATAAAACGAATTTGTGTCAACACATATAGTATCTGCATAAATAGGACATAAATTGGCGTCGAATAGCGGTCGAGGACAGTCGGTCGATACTAAAGAATGGAACATAAAACAGAAATGGATTACCGCCGACAATCCTCCCATTAGGAGGAAGTGGCCGCCGCGGGCAGGATAAATGATTCCGCGCCCTACTATTTTTATCGGCGCTCACTTACAATCTTTCGACACTAAATAACAAATAGTTTACGAGTGTATTAAACTACTTGGAAGTGTAAGAAAACACGTATATAAGGCGACAGATAATCTTGGTACGGTTGTATTTCATTAACGCTTTTATTGCCTTTTTATCGGCCCGATACATCATTCGGTTGGGGAAGGCGGGATGGGAGGCGACCAACAGGGTGGCGGGAGGGGGGAGGGTGGAGGGTGGAGGTTTGGAATTTAAATTCCAAGGCTGCGCTGGCCGGCCTCCCTCTTCCTCTCGGCACAACCGGTCCTTTCCCAAATTGTGGAGGATTAATCATCTTTCACCGGCTTCCATCGGTAATGGGAATTTATGCCGGGGTTCTGCTTTATTAATTATATATTTAAATTTTACACGGATACATCCTCTATCGCGTCTCACTTTTTAGCATTTCGCTAGTCCCACCCGAAGTTATTCTTTGAGTCGAGCGGAAATCCGTAAGTACATTAAAGATTTAATACCGTTGAATGCTCTATTTTGAATCGCCTCGGATTGTATTTTGTGTAATACCGAATGGCCCTCGGTGAACCCGTAAATGAATAACGAAATACGCCTGTATTTGATAAAAGCCAGCCCCTGTTTACAGTTAGCCGGTGGCGGGCCCGGAGAAAGGACGTGCCCTGTCGATTTACCAATCAATACACCCCTCCTTCTCGGGGAGCTCCTTCTACTGTTAATGACTAATGACCTCCTACCCGGTAATCATCGGTTCTTTTCTTCCTCTCTCTCTTCCTCTCTATCTCTCGCTCTTTCACCCGATCTCCCTTCGGCTCTTATCCGTTCGCTCTGCCCGTATGTGAGAGAGTACCGTGCATGGGAGCGAGAAAGGGGGAACGGGCGGGGGCGAAGAAGCTAAAGAGAAAAGGAGAGAGAGAAAGAGAGGGAGTGATGCTAGGTGTATAATCATGAGGCGATTAGGTCCTCCCGCAGGACTCCCCCGTCTTATAGCGGCCGCTAACGGGAAAATCCAATCAAATATCTTATTTAGATAATATACGTGCTTTATTGTTAACCCCCAGCCTTCCTTGGTCGTTGCTTCGCTTGATTGGAAAAATTCCGAGGTGTACTTTTTACTAAATGTTCGCTTCTTTTAAACGGCTTCCTTATTACTGTTAAGGGGATGATGGCACGAAGGGCCGATATTTCCGGTCCATTAGACGCTTTTGAAATACTGCTCGCGTTTTTCCAGTGGGCGTCGTTAACTAGGTGTTCAAACGGGATCGGCATTACCTGAGCCAGCCGCTTTACGCTCGAGCCCATCGCATAAACATAAATTATACAAGCGCGAATTTCCCCTTACTTGTCCGTATCGCCCCATAAGGCACGTTTCGATAATTGAGGCACCGGTGTTGGTTTTATTTGCGGGCGGCGTTGGCAATATTTGAACCAAAAGGTCTTTGGGTCGGCCGCGGCCGAGGTGTGGCCCCGGCTTTTACTTTCGCGAACGGGTCAAATGTACGAGCTATGCGAAAGCGTATTTAAAATAATGGGGTGCGCTCCGTACGACCCCATATAAGTCGCCGTTCGCCCAATAAACTGGACCATTAATTCGGTAAATCATTTCTTAGACTTTAGTTGAAAAAATTACGGTTGAAAAAATAAATTCCAAAAAACTGAGCTGCCGACACGAATTCGGTTCAGGTTTAGACGTATTAATATTTGATTTTAATATACGCCGCCTAAAGACCTGACACCATTAGCGCGGGACAACCTTGGACAGCTGTTAATTACGCAACAATCTGGACATCGAGAATTTGGGAACATGATTTTGGCCCGATTCCCTTATATTTTTTTATTGCCGCCTTTAATTATTTAAACTGGTATGTTTTAATTCTGAGTCATGAAATCAAAATAATATAGCTAATTGGGTTTTCAGTATTTCTTCTAAGTTGGCCGGGTATTCCACCATTTCTTCTAATGGCCTGGGACTGTCGTTAAAAGAGCGATTATTTTCCTCCTATTTCTTTTTCAGAAAACAAATTACCCCCGGGGCTATTGTATCCGGTGGGTTCCATTTCGTCTTACATTGGCCGGACCTTGTCACCATTAGGTATCATTCCGAAGTTTATTGCTTTTCGAAAGTTGATTTTTTTGCCTCATTTCGCGTCCATTAACTGGCGAATTAACGCTGTCCGCTCGGTTCTGCCTTTCCTGACGCTTTGATTGAATCGTCGCCTTCTTATTCCTTTTGGTTTGTTCTTTCTGAATTCAATCCCCCCGCTGTCATTCCCAATTACTTCCTTATCGAAAACGAAGCGATTCAGTTTTTTTTCCTATAGTAATCGATTTATTTATTATTATTTTTGCTCTTATTCTTCTTCCGTTTTTCATTTCGACCTCGGTTTCCATTTAGTACGCAGCCGTCTTTACTGTAATGATATCGCATTAGGCCTAATAGGCGACGATTAAGGAACTAATACCTAAATTTGTGAAAGAGGTCTTCTCTCCTATATACAATTATACAAGAGTCCTCCTATTATGGAATCTAAATACAATTGGGTATTCCGAGTCGATTAAGGAAAATGATATAAATATGAAATTGCAGGGGGAAAATACTTACAAACCTCAGGTAGGGTTGACATAAAATATCGATTTGACTAATTTGTTTATTTATGTAATCGGAATGTAAATGCGTGTAATTTTCACTCATCGACCTTCATGATCATTAACAACAGTGTTTAGCGTATATTAAACAGTACAGAACAGAAATAATTTCTGTGTACCTATTTCGTTTCCGAGAATTAGTAAAGTCCCGCTCCCCTTTGAGTTTTCCGTGAGCAATAAAATTAGCGTCACTTACTGATCGTATGTTAAACGGTGAATTTTATGTTCGGCATCATTGGCACCTAATGGCGCCGACAAAAGGAACCGTACGCCGGCTAAAAGAAGAAGACGAGTGAGCAAAGAATAAAGAATACATCCAGTACGAGGCCTGGGCATTAATGCAGCTATAAAATCCTCCTTCACTCTACGGAGACCGACTCCTCACTGAATTTCTACGCTTATTTGTCCCCGAGTATCTTTTCTCGGTTTCATTAACAGAATATGACAAGAAAGCAAACTCGGGATTACCTTTATTCTTTTACATGTTGAAGAAGCAATCAAGTAGCTAATTAAAGTGGTTAGTCATTTCTGAAGAGTCTCTTATACGAGACTAGTTGTCAGTTTGAAGCAGATTTCATCAACAACTTGAAATATTTATAAATTATCCTTAGAATTATATTTCAGTTTATTATAAATATTTTAAAATCTGTTGGATTCAAAAGATTCCTATGTACAAATTTATATTAAAAAGACAGTTTGATCTATATTATTAAAATTGTGCCCTAATAAAAGGTCCGCTCACGGTAGATCTCCCGGAAAATGAAACGCGATAACATTCTTTGCATCGGTGTGAAACTACCCGGAACGAATCTTTTCTAGAATAATGATTTTTATGGAAATCAGAGGCCATAATCGCCAATGTCCAGGAATCCAATGTCCTGTATCTCGAAGCG